>OU612047.1:14339778-15582278 GCA_914767935.1 Coremacera marginata
AGTTGTAATTTTTAACTTTTCGAAAAATTTATTATTATTATTGTTGTATTAAAAAAAATATCGAAAAAAATTCATATTTGAAAAAATGTATATGAAATTTTGTGGAAATTTTTTTTCTTAAACTGTACCTAATGCAAAAATTTGTGAAATTATGTTGAATAACCTGGTCGTTAAGAATTTTTTTTTTTTTTGCTAGAAGTGTACCTTTTTGTAAAATTCGAGTTTGAGTATTTTTATGAAAAAATCCACAAAAATTCAAAAATACAACATTTTAAAAAACAAAAGCATGAATAGTTTATGCATAGTTTTGAGCTGTTTTCTGTAAAAAAATAAAAAAAAAAAACCTAAAACTGGAGAAAAAAATTTATAACTTGACTTTTTTTCAAAAAATACTTAAAGTGCCCCTTTCCAGCTTTGCGATAACAAAAAAAAAAAATTATAAAAAATCAAAAAACATATATTTCTCAGACGGAGTAACTTTAATAATTCTAAAAAAATATTCTGATTTTTATTCAGAAAAGTCTTCAAAATTCAAAAAATGCTCTTATTTTTGAACACTTAGACATTTTTTCTGAACACACCTACACCCTATCTGCCACCCTTCTGGGGGAACCTTCTCGATTCTAGTACAAGTCTCTGCCGAATTAACCCCGTATCGAGAGCGTCAAGTATATGAGCTGGTCCTATTACACGGTGCTACACAAAAAATGTACTTCTAAAGTGACATAACCCAGGTTGTAGATCTGGTCGAGGACAACACGACCTCATATTTAGAATTCGCAATACACCCCCAAAATGTCATTTTACCGTTAAAAAACCGATTTTTAGGTACTTGACGCACTTAACAGTCAACTACTCAGCCATTTTTTAACCGATTTTTGAATTATAAATGGTTTTGAAAAGACTAAAGATGAGGCTTTCCAAATATATATATATCTTTAATACTTGGATAAAAAGTTTTTAAGTTATAATCGACCAAACTTTGTATTTTTACCTTTTTTTCAAAGTTTTTCAACTTTGACGATTATTTACTGCCAAATTTCAGAAAAGTCTTCAAAATTCAAAAAATTCTCTTATTTTTTAACACTTAGACATTTCTTCTGAACGCACCTACCCCCCATCTGCCACTCTTCTGAGGGAACCTTCTCGATTCTAGTACAAGTCTCTGCCGAATTAACCCCGTATTGAGAGCGTCAAGTATATGAGCTGGTCCTATTATTTATTGTCTTTCAACATTTCATCTGAACATACCTACCCCCCATCTCCAACCCTTCTGAGGGTCCCCATACAAAAAACACAAAAACTTTGCAGGCATTAACAGTGCAAACCTCAACAGTGCTAACGTTAACAGTGATGACATTAACAGTGGTGACAATATAGCATTGCTGACATTAACAGTGCTGACGCAAATTCATAACTTTTATCCCTACTTAAAACTGCTCAACGCACCTAAGGAAGTTTTCACTTCATAATAAAAAGAATACACATCAAAATGATTTTCATAAATTATCTAGATCTTCCTACCTGCTCTATTACAATTATTCATTTGCTATTTAACTTTTATTCGAACATGCCTAACTTATGCTTAATTAATTATTCAAGTCCATGTCATGCCTCGAGATAATTATATGCATGGGTAAAATGTGTGTAATACTTGTTGGCAACGATGCACAGTGTTTCGTCTAGAAGAAGCTAGCTGCACAAAATATTTTACAAGCTTTTTGTATCTATCGAGCAAAAGCAAGGAAAAAAATTATATGGTAGACCGAGTCGTAGACGTCAGTTTGGATTCATTTATATTTCAAAGGGAAATTAAGCATGTCATGTAATAACTTTGAAAAAACCTAAAAAACATATACAAATTGTATGGTCTACTTATCAGTGGCGTAGATAGGGGGCTTTAGGGAATCCCCCTTCGGTAGCATTTTTTGTATTGATTTACGTACATATCAAGATCATTTAATGTTTAATAAAGGTCAATAGTACAAAGTTTAATCATGCAACTATTAATTAGAAATACAAACCATTTTCCTTTAAATTATTTCATTTATATTAGAGCTCTGCATGAATATATTCATCTAGTGAATATTCCCTGATTCTCTGCTGTAGCAGTCACTGCAAGCAAAGCAGCAAGCGAATAAATATAAACAACAGGTCGTGTAGCGCAAGAGAATAACTTTTTATTTGTTCTCTGTTCTCTTTTCATACACTCTTGCACTGAGGTGAGCTTGCGATCTACGCGTTGTTTCAGTTTTTTCTCTGAGCACTTAATAAACTACACGAATACTCAGGTATCTGCTGCAGTAACCTGAATAAGAGTTAATATGTTGGGATTTCCCCACAATAAGCTTTTTGTTATTCTTAATGCATATTTGTGTTGCTTTTTGTTGCTTTATTCGCTACCTTCCATACAAAAAACACAAACACTGTCGAAAATAGCTTACATGGGCCGTAGCTGAGCTTCTAGAGGGGTCAAATAAATGAGTTGGTTATTATTTTTTGCTCTTCAACATTTCTTCCCACACACCATTTTTTTAAAAGAAAAAGTTTCTTTTGTTCTGCTTAAGCCATCTTTACTGCAATTTCAACTATTATCTACCATCTTATGAATATCGTCTGCAACTTTTAAATCTTCCTGCTTTAAATAATCTGAGAATTATGCTAAATGCTACTTGGATTTTCAAACTTTTACATGGATATGTAGACAGTCAATATTTACTGAGCAAAATTTACTTTAATATTCCTCTCCGACCTGGAAGATCTTTTGAGTTACTTTACAAGAACTTTTGTAGAACTAATTACTTGCAAAACGAACCACTTAGAAGCGCTTGTGGGGGCTTTAATTTTGTTTCAGATGCAATTTCTTTAAATGAATCCGTTAACTCAATTAAATTTAATATTTTAGATTATCTACAGTATCGCCACTAATCTGGATCATGCTTTCCAAGGATACTTAATATTTTCCTGTGATGTTTATATATTATAAAATATACAATAGATATATTTTGATTATCCAGAGCAAGACCTCGTCTGTCTTGCCTAGCACATGTATGAGCTCGACCTCGACCGTCTAGCCTGGCATATGGGAGCACCGCTCTAATCAATTCATTCTATTCACTACTAAGAAGCTAACCGTATTGCAACTGTATATACCTGAAATCCTGACAATTTTGCATTTTTATAAAATTTAATTGTACATAAATTAATTTTATCATATTTATTTTGTCTAATATTAATTGCTATAAAGCCATATGTGCTTAGCATTCAAATAAATAATAATAATAATAAAAAAAGAAGGTGAACGTAAGGCCATGGGTCTTATATATTTTTTCGGTTTCCTTTCACTTACTTTCATGATTTTTTTTTTTTTTTTGTTTTTTATGTTGAAATCCAAAATGGCATGGTAAGATATTTATAAATTAAATATTTACCAGAATAAATGTCATTACACCGCCGGTCAGTAGACGTTTGTTCTTTACTCGATTTTAATTTGGTTTTTCCTACACCTCATATCTTCGAAACATTAATCAAAATCCTTTACTTTACGAAAAACTTTACGAAATAGAGTGCATATGGAAATGATCACACGAAGACATGATCGGCTTAACCGTTCGTTTCCTTTTGTAGTTGCAATCGTAAGCGAAGATGTAACAAACAACATACTTAATTTCGCATGATCCTTTTTTCACCACCATAAGCTAAAGGAAAACATGAATTATTTAGTAAGCACCTTACGATCTTTCCGACTGGGTCATTTCTTATATCTGAATAAAACAAAGGTATAAGCAAAGCAGAAAAGGGATAGAGGAAATTTTTTATTCTATAGCAAGAGAATATATTCAGGGAGGCGAAAAAGCATACTCATGCAGGGCTCTAATTTATATGCACTGCTGCTAAGTGTGTATTTCTGAGAAAATCGACTTTGAGAAATTGCTTGCTTAGTGGCACAAGAACAAAATTTACTAAAGAATGTGATCGAGTCGCTATAATCGAAGTCAAGCAACTGTGGCAACTTAGTTAAATTCGGGAAATCACAGCTTAAGCAATAGCACGACACATAACTATGAAAATTCTTAGTGCGCGTTAAACGTTCATTGAATAAAGTTGACAAAAAAGACAAAAACTCCCCCATCTGACACAGAAAGCTTTTCAATTGAATTAATTTTTTTGTTCGGCCGTCAACTCTCTGCAGACAATGGCAAACCTGAAAGAGTAAAAAACTGCCATGAAAAGCTTCTTAAGAACATAAGCCATTCGGAGTCGGCATAAAGCTGGTAGGTCCAGTTCTCGATCATTTGTGTTCAAACATTTCACAACACACACAATACACACAACACAATTTATAATATGAAGCTCGGTCAAAGTCCTTTCAAGGGCTGAAATGGCGATTTTGTTTTTTTTTTAACGGCAAAAACGAACAAAATATGAGAGCCAAAAAAAAAGCCGTTGCGCTGAATCTCCTAAAGAAAGTGCTAAAAACAGTGAACCTGTAATTTGACAGCACTCGCTGCATAGAAACATAGTTATATCGGCTGAAGAAGTCATTGGTGAACTAGCAAACAAACCTCGCAGGCTGCATTTTTTGCTTTAAAATTACAGACAAAAAGTACAAAAATAAAAGAAAAATATTATTGGAAGTCTTTTTTGTACAAATTGTCCCTTTTTTTATTATAACATTCTCAAATTTGTCTCGAAAATAAATTTAATTTCCCTCCATTACAAAAAGCTATCTACGCCACTGCAACTTAACCAAACATAAAATTAAAACAGACCAAATTGGTTTTCAATAAATTACACCTAGTATCAAAAACATATATTGACTTGAAATTCACACATAATTTTATAAACCTTTTCTTAAATTGAGGGAGCATACAGAACGGCCCGAAATGTGGATCGAAAAAAAAAGTTTGAAAAGTGCACCCCTTATTTTAAAGATGACCTCCACACAAATCCAATAAAAAACAAAAAATGTTTTTTTGGACCCCCGTAAAAACCGCCAAAATGCTCTTTTCTCCATAACTTATGCATTTTATGTCCGATTTTAGAAAATTATATACTACCATTAAAAAGGTCCTAACTAGTACTACATTTTTTTCTCAAAGCTTTTGGACTTATAAAGTTATATTCAACTGGTAAACCCTGTTACCTCGACTAACCCCCTTCCCCCCGCCCCCCCCCTGAACACAATTTTTTTATCATAAAATTAAACTTCTTAAAAATTTGTTCACATCTTGTCCAAAAAGTACTTTATTTGGCCTTGAAAGAAAAATGTTGTAGCAATTTCAAATTGTAGTATGTATAACACTTTATTTAAAAAATTTTTTAAAACTAAGAGGTTTTTATTATTGTTTCTTTAATTTTGTTTTTAAAACATAAAGGTGATTCAAGTGTCCCAAAAAATCAAAGGCTATAAACTTATATAAAAAAAACAAAAAGAAACGGCCATTCCAGCCCTTGAAAGGACTTTGACCGAGCTTCTTATGATCAATTGTGTTGTGTGTGTTTTGAAATGTTTGAACACAAATGATCGAGAACTGGACCTACATGTTTTATGTCGACTCCGAACGGCTCATGATCTCAAGAGGTTTTACATGGCAGTTCTTCCTCTCTGAGGTTTGCCATTGTCTGTAGAGTGGTGACGGCCGAACAGAAAAAGTAATTCAATTGAAAAAACTTCCCGCGTCAGATGGGGATTCGAACCTGCGTTCTCTGGCGTATGAGCCACTTATATACCAATAGTTATAAAAGTCTTTCATGAGTTATGGCAGAGTGCAAGCATTCCGATAGTAGAAAAAAAAAACGACTCGGAGGTAAATAAATGGTCTTATACATGAATATTACGATGCACCAAAACATCTTTACAAATACGATGAAGTTGAATGATAAATTATATTAAATTTTGGCGAGAATCAAGAACATTGTATCGCTATCTGGACAAAATGTCTTTGCGCTTGCTACTTCTTGTGATATTTTAACAGAAAAATTAACTGAAAATTTTATTTTATTTCTGCACGACAAACGACGAACTGTCCGAAAAAAAATTTAAAAAGGTTGCCTAGTGATGTGCTTCTTTAAAAATGCTAGTGATATACATTTCCAGTATGAAAACTTTTCTTGTATACTAAGCAACATATTTTAGCAAATTTTGCTGCATTAGAAAAAGAAACACATTTTTTGCTAATTTTTTTTTTTAATACTTATCGAAATGCTCTTACCTATAAAGAAAAAATGTTTTCAGACTGCGTTTGTTTCAATAAAAGTTCATTTTATATGACTGTATCTCAATTGAAGCTGAAAATTTCAACTTTTTTAGAAATTAATGTGTATTATATTCTAGATAAAGTTCAAAAAGTGCATCAACATTTTTAACCGTGTACATTTCCAATCCAATTTTTATAAATATCAATATTAAATTTTATACGACTAGATTTTTCTAATCGAAACACTGTGCGGCTTTGTCAACACTGTTTTTTTTTAGTGCTTTTGCTGTTTTTAAATTTTACACTTTACGGTAGTGGTCAATGCTGTCTATGCGAACAAGAGCCGAGTGTCGTTAGCCGTTAGCTAAACCGCATGCGAATCAGCAGCATAGCCCAATTTTTGCTACATTACTTTTATATTTATATAACTTTATTTTTTTTTTTTTGCTTTTGCTGTTGTTGTCTCTATATATATATATATATATGAGCTCCAACAGCGTCAGACTGTCTGGTCGTACGTTGTGTTGCGGTTCGGTTGTCTCCAATGGCATAGAGCTGCTGCGCCATGCAATCTCGGCCACATACTACCTTCACACGATATACAATGAAACAACAACTATTGACTCTGTTGAAAGTTTGAATAGCATGGTTAAGTGAGAAACAAAATAAACAAAAAGAAGAAATGAATATATTTAAAAAAAAAATATATATATATACCCACTAAAATATCTTGAGCTCATGTTGGGCATAAAACCCACAGAAAGATGAATGCACGGTCTGACTAGAAACATTTGTGGCCAGTAAAATTTAAACTAAAATGTAAGCTGATAGTTATTTTTTACCAAATTTTTATATGTATGGATATGTACGTGCATGTGTTTTTTAAAGTTTTTCTTTTTGGCTAAAATAATCAAAGTATTAAAGTTTGTTAGAAAAACTGGTTTAGGATTTGATTTGGTTTATATTAATTAGATATGAACGCTATATTTGATCAATAAATTTTTTCAAAACTAAAACATTTTTAGAAAAAAGATCAGACTAAAAATTTATAATATTTAAGTTAAAAAAAATTTCAGTAAGTAAGACTTAATGTGATATATATAAATATTATATTGATCTATGCGACTACCATATTTGATGTGACCAATTTTCCGCTATATTACGAAGTATTACGAAATTTCACTGAGATCAACTAAAAGCAATTATTAAGTTGAAGAATATGCTTTAATTCACTCGAAAAATCACAAAAAGAATACCATGTTAAAATATTTGACTATGAGTATGAATAATATGAATTCAATGTTTGATCTACTTCTACTTCAATGAAATTCCGTCTCTTTAAAGGCAAAATAAAGGTGGATTCACCACTGAACACCTTTGGAAAGTTTTTTTTTCGACCGCTCTGTTGCACTCAAAGGGAGAATAAGGTGATTTTGTTTAACTGACATGTAAAACATTCACCAAGTTTGTTTTTTAAGAAATATTGCCAGAAGTTATGTTGCCCCATTATGAAAAATTTCAAAAACTTAAGAAACTCAATTCTAGCATCTGCATATTACGGAAAAAAAAATAAAAATTAATTTAATCAAGCCAAAGAGCGTGTGTAGCACTTGTCACTCTCACATTGTGCGGGGAAGAGTTATAGAGCAAAACTCCATATAAAAAAAAACTAACTTGCACAGAACACATTGATGGGGCAACGGCTTGACGACACGACAAAAGAAAGAAATGTAGTCATACCGATGACTAATTGATTATTTTGAAATGTCAAATTATTAAATGAACGAAGATTTTGACATGCTCTCTAAGCAATGAAAAAATAGCAATATTTGTCGCCTGTCAAGATAGAAATAATTCTATACCGACAATATCAACAATGTCGTTGAGACATATTCACCAAACTCACCTCCATAAGAAATACATGTAAAACAAATTTGACAGATGGCGTAACGTCGTTGTCGTCGTCAATATGTTCCATGCATTAACTTGCAGAAGGTGGTCTGTGAATCCACCTTAAGAGATGTGCTAATATAATCAGAATTTTAATCAGAAGCGCCAACTTCAAAGCATTTGTATTCATCAAGAAATGAATATATTTATGATAATATACGTAAAACAAATAAGAAAAAATTAAGATAATAAGATTTCATATATAATAATATGTTTAAATAAATTATCAAATATGACCAAGAAATTAAAAGAAAAAGTATTTTTAAAATTATTTTTTACTTTGTAGTGATTTTGTAGTCGGTTGTTTTTTTTTAAAACAATTTTTATTTCTTCCTTTTTAGAGAATATGATAAATTTTCGAAAAAAAGTGTATAAACAACATAAATAAAATTGTTCCGAAAAAATTTGTTCTATTAAAATCTGAAAGTTTGTTGGTTATTTCAAATATCTGCCTCTTAAATTTAAATTAAATGTCACCTGTTTTGAAATTATTATACCCATTCTTGTAACGAAATTTATTACCCTAGTGTCAATATTATTCGAGACATAGTGTTTTTCAAATATTGCCACGCCCCTTTGTTAAAAAGGCGCCCACTTTCTTGAGCATTATTTCCAATAATTGTGCCTACCCCTGTACTTTATTTCAGTACCCCAGCGTCAATATTAACTGCGATAGTGTTTATCTAGTATTGCCACGCCCATTTATCGAATAGCGCCTACTTTATTGACCATAATTTTTAATAATTCTGCCTACCCCTGTACTACAATAAATTTCAGTACCCTAGTGTCCATATTATTCGAGATACAGTGTTTTTATAATATTGCCACGCCCATTTCTCGAATAACGCTCACTTTATTGGCCATAATTTGTAATAGTAATGCCTACCCTTATACTAAATTGCAGTACTATAGTATCAATATTATTCGAGATATACTCTTTTTCTAATATTGCCACGCCCATTTGTCAAATAACGCCCATTTTCTTGACCGTAATTTGTAATAAATGTGCCTACCCCTACACTAAATTTCAGTATCCTAGTGTCCATATTATTTGACATACAGTGTTTTATAATATTGCCACGCCCATTTGTCGAATAACGCCCACTTTATTGACGATAGTTTGTAATAATAATGCCTACCCCTATACTAAATTGCAGTACTCTAGCCTCAAAATTATTCAAGATACACTGCTTTTCTAATATTGCCACGCCCATTTGTCGAATTACGCCCATTTTCTTGCCCGTAATTTGTAATAATTGTGCCTACCCCTACACTAAATTGCAGTACCCTAGTGTCAATATTATTCGAGATACAGTAGTATCTAGTATTGCGAGATCTATTATTGCCCCGCCCAGTTCTCAAATACTTATGATATCTATCTCTTCCCCAAAAATTATGGCAATCAGGCATATGGCTTAGGAGTTAGCGATGTACATACATTTAAAAAAAAAAAAAAAAAAAAAAAACAGAGAAACCGACGAACTTGAGACCTCCTCCTTTTTGAAGTCGGTTAAAAAGCACAAAGAATTAAAAAATAATGGAAATCCCAACAAAACAGTAAAGGAAGTTCTACGTAATATGTAGAACTATACTGCATATTGTCCGCAATCCCATAAAGCCACTTGCTACTCAATAGCTAACCACTTCATACTTTATTGACCATCCATGATGCTTCGCTGGAATAAACTCCACAATTTTGGGAAAAGAGCTAGCAGACACTCTTAAATGCATTTAAGTTTGTGCGTTGTCTCTATTGCATTTAATGCAATATTAAAGTCTCTATTAAAATGGCATTTAATGTTTCGGATCAACCTCTTGGCCGAATATAGGTAATATCCTTAAAGCAATAATGTTTTAGGTAGTTGTCCGGAGCAGAAAAGCAGTACTTACTCTTCCCCCTTCCTTAAAAAAAAGTCATAAAGAAGTTCAAAACTTTTTGCTTCCGACAGCAAAGCAACCAGAAGTGGAAAATATTTGCGTAAATTTTCAGTTATATCAACAATTTTGCAAAATAAATTAAATTCTCGCGCTAATACACTAACGAAATCAAAAAGGCCAAAATTTCTAGTTGTCAAAATTTCATTGTTCTTTTGGCACACCAAAAATGGCAATTTTATTTCAACAGACAGAAATTGTATTCAACTCAGTAACTTCTTTCCTACCACGATTGAAAAGTTTCCGAATAGCACACAGCCTAAGCAAACAAAAGCAATGAGATTGGTACATTTTGCACGTAATTCAAAATCAGTGAGAAATATCTCCGTTGTTTGTTCTCTTTTGCCCTCACTAAGATATCTGATTGAATAGTTGCGCAAGAATGATGGCTATAACGATTGCGCAGTCCGTGCGCTAGAAGTGAAATTTTCTGAACTTTTACTTCTTCTTTATTGTACTTTATTGTAGAACGAAACTTACGCTAAAAGTTACAGTATGCAGTTTGTGTTGGGTACTTGCTACGCAAACATTACAAACAGTATAGTACGTTGTTCTGGAATAATAATGTTTGTGTTAGTTTCTTTATACAATCGTAGTGTAGTGTATTTGTTTGCATGTATGCATGCACACAAACATATACACTACAAAATGATGAGTTATAGTATCCACGGTACACTAAAATAAAGTAATATTTATTGCAGTTCAATAGTTGTTAGTATACGTACCAGAATATTTATTTATGCAACTCTGTGAGTGATTGATGCAGGTTATCAAAATTTTGATTGATAAGATGATGTATTCTTGTAAAATAACAATACATTTTGATTGCATTTGATGAATAAAAATACTTAAATATCATTTTGCAATTCCGAACAAGATTTCGAAATCCATATTGAAATTTTACCAAAAGCAGTTGGTCGCATTAGCAAACTATCCAAAAACTATTTTGTCATTTGCATCAAGTGTTGTTCCCACTGTGCAATCTCCACTGGATCACTGCGTTGTTGCTAGTTAAAATGAAATTATTTCGTTTTTTGCAGAGATTCCACTGCCACAATAATACGGGATGATGCACAGTGCATTGAAGGGGCATAAAAATACAAAATTTTAAAAGCATGTAATTTCAAAAAAATTGTATGCACGATAAAAATCAGTAACTGTCACAAATCGGAAAGAATTTTGTGAATATCTTTATTAATCAAGAAATGCAAAATGCTGGAACTTATAATTTAAGAAAATGTAGTAATATTTTACCACTTGGCAGAAAAATTTTAAATTTTGTAAATTTTGCGCTGGTTTTGTGAGAAAAAAAATACTTAAAACTATTTTTTGTTGCTTTCAAATCACGTAAATGATTTGTTTTGTACAAATATTATTTTGTAAATAATATTAAAGAAAAGTGGCTTTAAGACTCAAAAATTAGCAAAATTCAGAGGTCAGAAAAAATATTGTTTTCTTTGATTTCTATATTTGCAATATACTCTTTCATAAAGTTCACAAACTTCGATTGATATGATTAATTTTTGTGAAAAACTTTGTTTGAAAATATTACAAAAAAACTAAAATTGAAATACCAAATTTTTTTTAATACTTTTTGACTTTGAATTAATACTTACAGAGCGGTTTGTATGGGGGTCTTTTTCACAAATTTTTTTCAAGCACATATAGCGTTTTTGTTTACAGTTTGATAAAATATATGCCAAAATATTAGTTATGTGATTAATGCAACAAATATCTAACATTGGAGTTTGTCACTTCTTTAATAAAGTCACAAAATTGTTAAATCTAAGAAGAAAAATGCACATCGTTGAAGCAAATTGTTTTAAGAATATGGCTGTATTCGGAAATGATTCAGCATTACTGCGCAAAATGAGCTGTCTATACTGGCCTCACTAAGCCGGCTTTCTTTGACTTTCTTTGAATCAGTTACATTTTCGAATACAGCCTATTTAGAAGGACTCAAAACTATTTCTGTATTATTTTTTTTTTTTTTTTTTTTGGTTGGAGAAATACCAATGAAGAATTTCGATTCTCCTAAACTCTCTTTTTGGGCCAAAAAATTATATTTTTTGCATGTACCTTTTTTCAGAATCATACCCAAAGTGAGCAAAAAAATAAAGATTTGCATACTTTATTTACAAAATTTGTGGCGCATGGTCATTGTCCTATAAAAATTCCATTTAGTTTTTAATGCATATTATTGTAATTCCTTTTAAATAAATAATAAAGATGGCAAGCAGTTTATTTATCATATAATAATTAAAATTAATATAAATTTAAGCAAAAACAGATAAGAAAACAAATTTTTCTCTGTTATTGTAAAAGAATGATATCTACATCTAGACTTACAGTACTATCAAAAATGTGTCTTTCTTAAGGCTTCTAATCTAAGTCTTACCACTTTTATGTGCTCCTTTCCACAAAATCTGGAGATTGACATTCTTAACTTTATTAATTTTTGTAAAAATTTGTATGCAAAATCGCATTTAAAAGTTATGTGATAAGTTCTCTTTCCATTTTTATTTGTTTTGTAAATCAAATTGTTTCATGAAATATTAACAAAACAAAAAATAATTATAATCTATTTATAATTTTTACAACTTAACTGACTTCCAACTGAAATGAAATACGAAAGAATAATAGGCAGTGATTTTTAGAATATTTGCACAAAGTTGTTTGGGTTCTTTTGAATTTGTGGTCAACGGACAACGGGTTTTATTGTGTACGAAAATATAAAAATGTTTGGCAAAAATTACCAAAAACATTGCCCATCTATAAAATGCAAACTCTGTTTTTACAATATCTCTGAAAATTGTCCTAAAATTAATTTTTTAACTTCATTTCTGCAGTAAATATTAGGCTTCTATTCATTTCTGTTTACATTTTTGATATAAGCGACAGCAAATTTACTACGATGAAAAATTTTATAAAACTAACATCAGCAGACAACTGTTTTAATTTTTGTCCCTTGTTTATATGAACTCAACGCACTGTGCGATGCTACAATTATGGTGCGTTGGTGCGGTGCTTGCAGACTTGCCTATCATTTTTGTTGCTTATAAATTTTGCACGCCAAATCCTTGTCCAGCAACTACCTACATACAAATTTGTGGCTAATCGTTCGCTATTACGAAAATTAAATATTTATAACGTGTTGAAGTACGACCGAAAATGGGTTTCGTCTGGTCTAGGGAATGTTTGAAAATAGTTGAATTGTGGTAAATGCGTAGGCGTTGCACATCAGACATGAATGGGTTGTATGGAATGAACAGACGGGTATGGATTTTTATTTTCTTCAAAAATATAAATTAAATAAAAGTTAAACAGACAGAATTCGTTGAAATGCATTGTATTGTAGATCAAAAAAGATTTATCTTCTTCAATGCTGAATATGGATCATGCGAAGAATCTCATAATTGGAACATTACTCATTTTTTATTGGAGACTAAATTACCGCCCGTTCATACACCCAAAAAATAATTTACTAAAATCAAGGGAATTTTAAAGTCATCATATCCTATATTTAAAGATGCACTTTCCTTAGTTTGAGTAAGTTTTATCCTAAATCTGAGGATATTTCCTTATTATTTTTTTATTTAATTATTTTTTTATTTATTATTTAATTATTTTTTGGGTGTATAATTCATGAGCGTAGCGAGGGGTTTTAAGGAGCAGCTGCCCGCTCCTCATTAACATCTACTTACTTAGGTGGCGCCTACAACCGTAAGTCGGTTTTCGCCTGCTATAAGAAATTGCACCAGTCATTTCTGTTTTGCGCTTGCTTGTTGTCCTCTACTTGGTCCTTCCAATGGAGATGCGGTCGTTCTCTTCTGCGTTGATCACTGGGTACCGAATCGAATATTTTCTTTGCTGGAGCGTTGTCTTTCTCATTAACATCAGAAAAATTAAAACAATAAAACAATATTGCTAGTAATCCTGATTATTCTTATTACCAACTCTATGAGCAGCCATTAACTTTTTACTTGCCCCGTGAAAATTTTTTCAAAGTATTTAATTTTTAAATCATTACGTGATTTATAAAGTATTTTATACTATTTTTGGAAACTTGGTGTTCTACATTACTCGTGTTCCATGAATGTGAACTGATTGCTGAACGAACATAAATATAGATTTAACTTTGTTCGTCGAATGTTGCACCTAACCTCAAAGTTCATGGGTACATGCTGTGAAATCTGCAAATCGCAATGGAGTACGGTTGGCAGCTTCATTGGATGTGATGGATGCTCCAGAATTTTCCACGATAAGTGCGTTAAGATTAAGGGGCTTATTGCGGATGCTCTTCGTGGTCATGATTCTAATGGCCTGCAATGGTTCTGTTCCTCATGTAGAAGGTTCTCAACATCAGTGCTACTTAGTTTGTTAGTTAAGAGCAAATCATCAGCCGTCAAACTAAAGGATGAAGTAGCCCGACTACAATTACTGGTTTCTGATCATGAGTTAAACATCAGCTCGCTGTTGGAATTGTCATCTCTAAAGAATGCAGCTTCAGTAGCCGATGTTGATAATAATTCCAATGATGTTGGCTCATCCAGATCAAAGCGTGCCAAAGCTAGAAATATGCAACTGGATTCTGTACCTACCAACTCTGCAACGCCTCTCACTGGTACTGTGACTGACTCTGTGGCCACTTTGTCATCCATCTCTAACCCTGCATCTACAGCGTATACAGCTGCCGAAACTCAGACCTTCGCTACTATTGATCTTACTGCCGATGCTCTGTCACTCGGTGCAGCGGAAATTTTTACTGCCACGCAAATTGCTACAACTGCGCAATCCTTAGCAACTTCGCAAATAGCCGTTGCGCAGAGATCAGCTGCTCGGAAATCTAATGCCATTACGCTAACTACTACTGCTACACAAACTCTCGCAACAGCGCAACCTATCATTGTTGCACATAGTGATGCCTATGAGCATTCTATCGCCACAGCGCAAACTATTGCTGCTGTGCAATCTACTCTTGCCACGATATCTACTCCTGCTATGCAACATCCTGCCATATTGCAAACTATTGCTGGTGCTCAACCTACTGCTGACATGCAACCTGCTGCCGCTGCTCAATTTTTGGCTATGCAGCCTTCTGTTGATTCGCAAACTTATGCGGTGGTTCAGCCAACTGCTGCCACACAACCTGCTGCCGGTGCTCATTTTATGCATCATTATATGCCTAATGGGCAATCATCTGATGCTGGTCATAGTTCTGCTGTTAATATTATATCTACAATTCCGGACTTACCAACTCAACCATGCGCTGTTGATGCGTTAATTTCAACCCCTGACTCATCGCCTGAAGCTGCAGCAGCAATTGTTAACCTAGTTGTTGTTCAAAGAGCACTTCATAGAGCCATATTTCTTTCAAGACTTGCCGCCGACACATCTGAGGAAACTATATTATCCTACATTAAGCAAAGATTGCCATCATCTATACCTACATCTTCCTTCAGATGTAGGAAATTCAATTTTAGCACTCCACGTGAGATCGCATCTTTTAGATTATATGTTCCTGATGAGAATTACCAAATGTTACTTTCTAAGGATTTTTGGCCTAGCGGCATAATTGCCCATGAGTATGTTGCTAAAAGTCGACGTCCTCCATCTAGAATGCAGCCAATTGTTTTGCCATCTCAGTCAAAAAACTAATTGATTCATCTATATCTCCATCGATCTCATCGTCAACAGCATCTGGAATGCTCATTCCTACTGCAACTATTCCGCCTTCTACTCAAGTGTACTCGTCAGCATTGCCGAGTTGCCTGTTATCATCGTTCCAGTCATCGGATATAGTTCCAGATTCATCATCATCATCATTGCCGGTATCTTGTTCTGCCTCCACTATTTATAATTCATTTTATTACCAAAATGTGGGTGGGTTAAGGACTAAGATTTCTGAGTTATTCTTAGCCACTCATTCTTGTAATTATAATATAGTTACTCTTACTGAAACTTGGCTTACCGATAAGCATTTAACCTCAGAATTAATTAGTTGTGCATCGTTCAGTGTTTTCCGTAAGGATCGTTGTTCAAATACTACGGGCCTATCGAGAGGCGGTGGAGTTTTAATAGCAATTAGAAATGACTTTTCTAGCTGCCAGTTGACTCTTCCTCATCTTGGATCTAATGAGGTCAATAGGTTGGACATTGATCAACTCATTGTAAAAGTAAATTTTAGACCTAATTTTTAACTTTTCATTATCGTGTCTTATATTCCTCCTGCTAGTTCAATTCTTCTTTATAATACTCATTTAGAAAATTGTCGCTCGCTTCTAGAAAACGCTACTCAAGTTCAACACTTCATTATTGCCGGTGATTTTAACTTAAGTACACTCGTCTGGAAACCGGTTTGTGATGAATTCTATCTTGTGCCCTTCAACGTTAATACTGAAACTGATGCGCTTGTAGTTGATTTTTTTTCGCAGTTTGATTTAGTTCAAATTAATAATATCTTTAATAGTTTTAATCGTATTTTGGATTTAATCTTTGTTGACAAAGAATTTGTTGTTTTTCTAGATTCGCCCTCCCCCTTAATCGGGAATGTTTCACAACATCACGTACCATTAGGATTGGAATTCTCCACCTATAGCTATCAACCTGTAACTTCTACTGTTTCTATTTTTAAAGATTATAATAAAGCAAATTATTATGAATTGAATAATGCTCTGAACGCTGTCCCCTGGTCGGAATATTTTTTAGGTATGGAACTTGATGATATGTATTGTTATTTTCTTTCAGTCATCAATGATTGTTTGCACCTATGGGTCCCTAATAGGCGTGTTTCTCCCGTTAAGAATCATATTTGGTCAAATAATAGACTCGCAAATTTGAAAAATAAAAAGAATAAATCCTATAAGCGCTATAGAGAGAATCGTGATAATTCAATGCTCAAATCGACTTATCTAACCTTTCAAAAGGAGTTCGATGCTCTTAATAGATTCTTGTTTAAATCATATATATTTTCGATTGAAAGTAAAGTTAAACAAAACAGCAAACATTTCTGGACTTTTGTTAATAACAAAAGAAATAACAATGGCCTTCCAAAATCCATGGCCTATAAGGACATGAATTCGGAGGACATTATCACTATCTGTAATTTCTTTGCTGATTATTTTAAATCTGTTTATGCACCGTAAAAATTTTAAAATTGCTTCTCTGTACGTAGACTTATTGGTTTTAGTGTATATATTAGTTTGCAAAAAATTATCAGTTTTATCAAAAGATATATTCTCTACTCTGTTAGATTCTGATATTGTGGCTCTTCATATCTTTTCTATACGAAAATTCCATTTTCTTTGTGTGTGTAAAAATAGTCTTTCCTACGTTTTTAGTTCTAGCAGCCAAGATTATGCCAATTTTAGTTGTTAAGAGATTTATTACCAATTATAAGATGCTTACATTTTAAAATAGCTGAACATATTCATTTAAACGTTAAACACACTAGTTTGCTTGGTCGAAAAATTTTAGAAAAAAAAAAAAATAGGTTAAAAGTGATCATTACCTACTCACCGTATTTCTGCCAAAATGTTTTCGGTTGCAATTGATCGTAGTCGTTGATTAAAATATAGCCAATTGTTGTTGTTGTTGTTTCTGGTGTTGCTGTTGTTGCTACATTAAATTTGGGTTTTGTACTTGTTCTAGACGTTGTTGTTCTAGCAGTTGTTGTAGTCATTCTTGTTGTTGTTATTGTTGTTGTTGTTGTTGTTGTTGAATTTGCAGACACAGCATGCGACAATGTAAGCTGTTGATTTATTTGTTGCAAGCCATGCGCGACACTGCCACCATCAGCCTCAGCATCACCACCAACAGCATCATCGGCAGCGACACCAAAATCTGCCACCAAGCGTGAATTAACAGCAACCAAATTTAAATTTCGATTTAATGAATTCAATTTTGTGGCTGCTAAATTATTTTGCAAAATATTCACTTTGATTTTGTTGCTATTTTTAACACTTTCATGACTAGCGCGCACTTTGCGCATATTTCTACTACTATTACTACTACCACTACTACTACTACTGCTGCTATCTTTTTCACTACTATTTGTGATTTTTACACTATTTACACTGTAAACAAAATGTGCCATTGACTCTGTAAGATTTGTTGGTAACAATCTTTTCACATAGACGCCATTTTGTTTTATGCCTTTTCCGAATTTTTCACTTAATTTTATACCATTTATTGCTAATTTATATACACTGGAATTTTGTTGTGCTTCATTTTCACTTGCATCATCATCGTTGTCATCATCGTCGTCGTCTTCGTTTCCAGTTAAAAGCGCTTTTATGACGTTTTCTCTTCTTGCAGTATCGCGTACGTTTTTGTACCATGTCAATTTTTTTTCAATATTTCTAATTGCTAGAGCGCTATAGTTTTGACGGTATATTTTCAAATATGGCGTCAAAGGTGGCGTTGCATTGTTTTTGTTTTGATAGTGTACAACACTATTTTGATAACGTTCTAATGGCACCGCGAGGGAAGTAGCCGACGACAAAATTATTGTAGTCAGAAGCGGTATGATGAATGCTACTAATAAGCGGGCCCCCGCGGCGCCTTTAGCTGCATTCGTGGGGGCCACAACGTCTCAATAACGTTGGACGCAATTTGCCACAGCCGCCGTTGTGAAACGATTTGTGTGCCTTTCAACTAATTCAAATTTTATTTCTTTTTTTCTTTTAGTTTATATTTGTATAAATTTTGTGAAATTGTTTACACTATTTTTTTTTTTAAATGGTGACGACTTTTTTATTTTAGAAATTGATTTCGCGTTGACCACAAGCTGAACCTGAAACATAAGCAGAGACAGTGTTAAATTGACGTTCGAAACAAAAGAAAAACTATTTATAAAATATGAGTATTTTTAAGAAATATGTTTTTTTAATTTAAAAATTAAATCTAAATCCGAAAGAAGGCAGATGATCATCGATAATAAATGGTTGAAAGAGAAAATGGCAGAATAATAAAAAGAATAAAAAAATGTAAGCATTTTTAACACAATTTTTAAGAAAACTAAAAAAAAAAAACTGAAAATTTCGTGGGTTTTCTCCAGGATTTGTCGTAGCGTGAAAATCTGGTCTATGGTGGGCTATCCAGGTCGAAAGCCCGTAACTGATAAGGTCGAATTAGTGTTTTTGTAATCGGCTTTAATCTTTCACACAGTACGCTTGAGAGAACCTTATATGCGATGGAAATAAGACTGATACCTCGATAGTTGGTGCAGATTGTTGGGTCTCCTTTCTAACGCTGAGATTCCAACCGTCGGGCATGCTTTCCGCTAGCCATATTTTGCTTATGAGCTGATGCATGCGCCTTATCAATTCATCGCCGCCGGTTTTAAACAATTCAGCTGACAGGCCGTCAGCACCCGCTGCTTTATTGTTTTTTAGTCGTTGGATAGCAACTCGAACCTGGATTCATGGCTAGGTGGTGATACTTCCACTCCGTCATCGTTGATTGGTGGCACTGAACTGCGCTCTCCATGGGCGGCATTGGTGGCATCGTCGCCAGTAAGTAAATTAGAGAAGTGCTGTCTCTACAATCTCAGCGCACACTGCGTATCTGTAACCAGATCTCCATTTTGATCTCTACAAGTGGATGCTAGTTTCAACCGATTGGTTTTATTTTCAGACGAGCACAGCTCGGTAACGGTTAAGTTGGTGGAGTTTGTTGATATACCGTTGGAAAGGCGATTTTATTGCCTTTACAATGTGTTCAAACAAGTTCAATCAAAACAAGTTTTTTGTAAGATCGTTTTTGGGCTAGAAACAATAAAGTGAATTAAAGTCGTGACGTATTAATTAACCCTGTAGCTCCTAAGAATGTGAAAACTAAACCCTTCCAAACTATTTTTTGCTCAGCTCGACATAATCTTTCACCTCCGTAAATAGTTGCACTCAATTGCGGGACACCCTGTATAGCTGCTACTGCTTCTTTAAGCCTTATGAGTACCTTAGTTAACAATTTTAGCTATTTTGATGTTAATTTGTCAAAAGGTCGACTCAAAAGTAGAATAAATGTATGATTAGATTTATGTATATTAGAGTTGCCCTTAGTTGTATGGAACAATTTGTTTTTTTACTAATTCAAAGTATGCATGGGCTGCAATTGTTGAAAAGAATCTAATTTTTTTTTTTCTTGTTGTATTAAAAAAATCGCAAAAATCCAAATTTATAAACAATCCAGTGAAATGTCATGGAAATATTGTCTATAATTATACCTTACTGGCAGGACCCAGTGGTCCGCGGCTTCGCCAAATATTTTTTCCCGTAAACCATCTCGTGCTCGATAACAATCTACTGCCAAAATTTCAGTGCAATCCGCCCAGAAGTTTTGGAGTCTTAATGATTTCTTAAAAGTGGTAGTAATTATAGTGTCACCAGGCCCATTTTTAGATTAGTTGCCCACGGTAAGCATACAAACTTAGTTACCAAATTTCAGTCTTATAAGACCAAAAGCGTCTGAAATATAACATTTTCATTGATTTGTGGGCGGTAAAAGAGGGCAAGGAAACCCATTTTTGGTACAATTGTCGAAAGTAACCATACAAACTAAATTACAAAATTGTAATCTCAAACAATAGAAAGTCTGAAATATTGAATTTTTAGTGATTTGCAGAACTAAGTATGCAAAAACCTATTCTAAGACGTAAGTAATACACGTTTTAAGTTTGAGCGAAGTCCATGCAGCCGTTTAGATTTGTATAAAAGTCAAACAAACAAATAAACAAACAAACAGAAAATGATTTTTATTAATATAGATACAGATACAAAATAATTTGGTCATTACAAGATTTTGCTAGAAGTACGCCTTTTTGGATATATCGATTTTGAGTATTTTTATGAAAAAAATTCCCAAGAACCCAAAAATATAAATTTTAAAAAAACAACCAAAAATGAACTAAAAATATTGTTAAGGAATTTTGTGCAAAAACATCAAAATAAAACAAAAATTTGGCAAAAAAGTTAGGGCTTCTCAAACTTGACTTTTTTTCAAAAATCTTTAAGGTGCCCCTTTTTTGTCATATCGAACACAGAAAAAAATTATAAAAAATCAAAATAGGTTTCTCATTTGAAATGACAATTCTTAAAAATATATCAAAATTACTTTCGAAAAAATTTTTGAATTCCAGCGTGGCAAAAATATATTTAAGAGGATTGAGGCCCATTTAAATATCAATATTTTTTCCTGAAAATTTCACAATTTGCCTCTGTTAGGGCGTAAAATAATGGGTTGAGTACCCATTCTTTGTCATATTAACTTAGCTGGGGTCACTGGTATCCATAACATTGATATTTTTTTAATGATTTCTGGGTCGTGCCTTCTGATGGGTTAATGCTGAGAAAGTACGAAAAAACTTAACTCAATTGTTATTGCATGTTATTGCATGTAAAAAAAAAATAAGCTCAGTTCATTTTTTGACTTGGAGATAATATTATCATGTTATCACTCAAAATAAATTATTTCTCTTCTTTTTTTGTGGCTTGATAAAAATAAAGAAATTTTTAAATCAAATAAAATATTCACAGTGTATAATTACATGAGGTCGCGTTGGTTATATTTATTTCTCTTTTCTTTTTTTTTTTTTTTTGTCACAATATTTTATCACAATTAATGACACAAAAAAATAAAATCGTAGGGAAAACAACAGCCAGCGGATCTGCTATACAAAATACTAGCTAAACTTAGATCGCTTACTTTAATAGAAGGGAGACAAAATATTGTTGTTTATTTGAAATTTTGTTGTTTTTGTTGTTGTTGTTGTTGTGATTATTGTTGTTTTCTTTGTCTTATTCTAGAGTAGCCAATTTGACAGAAAAATTCAGGAATTTCGTGTAAGCAATTTTTATGCTGTCGCTGCTGTTGCTCGTACTGTTGTTGTTGTTGTTGTTATAGTTGTTGATGCTGCTATTGCAGGTGCTGCTATTTATAAGACACAAACATTTAATCTATATATAAATTCCTTCATCTCTACAATAACAACAACAACTGAACGAAAATTATTGTTTCTCACATGACGCTAGACGACAAGCGACAAAGTTAGAAAAATTAAAGAATTTCTAAGAACTTACATATTCAACACACAGATAAAAAAATTGTTATAATTAAAATATTTTTAAATTAAATTTTAAATAATGATAATGTTTATGCATCCAGAATATGTAAAATATTTGTCAAAAACTTTGTACTCTCAGACAATAGAAGGGAAAAACACATTTATAGTGAGAGAAAACATAAAGGTTGTTAACCCATTAAGGCACATAAGCAAACAAATGAATTTCAATATTAAAGAAAATCATTATTATTCAGAAAATGAAAAGAAAAGAAAATAAAGATGTGTCGAAAATTTCTTCTCGACATACGTCATGAAATTATTAAATATTATCGGTAATTTGGGAAAGTTCAAAAAAGATTTATTTATGCCCTGCAATCATGTTGCTATCATCATCATTAATTTAAGTCGCTCATTTTTATGGTCATCATAAATTTTCATTTAAAGCCGTACACTACTAAATGTTAAACCCTTTAAGCAAAACAAAAAAAAAAAAAAAAAATGGAGAAAAAATAAATATATCATAAAATGAGCAAAGAACAAATCGACGCATATTTGAAGTGAGACAAATGATCACACGATAGCAACAAAGATAAGCAGGAATGCATAAATGCAAATTTCATCTTTATGCATGGTAGATGATAAAAACTTTTGCTGCAAAAATAAACAGCAAAGACATGAATTATATGCGAGTCGGCTATTAAAAACAGCAACAGCAGCAGCAACAACACAATACTTTGCTGCACAGTAGCTGCCGCATTCAACAAATGATCAGCATCGCCATGCGTCGCGTCACGTCGCGTCGTTCAACGACACAATAACAAGATACAGCCAGCAACAACAACATCATCAACAACAATAGCAAGAGGCCATTCGAACAGCCCCAAATGCAAAATTTTGCATTCAAGATGTTGATCCTCGTTGCGCATTATTAATATTCTGTCTGCCGTTGGCAACATTGTTGCAGCAGTTTGAATTGTTTATCAACACGCAGCAATCTGCGATTGCTTGTTTCTTTTTTTTTTTTTTTTTTTAATTTTATACAAGAGAGTAAGAGAGCATGCATTGAAGGCAAGTGCAACAACACGGTAGATTAGAGTACATAATCAACTGTGCTAGAAAAAAAAACCAATACACACAGACACAGGCACAAAAATAAACATCCGAATATTCACATAGTTTTAAACATGATTCCTTAAAATAACAAATTTATGATAATGTATTTAAATTTGTATCATTGCCCATTTTTTTCAAATCATAGTTATAGTCAAATCACACTCGGATTATGGTTATGCATTATGTAATAGTTGCCAAGGTGAAATTTGGGCCCGATCGAAGCAATGCTAATGAACACCGAAACCGATCGAATGATCCCTAGCTCACTTTTGGTAAAAAAAATCAGTTTTTTTGTAATTAATCCAAAACTAACTGAAATACCCGGTGTTACTCGGGAGCTTTTATAAATAATTTTTGTCATTTAGTTCTCGTTTTCTTGTATTATATAAACAAGAATGATGAAAAATGTTGCACACGAGCTTGCAAATCTTACAGTTCGAGTCGCAACACCCTGAATTACAATACTTTGAAAAATCATTGTAAATTTTATAATTTTCTTCTGTTTAACCCATTAAAGCCTGCCCATAGATTGGCTCGTACGATTTTAATGCAATTCTGTAATATTTGCCCGGGTGACTATAGAAGTTGATAAAAAAAAAATTAAAAAAATTTTACCACAGCACACCTGAGATATGACAGATATGACTGCGATTGAAAAATCGTTGTCGGTTTTTTTAACTTCCATAGAAGACACCTCAGGCTATCTGAGAATGGTGCATGTTTTCCGATTTTTCCATTTTCATATTTTTGGCAGCACTTTTCCTGAGCAATTTTCGACACAAGAAAACTCCGATTTTCATCTATGATGTTTCACCAGTCAAACTAAAGGTAAATCGCTGAAAATTAGACTGTTTCCTTTTTTTGTTGTTTAGACCCATTCTTTCATTTTATAATAAAAAAAAATTAGCACAATATCTCGCATCTAGTCCGCGCTAGAATTATTTACGTGTCAACACTTTCTTGGGTACTTAAATACCCAGTAGGCAGTAATGAGTTAAGAATGTTCAAACGTTTTGAAAAACAAAGTAAGCATTGACGATTGGAATAAAAAAATAACAACTATTAAGGAATGAATCTGCGACAGCCACCGCGAACGTATTTAAGCACATTCGAAGCCCTCAGTCGTTTAAAATGTTTATGCAAAATCGGCAAAAATGTTTGTGTCATGCGTTAAATTTAATTTAACCCTTAGCGGCCACATGGTGTAGTTCGTTACCCCAGGTTTTTTTGTCAATTGAACTTTTTAAATTTTAAGGTTTTGTTTATTAGAGTGAACACATTTTTAGGCGTACTTTTTGGTAGGAGTAAAAGTTATGAATACGCGTCAGGACGACTAACGTCAGCAATATTAACGTCAACAATGTTAACCCGCCGTTGATGTGGTGGGGTATGACATACCCCAGAGTCCAAAATTCCTTCAAGATCTTCATCTGAAAAGGCACAATTTCAATAAACTATTTCGTTTTTAAATTGCAACGCACTTTAAATATTATTTTTCTTTACAGTTAATAAATTTAGGATCAGAAACGATCTGAACTTTTTCGATACTTTTTTTTTATGTGGTATTTATACGACTTTACTTTTGGGGTATGTCATACCCCACCACACTAATGGCGTAACTTTTTCCACCACACTAACGGAGGGTTAACGTCACCACGTTAGATTCAGCAATGATATATCATCACTGTTAAAGCTTGCACTCTACATTCAGAACAATGCAAGGCAGAAAACATACCAACTTTTTATTGGGACCACCAAAAGGGTGGTAGATAAGGGTGGTATGTTGAAAAAAAAATATTGAAATTCAAATTCAAGCTCATATATTTAACACCTATAAGGGTCAATTCGTGAGAGATATGAGCTATAATCGACCCAGAAGGGTGGCAGATAGGGTTAAGGTGCTTTGAGAAAAAATTTTGAAGGGTAAAAAATAATAGGACCAGTTCATATATTAGGCACTTCTCAGAGTCAATTCAGGATACATTTTTTAATTACATTATTTCATGAGTTATTCAAAAAAAGGTTCTAAAATACTAGTAAAAAGACTTACCGAAAAATTTGATGATGTTCCTATAATGATGACGGTTGTTCAAAATCTACCACTAAATGAATTTTTGATTAAAGCATTAGATTTAACTATGACCAATGATCGAAAACTTAATATTTCTAAATATAAAACGACGATAGATGCATCGACTCGGCAATCGGCAAGCAAAAAGTTCACACCGATACAAAAGGGTGGACACAATATACATATGCTTTTACCTGGATTAGTCTGATTCTACGAGTAGTAAAATTTTGCGTTGCGTTTTTCTACAAATAATGTGATTGGACCATGATAGCTAGCTATTGAAGATGATGCCCATTTACGTTGAATTCACAAATCCAATGCATAAATCGTACAGAACTATTTTTGACTATAGTGTAGGTGCGATATTGGTTAATAATCCTGCTTACTATGAGACTTTACGACTTTTTTGGGTTAAAAAAAAGACCATTGGCACAGGCCCAGTTGTAAACCAGCTCAAGATCTAGATTGAAGTTGTCCAAACCTCTGTCAAGTTGATTTATGACGCGACTTATATAAAGCTGGACATCGTCTGCTTACATTTGTACATGACATGATGTTAAAGGATTTGGCGGTTCGTTTACATCTACTGCGAAAAAAAGAGGCCCCAAATGGAACCTTGAGAAACACAACGAAAAACCGGTAAGTTATCTGAAAAATTACTCCTAATGTTTACAGACTCCGTTCGCCCGGATGCCGATGATAAGTTATGAACAATTATTTGCATGCATCAAATCTCTCCACTAGATGGCTGAGCAATTCAGGAAACTGTGCCCGGACACAGTGACATAGCAATTGCAATTGCAAAGCTGGCGAACTAGCAAGGAGGGGTACTGCCACTGACATCCTTCCAAGAAAGGAGAGGGTAGGTATACCTTAAGACACACTTAAACTTCAATGCAGGTGAAACACACTACGCCAAGCCAACGTGCGGTGAGATAACCTGGTTATCTGCAAGACAGCCTGAGTTACCTGGCCTTCCTACGACAACAAACGTACCGCCTTTCTTCTTATAGAACTTAGAAGACCTTATCTCTCTGTTCTGGTAGAGGTATTCACCGCACACTGCTAGCTAGGAACACATCCTCTACGTTAAGGCCTTGAAGCCAATGGCTTTTGCAGAAGCTTCAAAAATGCTGAAGAGATAGAAACCGCGCAGCACTTTCTCTGTCACTGCCCCGTCCTAGGAGACTAAATACCATAAGTCGACCCTTCCTTCACTCCTTCATTTCAATCTCTAAGATAGATCCAAATAAAATCGACAGATTCATCAAATTCACGGATTGATTCAACGAAGACAGGACTCCTTTAACATCAGGTTAAATGACATTTCATAATATCACAACGGGTTCATATTCTTATACCAAAATCATAGCAAAGAAAAATCAAATGATGTTTTGAAAAAACTGGGGCTGATAGCTTATCATAAAGCTACACTTTGTCACAATCGCCAACAAAAAATAGATCAAGTGGTGTATTTGAATTTTTTGAAAAGTGAGTAGTAGTAGTAATAATGTTCGTGGGTGTAAGGCCTAAGGCGCTAAATTACTGTTGAACTACCCTGTAGGAAAATCAACTAATTTAAAAATAGTTGAAAAAGTCATTTTTTGTCAACCACAACGTGTTGAAATTCTGATTTTTTCCCTTGAACGAACTAACATATTTTGTATGGTGATGTCCGCAAAATAAGTCAATTGACTTTCAACTACTATTTTCAACTACTTTTTAAATTAGTTAAATTTTAATTATTTTTTAACTACTTTAAAATAAATCAATCGAAAACTAGTTAATATTTCACTTAATGAAGATGAATATAAAAGCATAAAAATTTTAAATTTCTACACATCAAAAAGATCATTTATTTGGCTGTGTATATATATAAAAAATATATACATAAATTCATTACGTGAATGAAGTTTACGGAAGCAGTTTCCAAAGACGGGCACGTCACCACCTGGGTGCATGAGCGAAGGTGCCGATCCAATTGATCGGAATTGTGTGGATACTGCGCCTGTTATTTAACACAAGCCAGCTTTTTGATGCTTTATTTCAAAAAATTAGGTAAACAAGCGTTTCGGCGGGATTTTCCACGCTTTGCAACCATCAATCAAGGTCGATGGACACACTGATATTTTGCTTAGTGCCTATTTTAAGTGTCAATCGCAGTGAAGTGATGGAGCAGACTCGACGATACGTAGGGAAAGGCGTGCGCCTTTACTACTGAAGTGATGAGGTGTTTGCTGAATAGTTAAGCAATGCATCAATTTCCGTACAGAAGCAAAATTTTCAAATGTTTACTAAACACTAGCAGTTTCTAATTTGAATATCTTAAATAATAAAGAATTTTTAATTGTTTCACAGGGTTTTGAGGCAGTCTATCAGTTTTAAATTGTGTTTACCAGGCCTGTCTTGCGGCTCAATGTCGTAAATAAAAAAATATGTCTTTTTGAAGCAAAATGTTAGTTGCAATTAACATATGTTAATTTGCAATTAACATATGTCAAAATCAGAGTAGTTGCCGCCTTAATATAATTCAAAGTAGTTCATATACTAGTTTATTTTCAGTTAGTTTTTTAATTAGTTGTTTTTAAAAACAAGTTAGTTTGTTCCTATAGGGTACTAATGCAGAGCTCAAATCTTACACCAGGAGTGCGAATGCAAAAGCAGTTACTATTTTTATCTTGCCTCCATCCTAGTTCATTCGACAACACTTCGCATTCTATCTACAAAACAGGCACAACTCCAAATTTACAAATTTTTACTTTCTAATGTTAAACTATTCGTAGTGATTACCTCCATCAACTATCAAAATTGTTCATTCATCTTCATATTCTTTAATTAAAAAAAAAAAAAATCATTTTGTCTCTTTGTATTGTATGGAGTACTTTGAGAAAAAAATGGTTTTTTGCTTCTACTGAAATTTTTAAAATTTTGTGCTGTACTTCTTTTGTAGATAGTGTGCGACTTGTTTCTTTGGTTTCAACAGTTTATTTAAATTCTTTTTTGATTTGATGACGTAAGTAACCATGAGAAAATATGACTTGACTTAAAGAAAAGTTGCTCAATTGATTTTAATCAAAAATATCATAGGTAGTTATGTTTTAAAGGTACCCAATATTGAATTTATTACAAAAACAGTAATTCTGTTCTCTCAAAAATAAGCATATGGAACATTTGACAGGTGTCCGCGTTATTTTCACATACGTAAGTCTTACATAATATAAAACCATAATCCGAGCATGATTCTGTAAAACCATAAATTTCATTAAGTATTCACTATTACCCTTTCCGTATTTCCTAATATAGGTCTAATGACTATACGTATAACTGGCCTTAACGTGAACTTGAGAACTCAGTCTAAAGTTATAACTCAATAACAAGTTCTCAAATTTGGAACTCGCCTTAATATATCAATAAAAATTTTGTTTGCAAATTTATTTTATTAGTTAACCACAATCCTTCCACTGCCATCTCAATTGAATCAATTAATTATCCTTGACAATGTCGTTTTTTTAACATCAAAAGGAGCTTTTTAAAATTGTACAACATAAATCATGGCATGTTTTCATTTTGTATGTCTCCGATAATCAAAGCTTTTCTATAAAAGACTACTCGGACATCTAGATAAGAGCTATAAATTTGTTACTTGTCAAATTAAGCCAGTCGGTTGCCTTTTTTTTTTTGTTCTTTTAATAAAGTAAGTAAGCGATTGCCTCTTAATTTTGGTTGAGGTTGAACAGATGTTATTTTGTGATATGATAACCTACAAAAGGACCTACCAACCTATTCATTTATTTAGGCATTTTGTTAGTGTTTAATCAAGCAATCCTTTTTGAACCGTTAACAAAGTGACAACTGTATACAACGTAACTTTAACTTGGTGTTATAAAGTGTTCTTGCATTGTTAATCTATATCTTCGTGCAGGCCCGTCACTAATTTTATCTGATATCATTTTAAATAATTCTTTGTCAATCTACATAATATCGGTGTAGTACATATTCATTACTTTTGCATGATATTGAAGGTTTCATTTAGCATAATTTGAATGATTGGTTTTAGTTTAAATATGCATCGTTTTGTTGGATAATTTATCGCCATGTTGATGGTAATTTCATTAAGCCTCTTCATAGAAGCTTTCGTCCCTATTCACAAAAATCTGGGACGGTCGAATCTTACAAGCTACTTTTGAGGCGACGAATGTTTTACCAGCAAAATCATTCACAGGAACAGGTGGTAATCACTTGATGCCAGGTGCGAACTATAATGTGGATGCATAAATACCTCCCAACCAAGCTTCTGGCTTTTCACTATTGACATGTGTGGCATGAGGTTGTCCTGATGGCACACAATTCCCTCTCCTATTGGCCAAAGCGAACACTTCTGTGCGATTGCTTTATTCAGACAGTTCAATTTTTGACACTACAGGTTCGAATTAAGAGTTTGCTACAACATTTTGGGCATAAAAACAGTTAAATAATTTATGTATTATTATAACTCTTATTGACCTCCAAAAACTCAATAATTTGGCAATTTTAAAAACACATTTATTCTCAAATCGTTCCAGCAGAAACTCGATTAGGCCTCTTAAATTCGGACTAGAATTCAGGACTGAATTTCTAAACATAATCATGCCTGCATTATATTCTTTTATTTTCAGTTTGCCGCTCACATTGTGCTCTCTTCTGAGCGAGAGAACTGGTGGCGAATTCATTAGGAAAGTTAGAGGTATGCCAGAGTTTTATGTAAAAATATTAATTTGACATTAAACGCTTTTGACATTAATTTTGTATCGAATTTTATTTCAATGCAATTAAAATTTCAAATTTTATTTGCATAAAATGCACTGTGAAGTCTTATTCTTCTAGAAAAATTCTTTACAGAGCACAGGATTCTAGAAAGCAGAGACGAACGATTTTCTGTATATATTTGTCGCCATGGTATATAACAATAAAACAAAGTGGATAGCTGAGAGCCTGGCATGGCTGAGACCCGACTCCATAACTTCCAAAAAAACGCAAAAATAAATACAAACAACACTGAGTTTGCCAAGTAACAGAAAATTTTTTGCATCGATTTTGACAATTATGGTAGCTGAGAAAGAGAGCATGATCAGCCACAATACTACCTTATTTTCTTCTACTATGGGCTAATTGTAAACACAAAGAAAGTTCCATATACACGTTGAAGACCCGCACAATGTGAAGAGAAAGAAAACTCGCCACATTACGTATAAATAAACTCTTCTTCTTTTATTTTCAGCTTGCCGCTCACATTGTGCTCTCTTCTGAGCGAGAGAACTGGTGGCGAATTCATTAGGAAAAGAAAAGTGATGTCATATTTTTATGAATAAACATATATTTTTGACATTGATTTTTGTAACGAATTAAAATTTCAAATTTGATTTGAATTCAAATTTCGAATTTCTTTTGAATAAAATATGCTGTGAAGTCTAATTCGTATGACATATAAATTGTAACTAATCCAGAAGACAAATACACCTAAATGCATGCAAACTTATTTTTTCAATATAATTCACTTCAATACTTGCATAAAAACAATTCATTTTAATTTCGTTCATTGTATTGCTCAAAAGTATTTCTTAATTTAATGTTTTTGAACTTACACGCCACAAACAGATCTGGAACTTATGCATAGTCTAGTTAAAACATTATAATGCGAAGCTTACACATATTTCTATAACAAAGTATTGATATTTTCAACATTACCCAGTAGAAAATGTAATGCCTGATCATACTGGAACTCAGGCCTGACAGACATGACCGAGGCCTCACCTTTCTTTGAAAACAGCCCTTATATTTTATACAAGTGTTCATCTGCTCAGGACTAAAATTTGGTATTACTTTTTTTAAATGTTCATCTATGATTTCTTGAATATTACTTCGAATTCAGATATGAAATCTGGCCTGAAGAAAAAAAAGTCTGAGTTTTTTGTTTATTTTCAGGTTAGAATACAGGTTTGTAAAATAAAAGCATGAATTATATTTAAATTTCGGCCTGAACTTCAGGCCTGAATTCCAATCTGAGTAAGAGAGGCCTGAGAGAGTTTTCTATTGAGTAGCTTTAATAAGTTTTCTTAATCCGAAACGTAAACGAATAGTTCGAAAAGGCAGTTACAATTCAAATAAATTAACATTGAAAACAAAAATCTTTAGAACATAAATGGAATTATGTGAAAATTACATAGATTCTGTTTTTATACTTTTAAATTTAAAAGCTCTCCATTAAACGCCTTCAAAATACTTTCAATATCAAGAATTTTCCAAGTTGAAGATTTATTTTTAACTCCATTCTCCCCTATTAAAAATACTCACATTTTTTTTCGTAATTCCGCCGACGTTTTTATTCAAATAGAGTTTCGATGAAAAACTGAAAACATTTGTTTGTATGTGACCCGAACGATAAATTCCACAGTATTTATTTTTAGCACTTGAAATTCTTAGCAGCATATAAATAAATCTCTATATATATGTATATAAATATTTTCGCTACAAATCGAATAGTAGCAATAAATAATTTAATGAGCAGCACTACAAAAAAAAAACATATATTAGAATAAAAACAAAAATTCAGCACATGTCGGCGAAAATTCCATTGAACGCGTGAACATGACGAAGAGCAAGCAAAATGATTGCCATGGCAATAACTAGGTAGCAATTGATGCTCCAATCATCCAGCAACAACCAATGCATTCAGTTAGCAAAGGATGGCAACACTACTGCTACTGGCTACATACACTGTGTGATATGTTGTCATTACACTGACACTTAATGGCAAACGACAATTTGTCAAACATGCTGCACGATCAGCAGCATACAGCAAGCGTCATCAATGCTCGAATAAAAACAACAAATTTATGGCTGATATGCACGATAACACAAATCGTTAGTAGCAATAAAAACAAAATCGACAAAATTGCCATCATTTACAGTGGTGTTGAAAAACGCGTCGTGAACACGCGACCAAATGCTCGATTTGACATTGGAGAGCGTAAAAATTGCGACACGGCGATTATCGAGCGAGTCCAAATCAAAGCATGTTAATGAGAGTTTTTCAATCGGCATGATCGAATTTTCTTCATTGCGCGTTATCGAGAGCAATGCGATGTGAAAAAAACAGCAAATTCTACTCTGCTGGCGGAATTTCACACATGACAGCCAGGAATGCAGCAAGAATGTGTTGAACTCTGCCTAAGGACGTGAGAAATTGGCAAAGAGCATTAATCTCACGAGCATTGAGCAGTTTTTGAGCACACTTCAAAAGAGTTAATCGAATATAGTTATTTTTATTGTTTTTAAAATAAAGCTTATTTTTTCTCGATTTTTTTACAAATTCCTGCACTTCGTTTAACTTTAGTTTTTTTGTTTTGGCTGGTTTTCAAAAATAATATTTTCAAATTATTTCACTAACTTTCACTCACTTTTTTTTTATTTTTTTATTTTCTTTTTTTGCTATTTAGTATATATTTTGCGCGTACATTCGTTCGATCCCAAAACAGAACGACGAACTTAATGTTTCCCGAAACATGCGTCGAATTCAACTAAAATCGCAACTAACGCAAAAATTTCCCGTATGTCTCCAATATTTCACACACGACTATTTTTGCTCCCCACTGCCAAGCAGTCGCCACGCCAAAGGAATGACTGACTAAGTGAGCAAAATTATTTTTGTACTTGCAATAAAAATAAAAATAAATATAAAAATAAAATTTAAAATAAAAATAGACAAATAAGAACGACGTATGAACAAAATGTTAAAAACTTTAAAAGAAAAAATATATATATATCACAGCCACAACATAGAAATTTTTGAATTTGAAGACAGAATGTTGCACGTTGAGGTAGCGGCTGATCGTTCGCAGCAGCATTTTGTTCGACATCGTCATTGTTTCGACATCGTTCTTGTTGTTTTCGTTGTTATTTTTGTTGTGGCATGTTGTTTGTTGCCCAAAATAAACACAACATAAATTTTATTTAAATAGAGTACAATAACACAAGTAAAAATAATTGTCGACAGCAAAAACATGGCCAACATTGGCCAACTCTATAACTCTGCAAATAGCAGCGCGCGATCTCGACAAACAAACGACGCGACATGTCGCGCTGCAGCAGCCACTCATCGGTTTTTCAAAAATAGACATGGAAATAAATTTTGTTTGCTTTTTTTTGGCTTATTTTATTTTATTGCTAATCGTTTTTGTTGTTTTTTAATCCTCTATTATTGTTCCTGACGCTCTGACTGAGCCATAAGTTGTATTTGTTGCAAGCGATTATTAGAGACTCGAAAGTGTGTCCCAAAAGTCACTGACAATTTGATTTGAGCACAACTTTTTTTAGCACAACTATGAAAAACAAATATGGAGGCTTAGTCATGGAGAAATTCACGGCCGAGAAATGCGTGTAAATTGTGAAAATTCGCTTTAAAATTAGTGGAAATTTTCCGGAGACGTTTCGCAAAACTCACCGTTTCACAACACTGCACACTAGGCTGGGTCACTTGTATGTGGAATATTTTTATTATATTTAAAACGTCTTGTAATAGCTTTATTATATTGCCTTAAGACTTAACAAATAATAATTAGCTCTAAAAAATTAAGTATATTTATATCTTTAGCCCGCGCTTTTAATTCAAAGATTTCGGAACTACAAAAAAAAAAGTTTTTATGTGTATTACAAATTGTATTTTACCACCGTAAAATAAATAAATTTTGCTTAAAATACAAAAGCAAACAAGAAAAACACACAAATAGGCTTAAAAAATTGTTTTTTTAATTTCATCCTCAAAATCATGTTAACTTAAAAACATGAAAACATAACATTTCAAAACCAAAAATAATTAAGTTTAACAAAATTTTGAATTTTAACAAAAAGCTAACAAAAAAGCACAAAGTAATTTCAGAAATATTTCGATTATATGATAGAAAAATATAATTATTCTATTTTGGTCAAAATTTATTTGCAACTAAAAAAAAATACTCGATGCGAGAGGCCGACTACCCGGAAGGCCTAGAGAATCTTGGAGAAGAACGGTGGAACGTGAGGCAGGTCAACTTAACAAAATATGGAAGGAGCTCAAAGGTATTTCCAGAAATCTGATACGAGGGCGCGTAGGCGTGGTTGAGACCCTATGTCCCGCTGGGGCTTAAAGGAAAAGAAAAAAGAGGGAGAGACAAGGAGAGAGAGAAAAAAAGTACATTTAATTTCATTGCCGTAAAAAAATGAATTTAAACATTAAACGCGAAAAACAATTCAAAAATCAATAAAATAACTAACTTACCTTGCTTAAGCCACAAAATCTTGCTTACTTTCAAATGTAGGCATTCGTTTTCTGGATGCGAGTTTTGTTTTTATTAAACCTTCTCTAGACTTTCTATCGCATAATGACATAGCTGCTTCACTTACAATTTTTACAGAACGCTCAACTGCCTGCGTATGACAAGGCAACTGCAAAAATAGTAAGTTCTCGTATTCTTGCGATTCAATCACAAAACTGCGTACTGTAAGAATTTTTTTTACAGCGAGTTCCCTAATGCTTTGTTTTCATCAGACAACATCGCCAAGAGCAAATTTTCTGCATGAGCAAAATAAGCATTGCGTTGAATTACGGGATCTATTATTTCTTTTAATTCTGCAGACAGATAGCGGGAACTTTTAATTAATGTCCAAAAATGTTTAGCCCCATCTTTGCAGGTCGGTTTTGTTTTAATTTCGAACCATACTCGAGCATAAACCTTAACGCAATATTCAGCTAACAGTTTAAGTTTAATGGATGGGTTAACTGTCGAAATATAAATCCGTAATATTCGGTTTGCTTTTGTTAACCATCGAGCGTGTGACATCTTTCCTGGGGAGCGATTAGCCAAATCATTAGGACAGTGTCCAGTTATAACAGACATTGTTATTTCATACAAATATTTCTGATCTGTACTGAGATCTTCAAATTGAACTTCCGGAAGTTCGCTTTGTATTGCGTCAAAGTTTGCGATTGGCAAAATTTCGCATTTTTCTAACGATTTGCCAATTGGACCTGCATATGACGATGGGCCAGTGGTAACACCGTCCATGTTGTTGAACAAATGTCGCAACGGCAATTCGTTTAAATGAAGCATGCAAACAATCCATTGTACGGGTCGTTGAAGCCTTTTTTCTATCATTCTTATGACTCCATTGAACTTGCCTGTGTTAGTATTCGTACCATCACAACCAACAGCTATTAAAGTATCCAGTTTGATGTTCTGTGACGCAAGAAGTGTACTTATGGATTCTTCAATGCCTTTAGCAGAGCCATTGTTTGGCACAGCGTAACCGAGATATTCCGAACCTGGTTCTTTAACAACAGATATATGTTCCTCTATAACTGTTTGTCTATAACTTTTTGTTCCTTTTTTTATAATTTTTAGGGTTTTGTCTTTTCGGCCATCAAAGTAAAGTGCAGACAATGGAAGCTGCACTTGCTGTTCGTTCAAATTATTTCGTTCTTTTTTTCTTTCTCTGCGAATTTTTGATTTATCAACCACTTCAATATCTGAGGAAATATCGTGCAACACCGATGAAACAATCGCAGCTGCTGCCCTGTCAGAAATACCGTAACGGTCACAGGTTCTTGCAACCGTGGGAAAACTTTGCACTGACTTGATTTTCTTCTTTGATTTAGACGTGGTTGGTAAGTTCAGCTTATTAGTGGTGTCGCTTTCAGAGTCACTTGAAGCCAGCTCTAAATCTTGTTGTTCAGTTTCACAATCTTCTGTATATTCGGCATTGTTTAAATAATTTTTTTTTACTTTAGAAGCTCGTATTAACTTCCTCTTCAATTTAGCTGTTAAACCACGGTCTATTCCACCGATTTGCATCCTCCTATTCTGTCTTTGATCCAACAAAAACGTATGCTCTTCTTTTGGCACTTTTTTTTCTCTTTGGCAACAGCAAAGATCAATTTCAGTACATTTACATGTACAAATGTTGAACAAAACTCTGCTATTCTGAAGAAAATTGTTTTTTTGTTCAGCAGATAATTTTTTAAAGATTTTATATGATTTTTGCACTTTAAATGATAAGCTTTTAACAATTGAATGACCCTCGTGTGTGAAACCGTTGGAAGCGAAGATTTTTTCCAAATTTGTTCAATTCTTCCAGACACCAGTTCAGCAACTTCCAAAAATCCTGGTTCCTTCTTGGTATTCCTACTAATTTTCAGTTCATATCTATACCACTCATATAATTTCATAACATCTTCATATGTCGGCAACACATTTTCTTTAATGTCTCCAATACTACCGAATATGGGACAATTAAAACTTTGTCTAGTTTCCATGGCAAATTAATATTAGTTAAATGAAACAATAACAAGCACAATTAAAAAAATTTAAAATTACAAGGCAACTGATGTCTTCAAACAAAAAACACAAATGAAACTTTTAAAGTAAATTTTTCAAATGAAAACTTTTGGCACGAATTATGGCCTTCAAACGGCCGACAAAGCCATCAGGAACCCAGTATTTACTCTTGGGGAGTGAATTTCAACTTGGGGAGCGAAGCGCGGGCTGTTACACCAAAAATAAATCAATAATATTTTGCATATATCTTTCTGAACTTACAAGACAACATATTTTACCTATTACGAATGGATTGGGAAAAAACATTTTTTTTGACCCAGCCTACTGCACACACGCAAAAAAAAAATTTGATATCTAAAAAGATAACATTTTATCATTGCTTTGTATAGAAAAATATCTAAAGCTAACGGAACTGCAAAAAAATTAATGCTTTTGCGGACAATTTCAAAATATTGAGGTAAGATGTTGTCGGGCGAGTAAAGTCCAAAAATAATAAGTTGCGTTGCTAGACAAATAATTAAGTTTCTAGTTAAAAAACTAATAATTTTTAGTAATTTAATTTAATACTAATAATTTATGTGGCGTTTTTGTGGAACTGCATCAATTGGTTACGAAAACAAAATTTTTGATTAAGGCTTAGAAATAAATTTCTTCAAAGTACTCTCCTAATTTGTTTTTCTTTTTTTAATTACTTATAGTTAATGTGACCAACCGTTCCGAAAAATCGGAGTCCCGAAATTTTCTGCTCTATTCCGAAATATACCGAAATTTCTCTCATATCAACAAAAAATAGTTTTTAAGTCAAATATAGAAAATACCGCCCAACTGGCGATAAATCACCTAATCTGCCAAGAGTGGCAATCGCATACTTTTGGATGCTTCAATTTATTTTTGAACGCGAATTGTAATTTTTGTTATAAAAGATATAAGAAAGTTCGGGAGAAAAGGGATAGGCTGCTGCACTGCTTATGTCGAATTCAAGTCACTATTATTGAAAAAGCCGCTGGAAAACCGCTGTACATGTGATACAACAGCACTTCACAGCTTTGAGGTGAATTCACGTTCACAATCAGTGCTGTCACTTTACCAGAAGTGTGATAAATCTACCATTTTTTACTTCTGTTCTGTTCCGGTTTTTTTACTGTTGACAATACGTGAGTTTCAACAAACTGCATACAAATTGAACTGAAAACTAGTAAGGGTGGAGCTTCAGCAGGGTACCGAAGCTAAATTACCCCCCCCGCGGCCATATTGAAGTATATTCGAAGTCTTTAGCCACGACATACACAATGACATGCAGTTTTATATATTAACGAATGTTTTCCTATTTTGATGACGTCACTTTATATGGGAAGTAGGCGTAATAGAGATGGTTCATATTATATATCAAAGCTTAAGTGAAAATTTCAAGACATTTCATTAATTTTTGTAGATTTTTAAGAGATTAAACGTTTAAAATAATGCCAATTTGTATGGAAGGTAGGCGTGATTTTCATTCGATTTTGCCAAATATCATAGTGGAGGTCTATGTTATATATCAGTGCCTATATGCAAAATTTCAAGACATTTCTTTAATTTGAGCAGATTTTTAAGAGATTTTTCTTTTAAAATTCATAGCCAGGATTAAGACTGAAGAGCAAAGCTCACCTGCAAAATTTCAAGGCATTTCTTTAATTTTTGTGGATTTTAAAGACATTTACGGTTAATATAAAGTCACTTTGTATGGGAGGTAGGCGTGGTTTTCATCCGATTTGGCCCATTTTCGAACTTGATCTTCCTTTTTTAAAAATAAACTTATATTTTGAATTCCATCGCGATAGCTTTAAAATTGCGGCTGTAATCGTCTCAACAGACGGACAGACGGACACACGGAAATCGACTCAGGAGATGATGCTAATCAAAAATATATATATTTTTCTATACCTGCCACGCCTCCTTCTTGGCGTTACAAACGGAATGACAAAGTTAATATACCCCTTACGCAGTACGCTTTGGTCTGAATTTGTCTGAAGGCTGTGTGATGTCTAGTTAAAATAAAAGTTTTCTGTCTCCTTATCTCTGATATTTACTGTCAATCGACCTTCCGCAAAAATATATTGTGAGCTAAATTGTTTTTCACAACTTGCACGATTCATGCTTGGAATTCTTTGAATTGCTGCAATCAGGCTCCAAATTATTTGGGAAATTGTTAAGAAAGATAAATACAGCTTCAACACGAAAAATAAGACCGATACCAATCCTGTTGCCACCCAGCAAAAAATTTCAATGCGCATTTCTTGTATGCACATAAAGAGCGCTGTATTCTCCTTGCAAGTAGTGCTATTTGTATAGCGCTATATTTGTAGCACTTTCCGTAACGATAACGTTGTACTTGAAAATAAGTATTTGATATTAATGTCAAAACAAAAATTAATTTCAAAAATTTCAAAAATTCATCCAATCGTCTTACGTGAATAAACAAAACTTGATTTGATTTTATCAAATTTGCTGTTATTTGTTAGCGAGAAAACATTTTTTCAATTGAGATGTGGCAGACTGCTTGACGTGTTTGCCTTGTAATCGAAATGCCCCGGTTCAAACCTGGCTGGCGGTGATTATTTTTCGTTTTTGTTTTGTTTTAAAAAGTTGCTTATAAGTTTTTCTGTTATTATAAACCAAATTTTACACCTAAATTCTGGCGGCCATGGCATACTGGTTGGGGTGCTTGCTTTGTAAGCGAGATGCCCAGGTTCATACCCGTGGCTGGGTGATTGTTTTTTGTTTTGTTTTAAAAATTTTAAATATTTACGTATAGCGCCCGGTTATTGCTACGTTTTTATATCAAGTACAAGGAGAACAAAGCGCTCGGCTCTCGGTACAGCTTCATATTTTCTACAGCGGGAGCGGAGTGCATACATCATGACATGACATGACTATGTTAAAAAATGCGCTATACGCAAGGAGAATGAAGAGCTCTACTATTTTTTTTTGAGCGCTTCAGATGCGCTAATAGAGCGCTTGCTTTCCTGTTGGGCAGTACTTCCTCCTTAAATGTGGTTGTCAAACGTCAGAATTGATTGATTTTAATGTTTGATATATGCTCTCACACTACTTCGTTCTTTTAAACTATATTGAGGCAGTTTTTAGTCTATACTCGTAGTGAAAAATTTTTTAATTTTTTTTTTTTAATATTTTTGTGTATTATTGCAATATTCCTAAGCATATATATTTTTTATTTTTAAATTCATTATATTTTTATATTATATTTTTAAATCCATTAAAAAAAAACCTAAAAATATTTTTACTATCCATTTTTTTATTATATGCTTAGGAATATTGCAATAATACACAAAAATATTAAAAAAAAAAAATTAAAAATTGTAAAAGTATAGGCTGGTAGAGTGGTGGGGGGAGAGGGGGGAGGCTAAAAAGGGTGCCTCAGTCTTGTTACGATTTCAACCCTTCTAGTCATCTGAAAAAAAGGTTTCTTAATTAGTAAGAATGTCCTACGTCCCGGTCTAGGGAAAGAAAAATTATTTTTTTTCTGCAATGGCAACTGTTTGAAACAAGAAGTAATTTTTTGGTTTTTTTTTCAAAGTTGTGAATTTTTTAAACATATTAAAAAACTAAGTTTTTACATAATTCTATGCTAGTCATAGAGGGATATCTAAAAAAAAAAGCCCCCACCAAATTTTAAGTTAATCGGTCCATTAGAACATGCGATATCATGTCAAACTTGTTGAAAAAAGTAGTTTCGAAAAAAATGCGTTTTTTTGATTTGAGCAAAGTTACAGGCAGTCAAAGTCATATAAACGGGCACTGTAGTTGTATCTATATCTTCGTAAATAATTGAAATTTTAAAGTTCTTTTGGAGGATATATTCTTAAAGGTCTAATCTTCGAAAATATGCAAACAAAAATAGATTTTTTCAAAATTCTACACTAGAATACTATCTTATAACCACAAAAGTTGTCAAATTGACTAGTAGAAATACTTGTATATGATTCTGAAATTTCTATTCAGATTCCGGAATCTATTCCGAAATTTCATCAAAAGTAATTGGTCACATTACTTATAGTACATATAATATTATACATATAATAATACTAATAGTACATAGTACATATTTGTAATTTCAAAAGGAATTAGCCACCCAAATGCGCCCGTTTCAACATTTCTTAAGCGTCGCTTAAGCTAAGAAAGAGAGTACAATCAGACGTGATCATGGGTAGAAGAAACCATGGGTAGAAGAAAAGAAGGTAGCATCGTGGCTGATCACACTCTCTTTCTTAGCTTACCATAATTGTCAAAATCAATGCAATAATTTTCTGTCACTTGGAAAACTGAGTCTGCGCTCAGTGTTGTTTTTGCGCTATTTTTTCTTTTGACATTTATAGTGGTCTCTCTCAGCCATGCATCAACCTTGTTTTATTATGCCATAAGTGGACGGATATGTGCATAAGTACATTCTCTCTTGCCTATACATAAGCACGAGCGTAAATTTATTTAATTTCTCTTTTGCTGTTTTTTTAATCTTTTTCTCCCCCCCCCCCTCCTTCCCCTCCCCCTCCTTAATAATTTGAAAATTACGGTCAGCAGAGCGAAACAGATGCTTTTTGCCACTTTGTTTTATATATATATATATAGATGAAAACTCACAGACATTTCAACAAAAAAATACGTTTTATTAAAAAATTAAAATGTCAGTGACTTTTAGGACACCCATTATAAAGAGCTACAAATTTAAAAACAAAACAAAAAGAGTTATATTTTAAACCGTCTAAATCAAACACAAATCAAAATTACACACTTGCGGATATGGGCTGCTCATGAATCGAGTATTACTTTTAAAAAAATCCAACAACAAAAATACAATAAAATTGATCCCTACAAATAAGATGTCATGATTATGTGTAGCTCTTACATAGCTTTCATTTTATACCAACTTTAAATATGTTGCAATAGAAAATAGTGAAGTTATAACGAAATACATTTTGAAATAACCATAATTCTATAATTATAATAACAATAATTAAATAATAATTCAATAAATAAAAATTGAAATAAAAAATACGTTAACCTCAGATTTTGGTCCTCTAACATATATCCGAAAATCATTCAAATCGGCGGGTGGCACCTGGACATATTTTCTTGTCAGTTTTCTATTTCAATTTAAAGTCCTTAACCTCTCAAAGTAACATTACATCCAAGTACAGTTATATTTATCCTAAGCTAAGGAGTGATTCCCTTCATGCTTGACATTGAACACACCTTGAAGAAAACAACAAGCTTAAAAATACTTTTCAACTATGACCAAGGAAACTTCAACAGATTGTGTTTCATACATAGTAGTATGTGTTTGCCAAACCAACTCTAATTACAATAACAACAACAACAGCAACAATGCCGGCGCATCATGTTGCTGTTCTAATGCAACGTACATACCATATATATTGGCGCCAAGTTAAACGTTTGCTGCACCATCAACATCCTAAAACTACTAAATGCATTCATTCACTACACACTCCAATGCATCCGATCAAAACAAATTTTGAAGTCTTTGTCTGCACCTTGTTGCAGCCAGACAAGAGCCATAGGTTGACAACGAGATTGCCAGAGACTGATGTAGGAACCAAGCAATTGCCAGTGATTAAGTTAAACATGGCGTGATAAGGAAGCTATTCGATGATGATGATGATGATGGTGATGGAGTAAAAGTAGTTGTTGTCTCTGTTGAAGTGTCCAATTTGGAAGTGAGGAAGCAATTAAATGCAGCTTAAATAAAATTGTTTTTTTTTTTTTTGTTATGGCACAAAAGAAGCTATAGACCTACCTAGTTGGGTACATAATCCGTAATCTATAATTTTATGAGCAACTATTTTGTACTGAATATGAATGGAAGGTTGCAGCAAGTATTTACCTACACAGAAGCAACACCAACAATAACAACAACTTAAGCTAAGCAGCAATTATATAAAGCCACAAGCGGCGCCAAGTGACCATATCAGCAACAACAATGGGATCCACAATGATATCAGTTGCTGTTCAATGATAATTAAATGTTGCTGTTGTTGCTTGTGCTGGTGATTATATTTTCAATGATGATCAATTAAATTGCGGCTACACCATCAAAACATATTGGATATTATCGGACAACAACAACAACAACAAATACAACAATTATGTTTTGACCAAGCCAGTCAATGATGTTTTCAAGATTTCACATGAGACGGCATTAGATGCCCTAGGACACAAAGCATCTCGTTTGCAGTTGAATTGTTTTGCCAACTAGCCAGGATTTCATAACAGTCGAAACTAACTACTACTACTTATTTAAATACTACTACTACACTTTTTTTATATATATATTCATATAATTGAAAAAATTTATTTTCCATAAAATCTTAAATTAAATGGTATATAAATTAGTTAAAAACTAGTTTGTTTTAAAAAGGAACGTCCCAGTCGTCAATTTTACACAGCCTAACCTTTAGCAGGCCTGATAGTATGGCTTTTTTTTTTTTTTTTCTAGAAAAAGATTTTTTTCTCATGCTAGCATCAATTCCCATTGATCACTGATAACAGCTCTGATCTGTGTATGCAGAATTGCAGGTATTAACATAGCTTTGCTCTTGAGAGTGAGGACCAGAGAAAGTTGTACACGCTGAAAAATAATAGGCCTTCCCAAACATCATAATTGTGTTTGTAATTGTAATTGTGTAAAAAAAAGTAATCATAATTGGTTCCACATGTAAAATGAATAATAAATGCAATTTTTCTTTATATATATATTTGCATCTTAACATTATTTAATTGTTTTAATTGTTTGAATTTAAAAACTATATAATTTGTTTTAAAGAAAATATGTTTTCATATAAATATATTGCAATTATGAATGAACTGAGAACACTTTTAGTCTATTACTATTTGTTTGCTTGGAAATATAATTAAGTCAAGAATAACATTAAATATTCACGGACAAATATATATTAATTGGAGAATATATAATTTAATTGCAGTCAAGCAATTATTTTGAAAACGATAATTAAGAACAACATAATATATTTACCGATGATTACACTATATTTACTTGGAAACATATTTTAGCAAAAGAAATGCCAAAAGTTTTTCACTGTGATTACAAAATATTTGCTTAGAAGTAATTGTTGGTTTGAAGCAAACAAAATATGTTTTGAAAACAGTAAATTAATTTTTCTCGGATGTAGTTATGTTGAGAAGTAACCATATTATGTTTATCCGACATTACAATAATTTTTATAAGAACACTTTATAAACACACACCGCTTTATCAGCAAAGTTGCTTCAAAACTCATCTATTTTTACTGCTGAACCGCCTTATTTTTCTTTTATTTTGTTTTTTATTTTATAAATTTGAAAACACAAACACTTTTAATTTAAACAAACATTTTCAGAAACACTTTTCACAAGAGCTAAACTTTTCAACACGTTTGGCGCGGCTGCTTGAAACTTAAAATGACGCCAAGACATGGCAACTGTTAAAAGCAAGCGCATAAAGCAACAAGATTTTCGCTATTTTTCGTGCAAGTGCAAAAGAAACAGATATATGTATGTCTAGGCGAAACACATAAAAGAAAGGAGTTGTGTTGGTTTTAAATTTGCAGAGTTCTGTTCTTTTTGAGGTTAACAGTGATGCAAATATATTTTCATTGGGTAGAAACACACAGTTCTATTTTGTCACAAGCATATTAATGTAGACGTTAGTTTTTTAGCTAAGGCAATTATATTAATGTTGGCCACAACTTATATCTTCTTCTATCGAAAAATAATGCTATTGAAGCAAAGTTCTTAATCATTAGGTGGTTCCCTCTGAATATTTCGTTTTATAACATATATAAACATATATAAACATATTTTTTCTCTGCGTGTATATAATTTTAAATTAAGGGCTAAATCTGCAACTGCTTCTGTACCTAATGATTACAGGCCTATAAGTATATTGCCAGCATTGGGTAAGGTTTTTGAGCGTATCTTGGCCAATCAAATGTACGAATACCTAAACATAAATAAGTTACTGTCTCCTTTGCAGTCTGGGTTTAGAACTGGACACAGTTGTGCTACAGCTGCGATTAAAATTTTTGATGATATCAGAATTGCTTATGATCAGAACTTTCTGACGTTACTTTGCCTTGTCGATTTTTCGAAGGCATTTGATTCCGTTAATCATACCCTTCTCTGCTACAAGCTAAAAAATTTTTTTAAATTCAGCTCTAGTGCTGTGAATTTGATATCCAACTACCTTGAGGGTAGGATGCAACGGGTAAATGTTAGTAATAATTATTCATCACTAAAAGCAATTGTAACTGGAGTTCCTCAAGGATCTATCCTGGGTCCACTCCTATTCTCTGTGTTTATTAATGATGTCTTTTCTGTATGTAAATACGCTACTGTTCATGCCTATGCCGACGACATACAACTCTATCTCTCGCGACCTACTGGACTCTTAGAGGACTTGACTTAGATAGACTGACCTCTGACTTGACATCGTTAAATAATTGGGCTGCTGCAAACTCTCTCCTTATAAATCCTATAAAAACTAAAGTACTGCCTATAGCGAGATGTAACTCCTGCTTTATAGATATTCCACCTCTTTTCCTTGGGCCTGATAAACCTCAAAACTGACTTGTACTGACCACATTAACAAAATGATTGGAAAAATATACGGAACGTTACGATATCTACGTACTTCTTCGGATTTTTTGCCAACTGAAACTCGGCGCAGGCTTGTTATGCAATTAGTTATGCCACACATTACGTGTTCTGATGTTGTTTATAGTCAACTCGACTCCCAATCTCAGCATAAGCTTTTGGTAGCATTCAATAGCGCGGCTAGATATGTATACGGGATCAGTCGCTATGATCATATTTCGTTAAGGAGTAGGGGTATTCTGGGCTGTGGCTTGTTTGAATATTTGAAGATCCGCAACATTCTGTTTCTACACAAGATTATGCACACTCAAAGTCCTCATTATCTTTTTGTCAAACTACAATTTTTTCAGTCGCAAAGGTCAACTAACCTTGTTGTGCCTAGAATTAACTATCTAAACAGTGGAAGGTACTTTTTTATCAGCACCATCAGACTTTGGAATGAATTACCTAATTTTATTAAACAAATAACTGCACGAACCAGCTTTAAAAATGCTATCTTTAAATATTTCAATTCTTTAAATCTATAAATATATTCTTCTTTTTCTTTTCACAACTGCTCTTATACCTTGGCTTACCAAATTTTTACTTCACCTTTCTGTTTTCTTTACTTCATCTTTCCGTCGACTTTTTATTATATTATAATTCATCTATAAAAAAAAAATAAAAAAAGAAAAAAAAAAAATAGTCTTAGCAAATATTACCCTATAAGCGTATAATTTTAACCTTTTGCCATTTCTATTTTGCAGTTTAAGCTTACTTGTTGCTAAATTCAGTAGTTTTAAGTTAATGTAACCTAGCAGAATTAGAATTATTTTAATTTTAAGTTTAATTGTTAAACCGATGTTATACCCATTGTGTACTATAAAAGACTAAGTCTTATTGTACCCCAAATCCAATAATAATAATACTAATACTAAATGAGTGGTAGTAAATTGTTTTTATTGCGAAGTCCACTGGTATACTTGGAAACAAAGAAACTTGTTAAGGAGCAAGATTAGTTGACGATGACGCGGGAGCAAGATACCTTACTGCGACAAAATAATTTGGCTTTACAATTTTAAATGCTATAAGTATGTAGTGTTAAAAGTTTTTTGATTTTTGAAAGATTTATGTTACATGTTAAAAAGTGTTCGTAATAATAAAATTTATTTAGACTTAAGCAATTCTTGAAAAAATTCATTTTTAAGAACTACATTCTTGAGCTTTATGCCAAGTATTTCATGAAGCAACAGGTCCACAACAACAATGTCCTTTACAGAACAACCACCATCAGATTAGACAGCTGTTTCGTTGGTCGCTACACCAACTCATCAGTAATCTTCTGTGGCTCATGCAGTCCATTAACTTTGAAAATCTAATAGACAAAACTTCTGCCAAAACCAAAGCGGAATTGCAGTTGCGTGCGTTTCAATTTAAAAAGCAATGTTTTTCTACTTCTTAGCACAAAGCAAAGGTTAAAAAAATTGACTACATTAATGCTGCAAAGACTTATTGTTGCGCTCTTTGTTTACTTCTTTTCACGATTCCATTCTTTGGCACCAACAATACGTTGGTATTAAACCATAGAAGGCGTGAGAAGTTTTTTTGAAAAAAAGATGACTCATCTTATTTTTTTATAGATATAGATAATTTTTTTTAAGATTTGCTTAAAACTAAATAGAAATTAAAAAATGCCACAATTCATTTTCATGAATTAAATTTATATTTACCATAGTGCTAGCCCTGAAGACGGAATGAAAATCAGTTCGAAATATTGTCAAAATAAAACTACACAAAAAGGAACAACAACTGATGTTCTCTGTAATGCGTGAACCAATTTTGTTTCTAGAAATTTCCCATGAAAGGTGACGTCAATACCAAGGTTCCTCTGTACATACGGTCTTTGTATGTGTATTGTTTAATGACCCTATAGGAACAAACTAACTTGTTTTTAAAAACAACTAATTAAAAAACTAATTTAAAATAAACCAGTATATGAACTACTTTTAATTATATTAAGGCGGCAACTACTCTGATGTTGACATGTTTTAATTGCAAATTTTTATTAGAATACAAGTTTATATATATTTAACCATGTTATTTCATCAAATATTATTAACTTTAGGCCATCAGTAATAGTTTTCAATTGGTTATTTAAAAGCAATTAAAAAAATAATTTAAATGTAACTAATTTAACAAGTAGTTGAAAATATATGCAGACGAAAGTCAATTGACTGATTTAGCGGACATCACCATGCAAAATAAGTTAGTTCGTTCTATGGAAAAAAGTCAGAATTTCAACTAGTTGTGGTTGACAAAAAACTACTTTATCAACTACTTTTAAATTAGTTGATTTTCCTACAGGGGAGTTATAGGCATTTTATTGTGACTTTCTGTAATCTATATTGTATGTATATAAAAATTAATTCCTGTGCGTTTATCTTGCTAAAACTCGAAAACGACTGGGTCAATTGAGCTAAAATTTTAGTAGTAAATATGTTTCGTGTGCGTGATGGTTTAGAAATAATGAAATGCAGTATTAGATAATGAGGCGTGACATCTCCCATACAAAATCAAGCATGATACCTTAGCCGATACCTGACCGGTTTGTGAATATAGGGCTTTTTGGATACGCTAAATTTCCAAAGAATTTAAGACCATAAATATTAACTTACTTTCCAAAGCTATATATGAATTCTTTTCTCAAACAAAAAATTATTTTCTCAAGCAAAAATTCGACTCTTTCAGAATATCTAGCTGCTAGTACCTTTTCATCTACTACACTGCCTGTTAACAAAGTTGCAAACTTGACAATCTGCATTGTTGTTGTTTTTGTTGTTGCTTGTAATCGTTTATTGGTCGTGTGTTGCTATTTAATCGTTTAAACATTAAATGGCGCCGGTCATTCATACGACAACTTCCGGTTTGCTGGTTTTTTATAGAAGCTGTTAACGACGATGCATAAATTTAACAAATAATAATTATTTCTTTGGCTAAATGAGGCAGAATGGAACGTTTTTTAACAATTTAAAAATATACAGTTATTACAAGACAAAATTAGATACAAATAGGAGTTGATAAAATCCAATGGAGTTGTTTATAGTAGAAAACTTGAACTTTCATTCGGCTTATCTTCATCTGAGAACTTTACAGACCTATATTATATGGCCAAGATAGTAAAACATCTTGAGTTTTTTAACATAAATAAATAGTACTCTATGGCAAAAGAAAACTCAACCGATCCGCAGTTCCGCTCCAGACATTGTCTGTCTGTCTGTCTATCTTATGAAAAACAAACAATATTTTGCAAAATTTTCAAATACTTAATACTAATAAATTCTCAGTCCTCACAATCTTTGTAACATATCGGGCAAACGTGTGTGTGGTCCACGTCAAGATGTCTTCCCAGGCGTCTTGATTTCGCTGCACATAAATTATTTCAAGAAGAAAGGAACGAGTGAGCGAGTCGACGGATGCGCGCTTACGGTGAGTATAACTCGACAGGAAGAGACCCAGTAACAGGGTCTTTGTTGTCGGCATAATATTTCTTGTTGTTGTTGTTGTTGTTGTAGTTTTATTTCAGTTACTCAAGCCCTACACGGAAAAAAATTAAGCGTAGAAAATATTATTTAAACTCGACAATATAATAATATATTGACAATAAAAATTACTAATTATTTGTTCCAGTAATTTAATAAATTTACTGAATTCTTAGGAAAAAATAATGGAACCAGTCATATATGCGTCATATATAAACGTCAGAAAATACGAAGATAAACTATAGAAAATTCTGAAGCGAAGAGTAAAAAGTTGAGATAGTAAAAAATACGAGAAGTTCAACACATGATGGAATAATAAAAAGGTGTTAGTGAGCTTGACACTTCTCTCTCAAAATGATAAATTTATGTTGCTTCGCTCTTGTCAAAAACAGCTGATGGTGAATGGCAATGGAAATACATTTTGTTAAGTTCGTGTTTTTTGTGCAAGTAAACAAGATTTTCAGTTTATCAAGCTATTATCAGTTGAGGCATTGAACACTCTTTCATGGCATTCGATATGTTCTTGAAGCAGACAATGTGAATGCAAGACAATTTGCATGCTGGCCAAAGCTTCATATCGATGGCAATTTCCATCGCACGTTTTTGATAAAACCGCAAAACCGAATGGCGAACTTAGCAAATGGGCGGAGACAGCTACAATAACTTTTTGCTAATATAACACGGCATAATTAGTCCCATGTTAGACATGCCGATATGACGACGATTCTCTCACCGATTTTCAGTTTGTGGACGCAGTAGCCGAAGAGCAGGCGAAAATTAAAATCGTACAAAAAATCGTTCGTACCAGCGATATTGCGACGATTTATCGTTCTTACTATTACTCATATTACTCACATGATTAAATAGTGAAACAGTAAGCAAACATCGTTTGGCAAAATCGTCGTGTCTAAAAGCAATGGATGACGAAACAGCGAAACAAAATAAAAGATAATAAAATCTGTGAAAGAATATCAGCATGTCTAACATAGGACTTAGTTGCATTAAATATTTATTTACACTTAATTCACACAATAAAAACTATAACTATAAAAACTATAACACATCATAACCTAGCAATTCAAGCAAATAATACAATTTCACAACTTTCAACAATTCCGCTCTTTTGCTCTCAATTTTTTTTGACAGAATGAAAGCAATTCTTGGTGTTGTCAAAAACTCACTAACACCTTTTTGTGGAGGACACTATTTCCTCCTATAAAGAGGAAAGGAGATAGCGGACAATCAGTCCGACGTAATGCGCAATCCAACTGTTATAAATCGCACAGAATTAAAAGTTATTTCTGATTCTACTTCTCGGACATCTATTTTCTATGAACAAACGAACGAACATGTAACATATTTTCTACGAACGAACGGACGAACGTCTATTTTCTACGAACAAACATCTGTTTTCTAAGAACGAACGAACGAACAAAATATTTTTATTTTTTCTACGAACGAACGTTCGTGCAAGCCTCTGCCGGCAAACATAAATATACTTCAAACCCAAGAGAGCATAACAAAAGATTTTTTCACTCTGAACATCATTTTGTACTCAAAACTCTTGATACGACGAATTTTGCATAAAATTGCGATTTTTAGGTAAACACTGGCCCCAAAAATGGGTCAACATTGATTTTTTCCCCCGAACTTTTGGCCAGATATATTATTTGCAAAATATTTTCAGGCGCTGAACACGAGTACATTAGTAAAATTTAACCCGGACCTCGAAATTTCGAAGAAAATCTAATTTTTGAGAAGAAACTTTCTTTAAGATGGTCAAATCTGCAAACACTGCACTGCACTGCACATGTTAAAGTGCTTTTTCTTTTCTGTGGTACCGAATTCATTTGTTTCTGAAAAAAATTCTAAGGCCCGGTAGCTCATCTCGATTTTAAATCTTCGAGTGGACACACAAAAGCTCGCGCAAAAGGTGCTAGTTTATTTATTTTTAAAAAATTTAAAGATGAGAGGCGATTCACAATAGTTTTGTGATATTACATTTTAATTTTTAGAAAGATCGATAGCCTTTGAGACAAAAAAACGTTAAATAACTTATGAAAGGTCAATACAAATTTTATCACCAACACAGCAAGATATTCGTCATGAGACAGTGATGATGTCTATTTTTCTTCACCAGATCAAAAATCGTAGCTGCTAAAAAAAAAAAACGAATTGGCCACATCAGCCCTTGAAAGGACTTTGACCGATTCTTATGATCAATTGCGTCGTGCATGTTGTGAAATGTTTGAACACAAATGATCGAGAACTGGACCAACAAGTTTTATGCCGACTATGAACGTCTTATGTTCTCAAGAAGATTTTCATGGCAGTTTTTACTCACTGAGGTTTGCCATTGTCTGCAAAGAGGTGACGGCCGAACAGAAAAATTAATTCAATTGAAAAATTTTCTGTGTCAGATGGAGGATTCGAACCTGGGTTTTCTGGCGTAAGAGTCACACACTCTACCCACTACGGCACGGCCTCCACCGATAGCAATCGTAGCTGATATGCCCCTGAATACTAAACAGACAGTAACTGCGAAATGTTATACTGAAGACTATTTACCAAAAGCTTTCGGAAATTTTTTGGAAAACCAAAAAAAAAAAAAGAAACTGCATCGCTACTTTTTACACCATGATAATAGGCAACCTCAAACTGCTAAAATCACAAGTAACTTTTTTGCGGTCTTTGAGATTACAGAAATTTGCCCAGCGCCATATTCTCCCGATTTGGCGCATTGCGATTTCTGATTATTTTCAAAAATTAAATAAAATTTGACGAGAAAAACATTCAGTAGCAATGTGATGATGATTTATGCAGTTAATTACAGAATTTTTGGGGACTGTTTTAACAAATATATATATACAGGTTTAAAAGTTAAATTGAATTTAATGGCGATTATGTCATGAAAATAAGAAATAATGACGATTCAATACATATAAAATAAAATATTTTTCCATTTTGTCATCTAACAATTTACGCGAACTTGTTAATCCCTTCGTATACCATATACAGGGTGTCTCGCGACTGAGTGCAATTATTTTTGGAGGTGAAAGCTGATGTCCAATTGAGCAAAAAATTGTATGGAAGGGAGGGTCTGTTTTCACATTCTAAGGAGCTACAGGATTAATTAATATTTCACGACTTTGATTTACATTATTGTTCTTAGCAGAAAAACTGACTTATAAAAAATTTCTTTTCAGAGCTCATGGCAAAGGCCATCAACTCTCTTTAACGGTATATCAAAAAACCTCACCGACTCCGGCTTAAAGCTACCGGTAGCTATTTAAATTACAAATTTGAGTGCAAATTTCTCAGAATTTCGCGTAATAAATGAAATTTTTTTTAGTGTCAATTTTGTAATTTATTCAATTTTATTTTCATTAACACCAAAAACATAAACATATCTCAAGAAATAAAAAAGTTGGCTGTGCGAAAAAATGTATACTTATTAGAAAACAATGATAAACAATGACTGTACAATTACACCGCGTTACAAAAATGATCTTTGGTTCTGTCCTATGAACCAAATATACCTTTTCGGAAAGAAGGGAAAAATAAAAATACACATGTATCGTTGTTTTTCATGTACACGTCAGAATTTTTTATGTTTTTAGTTCTTTGGTGCCCCACAGTGAGGTGGGTCCATATATTTGTTGGGAAAAAATAAAAGGAGTTGTTGGAGTTTGATCGGAGTTCTTTTTTAAATATCTATTTGTCAAATTGTATGTGTATAACAGGTCATTCAATAAGTCCGTAGGAAGTCCGTAGTAAGAAAAAAACAAAATTTTGATAAAACTCGATTATATTATTCAACATAGTTGCCTTCGAGAGGATACAACGAGCATAGCAATTATCCAACTTTTCGATACCACTTTTATAGTACGATTTCTCTTTCTCGTCAAAATAGGCCTCAGTTTCAGCGATTACTTCATCATTGGACTTGAATTTCTTTCCAGCAAACATTCTCTTGAGATCTGAAAACAGAAAAAAGTCCTTGGGGGCTAAATGTGGAGAATACGGTGAGTGGGTAAGGAATTCGAAGCCCAATTCATTAAATTTTGCCAACGTGTTCATCGATTTGTGACACGGTACATTGCCTTGGTGAAACAACACTTTTTTTTTTTGCAAATGTGGCCGTTTCTTGGCGATTTCAGCCTTCAATCGATCCAAAAGTACACAATAATAGTCGCTGGTCGAAGGTGGTTCCTTTTTGGAGATAGTCGATGAATATTATTCCTTTCGCATCCCAAAATACAGACGACATTACCTTACAAACCGACTGTTGGGTTTTTGCTCGCTTTGGATTCGGTTCGTCGACTGCTGTCCACTCAGCTGACTGTCTTTTGAATTCTGGTGTGTAATAGTGAAGCCATGTTTCATCCATTGTCACATATCGATGATAGAATTCGATTTTATTACGGTTTAACAGCGCCAAACACTCCTCTGAAGTATCAATTCGTTGTTGTTTTTGGTCAACTATGAGCTCACGCGGCACCCACTTTGCACAGAGCTTTCGCATACCCAAATGTTCGTGTTTAATGGTAAAAACACTACCATCTGATATCTTTACAAGGTCACTTAGCTCGTGCACCTTCAATTTGCGATCGTTCATAACCAATTTGTTGATTTGTTTGATGTTTTGTGGAATAACAGTCTGATTTGGGCGTCCACTACACTTTTCTACCATTTGTCTCGATGGAGCCGATTCCGGATAATGTTTATCAAGCCATTGTTTGGTTTCCACTGTATTTTTTTTTTCATCAAAAAGCAATGCAACGTTGTCAAATTTTTATATGTATCGTTTGAAGGTTGGTACTAAATAAAAATCATATTGAAAAAATCTAGTAACGCCATCTATGTGTCATCCTATGGACTTTTTGAACGTACTGTTAGCTGAAGAACTTTTTAAGATATGAAATCTGTCCTAGTAAAATTTAAAGAATTGTAACTGCAATTCTTACATTTTAATTTTTTCCCGTGTAGAGCCTGCTATATTCTATATAATTTTGTTATATTTATTTTTTGTTGTTGTTGTTGCTGTGTTTGTTGCTGCTGTCTGCATGTTGAGTGCAACTGTCTGCGGTCGCCTGCATTGTTTGCGACATTGTTTTTGTTATACTTGTCTTAACTTGCAGCAAGCAATTCATAAAACGAACCAACTCAAGTAATACAAATTTTACCAAAAATGCCTTCATGTCTAAGGACTTTAGTCTGAGTGGGCTTTCAATATTAATTCAAGCATCTTGGCAGTTTAATCCCAAAAATTGTGCTATTGTGCAAAATGAGGCGATTTATTGGAAATAAAGCAAATTTCCTCAATCCACGGCTATATGGTATGTATTGAATTTGAATATATTTTGGAAAATATTTATGAACATGCATAAAGTGAAGTGTGAAGAGCCACACATTTCACCGAAAAGTTAGAGTTAAATGAGAGTAATAATTTTAAGGAGAAAGCAGAAATTTGCCAATAATTAAAATATGCTCACAACTAAAGCCATTAGTTTAGTTTATATAGTAGATGTTGTTGACCGGTCCAATGTTAAAAAAAACCCCACACAAACTTCAACATTTTTTATATACAATAAAACTTCAGTTGCCATAAACAAGATATAAGCTCAATAAATAGACAAATCACCATTGATTGATCACTATTGACAAAATGGACTATCAAGTCAATACACTAATATATATTTAAGGGTATAGGAGATAGGCGATGGAGATGGCTTTTATTAAATTTAGTTATTTTTCAAACAAGATCCTATATTTTAGAATAAAAGCTATTATATTGAATTTTACTTTGATTGTTTTCAACTACTCAGTTATATTGGTAACATCCACAAGAAAATCAAAGAAGTTGTAAGCTGCAGACAACGGTACTTGAAATTTTTGTGTTACTCTTTAATAAACACATAATTAATCACAAATACAAAAAAAAATTATAATGAAATTAAACGTATAAAATAAAAAACAAAAGGTATACAAATGATTATTGAGTAAGAAGCCAGTAGTGATAAAAAACCTTTTTAGCAACCAAAAAAAAAAAAACCGACTTCAAAATCACTATAAATTAAAAAATAATTTTAAATTACTTTTCTTATTAATTTTTTTGTCAAATCATTAATTTATATATATTACTAGCTTATACCCGACGCGCTTCGCTGCGCCCAGCGCTTATCCGCTAAAAGAGGGCGTAGCTTTAGTGAAGCCATGCTTTTATAGCAAGTTCGTACCGAGTTTCATTGATGTGTGACTTATTTCGAAAGCTATACCACGTCCAAGTGGCGGCCTTGGCGTAGTGGGTAGAGTGTGTGACTCTTACGCCAGAAAACCCAGGTTCGAATCCTCCATCTGACACAGAAAATTTTTCAATTGAATTAATTTTTTTCTGTTCGGCCGTCACCTCTCTGCAGACAATGGCAAACCTCAGAGAGTAAAAACTGCCATGAAAAGCTTCTTGAGAACATAAGCCGTTCGGAGTCGGCGTAAAACATGTAGGTCCAGTTCTCGATCATTTTTGTGTGCAAACATTTCACTTCACACACAACACAATTGATCATAAGAAGCTCGGTCAAAGTCCTTTCAAAGGCTGAAATGGCCATTTCGTTTTTTTTTTTTTTACCACGTTCAACGCCCATAAAATGTTACCAGTGGAACGGCAAGTGTAAATTGAGTTCGCATACTGAGTTCCGAAACAATTCCAAAACTGTTCGATATCGAAAATTTTAGGTGCATTTAAGGTGCCTTTTACGATCGGCACCAGACTTCACAGAAACCCTCTCAAGGCTTTGGTATAAAAATTGGCTTATGCCTGGTTCAGACTGTGTGACAAAACTGTCATTTTTTAAGTCATTATTAACGTCATTCGTAATCACACTGTCTGAAAGATGATGAACTGTGTCACAAATTAGACTTCAACAATGGCATGTTGATGTGAACGATGAAAATTTTGTGTGACTAGTTGAGTGACGCAATGGCATACATAAAATTAAAAGCCAACATGCTGGCTTTTGTGTGACGATGTGGCATACAATTTTGTTAAGCTTCTTTATAAATCAGAACAAGTATGTTATGAAATAATGAATATCAAAAAAGTATATCGGTATGTTCTGCATGGCAGGCAGATAAATCCAAGTGGCGTTCAGATAACTCAAGTGGCAGATAAATTCTGCTTTTATTAAAAGGTTAAAGCAATTTCTACGTGGCATTCGTGATAGCTTTTGAGAAGCAGAAAAAAGGAGAAAAAAACTCCTGGTGGCTTATTAAACGAGACGTCAACATCGTATTTTTTCCTCTTGTGCTTCACTTTTCTGGTTATATATCTGTGAACGCAGTTGAGGAACTACTGATTTAGTAGCACTACGGATTTTTCAAGAATATTTTCAAATATTCTCCAAAGTGATTGATATAGAGTTGAAAAAGACTAGTTGAAGAGTACTTGTTCTAGATTACTAGAGTACAAGTAAGACAAAATTATAAAAATATACCACAGTTTCCGTAAATTAATTTCTACGTCAATTAATTGAAGGCTTGGATGGTTAAAGAAGATCTATAAATCTTTTTACATTTATATCCTCTTAACTTATAAATATGGACTTGATTTTCGTATTAATAGTGTTGACATAAAATAGATGAGTGATTTAAATTCCATAATAACAAACTTTCGTAGAACATTTAAGCCCTAGATATATGTTATGTGCCCTACGTTGTCCTAAGGAGTAAAATTTTGGCATAGTACTGAGGAATACATGTGCATGATTCGTCTATATGACATTTGTGAGTTCCTTAGGTTCTTAGGACATGAGTGAAGATTTCATTAGACAAAATATTTCATATTAACTCATAGTATTTAATGCAGTGTTTATATTGGAACTTATATAGATTCTTTGAATTTCTTGAACAAAAACCAATAGTTTTTTGGCCAATAACTTCCAGTGGGATTATTTATGGACTTAGTTTTTTTATGGTTTTCTATTCTAGATTTATTGACCACATAGCCACAAGTTCTACTAGGGATATCTATAGAAACATAAGTTTGGAAAGTAATGCTCTTAGTGACAAAAAAAAAAGTTAAAAAGAAAAAGTTCCATAATAATATCTTCGGTAATTGGTAATCGGTTGGTGATTGCTTCGATAATTGGTAATCGGTTAGTTACCACTTGGGTAATCGGTTTTTAATCGCTTTGGTAATGGGTAATCTGTTGGTAATCGCTTCGGTAATTGGTAATCGGTTGGTAATTGCTTCGGTAATCGGTAATTGGTTCGGTAATCGGTTAGTAATCGCTTAGTGAAGGTGGTCTTAGCAAACCTTCACAGGCTTTAATGAAGACGCTTAAATCATGTGATGCAATTTTCAATGCATTAAATGGGGAGAAAATATTTCTTACAAGTGGATATTTAAAAAAACATCTACTTGAAGCAAAGCAAATTCACGGCAATGAAAACGTTAAAAAACTGTTTTTTAAATGTATGTATTTTCGTATGAAAATACTAAATGCTGAAATTTCTAAAAATACTTATGCTAAGAAAAGAAAATCTACTAAAATATTAACATAATTTAAAAAACTGTTTTATTTACATTTTCTTGAATAAATAATTTTATTTTAACAGTATCAAATTATATGATGTAAATAATTAAAATGTCCCAATGTCTTGTTTACATACGATTGAGGAGTTTGACAGCTGGAAATTTTCAGCCTATAGGAACAGTTGGCTCCAATTACGTCATCTAACGGTAAAACATGCGGATGTCGTAATCTATAAATTCTTTCATTCATGGTTCCAAGTGGCACTCAAAAATTGACTGAAATTGAATGGTGAAATTTTCAATTTAGTTTTTGTACAATATTTTTTTTAAGTGGAGTTTTCTAAAAAAAATTTAATATTATTGTCAAGAAACATAACTAAAATACTTGTCCACTACTTGTTAAATAACTTTTCATCAAAGTTGATTTGAACAAACTGTTTTTAAAATATCGGTGTCGAACTTCAAAATACAGTATTTTCCAAGGTTGATTTATAAGGTTGTCGCAGGACTGATCCCACTCTCTTCTCAGTACCCATAATTGTCAAAACCAGCCAATTTTGCGAATGACTACGAAAGAAAAACGGATGATAAATGAAAGCACTTGCAGATTTTCTATGAGCTGTCAACTTCGATTTGACAATTATGGGTACTCGCTCTCTCCCTTGCGACAACCTTATAAATCAACCTTGGTATTTTCAAACGAAAGTGTGAACGATTGTCACACAAAATGGACATGAGATTGTCCTTGTCTTTGACAATCACTGCCACACGGATCTTATGTCATTTTAGGACACACAATGTGAACTATTTTTCAATTAATATGAAAATGAACAATTGTTGCCACACATTAACTGGCCATGTTGTCACACAGTCTGAATCAGCCATAAGCGGTTTCGGCGTTTTTACGTAATATACACATATACCCACATACGTATATACAATAAGTCGCCTCAAGCTCCTTAGAAAAAAAAAGTTGTTCAATCCGGTTCTTCAAAAAAAATATTGACTGGTATGGTAGTTAAAAAAAACTAACGGTCAGAAATAAGAAAAGAAATAATGAAAAAGTTCGTTTGCATCAAAAAATCCTACATTCTTTCCGTTGGACCAAAGAAAATGTGGATTTTTATATATTGTTTTAACTTTTTTCATATTATTTTCACCAAAATTTAAATGAATTTTTTCCCATACTACTTTTAGTCAAATTGTTAAATATAAAAAATGTGTAATTTTTTTTTGGAATTTCATTCAATTTAATTCTTCACTTACACGTTATTTTATCATCAAAAGATAAAAAAGTAACATGGCAAAACAAAAAAAAAAAAAAAATTTTAATTTGAATTTTAGTGAAAATAATATAAAAAAAAAGTTAAAAAATTAATGAAAATCCGCATTACCTCTGTTCCGACTGCAAAAATTTAAAATTTATTGGTGCAGATTGGCAGAACTTTTCATTACTATTATTTCTGACCGTTTGTTATTTTTTACTAAGACAGCAGTAAATATTTTTACAAAAAACTCGATTTTTAGAGCATATATCAAACCATTTCGTGGCATACTGGTTGAGGTACGAAGCTTGTGTGCCATAGAACCCAGGTTCGAATTCCATTTGACACAGAAACGTTTTTCAATTGAATTAATTTTTCTGCTCCTCACCTCAGAGAGTAAAAACTGCCATGAAAAGCTTCTTGAGAACATAAGCCGTTCGGAGTCGACACAAAACTTGTAGGTGCAGTTCTCAATCATTTGTGTTGAAATATTTCACAAAATGCACAACACAATGATCATAAGAAGCTCGGTCAAAGTCTTTTCAAGAGCTGAAATGGCCATTTTGAGCAAAGGCGAAAAATAGTACTTTTCTCTCAAGTGACTTAACCTATATTAATCAACCTTGACTTGGGCCTAAGTAAATTACATAAATTTTTAAGGAATGCCTATTTTGAACTGTGAAATAGGACAGTTAAATACCTTTAGACTCTCTTTTTCCTTCTCACTCTTCATTTAGTCAATATCTTGTCTCCAAAGTGGTGTGAAATCATTTAAAAATACTTTATTTAAGAAATGGATAAAAATTTCATGATCTATTGAACAAACTTTTCTAAATATCGGTGCATTTAATTAAAGGAAATCGCCGCAAAGTTTCTGCCGACTATGCACAATATCTTTATAGTAATTCACCTAAATGTATTTAAAATCTTACAATTCTATTCTATAAAAGTTTATAGTTCTAACAATACTTTGTTGAAATCCTCTTTTTTTATTTTTCCCCTTACAACAATAAAACTTTATATTTTCTAAACTACAGTGCTATGTTACAACAGCTGATGCTGCTTGTATGAAAGTTCACCTTCAAAAGTTGAAACAACCAGTGCATACAATAGAGTAGAATATAGAATGTGAAGTACATACAATTGAAAATTTAGTTTGTAGCGATTTGCCGCTCTAACATATGCAACATTTTTTAAGTTTTTTAAGCTCTTGCAAACATTGCAAATGCTAAGCTCTAAATTGCAAACAGTGCATAAATTTTGCATTGAATGCATTTAGCTGAAAAGCGCCAAAGTCATCTGATGTAACAAAGTGGTTGGGTGGTGGATACAGCACAGACAGCTAGCTTGAGACTTGTTACTTCTTTTGTGTGTTTTTTTTTCTTAATATTTGAGGGCATTGCTTGTTGCAAAGTGCAACGAATTGCATTTCCCAGAACGAGACTAAACAACGATTTCTTGCAGTAATGCTGCATTTGTCCTTTGCGCTGTCGAATAAGGACGAAATATCAATAAACATTGCAAAGTACTGCTATTTCTTGGAGTCGGAAATGCTTTTGGGTGATTGAAACTTTTTTTGTACTCTAGTTATCTTTTCTTTTTTTTTCAATGGTAGAGCACTGCAAAATTCATATAAAATTCAATTAATTTTAATAAATTTTCTAAATCAGGAGTTTTACTTGAGTTTTTCTATATTTTCAGCAAATTTTTTTAAGGGGTGGCAACCTACAAACCAAAATTTTAAAGGGTCGATTGAAGATACTTTTAAAAATTTTCCGTACAATTTTTATATTTTGAGAATTCAATTTCAATTTCTAGCAGTAAATCAACAATTTTGATGAGTAATGATCAAAAAAGCTATGGGGTGGCAACCAGCAAGCCTCTTTCCTACTAACATCCAAGCTAGACCAAACCAAACCATACCTAAAAAAAATCGAATTGGACATTGAAAGGACTTTGACCGAGCTTATGCCGACTCCAAAACGGCTCAGGTTCTCAAGAAGCTTTACATGACAGTTTTACTCTCTGAGGCTTGCCATTGTCTACAGAGAACTGACAGGTGAACAGAAATATTAATTCAATTGAAAAAATATTCTGTGTCAGATGGAATTTAAGCCGCGGTTCTTTGACATACGGTACAAGCACCTTAACCAGTATGCTATGGCCGCCATGAAGCCATACCTTCACTTTTAAAATTTTACAAATATAGACCTTTTTTAATCTCCCCTAAAACTATACCTTACATTTATTTGATAGCTTATTCAAACACCGTTTTCTTCGTTTCACTTATACTTCGAAACATTTAATACTGCTGTTTCCCCTTTTCGCTACCAAATAGTCTTTACTCTTCAACATCTTTTTTTTTTATGTCCTACAAACGACCTTTTAAAAATAGTTCAATCTACTCCTCTCTTGACTAATGTCTGTCTTCGCGCTGAGCTCATCGTCCTCATCCACATTTTGCAAAAACACTCCTACTACTACTTCTACTACTACTACTTCTGCTTCTGTTTTTAGCTTCGCTCAATTTGATTTTCATATCACGTTGCACAAAAGGTGCATCCATCCAGCTGCTTCTTCAAACAGTTTGTTTCTTTGTCTGTTGTGCTTCGTACGGTTTGTCTCTTGCTTCATTTTCAAGTGATTTTCTAATGGTATTTATTTCAACTTTTATTATCTGTTGTCGCTGCCACTGCGACTGCTGCATCCATCTAGCCATTGAACTTAATGTGTGTAACTTTTTGGGCTATAAAATTCAATCAGCTTTACTTTGTCCTTTCGTGTCCTTTTTGCTGTCATGACAATGCAAGCAATTTTGTTTTGTAAGTAAGCTGCTATTGCTTTAACAGTTGTTGTTGCTTTTGTTGTTGCTTTCAGTATTGTCTTTATAACAATTTCAGAACTAAATTAAGCATCATTGATGTCATTTTTAGCCAATCTGCACACCATTAACAGTCACCGTCACTTGGTTTAGCATTTATTATGACTGCATTGTAGGTTCCGCATACGCCGTGCTGTACTAAAAATCGTTTGGTAGTTGCTTGGATCAGAATAATAGATTAACTGAGGCTTTAGTCTTGACTTTATGTATATATAGAAAATATTTAAATTAAATTTAAAGAATTTAAATATCAGAAAAGATTAAAATTGAAAAATTAGCCTAGAGACTAGACCAGGGTGCGTAGTAGAGTCATGGCAGAATAAATAATAACGCATGGCAGTGAGCCAACCATCATAATTGTCAAAATGCAATTAACAGCTCTTAGCAAATAAGTTAACAAAATATAAACAAACAAAAACTGTTGTGCTGCATTGTTTTTTATTAAAAATGAAAAATAAACTTCAGCTTCGGCAGGGTACCAAAGGTAAAATTCACCCCCCCCTCCCCCCGTCTATAAAATGTTTATGTATAACCTCCAAAAATATTTATCTCATACGCTTAATTTTATTTTACCCATAGCTGCCACATAGAGTAATTTGTACACTGCTCATTATTCTAAAGAATATATGTGCAAAATATATATATATGTATAAATACATATATATAAAATATATGTGCAAATTCATGCCAACGATGTAAAATAATTCTGTTTAAATTAAAGTGCCACGCCCCATGTTCAATTCTGCCCAATTTTCTAGACTTCTGACTGCTCATTATTCCAAAGAATATGGAAAATTTAGAAGAAGTCGGACAAACGGTATAGAAAGAGTTCGATTTAAATTAAAGTGGCACGCCCCTGACTAATCACTGCTCATTATTCCAAAGAAAATATTTGCAAAATTTGGCTGAAGTCAGAAAAACGGTGTAGAAGGAGTTAGATTAGAATTAAATTGGCACGCCCCTTGTCGAATACCACCCACTTTTGTAGTCTTAAAACTTCTCATTATACTAAAGAATATATGTGTGCGAAATTTCGGAGAAACGGAAATTGGAGGAATGGTGTGGACAGAAATAGAATAAAAATAAAGCGCCACGACCGCTTTCTAGTACCGCCGACTTTTATAAACTACAGGCAGATCCTTAAGCCAAATAGCATGTGTGCAAAAGTTGGTTTAAGTCGGACAACCGTTGTGGAAAGAGTTCGATTGGAATTAAATTGACACGCCCCTTGTCCAATCACACCTACTTTTGTAGTAAAGCTCTGCAAAGAACCAACCTAACACACTAGTTATGTGTTGTTATTTTATCTTATATCAACTTGTATCGGTATCGCTCTCTAAGCATTGAGTATGCATGGAATATTTCTCTTTTAAATAACGATAGAACAGGTATGAGAGAGTGAAATTACTAATAAGCATCAAGAATAGTAGTTTGAGAACATATGCAACGAACAGATATATCGGTAATATTGTTATCTCTACTTGGAACATCTGGATATGTGACGTCAAAAGCATAAAGAATAAAGAGCGAATTATTTCAATAAAACAATAAAAGAAACACTTTATATAAGCGCAATGCATTTAAGTTTGAAATTTATTTCATAAAAAAATAGAATTAACAAATGCATTTTTGCCGACAACTTAATAAAATTAAAAATTAATTAAGGGGTTAACCTACTGTTGAAAAAAACTTTTTCAACTTTTTTTTTTTGCATATTTAGGTAGAAAAGCGTCTCAAGAATACGTGTGTAAAATTTCAGATCGATATCTAGATTCGTTTTAATGTTATAGCGCTTAGAAGAGAGTGCGCTCCCACTCTCTTTTTTCGGTATTTTACGCTGCGCGAGAGGGGCCGGCGCGCTTGAAATAACGCTTTATGTTAACATTATATAACGCTTATAGCGTTGATTCTGTAGTATACATGTGAATTTCGAAGTGTAAACAAGTGGCAATCAATATTAAAATGTATAATAGTCGTAAAAAAAGAGATAATTCTCGAAAATCACAAAAAAGGAGTTTCAAAGGCAATCAACATACTATTTCTGAAGGTGCAGCTAAAATGAGTGCTTTTTCTCGTAAATTAAACAATAGTGGAACATACGATATACATGTTGATCCAACAATATCGTATTGTATCATAAACTTTGCCCTTGTATTTGGTACTCTCCAAAGTATTTTGAAGTGTAAGTTTTGTGATGGTGAAATTACTGCTCAAAGAGGACTTGGATTTAAAGTTGTTGTTGTTTGTTCGTGTTCAGAACACTCTGTTAATTTGAGCCCAATGATTGGTAATCAAAGCAAAGCGTATGAAATAAATCGGCGCATCGTATTTATTTTTAGAATTTTGGGCCTCGGACTTTATGGACTGAATATTTTTTGTGGTTTAATGGATCTTGGTGTAAACTTTTATTCAAAGCTGTATTATGATCTTGTCCAAATTATTCACAGTGCCACAAAAAAAGTCTATGATGAATGTGTCTCAAAAGCTGTCGAGGATGAAAAAGAAATGAATGAGGAGCGCGGTAACGTGCGCAAAAATCTCACAGTCTCAGGAGACGGTTCGTGGGCTAAGCGCGGATTTAGTTCTTTAATCGGATTCATTTCTTTAATTGGTAATTTGACTGGTAAAGTGCTCGATATGATAGTAAAAAGTTCAGTTTGTAAAGCTTGTGAATTTTATGCTAATAAGAAAGGTACTCTTGAATATGATGTTTGGTTCGAAGAGCACCAAGACGAATGCTGCGCCAAACACACTGGAAGCGCAGGTAAAATGGAAGTTAACGGAATTATTGAAATGTTTAAGCGCTCTAAAGAGAAACATGATGCAAAGTATGCCTTTTACATTGGCGATGGTGACTCCAAAACTTTCACCAACCTCTTGGATAGTAATCCTTACGACGATTTATCTGTGACAAAACTGGAATGTGTAAACCACGTTTCCAAAAAAATGTTTCATCGCTTGACAGAAAACTGTTAAAGAAAAAGCAATCAAAGAGCATAAAAAAAAAGTCTGAAATTGAAGAAAAGAAAACCCCTAAAAATAAATTAAAAGTAAAAACTGGCAAGTCAGTAAAAGCTGCGCCAAAAGTGCCGCCGACTGAAGCAAAAAAGTTAACTCTTAAAGTGATTAAAGAACTCGCTGTTTACTATGGTCTGGCGATCAGAAGGCACCCTGATTCTGTTCAAAACATGAAAAAAGAAGCACTCGCAGGACTTTACCATAGCTGCTCAACGGATGTCAATCCGCAACATATGTACTGTCCAGCCGGAGAGGATTCGTGGTGTAAGTGGCAAAAAGCCAAGGCTACTAACTCTACATATACTCATCCGCCAGCATTCAATCAAGAGATTTTTGAAATGGTAAAACCGATCTATGACGACCTTACTGATGAAGATTTATTAAAAAGATGTTTGGGTTCCAATACACAAAATTCTAATGAATCTCTGAATCAAACGGTATGGCGTATCGCTCCCAAACACACCTTCAATGGACTTAAAATAACAGAGATTTCTGGAATGATCGCCGTTTGCATATTTAACGAAGGTTACCAACCACTTGTTGGCATTCTGGATGTTATGGGCGTTACTATAGGATCATTTGCACATAATTTTGTCATGCAAAATGATCGGAAGAAATTGTTTACTGCAGAAAAAAGGAGCAGCGAAGCATCGAAAGAAGGTCGTGTAGCAAGGAAAAAAAGGAAACTGGCTAAGGAGCAAGCTTTAGAAGATGAGGAAGGCTCATATTATCAAGCAGGATTTGCGGATTGATGGTAAGGAAAAATTTTATTGACTTATCACAAAAATTTCGGTTAAAAAAACTTTAAACGCGTTTTTCTCGAAATGCACTTTTTTTGTGCGCGTCGTAAAAATGAGAAAAAACTACTCAACCGAATCGCTTGAAAATTTTTTTACATACTCATACAACATTTATCTATTGCGTGAACCTCAATTTTCAGCAAAAAAATTATTTTTTTTTAATTATGTGACCCTGTTTTTAAACTGAAAATTACCGAATTTCGATACTCCACTTTTCATAAGAGTACCAAGCCGCGGAAAATCGATTTTTTTTTTTCTGATTTGAGGTTCATGCAATAGCTGAACATATAAACTAAACAAAACTTTTTCGTTTTTTTGGTTCCAGAGGGATATTTTTGGCTGATTTTTACGAGGCGGAATTTTGATTTTACGACGCAAGGTGCTACATCGCTCAGCGACTATGGCCGCCATTTTGTAATTTAATATATTTTGACAATAATTTTTTTATATTTAAACCTTCATAAAGAAGCATGCAAAATTTCAAACTGATATGTCTTGTCAATTTTTTTTTATAGCTGTTTAAAAAAAAACGCCGATTTTGCCATTTCAACAGTAGGTTAACCCCTTAATCAAAAATTAATAACTGTGGCACAAGTACCTTATATAAAGCTATCGATTCACAGAATTAATATCCATTACACCATTACTTTTTTTTAGTAAAATAGAAAAAATAAAAGCACGAGATTAACACAAAGAGAACTATCTAACTATCCTTTTTGAATGTATATATCCAAAATTCATTAATATAGGTTAACGTCACTTGAGAGAAAAGCACTCTTTTTTCGCCTTTGCTCGAACTGTCAAAGTAGCTGTTAGTTTATGTTTCTGTCAGAATGTTTCATCCATTCTGACAGTTCGACCGAGCTTCTTTTAAGGGGGAGGTCAGGTTTGACAACTTTTTTTCCATTTTTTTAATTTTTCTTTCTGAAAGTACAAACATTAACATCTGAAAAATATTGTATTAAATTTTTAGGTCATTCGGAGCAAAGACTAACGAAGTTACAGTACGTTGAATGACCGTACCTCTAACTTAGTTTTGCGCGCCTTTTAGCTACCTGCGCTGAGCGGCGAGCGGCAACTGTTTTGGTCTCTATTGTATTACGTTTATCCCCTCTTTTCGTCTTAATATCTTCAGGTAAATAAAATGTGTAACGTAAATTGCATCCTTCGATGTAGAATATATATTTCAGTTTTGCTCCGATTTCGTTTACTCATGCTCCGTTTTGTTTATGCTTAGTTTTATTAGTGACTAGCTGAATACCCGGCTTAACTCGGGAGTTGATACGTATAAATAATTTTCGATTTCATTCGTCGATTTGAAAAAACTTTTCACTAACTTTAGAAGGAATTTTGTGTGCATTTTTCAAAGCGGTAACTTTGCCGAAATGAGCAAAATGTAGCTTCAACATCTGAAAATTATGAGAAAAACTTAGGGAAATCGTGATTTGTGCGTGCGTGCCGCCAATCGCTTGCAAAAATATATTTTCAAGTTTTATATTGTATTCGATAGATTGCACATTTAAAAAAAAATCAGAGCAAAAACGAATTTTTGCCAATTCGCGAGGAAACTGAACAAAAATTAAATAAGCATTGAAAATAGAAATTGCAATGTCAAAACAACTCCAACTTATGACGCAACTGACTTGCGCATATTTTGATGCGTACTAAAATACCACAGAATTCGGCATCAGCTGTCCTGATATGCGAAAAAATAAGTTTGGATATAAATTCACATAAGAGAACAAATCAGGATATTTATCACCCATTGCCCTTTGCTACGTCTTACCGTCTTTTGTAGTACAGCGCCCTCTGGTGTTCAAGATATAACAAAATACAAAGCGCCAAAAGACACGCCGCACCCGGAAACCACTTATAAAAATCATACTTATCGGATGATTTGTTTTGAGTTTTTCTGCGGTATTTGTACAACAGCGCCCTCTGGTTGTAGTGAAGGAATAAAAAATAACGCCAAAGCCCTTTCCATACTTGATATCAAATCCTATATATCCCATATATAAATTTGTATCTAAATCGGATGAGCGGTTTTTGAGTGTTTTACGATTTCTTAAGAGATTTGTACTACAGCACCATCTGGTGTTTAAGATAGCGCAGAACAAAAGGTCCAAGATACCCACCGTAGCCGAAAACTCCTATGTACAAATGTTCACGCAAATCGGATGTACAGCAAGAAGTTTTTCGAGATTTTTAAAACATTTGTACTGCAGTGCCCTCTGGTCTTCAATATAGAAAAAAATAGATAAGTCATAAAAACTACCGTACTCGAAAAGCCCTAAATACAAATTTTCATGTAAATCGGATGAATGGTTTCGGAGACAAACTATAATGACAAAATTCGTGGAACCCGATCGCAGCGCCACCTATCGGGTCCAATTGCGAATCTGAACCATCCAAGGATCCACTTAAACACACACAAAAAATTTCGTCAAAATCGGTGGAGTCGTTTAGGAACAGTTTAAAAACATACACACGTACAAATTGTACAACAGCGCCCTCTACTTTTCGAAACAGAGCAACAGGATAACGCCAAAACAGTTGCCCTACACGAAAATCCTTTAGTAAAATTTTTCATCCAAATCGGATGAGCGGCTTTCTACTTTTTCACGATTTCTTAAGATATTTGTACTACAGTGCCCTCTGGTGTTCGATATAGGAAAAAAAAGATAAGTCCACAACAGTCACCATGTTACAAAACCTCTATATACCAATAAGCAGCTTAGAAGTTTTTTTAAAATATTTGTACACAGCGCCCTCTGTTGTCCAAGATAGAACAGAGTAGATAGGCCATAAAAACTCACCTGCTTGCTTGAAGTCGGGGAAGATCTTAAAAAACATTATCAAATTCTTGTTTTTTCTACTGTAGCAACTTAAGTGAAGTGTAAAACGTGTGATAGCTCAGTGGCATTTGAATCTTGTAACAAAAAAGGTCTTCTCTTCGAAATAAAAGTTACGTGTGAAAAATGCAAAATTCCAAACTATGTTCCGTTGAGTGAAAGAATTGATGGTAATGCCTACGAAATAAATAATACATTTGCATTCGTAATACGAGTTTTAGGCCTAGGACATGCCGGGTGTGTGAAATTTTGTGTATTGATGGACATCGCAAGTAGTTTTATTTCAAAACCTTCAAAAAATACTTTAATTAAAAAAAGGAATGAACCAGCGTAAAAACTGTTGCGAATAAATATTTTGCATATTTAATATATAAATATATAAATATTTTATATATTTTAAAAAAGAAAAAGAAGAGACTTGTAAACAAAATAATCGCGAAGATACAGACGAAATTACAGTATCCGGTGACAGCACGTGGAAAAAAGGATCTAATTCGCTCTTTGGTGTATTGTCATTGATTGGCTATTGGACCGGCAAAGTTGTTGATATTTTTGTCAGCAGTTCGTACTGTAACTTATGTGAAACCTGGAGCAAAAAACTAGGACCTTCAGAATATAAAAAGTGGCACGAGGAGCTCGTGAACAAAGGACAATGTGAATCAAATCACAGTGGGCCATCCGGTAATATGAAATTGAGCGCTATGGAGAAAATGTTTCAACGTTCGATGGAATTTTTAAAAGTAAAATACCGTAATTATATTGGTGATGGCGATTCCAAAACCTACACCGGAGGTGTAATGCAAAACTTTACGGTGATAACTTCATAATAAACAAGAAAGAGTGTATTACATGTAGACGTCTGCATGACTTAGTGAAATCGCACATGGTCGATGCAAAAACGAAATCTGGTAAAAAAGTGAAGAGGAAAACACTTTTTCTGGTAGAGGCAAACTAAATGGCCACATGATCGACAACTTAATAGTGTATTATAATACTAATAATAATTATGGACTAGCAATCCGAAGAAATCACGATTCTGTGGACAAAATGAGGAGCGCTATATGGGCAACTTTTTATCATTATTTTTCGACTGATCAAAATACCCAGCATGAAAAATGCGATAAATCGTGGTGCGAATGAAAGAAGGCTGAATCTGCAAAAACATTACGATCATTCAAGCACAGTTACTCTCCACTTCCAGCTGATGTTTTAGACACAATAAAGACAATATATGAAGATTTAAGCAAAGACACGCTGTTGGAACGTTGTCTGGGTGGTTTCACGCAGAACAACAACAAAAGCTACAACCAACTCATATGGAAAGTTAGCCCCAAATCAGTGAGTGGTACCGCAACTGTCGTTGAAATTGCAGCATATGTAGCAGCATCACTTTTTAACGAAGGCTCTACTGCTTTTCTGACCTTCATGCAAGATTTGGGCATCACTTCAGGACCAAGTGCGCATAAATGGGCGCGCGCGACAGACTCTATGCAGATCAGCAGAGCGGACGATCAAGCTGCTCTCGAGACCAAAGAAGGTAGAGTTTTACGTAGACGTTGGAGCATGCCTTAGATAACGTGGATGATAGGATATGGACCCAGCGTCGATGATGACATGTACGTATTTAATAAGAAAATCCAGTTTTATTAAGATATTTTCAGTCTACAAAACTTTAAATCGATTTTTCCAAGTCGGTGACCAGCCTGCAGAAAAAAGTACTGAACCGATCGTTTTGAAGTTTTGTACACATATTCTAGCTCTCTAGTTACTTCGAGTTTTTTAAAAGTTTTTAATTACTAAGAATTTCACAATAACAAATAGGTCGATTTTTTCGTCAAAAATCGTCATTTTGGCTTTAAAATGGTGCCAAAAATTGAAAAATTCAAAAATTAAAAAAACTCGACGAGAATAGAGAGATAAAGTAAGAAACTAAAGAAAGCATATTGATTTTTTGGTTTCAGATGATCCAGTGATGCTGTAGGCTGGACACCGCACAAAAACTTTTTTTCGAGTCGTCTGCGGGGATCTACAATAAATCCGTTATTTCTCTATATTTTTGAACAAAAATTTTTTTAAATATTCTTTAAATGTTGTGTAATAATATGTAAAATAAACCTACAGTAATAATTTTTTCTAAAAAAATTCTTAAAAAAAGATCTTTTTTTAGACGTAACAAGCCTTACCCTCCCCTTAAGTGAATTAACCTATATTAATCAACCTTGGAGATATCCATTTAAAAAATAGTAAAAACAGTTACTCTGCTTAGTGGAGCCGATAAAAAGAAAAAAGCTTACACTACAATGTGAGCCAGAGAAACAGATGATACGCTCTCTCATGGGTTAATGATTTACAAGGTAGGAATGACAGTTCTGTTGGCGATTTGGAGTTGTCAAAAACACATAAAAAAAAGAGAAAACGAAGAAGCAGCAAAACAGATGACAAGTTAAACTTTGTATTGATTTTACAACTCCCGAACGCCGCTTCTGAGAAAAAAGGTAGTAGTCAAGGCCATGGCAGAATTATAAGGTAAGGTCATCACGGAGAGGAATGGAGTAGAAAGCAGAATAAAGCTACATTGATGTCAAGATCATCGCGAATTTCTTTATGCTCACGTTTCGCAGTTGTTTTTAGGTTAAAACTGTTACAGGTTTTTTTTGCAATTTTAAGACTTCTTTCACATTTTATAGTTTTTATTACACTTTTTATATAATATTTTCACTCAAATTATCACAAATTTAATACCCGCGACCGCACTGTTTGCAACTTGGAAACATAAAATATTTTCTTCATTTGCAATTTCTACGAAATTCGTCGTTTTGACATTAATGTTGCTTCTCATTATCCACTCTTCGTTGACGCGTGAGAGCACTTAGTATCATGGGCCTACCTTATCATTGTATCATGGTCAAGGCTACCTTGTAAAGTTTTGTATCTTGCGCTCTCTGCTCAATCCAAAACATGAGAGCATAAGCTAAACTCTACTCGTTGTTATATTTGTACCAATAATGTCAAGTTCTTACTTGTTTTATTTGTTTGTACAAGTAGGATAGACCTTTCTTTTGTAGGCTTAAAACTTCTCATTATACCATACAAACGAATATATGTAAGAAATTCGGTTTAAATCGGACAAACGGTGTAGATGGAGCTAGTTTGTGTGTCAAATAATGTGTCACTCTCCTGTTTAGTACTGCCCAATTTTATAAACTTTAGATTGCTCAAATTACCAAGGATTGTGTGTGCAAAATTTTGTTGAAGTCAGACACACAGTGCAACAGAAGTTCAATTAAAAGTAAAATGCCACACCCACTCTTCTAGTCTAAATACTCCACATTATGGGTTGGATAAACGATGTGGACGGAATGTGGGTACGTTCAGACACGATGTCATTCAGTTTCATACATTTACGAAAGTTTTTCTATTTTTATGACGTCACTTTGTATGGCATTTTGCCGAATATGTTAAATATCAAAGCTTTAATGCAAAATTTCAAGACATTTCTTTAATTTTTGTAGATTTTTAAGAGATTTTACCTTTTAACTAAATCCAATTTGTACCGGAAGTAGGCGTGGTTTTCATCCGATTTTGTCAAATATCATAATGATGGTCTATATTATATATCAAAGCTTATGTGCAAAATTCCAAGACATTTCTGCAATTTGAGCCGATTTTTAAGGTATTTAATGGTTAGTATAAAGCAACTTTCTATGGGAGGTAAGCGTGGTTTTTATCCGATTTTTTCCAATTTCATTGTCAGGATTTATATTGAAGAACAAAGCTTATATGCAAAATTTCATAAATTTTTGTGGATTTTGAAGAGATTTTACTGTTAAAATAAAGTCACTTTGTATAGGAGGTAGGCGTGGTTTTCATCCGATTTTTCCAAATTTCATAGTGAGGATTTATATAGAATATCAAAGCATACATGTCAAATTTCAAGGCATTTCATTGGATTTCAGTGGATTCTAAAGAGATTTTACGGTTAAAATAAAGTCACTTTGTATGGGAGGTAGGCGTGGTTTTCATCCGATTTGGCTCATTCTCAAACTTGTTCTTTATTTTTTAGAAAAAAGCTTATATTTCAGATTTTCATCGCGATAACTTTAAAAGTACGGCTGTTATCGTGATCACAAGCCGACAGACAAACAGATGGACAGACGGAAATCGACTGAGGTAGTGATGGTAATAAATATTACTAACACTGCTTAGTGATCACATCTTTGGCGTCTACGTTTGATTTCGTTGTCGTAGCTTTTGTCATTTTTTAAATATAGCGCAAAATGTGTTTTAATTGTATGGGAGCTGTCACGTCCATTTGTCCAAAATTTCTGGAATTCTTTATTTATTGTACATTCCTATACATTAAACATTGAAAACTAACTAAAAAAAAATTGACAAAATATTTTTAAAACGCAGCACTGTGCAGCGCCTACGTGACTAGCGCACTCGACAAAAGAGGACCAAAAGAAGCGTCAAGCTGTCTGCGACAAAACTAAGCGCATAGAATACTACAATTCGCAATGCAATTGAATGTGTAACTCATACCAAATATATAAAAATAGACCAAAAATCTATTCAGTTTTATTTCGATTTTATTACGAATTTTTTTTTTTTTTTGCTCAACACTCAAACTCAACAGCTGCCAATTATTTTAGTTTCACTCTTTAAATAAAACATTTATTCTAACTTCAGACTGTATTTAATGCATTCAATTTGGTAGACATGAGAATTGTATAACAATTTTTTCAAGTGTATTTTGTACTATATATGTTTTATTTTCAGAACTTTAGATTGTTAAATTTGAAATCTTGAATCCACAAACTAAAATCTATCAACTTAATGCTTTAATATCTAAAATAAATTAATAATTTTGCAAAAAAAATGTAAATTTGTCGCACAGTGTAGTCCACAACTGTTGTATTGGTGAAGCGGAAGTATGCAACATAAATAAAATAAAACAAAATGTCAGACAATCGCCTGTTTCCGGTAATTTTTCATAGCTCAAACTGTAACCCAAGCTTGAAAGAAAAAAAAAACAAGACACCTAAAATATTGCACACGAAAACAACATGATCCTGTGAGCATGAAAGAAAAACCTATGCAACACCCAGAATCATAACAATTACAACAACACTCTGACAAATGCAGTTTTTAACACGCTACAACAACAGCTACTACCCTGAAAACACAAACCTGCAATCGTACTCTATGAAATGTCTGGCCAACCCGGAACAACCTCATCGAACTGACAGGCTTAAAAAAGGATTCGTTCACTCGTGCAATTTATGTTCAAACGACAATGCCGGGAGAAATTAAAACAACAACAACAACAACAAAAAGCAACAATCACAGCAGCAACACGAATAGAACAACAGCTACAAAAACACATGCAACAAACTTTTTTAACTCGTTGTTGTTGTTGTTGTTCGTGGTATGCACTTGTCTAGACTTTGGCTAGACAGTGTAAAACCAACATACATAACTACAACAACAACAACGATATGCATGCTGAGCGCCAACAAAAACATGCTCAACAACTATTTTACACTATCTATCTATTGAATGATGTACAAAGTGTCGGTTTGACGTCCAGCTTCTCAGCTACTCAATTCTGTTTTATGTCCTCGACTATCTGTCTGTCTGTCTGTCTGTGCATTTTGCATATCAGAGCTTTTTGATTAACGTTCTTTCGGGTAGCTGACTTAAACAAAATTGTGGGCGATCATTTTGGCAAAAGTCGAAGAGCTGACAATTTAAAAAATACTGCCTTCAGCTTAGATTTAAAAATTGTGATCCTTTAATTAGTTGAAGAAGAACATTTGTAGATAGAAGCAAAGGCTTTATAATTTTTTTTTTTTGTTTTCTTAAAGCAAAACTGAGCGCAGCTATGCTTTTATGAGGGCCGAAACAAATTTTTGACTATCCAAGATTTTGAAAGCAAAAGTGATGCCTCATTGAAAGGTGGTTTTTATTTTTAAATAAGGCTGCTATTATTTGTTTAGGCCTTGTGCTGTGATGTGCCGGAGCTGTGCTGTAGTGTGCAATGAAAACGTTTAATAATTTGTATATGTATGAATTTTCTCCAGAGTATAAAAATTGAATAACAGTGATGTGTTGTGCCGGAGTTGCGCTGCATTGTGCTACAAAGAGTTTTTGAATATTCCTATATTTGGTAATTTTCGAAGACATTTTAATGCTATTTTGGGAAATTTATTTAATTTTTCTCTGTAACATTGCAGCACAACTCTAGCACATTACAGCACAATTACTGATTTTTGATCAGATATAGAAAATAGTAAAACTTCTTTAAAAACATCCAAATATACTCAATTTTTAAAAACTGTGTATAAAACAAAATAGCACAATTAAAAATTTTTTTAAAGAAATAAAAAACTTTAAGCTAACTTTAACCCAAAAGTAGTCGAGTACCCATATATAACATGATTGATCGCGCGATCTACATATGCATGCCATTTCTTGCTTATTTTTTTTTTTTAAATCTAAAAATAAAATTTTCAAAAAAGTTTTAAATTTTAAAATTATTTTTAAATTTTAAAATTATTATCTAAATCAAAATAATATTAATCATAAAGAACAAAAATAAAATCAAACAGCTCAGGTAAAATCGATGCAGAATATTTTGCGACTTGACTAGTAAAACATTTTTTTTATTAAGGCATGTAGAATTCTGAAAAAATCGAAATTTTTTTAAAGGCAAAAAAAAAATTACTTTTTTTTCAAACAGTCGTCCTTACGCGAAAACAGTTTATTTTTCTTTCCCAAGTCCGGGATATTCTTACATTGTTACTAATTAAGAATATTGTTTTCAAATCACTAAAAGAGTTGAAGGCGTGTCAAAATAGAGGCACCTTTTTTTGCACCCCAACCCCCTTCCCTACTCTACTAGCACGAAATATTAAAAAACATATAATAATAAAATTGATACAAAAAATATTTTTAGTTTTTTTTTATTGAATTTTAAAAAAATGCCCAAAATGTTTCCCTCTAGACTAGAAAACTGCCTTAAATTCAAACTGAGCGCACATTTCTTCTTATGATTTTATGACAACCGAAACCAATTTTATTGTTAGGGAATGATTTCTATGAATTTTTTTTTAAATAAGGCTGGTATTTTTTAAGAATTGTGCTGTGATGTGCCGGAGCTATGCTGTAGTGTGCAACGAAAATGTCTTAAAAATTTGTATATTTGTGAATTTTCTAAGGTGTAAGCTTCACTTTTAAAATTAAATAGCAATGCTCTGTTGTGCCGAAGTTGTGCTGCATTGTGCTACAAAGAGATTTCAAATATCCGTATATTTGGTAATTTTCGAAGACGATATAACACTTTTTTGGGAAAATTTATTTAATTTTTCTATGCCACATTGCAGCACAACTCTAGCATATTACAGCACAATAACTGAATTTTGAACAAAAATAAAAAGTAGCAAAAATCCTTGAAAGAATTATAAACACACTACATTTTAAAAAACTGTCTATGACACATAATAGCACAACTTTGGCACATAACAGCACAATTTCAAAATTTTTAAAAATATTGTTTCAGGGCTAACTTTGTCCCTACAGTAGTCGCGTACCTATATGTGATATGATTGATCACGTGGTCTACTTATGTATGCCATTTTAAAACTAAAAACTAAAAGATAAAGATTTAATTTATTTTTAAATCTAAAAATAAAAATTTTTAGAAAAGTTTTCAAATTATTTTTAAATTTTAAAATTCATTAATATTAATCAAAAAGAACATAAATAAAATCAAAAAACTTAGATAGAATTGATGAAGAATATTTTGCGACGGCCGAAACAAATTTTGAGCTATTCAAGATTTTGAAAACCAATTTGATTGTTAGGGATTGATTGTTATAAGGAGGTTTTTTGTTTAAAATAAGGCTGCTATTTTTTTAAGAATTGTGCTGTGATGTGCTGGAGTTGTGCTGCAGTCTCCAATGAAGAGATTAAAAAAATTTGTATATTTGAGAATTTTCAAAGAGTAAACCTCAATTTTTAAAATTAAATAACAATGATATATTTGGTACTTTTCAAAGACGTGAATTTCTTGCACATGCACATATTTCCTTTAGTTCAAAATATATAAAAACCACTAAAACCGCTGTTTATAGAAATAGTTTTGTTTATTTTCGCGCTTATAACTATTATAAACTTCTTTAAGTTTGGCTAAATTTAACAACATTAAAGTATATTTTTATAATTCACATAATTTGTAATGAACAAAAATCTTAACTACGATGTGCCAAACTTTTTCTGTTTAAACGCGTCCGGCAACTGTTCTATCAGCGATAAAGAATTCACACTAACTGCGACTAGCTCCTGTGAACTCAAAGCAGATAAGTAAATCAAGTGCTACAGAAAAAAGATATAGAAATCATTATAAGAAAATGCTTAAACAACTTTATAATATTAAATAAACCACCTCGTAGGATTTCTCAAACTTCAGCCTTAGGCAGGAGATTTTCGCATCGCTGACAACACGTTTGAGTTTCTTCGAAGTTTTATGCTTTTTGCTTTGATTGCTGCGCTCTTCGTCAGCTAAAGCTTCTTCATCCACAATACTATCGGTGGGCGCACACTTCTCCAGCACAAACATATTGGTGTCATTGTGTAGTATGAGCATCGTAGAATTGCGTTGGTCTATAACTATGTTTTTGACACAATGAACCTCAGCGCTGCTGACAAAGTAATCCTTGTCGGCGCAGACGAAACACATTTCTTCCAAATCGTATTCGAAAATTTTGCCATCGGAGAAGGCAGCCACCAAACGTGGCAATTCCGCGTGTAACGTTATAGCCGTAGTTGGCGCTACATAGCGAGGCAGATTTAAATGATGCTTAAAGTGTTTGCCATTGAAGATGCGCCACACGGCTATGGAGCGGCAAGTACCTGCGGCCACCACATAATTGCCGCAGTTAGATACGCGAAACATGTTGATAACGTCTTTGACATGCTTTCCAGCTTCTATGGATTCGCTAAAATCCACATCCGTGCTGCCGTTGGGCAACATATTGAAGACGAGTATTTGTTTGGTCAAGCCATCAACGAGAAACAACTGCTTGGAATCAGAACTGAAGTGTGCATGTGTAGCGACTGTGAATTGTTCAGGCAACAGCTTGATGGGCGTCAGCAACGTGTCGCTCTTGTTCTTAACAGCAGGCTCAAAACGGAAGAGTCGTATCTGTTTTTGTGTCGAGTAACAGATCCAGCGCGCATCGGGCGAAATTGTCGCGCATACAATAGGCTCTTCGCTTTTACTCTTTAATTCCAACAGCTTCATGGGCGTCACATCAAAACGAAGAAATTTATTTTGCTTCTCCAGGCTTTCCTTGTCTTCGTTGCTATTTTCTGACTGTAGTTTGTGATCGCCTTTGGAAGAGCCTAGACGCCAAACTTCTAAATAATTGGTATAGCGCAGCAGCAGCATCCTGGTGGGTGAAGCAATCACAGCGCAGGGGTTCTACAAAATTGTTATCTAAGTTAAAATAATACCAGCATCCTGATAACAGCTTACCTGCAAAAACGGTCCATATTTCGTTATCTCGGGGCGCATTTTGGACGACGATGAAATGCCCAGATAGCCATCCATGCCGCCTGAAAAAATGCGATCACCCACACTGACCAAAGCCTTTACATCATGATCGTGCACATTACGCTGCAAAAACTTAACCCATCTGTGGAAGCGCATGTCATCGCGCTTGATATGCGCTTTGGCATAGATCCGTATAATCGGCTCAATGCCGGAGCAAATCACTAGATTCTCCGCCTCATTAACTACCACAGTCAAAACATCAGCTGCCAGCACCTGATGTGATTCTATATACGACGCAGTTTTGCCATCCCACACGCAGATCTGTCCACGTGAATCACCCGATATAATAGTGAAGTCCTGCAGCACCTGCAGCGACCAAACTATAACATCTGTGTTGTTCTCCGAGCGCGCCAATGACATCTTGTGCAAGGCATGGCCGCTTTTGGCGTCCCAAATACGTATGGCGCCTATTGAGCCGGTGACCAGAAACTCACCACTAGCATCAAATTTGCAACAGAGTATACGTCCTTCTTGCTTATCAAATAGCGTCTTATACAGCAACTGATTATCGCTTATGTCGAAAATATTTATATAACCCTCTTCGGTGCCAATGGCTAGTTCCGTGCCGGCGCCATTTACATCCATACACCAGATGGAGTTGCCTGTTGCAAATTGTCTATATAAAGGCTGCAATGTTTGCATGTTCCACTCAACAACCTCGCCTGATAGGCCCACCGTAAAGAGTCGCTCACCACACCAAGCAATTCCTTCCACAGAGTTGCCCGGCGATTTAGGTATTGTTTTCTCCAAGAACGGCGCATGGTGCACGTCCCATACTTCAATTGAACTATCATTTCTGTAAGTAAAACTGCATATTTGTAAACTGTATAGGTGGTATTTAATTAAATTAACCTGGAGAGTGCCAACTTTTGCCACACTTTATTGTAGGCCATGCAGAGAATGGATCGAGGCGTTAGATTGTAGAAGTGTATATTGTGTATCAGAGTGCGTCCTGCCGTTTCCTGTGCGAGCTCTTCTTCATCCACCAAGGTGGGCTTGTGATTTGACTCTTGTTCCATTGTATTTTATATTTATTTCACTAGAATTATTAATATATTTTGTACAATAAATTTGATTCGATGAAGATAAACAATCACACGTGTTTACGCCGTAGACGAAGCAAGGGAAAATATTGCAATTTTGACAGCTTGCTCAATGTAGAGTTGCCATCTCAAATTAATATTCCGCAGACAATTCAGCTTCAATTGAAGGTCGACGCACAGTGGTACAACAAAAGTATGAAGCTTACTCCCAGCAGGCATTCAAGCTCAAAACTATTTTTCATTTGTAAATTTTTCATATAAAGTCATAAATAGTTATTTGAGAGATAGATATGAGCTAATAGTGAGTTCATTGGCGCATGTTTTTGAACTAAGTATGAGGTCCATATGAGGTAAGTCGGAACTTAAAATGTTCTCAAAATTAGCTCACATTGAGCTTTCTGGCATAAGAAAATATTTGTCCACGGCCTCTACTGGAATCGAGAGAAACTTCGAATTAAAAAAAAATTACATCGAAATTTTTTTTATTATTATATTCTGCATTCTGCGTTATATTAATTTTATATTTTAATGATTTCCTATTTAACATTTGTTCCAATTCCTTTTTTGAGATTTTCACCTGGTATCATTGTACTACTGGTAGAAGCCGATCCTCTACCTACTACGCCACTAAGACGGCTGTCAATATTGCACTAAAAGAGTGTTTAAAAATGGTAATACTAAATTATTATAAAAATTTTAAGAAAAGCAGGTAAATTTGAGAAAAAGCTTTCATTTATATGCTGCGCGATTTCACAAATATCTCACAATTAGCTCATAACAACCTTCCAAACAAGAGAACATTCTATCTCGGTTACTTTTTCATCTTCATTTCATCTTATTATAATCTCATTACCACCTCACAAATGATTGTATTTTCTATTTGCCTTTAGAATGTACTACTTACCTCAGGCGAGCTCATTGTGAGTTGCACGAAAAATTTCTGATTTCATGAGCTCATTTTGCCTGCTCTTAAGATAGAAAGCTTGGTTTGAAACTCCTATTTTCTTTTTGTTTTTTTTTTTTTTTTTTTTAATGGACTGTTCTCACGGCACACGGAATTAAGAAATTTGGTCTGTGAATCACCGCGTTCTCACGAAACAATCGTAATTCAGCTTGACTTACTTTATTATATAAATTAATTTTAAAATTAAGACTCCATCAAATCTGTACACGAAAATTTTTTTAATTATTTTTGTGCTGGACATTTTGAATGGTGCGGAGTGCAAAAATCCCATTTTTAAATATGATGTCTGTTTGTCTGTCTGTCTTTTAAAGATTGTGATTTTTATGACTTATCATCTCTGTTCTATCTTGAACACCAAATATTTTTTAAAACGTCGAAAAACTTCAAAGCCTTTTATCCTATTTGCATGAAAATGGGTATATGGGGGTTTCTGATACGGTGAGTGTTTTGGATATATCTTTTTTGAGCTATCTTGAACACCAGAGGTCACTGTAGTACAAATCTCTTAAGATACTGTGAAAAACTCCAAAACCACTCATCCGATTTGGATGAAAGTTTTTATAAAAGGATTTTTGTGTACGGCAAGGTTTCTGGCGCTATCTCTTTTGCTCTGTCTCGAAAGCTAGAAGGCGATGTTGTACAGTTACCGGAAAAAGATGTCTTAGCCCATTATTATATTTCCATAAGTGATTTGTTTTTCTTGATCTTTTTTGAGATATTGCATCTGGTTTGCTATATCTTGAACACTAGAGGGCGCTGTAGTACAAGAAACAGTAACGTGTAGCAAATTACGGTGGGTGATAACTATTTACTTTTCTTTTTGTATATTTATATTAAACACTTTTTTAGCATATCAGAACAGCTGATGTCGCATTTTGTGGTATTTAACGCACGTATCAACACCGGCGTAAGTCATTTTTTAAACAAAACATTTAAGTGCTTATTTCTTTTTTATCCAGTAAAAAGGGACTCTTATAAAATAATGACTTATTCGCAAAAAACAAATAGAGAAGAAAAATGGTCAAAAACGGAGTAACAATTGATGATACATAACAAGGCTGTGCGAATAATCGCCCAAGAGAAAAACGCCCAATATACCAAAATTATTAAAAAAAAAACGAAATGGAAATTTCAGCCCATGAAAGGACTTTGACCGAGCTTCTTATGATCAATTGTGTTGTGTGTGTTGTGAAATGTTTGCACACAAATGATCGAAAACTGGACCTACATGTTATATGCCGACTACGAACGGCTTATGTTCTCAAGAAGCTTTTCATGATAGTTTTTACTCTCTGCAGTTTGCTATCGTCTGCAGAGAGGAGACAGCCGGACAGAAAAATTGATTCAATTGAATAAAAAAAAAAAACAAAAAAACTGGCCAGCAATTTTGGGCGATTCTTCATTTCGATTTGGGTGATTTGGCGCAATATAATTTTGGGCGATTGTTCATAATAAAAGTCTCTCCAAAATTTGGAAATGAATAACCGACCAACGTTAATTTTTAGGCAGTTTTTAATTTGATTAAATTAGTATAAAAACGTATGTTTATGCAAAAAGTGAACTGTCAAACTGTTGATATAATAACTTTTACGAAACAACTAAAACGTAAATTACAATTTACCTAAGTTGTTCTCATAGCCTTCAGATGTTGAAGTTACAAGTTTGCATATTCTGCAGAAGTTACCAGTTTGGAAGATGCACACAACATTACATCTAAGGTAGTGAAAAGTGTTTTCAAATCGACGAATGCACTCAGAAAGTATTTATATCAATTCCCAAGTAACACCGGGTATTCAGGTAGTTTTCAAATAAATTACTCCATGTGCATGCTAATACCGTCATTCCAATGTGTGAAAAGTGAAAGCCAGAACGAATAAGACTTGGGTAGTGAAAACAACATGTGATATTTTGAATCGAAATGCCGTTCACATTCTTAAAAATCGGCGTATTCATGCCGGTATTATTTTTGTGGAAAGAAACAGGCATGCCCATACCTAAGTGTAGTCACGAAGGACATGAAAATGACAAACTTCAATGAAAAATCTAAGCAGAATCCATAATAGAAGCAAATTCCTATTACTCAGAAATAATATCGTGCCGCTGCTTCCGTAGCCTTGATATTTGCGGCGAATTGAACTATTGTTAGTTATTGACACTGTGCCTGCACCTTAAGCCTTGACAGCTCTATTTTGACATTTTAATTCGATATCTTTAAAACCAAATTAAAAAAATTTAGAGACTGCTCTTAAATTTACAAACAAGCCTAATTAAATTATCCCGATTTTACAACGTTAATAGTTGTTATTTAATTAGTTATGTCTGCTTATTGCAGTAGTGAATAGTTATAAATTAAATCCAAAGCGGGAAAATATAATATATAAAATTGTCTATTTTCACATTAAAAATGAATTTCTTCAATAAATTGTGTATTTGTCTAGAGATTTTATGTGGTAAGTGATAAGACTGATAATTGACTACACATTCATAAATGCATATTATTCCAGTGCTGATAATCTGCGCCACGCCCACGCCGGTGGAGAGCTCGCGCGTGCTGGAGCTCAGCGATCGCTTCATCGATGTGCGCCATGAAGGCCAATGGCTGGTCATGTTCTATGCACCCTGGTGCGGCTACTGCAAGCGCACTGAACCAATTTTTGCGCTGGTAGCCCAAGCATTGCATTCAACTAATGTGCGCGTTGGTCGCCTCGATTGTACACGCTACCCAGCCGCAGCCAAGGAATTTAAAGTGCATGGCTTTCCGACAATAATGTTCATTAAGGGCAGTATGGAATATACCTACAAAGGAGATCGCACCAAAGACGAGCTTGTGGACTATGTGCTGCGCATGAGCGGTCCGCCGGTGCAGTTGGTGACGCGTACAGAAAGTGTTGACATGTTGAAGGGCTCGCACAGTATATTCTTTATGTATGTCGGCCAGCAGGAGGGCGTGGCCTGGGACACTTTCTACTCTGCAGCAGAGAACTATCAGGAGCATGGTTTCTTCTATACCACCACCGAGGATATAGGTAGTCAGCATTTTGACATTGAACAGCTGCCTTCAGTGATTGTCTACAAGGAGGAAAATCATCATTTCTATCCGCATGCTCACGTTGCGGATGAGATGGATCCACTGGAGGTCAATGAAACCATACACCAGTGGGTGAATGTGGAACGCTTTGTGACGTTCCCGAAGATAACACGTTTCAATTTTCACCAGCTGCTGCGCACTAACAAATATTTAGTTGTCGTCGTGGTACAAGAAGACAAACTAAATCAGGTGGCCACGCATGAGCTGGAATTTCGCGATATGGTAGAGAGTCTGATACGCAAGTATCGCGAACGCTATCATGAAAGGTTTCAATTTGGCTGGATTGGCGATCCTAGCATTGCACACTCCATTGTCTTGGATCAGTTACCTACGCCGCATATAATAGTCATCAATTCCACCACTCAGCATCATTACATACCCGAAGATGATCCGCTACAGATGACTACGCAATCGCTGCACATTTTCCTAGAGTCCATACACAATGAGACTGCCGCCGCCTATGGTGGTGATACCTTTACTATGCGTTTCCGTCGCGCCTGCTTTGAAGGCAAAAAGGCGCTGAAAGAGATGTGGCTAGGCAATCCGGTGCTGACGTCGGTGCTATTCGGCTTGCCGCTGGGTTTCTTGTCACTCATTCTGTACTCAATATTCTGTGGCGATTGCCTCGATGCGCCGGACGATGAGGATGATCACGAAAAGAAGGAATAGAAGCCCAAAGTAGGAAATTTAGCGAAATTTTTCATCTCTATTGTTTTAAGCTTATTCGTTTAGACTTAAGAGTTTCACTTTCTATAGCCAAATAATGCATGACATTAATATTATGTTAACAGTCTAGTCCATATTCATTGTTTACTACTTCCATGTTGAACTTTCCATGACTTAATTGCTAAAAGCTTTCATAGTAAATGTATGCAAAATCAAGTGATGTGATGAAAATCATGTATTTATTTTATTTTAATTTTATTTATTATAGCAAACATGCGACATAAAAAAATTAAATTCTGTGAAACCAAAAATAAAAAAAAAATTTAACTTTTACTGTTCTATGAAATGTTATGCTACGTATGTTGTGGCCATCTATATAGGCAATTTTTTAATTCTTGTTTTATGTAGTTGAAAGCAAATATTTATCATAGGCTTCTTTTTGCAGTCGTTTGTGTTGGAGTTAAGAACTGGACCGGCGTTCCACTGCATTACAGCACTTTTAATAACAATCAGCAGCCATAATCATCATCGTCATCGGAATCAATGGCTGCTCTTCTACGATCATATTTTACGGTTGATTTGCTTTGCGGCATCTGTGCATTGACGCTCTCGAGTATGCTGACGAATTGTGCATCATCTAGTTTGCCACGTACCTGACCCATTTGTGCCATGCGTATGACCATGTTCTCGAACATTTGCGCCTTCTCCGGTTTGCTGATCTTGAGAGTGTTCACTGTAAATAAGAAAAATAACTTTGAATTTCGTATCCAATCGAAGTCTTTTCTTTGTTTTTTTTTTTGCAACTTACAGCGTGCTCTAGCCTGCTGGTCAAGAACTTGCGAGAGTATTGAGTGCTTCATTTCTTCCTGTAGGCGCATTTGTTCCTGTTGTTGTTTTTGCTTCTCGGGATCATTGCCACCTCCACCACCCTAAAAAGAATTGATTATAAAATCTTACGAAAAATCAATCAGCATCTAAAATTAGCGCAACAACAACGAGTCATTGTCCTTTGCCGCTATGTTAACTAGGAACGGTATTGTGATGCGAAATATTTCAAGCACAGCTATTAAAATACATGCAATCAGTATTTTTCTATCATTTTATGCACTACACAACTTCATACATAGTTTTTATTAAAGTTCTCAAAGTTATTTTTGGATTTAATGCACAGGCGGCTCCTTTGCTGCTGCCGTACCGCATGAGTGCCTGTTACATGTTGAAACTTACATATTGTGACTGCATCTGCGCCATGCGCTGAGTTCGCAATTCTTCCAAATCATTGTCTGCCATTTCTCGACTAATTTTTTTCTGTATCAATTATTTAATTTGTTTATAATATCTCAAATTAATAAAATTTGAAGAATCAGCTTCTATTTTTTCCAATTAGATGTCAGAGTAATTCGCCGTATTTTTTGACATTACGTAGAGGCGAAATAAATTCGAGATAGCGCAGGAACTTTACATTAATCGGGTGAGTCATAAGGGGATTTCAGATGAACGTACATGTCAGCGTACATTGTACGACGACAAAATAACGGGAATATTTTGTTGAGCTTTCAAACAATCGGACATGTACGACGACTTCATTATTTGCAGATTCTCACGCAGAACACATCGGCGTAATGGCTAAAGAATTTTTGGATGCTGTTATAAATTACCGACATATTCACTTTTTTTTTGTATGCTTTAAATTGAATTTTTCATATAACAGGAAAACTAATAAATTCTATCCACAACTTAGTGTTTGCAACGTTTGCCATATTTATATTCTTCATTATTTTTATCTGCTCCGTTGTTGTTCACTCGCTGACGATTTTAATAAAATGAAAAATGCACCGCTTTCATGTGTGCTTTCAAATCAAAATTTTTTGATTTTCATCGGACATGTCGGTCCGACCGTCTCTTTCGCTTTCGAACGATCGTACATGTCATCGGACATGCCCAAGTCCGCTGACATGTACGTTCGTCTGAGAGCCCCTATATATTAAACCAATAGGGGGGGTTCAGACGATAGCATTCTGTTTTGGTCATCGCATGGTGAACATCGCACCGGTACCGTGTTTTGCCACACGCGTATCTTGTCGGTACTTGTTCACATACAGCATAATTTTAATTTTCTTTCTAAAGTTTTTATATGGTTATGCTAAATTTAATTAACAAAAAATATGTTAAATTATTACGCAAATTATTTCATAATCAAAAGAGCGTTCAAAAGCAGGTGCATTTTTTTTGGCACCGCCATATCCGCTTAGCAATATTTTTCATAGAAAAAATCGCTTAGGTAATAGTATGTTCACACAAAGGCCGAAAAGCCGCTTTTCGGAAAATAATGGCTTTTCAGCTGAAAAGCTACATGATGTAAAGTTTTTCACCATAGAAGAACTGTCAAATGAAAAGCTGATATTTGTTTGCTTTTTAGCGAAAACTCTGAAAAGATAAAAAACTAATTGTGAAGTCTGTTCTTGGAGTAAAGCCAAAATCTATTTCTAATATCCAAGTTGTCACTGATATTTGACATTTCGTCTGTCTGTTTTCATTTGTTTTGATTATAAATAAACTTAACTTAAACTTCCTCCCAATTGGAAAATTTAATTAAAATCGATCAAAAGAAATACAAGGAGCGCGTAAAGTGGAGTGACCTTCATGAGGCAATATTCGTCGAGTTGTGGAAAGAGAAAGTAGAGGAGTTTCACGGTGCACGAAAAAATACGCACATATATGCCGAAATGGCCTGCGACATGCAGCGACATGAGCTTCTGATAAATGCGCGCAAATATAACGTATTAGCCATCGATATCCAAATAAATGGAATCAATTTTGCATAAAAAAGTGGTGTTATAGAATTTTATTTACTATGCTAAGAACAATGAAACAAAACGCTATAATAACAACATATGACTACTGTCTGTCAAATGAAATGCTGCTTTTCAAGTGTGAAGACCTTTTCTGAAAAGCAGCTTTTCGGCCTGTGTGTGAACATACTATAATACAGAATACAGGGAAGCTGTAGGAAACATTTATTTTTCTGTTTTCTGTTTAAGGCCTGTAAACAAAATTTTTCCGTTGTCTGGAAGTGTTCTGGCGGAAAAAAGCTCTTTCAAATTCCACTTTTTTTTTATTAATCCGTGGAAACAACAACCAATTTTGCATGTGTTCATTGTGTAGCATGCACATAGTTGGTAAGAAAAGTGACAAGTAAGTCGGAATGCAGCCAAATTTTGACGAAAAATGTCAAGCCTAATGTAAAGCGGCTACGAGCTTTTTTTTTGGTTAAGCGTATAGAGCTGCCAAAAAACGCACCTAATTTAAAGTAAATTTTTTAATATCCATCAAATTATTATCAATAATAATAACAAATAAATTCTCGAACAAAAAAGTCAAAAGTTCATTATGTGTTTTTTTTAAATTTTGTATCAATTTAATTAAATTATTATACTATAAGTTGTATAAAGTCTTCCTCATACTAAGCTCGTAAATACTTCACTTGTAACTACAAAAATTATCTTAAACTCTTAAATGATACCTGAGTTACCGTAAATGATACACTTGTACGAATTTGAACCAACTGCTTGTGATTGCTTATAACTCAGCAACAACAAAATTAAATATTATTTTTTTGTAGGGTGTGGAGTACGAAGTTTTATGAGGAACCTAATGGTGGATTTATTTTTTTTAAAGATATTAATTTTCCTCTCAAAAGTCGCTTTAAGTAAAAGGCTTCTAGAAAAGGCAAATTTCCAAAAAAAAATTTGTTAATATATTATGAAAAAGTACTTTAAAGAAAAATTAAGAAAAGTACGAAAAAAATCCATTTGCAATTGTTTCAGTAAGCTTTTCAGACGTAGAGCTCGTAGTTCAGACGTAACATGTGCTTTAGACGCAAAATCAACTGTATTCGATAATTGAAGTATGAAACATATATGGAAAATTTTACCTCTAGAGGAAATAGAAAAAAATGTCAAAAGTATAAATTTGTTGGTTGTGCGAATTCGGAATAGCGTGTCTTTTAAGGGTTAACAGTTAAGGCCAAAAATTTATTGCAGACCGTTTATATTATCAAATTTCTTGTCAAAGGAGTCATAAAATAAAAAGAAGTAAAATTTCAAATCGATTGTAAATAATTGTTTAAGGAATTGATGAATTTAAACTGATTAAACGTCAAATGAAAGATAATTACTTTTTATAAGAAAGATAATTACTTTTTAACTTTTATTTTTATAATTAAATTGAAAACAAATATTTTTTTTTGCTAATTTTTATTTGAACCCGTCAATGTTTTAGAACAATTTTTGTAAATTGAAAAAGATTTCAATGTAAGCCATCGGAAAAACAGAAAAACCTGAAATTTTTTATAGACTGAGCTTATAGAATTTGAGCGGACATTAGATAAGCAATGGATCTTCTATATGTTTACATTTCCTCGTACAAGATAATTATAGAATTTGACAATATATATGATAGTGTGCAAATATGCGTTTTCACACTTTTAATAGACTTATATGACAAAAATTTGATGTTGTGAACAGCTCTTTAAAGAATTGCTTGTATTTTTATGGTGGCATCATTTCACTTATCTTAAGCGCGAAACTGTTTTGATTTAATTGTTGAATTTGCAGTTTCATTAATTTTACTTCATTGTTAATTTATATCTTTCAATTTATATACACACGTTAGTGCGCTGTTCGAAGGAATGGAACGTATTTGCAAAAGAGTTAATAAAAAGTTCCCTTGCCGTAGTGGAATCGTGCGAACACTTGTTGAATTGATTGGCGATGCTCGAGAAACATTCCCAGCTGCTATATATTTGTACGGAAATGCAGGAACAGGAAAAACGTGCATGGTAAAGGAAATGCTGCGACTGACAAAAAAACATTCCAACATACGTTCTGCATTTCTAAACACAGTCGAGTGCTATACCACTAAGATTTTCCTTGAACACATGCTGAGTGAACTGCGTCCAGTGCAGGAGAATGAGACAACCTTGCGCTGTGACACGCTCAAGGATTTTATTATTGAGCTGTCCAGCTGGCCAACGCAGCTGTGTGATGCTGATATAGGTTTCATTATTGTGATGGACAATGCAGAGCGCTTGCGTGATATGGATGCCAACCTTTTGCCAACACTATTGCGCCTAAACGAGTTCACTGGACAGAATATATGTTGCGTGCTAATCTCAAAGCTGCCATTCGAAAAGTTTTATTGCAAGACTGGGCTGGCGGATATAATATCGCTACATTGCCCGCAGTACAGCAAAAACGAAACGCAAAAAATACTCTGCAATGATTTTAAGCTGGTACAACAACATATGCGCTGTCAGTTGCAACAGCAACAACATGACGGTGACGATTTGACAAAGCGCTTAGAAGTGCTAGATGCAATGTCACTAGATTTCTATAACAATTACTTGAATATCTTTTTAAGTGTCTTCTACAAGGCATGTCGTGATCTGCCTGAGTTGAAACTAACTTCACGTAATTGTTTCTACATCTATTTGGAGCCTGTGCTGAATGGCACTATTGAATCCAATGATGTTTCGCGTCTCTGGCGTCATATTGCAGGTCCACTGCGCACAGCCCTGGCACAGGTTTATCTACGTTTCGATCAGAATCAACTGCTTGAAGTCAACGAGAACACTATACAGCTGGATCAAAGTGTTAAGAAGTTGGCTCAATCATTGGAGCTGCCATATTATGGAAAATATCTGTTGATTGCTGCATTTTTAGCCAGTCACAACTCGGCCAAAGAAGACAAGCGACTATTTGTCAAACATCATGGTAAGCAACGCAAACGCATGCAGACTGTAAATGCCAAAAGTAAGGTGACGGAAAAAATGTCCACCACATTGGGCCCAAAGTCTTTTAGTATCGACCGTTTGCTGGCTATATTTTACGCCATACTCGATGAGAAGGTCGGCTTGACTTGCAATATGCTGTCGCAAATTTCTACCCTGGTGCATTTGAAGCTTTTGAGTTTCGTCTCTGGCGAAAACAATGTCATGGATGGTTCGTCTCGATTGCAGTGCACTGTCGGTTTGGAATTTATACTGTACATTGGCAAAGTTGTGGGATTCAATGTGCGCCAGTATCTATGCGATTTCATGTAGAAAGAACCTCCTCCTTTTTGAAGTCGGTTAATAAATTGGTGTAGTTAGGTTTAAGTTTAGATACTCGTAATTTATTTTAAATAATAAGAACATGTTTTATAAATGCTTGTAAAAAAGATAATAAATAAAACTGTCTAAATGGTTTATATAACAAAAAAGTTCTATCAGTTAATTATCAGAAAATTAACCACTTCCGCATAAAAGTCAACTCTTACAAGGTTTTAATTACGCACTAAAACTACTTTTTTTGAGTAAATCTTATTTTATGGCTTTGCAAAAAATCGGTCATAATAGATCCATTAGCTGACATGTAGCTGAAATGTATTTTTTCCCGACTTTTTCTCAAAAAGTTTTGATTTATTAATAAGCCAGTGGCTTTTGGGAATGTTTCAAACTTTTATTTTTCTTTTATTTTCAATATAGAACAGTACAGGAGGCTATGTTTTGAATAAGCTTAGCGTTCATTTTAATAAATAATATGAAATGATTTTAAAAGTAAGTTCAACTTAAAACTAGGATTTTTTAAAAATAAACTTTGGTCAAATGGAATGGCTTTTGTCAAACATATGAAATACTTAGCATTAATAATAAACTTAAATAAAAAAGCTACACGCAATATTGAGTCTGGGTTATCAATTAGGCGAAACCTTCCACAGATATATGCTGCCATTGGCCCTGAAGTATAAAGAATGAAAAAAAATATTTAAAACTAAAATAAAGTTTTTGTTATGGCTGTTAATATAATATTACCGGAATGCCCAAATTCCAGCCCGCGCCTAAAGGATTATCCTTTGTTATGCCGCAACGACGGCATATAAGGCCATTCAAAGACACAGCCCAAACCTCATTGCCTACCGAAACAGATTTGAAGCCCACATGCGACTCTGTATGCGGTGGTATATTTGGAACATTAGGTAAAAACTGCCAATGTGTGCCTTCGGGAAATGTTTTTGTTATTTCTTTGCGCACAGCCAAACGATTTGTGTTGTCCAAAGTCCAAATGCCCGCACGTCCAACAGATATAGACTTGAAAGCCACACCCGTGGGCGCTTCAACAGTTTGCCAAGCTTCACCTGTTGACGGAAATTTAAATTAAACTGGTGAATAGGGCAATTAGCAAAAAAACTCACCCATTGGTTTATGACGCGTAATGCCATATCTAAAGAAAATCACACCATTTCTGCCCACAGTCCATACTTGGCCATTGGGCGATACACTTATGCCTATAAGCGGTTGTTCACTGGGTATGTGCTCCCAGGTGTCACCGCGTGGATTTGCTTGTGAGACGCCGCTGCGTATGAGCACATCGCCATTTGAGGCTATGGCCCAGACCGCAATGGGCACATCATCCGTTGAAGAGCTGTCATTGGCGCTGTCATTATCATTATCACAATCCAAAACCTGCAGTGATACATCCAAAATCTTGGAGTGACTCAACTCCTGCCAAGGACCTGAGCTAACGAGGCGGCATTTTTTCAACCAACGTCGGCGGCGCACACAATCTGTTAGCTTTTTTTGACCATGATACGTGGCCGGAAAGTCGATGGCATATTGCCAGCCTTCCTTGTCTGCATTACCTGGAATATTAAAGTCCACTAACCAATCTGAGATCCATTCACAGTGGGTAGAGAGAAGCTTTGTGTGCTCCTTGCTGCGTTTCTGACGACCAGTGACATCGCTCCACATATGTCGATCTGTGGGCAGGCTTTTAGTAGTAAAACCGCTAATAGGATTCCAGCGTTGATTCTCATAGACGTAGTACGTGTGTATATCGGTCATGGCATTTATTTTGCCGGAGCTGCCTTCGAGGCTCTTCAGAAAAGTGCCACCCCAACCTCCATTGTATACCCAAGCGGTATTGTCACAGCTGATGCCCCAAACGACGCCGGCGCTGCAGGAAAAGACGCGCTTCACGTGACCACCAATTTGACGCCAGAACATTTGCTGCATGGAGATGATGGTGGCAGGACAGCGATATATAATGTTGAAGAGTTTAACTCGGCCGCTGACATAGAGGCAGGTAACGGCAGCAGGATCCGTGCGATATTTATAGTCCGCAAAGTGAGCATTATTTACACGTATTTCATAGTGATTGGGCAGAGCTCTATAAAGGGTGAAAAGGCACTATATCATTCAAAATAAGTTGAAGTGAAAAAACCGACTGTTTACTTTATATTTAATGAAAATGTAGCGCCTGGTGCAAATATCATGTTATCATTGTGTATTTCCTCCATCCACTCGGAGTTATCCATGCTGTTGAGCACATTCGTCTTTTCACTGAACCTTTTAGAAACAATCATTAAAATGTGATTAAAGGAAAAAACAAAATTTTCAATACCTGGGATTAATATGCAAGGCAATGACTCGAAATTTTTCCACTTTGTGACGCACTTTTATGCTTGGATGACACTGCAAGTCAAAGCGTATTTGATCGGCATCATCGTAGACGCAGCCTGTGATCTCCAACTCAGTGCCAAAGGGCATGCTAAGTAATTAAATGTTATTTTTCAAAATATCTATGCATTAAATGTGTGTAAAGCATGTGTGCTGCTATGTGCTCGATATGTACCATAATGTGCCGCATCAGAAAAAATGTATGCTCATTTTATAATTTTGATGAGGTATTGCTTTCATTAGGGATATTTTTTTTAGAATTTAAAACTTGTGCTGTGATGTGCTCGGTCTTGTGTTGCCATGTACAGACGGTTTTTAGATTTAAGGAGAACCTAATTTCTCCGGTCTAAAGACCTGGGGTAGATAGTTCATGGACAACAGACAAACAGCACATAATTTGTAATGTTCTTACACGCACCTGCTTATGAAATACAGCATAAGCCAGTAAAGCAAACAGGGCACCCGGAAGAACAAGCACGTACTGGCTGTTCATTCCTCAAATACAAAGCATCGCCCAGTGCTCTACTATGTTAAAGCATTAGGCAATGAATTACACACTACTCCCAACAGTAGTACCAGACCTAGACCACAACCAGTACGAGACTTCCCGAGGGACCAGTCCATGATAGTTACTCTGGGCACTGGATCCCTCCAAATGAGGCTCTACAACATCCCAACAAAGAGAACAAAACTTTTATAACTGGCCGTGCTCAGTTTGTGCACTAAATCACGCTTGACTGGCATTCCACCAAGTTAAATGGTCAGGATCTAAAATCAATCACCAGAAACGGGGGGTGCCTGATATCACCAACTCCACCTACAGAGCTGGATCAAGAATTATATGTCTATCACATAAAAACCCTTTATTTAAAGTCTCTTCGCCGTGGATAGATAAGGTCATCCCCATCATGTCAGGCTTGGCTATCTCCGTGCTAACAAGTTCATATTGGACAGTTGCTCTTTCATTCACAGGCGATTTTGAAAATAATATACCATTTTCATCTGCTCCAAGGATGTCCGCCAACGTCGGACTCCAAGGTAGGCCCTTTATTTTTACGTGAATAGGACAAGACTAGTATATGCAAGCATATTTCGTCTCTAAGCATCCTACCCACAACCATCCTCTTTTACCCTAGGACAGGCAGGCTCGCATCAAAGATACTCCCCTGGCGAAGTTGCTGCAATGTACAGTAAGGAATAAAAAAAAATTTAAATTTAGTAATTTTTAAAAGCTGAAAAATTAGCCATCAGAAGAATTATTTTTCCTACGCAGCACATATTGGGCACATCATAGCACATATTTCTGTTTTTGATCAAAAAATGCCAGACCAAATTTTAGGTCACTAACAAATTCTATAATTTTCTAAAAATTGCTTCCCACCCATTATAGAGCGTATTGTAGTAGGGCGTCTCAGTGGCCGTGATATCCATTTTCTCCACATAGCTATTGGTCACTTTTTCAAACTGTTCCGTCTTCTCATTTATCGGATCGAATACGAAAACATCACCCAAATCTGAGGTTATCCAAATTGAATTATTTGCTGGCTTGCCCATAAATTCGTTGATTTGACAGCAAACTGAGGTTAGATGTGATAGCCAATCCTCCATCTCAGCATCGCTGGAGAATTGCAGTTTAATAGGTGAGCAACCGTTAGGTAAGCATGGCACGTGCATAGCCAGCCGCGGTGAGGCAGGTTCACTGCAGCATTGCACGCAGGTGATGGACGAAAGAGAAAATTGTATCTTGGTTGTAACGCCATCGGGATTTAGCACAGTAAAAGTGCCTGTGTCCGAATCATTACTAGATCCAGAACCTGAGCTAACCCATTCCAGCTCAATGAGACAATCTTCGAATTCGCCACCAGGTTTTTGGTAACGCGCTTCCGCAGATTTAATCCAGGATGACAGCTCTACAGCTTTGACATATTTTTCGGGATTTTTTATCGCGGCAACTGTTTCTTTACGCTGCATTAGCCTGGCGATAATACTTTTGCGCCATTCCTGGGTGGGATCTACGCGTCCATCTTGATTGGCTGTCTCATTAAACCAGTTTGGAATGTTGGCTGGATCGACAGTTACAGCGCCTGCGGCACAGCAGTTCCACATGACATCACACTCAGCCCAAAACTGAGAGCCTTTTATTATGAAAAAAGGTAGTAATGAGCGGAAGAAATTTAAAAAAAATGCTTATTTCAACATACCTGCATGGTCCTCATCCTCGCCTAGAAAAGCATCTGAGCCATGATGCGAAGAGTCGGCATCAAAGACGGCAGAATCGCTTTCTGGATGTGCCTCTGTACCAACGATAGAACCCACACTTCGGACAGGTGACCAAGCACGTGGATTTTTGAGCTGTGTTTCATAATGTTTACCCGTTACCTCAGCAACTTCTGTGGCAGGTGCACTAGAGGCATGCGTTGGTTCGCGCAGAGCAGAAGAGCGTTTCTTATGGCGCTCGGTTAAGTTAAGGCTGCCAATATTTGGCGGAGATTCTGTGGAACTACGCCAAAGCTCGTTTTTTAATCTGCCATGCGTATGACTGCCACTGTTATTGGACACTGGACTATGTTGCACTGTTTCAATCATAGCCGAAGTCTCCACCACGGCCTTTTCTTTATCTTTGCTGTTGTTGTAGAGATTGGAGAAGCTTTGATGCTTTGAGCCTGGAGTGGAGCCGCTGTTGCTACGGCGCGATGCAATCGACATGCTGCTGGAAGTGCGACTGATTTGCATGGGACATTGAATTTGGCGCCATTTCTTTCCAGTGGGATCCGAAGCGGAGACGGCAGAGCGAAAGTAAAGAGCGCGATCGCCGGAGCCAACAGCAAAAACCTAAGAAGATGCAAGGCTTACATTAAATTTTGTTAAAGAAAGCAGAGCAGAAGCAGTGACCTGATCATTGGCCGCCACAGAGATCATTGAAATATTGCCAATCATTTCCACCCAACCGCTGCCGATCGCGGCATCCTCGCTAATACCAGCAGCTTCTCCCTTTACACCTCGTCTAAACCAGACATGATTATCATTGGTCACGCACCACACTGCATCGGTGCCAACAGAAACTTGTACTATCTTCAGACCATTGGGAGAATCAGAGGCTGTGCTAGGTACTGGTGGCTTGACATCGAGCCAGGTTTCACCGGCCAGATTGTCACGTGTTACGCCAGAGCGCACAATGACGCGACCGCTGTACAGCACAGCCCAGACTAGGCCAGTAGGACCAACGCTTATTTGTGCCACTTCGCAGCCGGCGGGCGTATTTATAGCAGTCCAACGCAAACCTTCAGGCGATGTGATGCTGACGCCATAGCGCAGCATGGCCTTAAAGAGAGATTAATATCGTTTTTCTTACCCTGCCTTTTCGTTTTTCTTACCCTGCCATGTGCTGTTATGGCCCAAACTAACAAAGTGCCAGGTGGTGCATTTGGTACATTTGTGCCGCCTATGGCTACATCAATAAATGGCTCCTGTGTGGGATCCTTGTGCAGTGGCGCCACAGCGCACCAGCTGTTTAAAGCGCTATAGCGTCTAAAACGCACCTGGGAAAGCGGATGACAAAAATTAGTGTTCCTACCCTAGTCCACCCTACTCTATTAACACTCACCCATTTGCGACGCCTAACATAAGAATTCCAGGAATTCTTAGCCGCATAGGTGGCAGGAAAATCTAAGGCATACATCCAGCCATCCTCACCCAATGGCTGACCATCCAAATCCAAGTCTAAATGCCAATCACCATCCCACTGCCAAGCCATGGAGGGCAGCCGTATCTTGTCTATGCTACGTTCTACGCTGCCATCGGCTGAAGAGAATTTATAGCGATCTGTAGGCAGCAGTTTCTTGGAGAAGCCCTCAATGGGCAACCAGCGTTCATTCTCATAGGATTCCTCCTTGATTCTTATAGGTATATCTAGACCATGTACGTGCACATATACCTGACGATCGCCGCCTATGGCCCACATAAAGTGTGGCACAGCGCAAATTTTCTTGAATTCAAGCCCAAGGTAGGGAAACTCACGCCATGCCGCTGAGGTGGTAGATAAAGTATAAACACGGCCTTCGCTAGTGGTTGCAAAAAGCAGGCTGCTGGGCATTGCTGCGTCAAATGTCTTCAAATGGGAAGGGAAAGTATGTAGTCAAGAAAACGAGCTGCTTTAAAGAAATTAAACGTTAATAAAATTATTAAAGCATATAACAGCATCTTTACCCAAATCTAGTTGCTCTCAATTTTGCTCAAAATCGATGGATTTCTGTTATAGACAAAACACGTTGACGTTGCAGTGCAATTAAATAAATCTGTTTATTCCGCAATTAAAATACATAAATAAAAATTAATCTGGAAAACAAATAATAGCCATAAAAAAAAGCACAAATATAGTAATAAAATAGATAAACAACAATTTACCGATCAAAATTTATAAACAAATCAAATTATCAAGAGTGGGTCTGTCTGCTGGGGCGCCGCACTGGCGTCTGAGTCACGTTCAACTAGCCACTTTTTTGCACAAAATTCTTCGATTTCTCAAAGAATTGCATTATTTCAATGTATTTCAATTTCAATTATTTAATCAATAATTTTTTCTATTAATCTATCTATTAATTTGAAATCTTTAAATTGTAGAATTTTAATTATGCACAAAACTGAAACAGCTTCTTTAGTATTGCACGCGGCTAGTCTTGCCAGATGTCGGTGATATAATTCCCTCGTCTTTTTACAAAATAATTCCTCGTATGAAAGTCTTAGTTTTTCCGGTTTCTTACCCCGTTAAAAATATTATATTAAGGCAGGCATCGAAAATTAAAGTTATTTTCGAAATTTCAAATTAAAAAGTCAGACGAAAAGGATTAGCCTATTCGATATTTGAATATTGCAATGGAATGCATGTTAGCTAAGGAATAATAATCTTTAAAGATTCTATTTTTTCTGAGTTTTATAAAAAAGTCAACAGATAATCGTTATTTTTGATCGATTTTATTTTGATCAAAAATAACAGTAGAAATTTGACTTTTATTTTTTCGATCAAAAATATATGTTTAAATTTGACTTTTTTTTATCAAAAATAACAGTTAAAGTTTGACTTTTATTTTTCGAATCAAAAGTAGAAGTCTACTTTTAATTGCTTTATCATCTGACTTAATAATTTGATATTAAAATGAATGAAATGAAAAGCTTATCTAGGAAATATCTTTTAAATAGAGAAGATGGAAAAATGTACACAATTAAAACCATCCCTAAATTTTGAAGGCAATCAAAATTAATTTGTTTTTTTACATAGATTTTTCAATTGAAAAATGTGCTCTATTAACTGTTTTGAGAATTTTAACTATTATATTAGTTAATAAAAAAATGGCACTGTCAAATCGTAAACCTTTTTTTTATTGGAAAAATAAGTGAAGTCAGTTATTGAAAAAAAAAGTTTTAACTATTATTTTTGTTCGAAAAAATAAAAGTAAAATTTTAACTGTTTTCTTAGATAGAAAAAACAAAAGTGAAATTTTAACTTTTATGTTTGATCAAAAAATTTACAAGCAAATTTTAACTTTTAGTTTTGATCAAAAAAAATAAGAGGAAAATTTTTGACTGTTATTTTAGATCGAAATAAAATCGGTCAAAAAATAATTATTATATGTTGACTGTTTTGGAAAAGGTCATAACAGTTACGGTTCCTTAATAAAAGCTTTTAAAAATAAAACAATTTTAGTAATTTAATTTTATTTTACAGGGTGTCCCTCAATTGGGTGCAACTATTTACGGAGATGAAAGGCTATGTCGAGCTGAGAAAAAAATCGTACGGGAGGGGGAGGGGGGTGTCTATTTTCACATTGTTAGGTGCTACAGGGTTAATTAAAATTTCACGACTTTGATTCACGTTATTGTTTCTAGCACAAAAACTAAGTTACGGACAACTTTTTTTCTTTGAAAAACTCATTGCAAAGGCAATAAAACCACCTCTTCAACGATATATCAACAAACAGTACCGTCATAACCATTGCCAAGCTGTGGTCGTTCAAAGATGAAATCAATCGGTGGAAACTACCAAATTTAAATTTTGAGTGCAAATTTCTTAGAATTTCGCGTAATAAATTAAATTTTTTTTTTATAATCAATTTTTTAATTTATTTAATTTTCTTTTCAATGACACCAAAAACATAAATTTATCTTAAAAAATAAAAAAGTTGACTGTACTAAAAAAATTGTTGATATACCGTTGACAAGGTGATTTTATTGCCTTTGCAATGAGCTATCAGATAAAGTTTTCCGTAACTTAGTTTTTGTGCTAGGAACAAAAACGTGAATCAGACTCGTAAAATATTAATTAACCCTGTAGCTCCTGAGAATGGGAAAATAGACCCCACCTCTCATACGATTGTTTTCTCAGCTCGACATAACCTTTCACCTCCGTAAATATTTGCACTCAGTTGCGGGACACCCTGTATAAACAACAATACATAGGAAGCAAATGCGTTTATTCCTTTAAGAACAATATTAATATGGAGTAAGTTTCAAAAGAATTTATATTAAATTTCGGTGCAAAGATATATAAGATTATTTCATATCTAGTATGGTATGGTTATACATATAGTATGGTTATTTTATTATTATGAATACTTATCATTCCATTTTAATATTAATCTCAAAACAAATTCTTATAATTCTTTAAATAATATCTGTGTTGAGGTTTTAGCGACCTTATAAGTTAAGAACATTTGTTTTTAACTGACTTCAGGTCTTCCAAATATAAAGCAAGATAATTTTATATGTGTTTTTTTTTTTATATAAATTTTTTCGATATTTTGAAGTACCACACATCTCGTCATCAGGAAAAACTAAAAATAAACGTATTCTACTTGACACGGAGTATTTAAAACTTTGATATAGTTAAATATAATTATTAAAAAATCGGAACATTTTTGTTAGCAAAACTTCAGAATCAATGTTGATTCTGTGACGAATAAGACTCGTTTTTACAAAATTCATGAACGGTTTGTAACAGTTGCTTTCAAAAATTAGAAATATTTCTTAGGACTATGTTATGGTGGCCGTCGAATGATACTCGATCACGTCAATTTTTATGCTCTTTCTTCGTTTTATGATCTCTGTGACGAAAATTTGATCCCTGAACCCTATTGCACTTTTTGCTACTTTTAGTAATTTTTCCAAAAAAAAAAAATATCATTGCTGATGTGTTTGACAAAAAAATATTTTTAACTCATCAATTTTTCGTGAAGCATTGTGTAGCATAGTTTAATAGAAATAAAAAAAAAAGTGGAAAATATTGACTCTGAATTGCAGGAGCTAAAATTTAACATAGCGTTTGCCAAAAAGTTTACGCATTTTCGTGTTTGACCGGCTCAAAAGTGCAGATATGCTAAGCTCATAAATAATTTCCTTGTTGATATTATTTATACATATATTAATAACTTAAGCTTTCAGCTTAATTTTATTCAGCTTCAACATATTTATTCAGCTTGTCAACAAATAAAGTGCTGTAATCGATTAGTGTTGCTATTAAGCAGTCTTCATTACTGCTTTCATACATTTTATACCAAAAGTGTCATGCTAAAACACAAATGCTATAAATAGTTCCACAAATTTACTCTCGCTCTCAAATTTTTAATTTACATTGGGAAACGTGCTCAGGACCATAGTTCTTAGAGATCTTCATATGTTCTTTATCAAGAACATTTCATTTGAATTAAGAAATATCTTGTAAATGAATTTAAATTGAGAGATAAATGAATTTGAGTTAATAGATGATATATTTTGGTTCGACAAGGCTTTTAAAAAGTTTTTTAAATGGCTATCACTAACACTATATATTCCCCGTATCGACCACTATTTTCTTCGTCATCACGTTTAAGTCGAAAAATCCCATAAAAAGGGAAAAATCCCGTCATCTGGCTAGCTTTTCCATCCACTGACAGTTGGGATGGCGTTCATTGTTCTTTTTTGATTTGTCTATTGCACTCGCTCTGTTTCACAACTTTTTCGTGACGGCTTCTGCTGTCAAATTATTTGGATTTGTTGTGTTCGCTTCTTTCATAACAATTGAAGTTTTTTTTGTCAATTTTTGCAACAGTTGCTTGTGGGAAGGTCGTACACGTGTTGTTGTTGCTTTCGTAGAGCTACCATGTCGTATTTAAATGAATTATTGCTGTCCGTGCAGGAAATATAAACGAATGAACGCATTTGTATATCTGAGAGTAAAAAGTAGGATGAAGTAGAGGGATGTATCACACGTTTTTATTTGCTTCAATAATAGTGCGCAAGCTTTAGATTTTGATTGGTGTAAAAGGGTATTCCTTGCAGTAGAACCAATTCGCAGTGAGTGCTTTCTTAGCTGTTGAATATTTTAGAAAATGGATAATGTATTACAAAAATTTCAAATATGGCTTTTTTTGGTATTTTTCAAATCAGTCGGACGATGTGTAACACCATTTAAAGTTGGTTTAAAGACCTGGAACTTTAGTTTTATATATTTTTTTTTATCCGAAAAAAATTTTAAAATTTATCCGAAACGCCATTTTTTGTAAATCAAAAGAACTTTTTTACAAAAATTCTCCACGCTTTTAAAGAACTCTTATGAAATTTACTATGTCTGCATACTTCCAACATCTATGAAAAGCTAGATACTGTCTGGTTGTCTACAAGAAACATATCAGAGTTGTTCATTCACTCATATGTCAACGTTTTATGCGAAAAATCGCCGTGTTTCACATTACCCCACCTCACCCTATTTTATTTATATGGAGTCAACATATCCACATAAAACTTATATCGTTTTAAAGGTATTTTCGAGTAGATTTGCAGAAAATAATTTTTATTCGGATATGTTGTCATTGAGATAGGTAAAACTAAGTTAACGCAAAAATTGTTTTCTCCAAAGGGACAATGAGAAACAACAACAACAAAATGTATAGGGACACAACTTTTTTGAACATTGTGGCTGTATCATATACGAGGAAGAGTAGAATGTGAGAGTGATTCAGACACTTCAACAGAGCTGTGTGACATTGTTATTGTTGCTGCTTTTTCTTTATTTCACACTGATATACTACGTTTACATTGCAGTCAAATCTGGAGGTTAAGTTTAAAAATGAGATTAAGTGCTGAAATCGCTCTATGGTTTCGCATATAAATTCAAACTTTGTAAGCTTAGAGGTTTCATCGAAATCACCATCGAAATCTTCAAATTTTGTAATACAACACTGTGTTTATTTTTTTTTTTCGTTAACACCAAAAGGGAATGCCAGATTAAAAAATTTCGAAATCAGAAAATGACACAAGTTGACTTCGAATAAGTCAGACTTAACCTCCCAACAGACAGTGTAAACAGTTTAGAGGTTACGAAGACTTTTTCAGCCAAATCTCGAGTTTAAGCTGCAATAATTACATGGTAGGAGTGACATTTCTTCCTTCGACCGCCATCTGTCAAAAACAGCAACGAAGAGAGAGAATAAAGAAATAGAAAAAAAATGCATAATAAATAATTATCTGCGAGCCAGCCAGGTATTGAATGTGGTGCGGAACAGAAACGCGTAAGTTATGTAGAAAAATGTGATTGCATTATTTTTGTTGCTGCTATCTTAAGACACTTGATAATATTTCCCTTATTGTTGTGATTATAGCAAGGTGAAAACTTCCAAGGACACAACATTACATAGAAGTGGCGGTCGTGGCAAATGGGAACGTGGTTGCGGTGCAAATGCTGAGCGTGGCAGCCGAGACCACTGGAGTATTTTCGGAGGAAGTTGGCGTCATCAATATACGCAAGGCCATAATGTTTATTATGTTTGTTTTTCAATACATAAATTTTCAGTTCGTTTTTACTTTTTGTTTTTTCGTCGTATACTCAGATGATTTTGACATACGGCGGTCGACGCTCTTGAGATCACAGGTTGTCAAAAATAGTACAAAGTAGAAAAAGAAAAAGTCAAAAAATAATAAAAAGTGAAATAAACAGACAAATGACAACCGTTTATGTGAATATAATTACATTCACATAAACAATACAAAGGTGGTAGTGACAGTTCATCTGGCGATCACAGGTTGTCAAAAATAATACAAAGTAGTAAAAGAAAAATTTCAAAAAAATAATAAAAAGTGAAATAAACAGACAAATGACAACCGTTTATGTGAATATAAAATGGTTGTGAAATGATAGCCGCTTGTATGAATGTAGGCAGCTGTCACTATCACCTTATGAATTGCATCATGGACTGAACAGAATGAACAATGGTTAAATTAAAAAGGTTGGCTTAATAGATGTGACCACAGCTGTCAAAACTCACCATATGTGTTTTCGCCGGTTATTAATATTGTTTTTTTTTTAGAGATGAGTCTGTTTTTGAAATTTTTGTCAAATTAAATTTTTTAAAAGAAGTGGCTGTCCAAATTTAACAAAATTTTTCTCTTTACTTATTTACAAAAGCTTGCCGAGAGAGTTCTTGAAGCTTCTATCAAGAACATTTATCTATGGTAGAATAATACAGGTAGATGCAGCGTTGATTGTGCTCTCTTCTTCGTTACTGCCGATATTGTCAATGATGTTCCCTGCTTGCACTTATATTTTTTTTTATATAATTTTCAATGATGCTTACCTTGAAGCAATTTTTTATTGCTTAAATATCAATGAAACACGAAATTGAACAATTTTTTACAATTTTTAATCAACACAACAAGACAGCTTCAACCATGATATAATAATTTACACGGTAGAAGTGACAGTTTTTTTGTCGACCAGCATTTGTCAAAAACTCATTCTAGAAAAATAGAAAACGACTAAGCAGCAAAAAAGATGAAAAATTAAACTTTGTACTGATTCTGACAAGTGTTGGTCAACGCTCTGAGAAAATAGGTAGTTGTCAAGGCTACCTTGTAAATTATTATATCATGGCTTCAACTATTTAACATCGTTTTCATTTTGACAATTCTTGCTTTCTCACATCTTTCTCATAGCTTTGAGGTTTTATATGAGTTGTCAAATTCGTTTTGACATTTGTGGCAGTATGCTCTCATCTAGCATTTATGTAAAAATTTTTAAAATTTCATTCTTCTCTGCATGATTTCCTTGACAGGCTAATGACAATTCGTTGCGTCTTGCTACTTTTCATTATTATTTTTTTTATAAGCAGTTTCTATGTTCAGTTTTTTTTTTTGCTAAATATCAGGAACATATAAAAAAGCAAGTTACTTTCACTTAAAGATATCATTAATTATAATGTCAACGTATCCGCACGTAATAAGTATTTTGTCATCATCCAATGTCAATGAATACGCATAAAATTAGCACGAAATGAATTGAAGTCAAGGTAGTAGAAGAAAAAATCCCATTCGTCTGAAAATAAATAAATCAAGGTGTCGTTAATAGCCTCAAAGTGACATTTACACACACATTTTGTTTAACTTTTTGCCCTGGGAAACATGTACCACAACACTAATATTAACACCAGACGAAAAAACCAAATTTTGGACATTTCACAAAGTTAGTTCATAGAAAGCGTGAAAAGCGTCTTACATACTCAGTATAAGCCATAATTTACTGTTGCTTTTATTGTTTTATGAAATATAGCGTGAAAAGCGAGAAAAAATAACATTCACCTAATTACCGTGACAAATTAATTTATGTTATAAGAAAAACGAAAAAGGCTGGAAAGAACCTCCTTCAATTGTTCTGAAGTTCGAAAGATGAGGATAGTTTTTATATTAAAAATATTAAATATATAAAAATATATGGTCTATTTAAACACTACCCATTTGTAATTATGGCAGGGCGTATTAATTAAGAGGTTCTTAAGAGTTGAGCCCAGGCGTAGAAGAAGTTGTCTAGAATTGGTAGGCTTACGTAGTTTTTTTACTACCCTTGCTATCAAAACAAATACAGAGAAAAAAAAAACGCGAGAGGGAGCGAAACACACTTTTGCTATTATTGCGTTTTTGCCAAACTGACCTTCATTGCTGTTCCTTAGCTTAAAAGAAATACACAAACAATAACTATAATAAAAACAATAAAAAGCGAAAATTCTATAAAAACAAAAAACGTGGCACGTGATATAAACAAGTTCAACAAGCATTTTATAAAATTCATAAATGAATGTCCACCAACAAAACCTTTCACTCCCAGTCCAAATCATTCATCAAAAGCCATACTTTATTATAGGCCAAAAAACATAGCGGCTGCACGCTGACAAGCGCTTCGAACATGGCCGGCACTGGTTCACTAGTAGTCGACTTTAATAGCAAATCTACGCAATCAACAGCTATAAATTGTCAGTTAAAAAGAGAAAAAAAAACACACACACACACACTTATTGGTCAACAGTCACTAGTTGGTTGTGGTTGCTTAAAACTATTTAGGTTTATTTATGAGCGCATAATTCGCTTTATGTGAAAAGCCAGGAAGTTGCTGTAGTGGAGAACATCCTTAACGAGATTATTTTTATTTCATTCTATTTTTGGTGTTATTTGCTTTTTATGTACGATGTAAGTTTAGTTTGCAAAATATGATTGTAGCGGCTAAAAGTAAATATATTGCTATCGATCTATTACATACAATAACTGTGAAAAAGTTCAAGAAGTATCCTTGCTGTACGATTGTTATTTTTTAAAAGTTTTACAATTTCAAGCTCTAAGAAAGTTTGCTAAAGCTTTTCTACTTATATTTTAAAGCGTATCTAAAACAAAGATTAGTTATGCTTCCGTACGCACTTCAAGTAACTTGAAGTTGCTTGAAAGCGTTTTTTTACACATTTTGTGAGCTCGAGAGAGAAAAAGAATAAGTTAAGTGTCATTCTTTTGAGCGCGAAACTAGCTTGAACTTTACTTGAACAATTTCTTCGAGCTAGTTCGAATAGCTTCAACCAGCTGATAGTGAAGTTTGCAGATCAAAAGATTCTATTGATGTGTGAAAATAAATTAAAATGTTGTCATATATTACTATTTACTATTTATTTGTTTATTTGTCTATGGTACAAGCCCTACAGACTAGATTAAATATAAATGTTAACAATTTCTTTATCAAAAATATTCAATGTTAAGGCTTTTAAGAAGCAAAGATACTAAAATATAAACAATTCATTTAACATAGATTTAAAGCTATCCCTAGAAATAGAAAAGTCGATGCTACGATTTCTAGAGAGCAAATCATAATCATTCATAGTTCTAGAAATTGGCTTAGTGAGCGCATAGTTACTACTATGAAATGGAATGGCAAAAATGCTATGTTGACGTAATTTTTGCGAAGGAAGAAAGAAATTAATATGATTTAACAGATGTGGGCAGTTGATGTGACCTGAAATTATATCGAAAATAATCACTAAAAAATGAATTCGTCTCCTGCTTTCGAGGGATTGAAGTCGAATAAGCAAACATCGCGTATTATATGAGGGAAGTGGCTCAACAAAATTTAAAGATCTAAGCGAGAATTTTAGAAATTTTGTTTTTGCACTCGTTCAAGTCTTGCCGAGTGTGTTGCATAATATGGGTTCCAAATAAACGACGCATATTCGAGTTTGGAACGTAAAAATGAAGTGTAAAGCAAATTATGAGTATAGGGGTCCAAGAATTCTGAACTATTACGGCGAAAAAAAGCAAGCAGAGAATTTGTTTTCGGAATTATATAATTTATATGTGACACGAAAATTAATTTTGTATCGAAACTACTTCCAAATCAAAAATTTTATCAAACTTTGTTAACAAGCTATTATCCAGATTATAGGAGGAGATAAAAAATTTTTTGTTTTAGCAAATGTAGCATGATAACACTTGGAAATATTCAATGAAAGTTTATTAGTTTTGCTCCAATTTAGCAGGTTATTTAAGTCTGATTGAAGAGAACAAGTGTCTAATGGACTATCAATTCTAGAGAATATTTTTAAGTCATCAGCATACAGCAGAAAACTAGATTTATTCAAACAAGAGAAATATCATTTATAAATAATGTAAAAAGCAAAGGACCTAGGATATTACCTGGCGAAACTCCCGATGCTGCGATAAAAGAGTAAGCATTTATATTATTGATATTTACATAACAAAGTCTATTGCTTAGGTATGATTGTATTCATTTTAAAAAATTTTAATGGAAACCTATTTTGGAGAGTTTATTTATTAAAATTTTATGAGAGACCTTATAAACATCAACTTGATGTCCAGGTGCAAAGGAGTATATGCAGTTCTCAGAAAAAAAGCAAGATTTGTAGCCGTGAACCGACCGGTTGTTGGCAAACCCATGTTGGCTTGGAATAATAAATATTTTTATATAACTATTCCTTCAAAAAGTTTGGAGACAGTTGTCAATTTAGAGTTAGGCCTATAATTTTTGACGTCATTCTTAGCGCCACATTTAAAAACCAGAGTGATATGTGCAATTTTTGGCAATAAATAAAATTCCCCGAAGATAGGGATTAATTAAAAATGTCTGAAAGTGGTTTTGAAAGTGAGAAACTAAAATTTTTTAAGAAAAAGGCTGATAAACCATCAATGTCGCATTTTCGGGAGCTTTTCAAGTTTGAAATACCATTCTTTATATCAAATAGGCTCAATTTGAGATCACCTAAGTCACAATTGGATTGATTGATGATCAAATTTTCAACAGAACTACGCCCCAGGTCAGATTCAAATTGATTTGAAATATTCCGCAAATAAGTCTACTGAGTCTAATATCGAATTCGATACTTTATTGTTATATGTTACAGAAGCTGGAATATAGGAAGAAGTTCTACGTGACTGAATAAATTGCCAAAAAGAATTTGGGTTTGATTTAACGTTACTTTTACTTCGTACTTCGTGTATATATTGTTTGTAGAAGAATTTATATAGAAAGTTAAACTCCCTCATATTGTTTGTTGTTTTTGTAATCTAAGTTGTTCGTAATTTTATGAAGATTGAAAAATGTATTTCTGAGATTTTTTAATTTATTTAATCCTTTTGTGTACCATGGAAGCTTGTAGATTTTTTGCTTCATTTCTGGAGCAAAAGCACTACAAATATTAAAGATATTTGATTTTAATAAGTAATAATAACTGGAAGAAGTACATCTATTTAAAAATAAGCCATTCCAATCGATTAGATAGAAACTTTCATTTAGTTGATCGAAATTACAATAGTTAAAATTGAAATGTGTCGACGTATTAACACAATTATTGATGAATTCATAGAATTCAATTTGTAGCACTAAAGGGATATGATTAGCATCAGCGGGCTGCAGAGGAAACACACACTTTTCAAGCACATATTATATATTATTACTTATAAAGATAAGTTCTAAAATTCTATTTAAGTTATTAAGAAAAGTATTGATTTGCAATAAATCATAGCTTAAAAAGTAATCAATTAGGTAAATTTCATGTGTTCTATTAAAGTTATTTGCAGCAAAAATACTATTATTTTCAAAAGAAGTCCAAACAATAGATCTTAAGTTAAAGTCACCTAGAATACATATATGATCATTCAAATGAAATGATCCACACAAATGGACAATGTTGTCCTCCACATGTGTATTATTCAATTCGACAGAACCATTTGGTGGAATGTAGGATACATATAATCGGAGCACACCAGAAGCTCTAAAAATATATTAGCTTTGATGTTTTAAATATGATGCACAAAACTGTCTTTTATTATGAAAAAAGCAATTGTTTTCTATTACAAAATTATGCGTACAGCTGTTGTGCTTGAAACTTGACTGAAGTCGTTTCCGTACTTTTTTTTTGGTAAATTCTCTTATTATGGCAGATATTGCTCTCACAGCTTGAATTTTACTCGAACTTTACTTGAAATTAGTACGGAAACAAACCTATCATCACTCTCAAGATATAATAATCTATAGGTAGGAGTGACAGTTTTTTTGCCGACTATTATTTGTCAAAAACGCAACGAAAAAGAGAAAATGAATTAGCAGAAAGCAGATGAGCAGTTAAACTTTGTATTGATTTTGACAATTGATGGTCGGAGCTCTGAGAAAATAGCCCGTTGTCAAGGTTACCTGTCTATTTATATCATGATCACTCTGTTGTCATTTAATAAAAAAAGCTTCATTCTCTTTTTTGCAGATTACTTCGTCCGCAAAATACATGAAAACACACGAAGCCCGAGTGCAAGGTTAATTTAAAGTAGGTTAAGTCACTTGGAAGAAAACCATTCTTTTTCGCCATTGTTCGAACTGTCAAAGTCAGCTGTAAAGTAAAAATTGTACAGATTCAGGTTTATGTTTTCTTAATTTTCTTTCATCCATTTTGCCAGTTGACAGTTCGACCGAGCTGCTCTCAAGTGACACAACCTATATTAATCAACCTTGCCCGAGGGCTATGAGAAACCATGCAGTGGTGATTTCTGCTCTAAAAGCTTTCTTTGTTCGCCTTGATACCGTCTCATTTAATCTTGAAACTAAGTCGTTGGCCGTTTACCTGGGCTCTTAAGAGCTCTCTCGTTTCATACATATTCTTTAGCTCTTTCGCTCAATCAACAAACCACCAGTGGCGAAGCAGCATTTTTTCGAATGATACGCAATTATTTGGCCTCACTTTTATTTACAGTCATATTTTTAATTCTGCCGATCATTGACCTAGATAAACAGGTGCTATATCTATTTTTATGAAATAGAAATCACTAAAAAAAAGTCGATTTTTTTTTGGAACGTTCTAATGTGACACATTTTTATGCCACTTTTTTGTAAATCAAAGCATTGGATCGTACTGCTTTTTTCATTTATCCATAAAAAACATTTTTTTTTTTTTGCATAACATTAATTTGTATTATTAATTAATTTTAATGTTTGCATAACATTAAAAACGAAATTTTTATTAAGTTTTATTAATTTTTATCCATTTTAAAAAAATATCTTAAAATAGATTTTTTTGATGTAGATATAAAACAATACAAAAAATACTTCATATATTTTAAGAGATTTTAAAAGAATTTTAAAGATTTTAAAGATTTTAAGAGAATTTAAAATATGTTCTATTATTTTTTTTCAAAGTCAAGCTGTGACCTTTGTCAATTCAGTTTTCAGCTTGTAGACGCTCCAATACAAGTTGTTTTTTATCAATGTTCATGGCTCGACCTATCATGGAAAAAAAAACGCATATTAAGGAGCAAATTAAAGATTTAAAAACAATTTAAAGAAGAATCTTTAACAACAAATTAGCTCTTATCTTAATTTAACTTGTACAATAAACTTTGTTTATAAGTATAAATTTAAGCTTTAAAAAAATACCTTAAAAATGTTATTTTAAAAAAATTTTAATTTATTTTAAAACTGAATTTTGCCTTAACCTTACATAACAATAAACTTTAATACACTTAAAGGACAATTCACTGACTGCAAAGTATAAATAGAAGCAATTACAAGTGTTCGTGACATTAATAACTGCTTTATTAACAATTACAGACTTTTTTTTGTCGTACTATTTGCTAAAGAAGCAGACTAACCTTGAAATGGTACAATAAACTTAAAGAGCAATAAAAGGCGCAGCTACCTTTTCAAGTTATATGCTATGGCTATGGCTGAAATTTAAGGCAACAGACAGTAACTTAGAGCTGAGTATGTTAAAGGTAGCACAAATAACATAAGCAGCCCTTAATTCGTTCATTCATTATTTAAATAGCTAAAAGAAAAACATTAATTTCTGACGAACAAAACATTGACTTTTATAAGGTTTTTCCGACAAACGTTAAGTGAGAATTTTATTGTATCTGTGTTGTTTGTTTTACTTTAACGCATTTTTTATTATTTGCTTTAATGGCAAGCTTAAGTTCTTAAAAAAGATATTAATTGAAAGTGCTATTAAAAGTCAGAGTAAAAATAGGGTAAATAGCCTCGTCAGAGTACAAATATTAAACAAAAAAAAAATATAATTATTTTCTGCCATAACAAAAACAAATCGCCAACACGTTCCCTGCGTTATAAAATATTTAAGCTTTTTTTTTTGATATTCAAATAAATTCATTACATACACGATTGCACACAATTTGCTGTTTCCCCCCTTGCACCCCCACCACACATAACAAGGTGAGCATAGTTTATGTGTGTGTGTGAGAAATAAAGCGCGCGATTATTCGTGATTTTTATTTGCTGCATAAGCTAAAATCAAAAGGAAATTTTTTGTTATCGCGCACGGACTACACCGAACTAATTAGCATACATTATATGTACGTAATAGGGTAAAAATAGCAGCTAGTGGACAGCTAAAATGTAAAACTTTTGATAATGTTTCATGTTGCCGTAATTGATAGGAATTAATATCACACATACGCCATGGTGAACCAACAAATTTGCATCATATTTTCGAATTTCAACTTGAAACATGGCAATATATTAAATAAATACAATGCACTGTGCAAGAGCACACCAAACAAAGTGAAGTTTAACAGGCTCGATCTAAACAAATCACCAATTAATGCATTAAATCGATATAATGTTACTCATACGCCACGATAAACTTTTCGTTCTTCTACTTATCTCCATGCGTCGATTGCAGGCTGCTAGTTATTTATTTATAAATTTACTTTTAATTAGCTTAAGCTATATTTTCTTATGTTTACCCTATAAGCCAGGCGCATGACCTCATCACAAGACGCAAGGGTTGAATTAATAAACTTCCAGACCCACAAATTGAGTGTGTAAGTGAGTGAGTGATTAACTCCAACACTCAGTAGCCATTGTGAGTTGTTGCTGTTGTTGTTTTATGTTTTCTTTTTTGTTGTTGTAATAGGCAGCCGATTTGCAAACGAAACAAAGTGACCACTCAATCGTAGTCTGGAGACTGCTCAAGCAGTCGACTAAGTGACCACCTGAAGGAATAAACGTGCTAACAATATAAGTTCTAAACGTCGGAAAATAAAAATTTAAAAAATTTAAATAAACTAAATTATAATATAAAACTAAAATTACAAAAATATCAATCATTGTTTTATTAAAAAAAAAAAATTATTAATATATAAAGTTTGCAATATGGGTTGTGCCAGCAGCACGCCAATGATAGCAACCGCTGGCGGTGAAATGTTAAAAAATGCCTCACATGTTGCAACTGATGCAGCCAAAAGTGCCGAAGATGCTGTTCAAGGTATCCATTAACTGCAATTTTCTTAAAATTTTAATACAAATATATAGATATTTAAAAATGTTCTTTACAAAAACTGTGATGAGTGTGTGAATAATGTGCGAATTAAAAAAACAGAACAAATTTTTTAACATTTCAGAAAATACTTAAAACATAGATACACTGAAATGAACCAAAGTGAAAAACTTAAAGCTATTGAAGGCTTAAAACTATTAATAAAAGTATTTTTTTTTTAAATTTCCATATTAATTGTGGGTTCAAATAATTAATATTTTAATCATTTCATTATATTCCAAAAAGGCTACAATAGCTTTATGGTAACTAAAGTAAAAAACAAAAATATTTAAATGGAATTTTTGTAAGTATCGCCTAAAAATCTCATCGATCGTCGCTTATATTAAGTAGTATTGAGTTTTCGATGATTGGACGCAGGCAAATTAGATGCTTGATTGAAAAATTTATCAAGTGATAGATTTTCATCAACCCTCTATCTGCCACCATTCTGGGGTTCCCCATACAAGAAACACAAAAACTGTCTTTATTGTGTGATTTTGAAAAAGCCTTAAAAGGTCTGCTTAGAAACCAAACATATCTTTTTTCGCAAGTCGTTGTTTTACAGTTCAGGTAGAAATTCTAAAGCTTACTTCACCCCGGGTTGCTTCTACACAGTAGTAGATCTACAGACAGGCTGAAAGGGCTTTAGCCCCACCCATGGGAGAATTTTTGGTATGGAAAAATAATGAAAAGAAGCCCTAAAAGCCATTTCAGCCCTCCGCCCCCTCTTCTACAAAGCTGATTGGTAATGGCTCTCACCTTAAAGCATGTGAAAGATCAAAAATATAGTTAGAATGCAACGTTCAGTTTTACAATATGTTATCGAGTTAATTTTTTTATCGCAATTTAAGGTTGGTCTTGTTAGGTTCTTTTGAAAAAGTTAACAAAGAAATAAGTAAATAAATTATATTTAAATTTTAAAAATCCTAACAAGAACGTTATAATATAATCATCAAGACTCGGATTTTATTGCCTTTAAAAATATACAAAATACTACCTCAAAAAAAAAAATGACCTACTGCACTGAAAATGTAAAAAACACCTAACACTAAAGTGTGAATATATTTTTAAATGTTTTTAACTAAAATATTTGCAACTGCATGACGGTGCAATAAATTACAATGTACATTTTTAAATTATCAAAATAAAACAACCATGTATTGACAGTACAAACTGTCTTCTATACATATCGAACAACTTTTTTCCACTTCATCTTTTAAGCATGCACCTCATATTTAAAAAATGAAATGTCCTTTACATCGAAATTTATTTTTAGTTGCATAGCCCTAAAATTTTTTCCTTTATACCCGAAATTTTTATTCAATATTTGATAAATCTTTCTATGACAAAGTTTCTATGGCTGTGGTCTGGATTGAAAATAACGTTTTTTTTTAAGTTTTTTATAAAATTATATCTTCTTTTTCATTGTTAAAAAACAATGTTTGAGCTTCTTCAACTATTTTAGCTTGAAAGCTTTCAAAAGTATCTACATTTTTTTACTGTCAAAAAGAAAATGCTTTAATATGTTAAAATTCATAAAAATTAGTTAGTCGAAATATCCTAAAATTATTAAAAATTAACTATACAACAGAAATTAATAAAAATGCCGAAAAAATGTCCTAACAATTTTAGGCTGCGGTAAGAAGGTAATGAGTGTTATTTTTCAATCATCAGAAAACGCCTACGTAATAGATGAAAAAAAATTGGCACGTCAACAAAATCCGAGCCCTGGTAATCATAACATGATTTTAAAACAGCAATTCCAAATAAACCTGAGCATTATATTTGAGCCTCTCAGTGAAAAATATAAATTATTTCTATAAAAAAAAAAAACGAAATGGCCAATTTCAGCACTTGAAAGGAGTTTGACCGAGCTTCTTATGAACAATTGTGTTGTGTGTGTTGTGGAATGTTTGAACACAAATGATCGAGAACTGGACCTACAAGTTTTATGCCGACTCCGAACGGCTTATGTTCTCAAGCAGCTTTTCATGGCAGTTTTTACTCTCTGAGTTTTGCCATTGTTTGCAGAGAGGTGACGGCCGAACAGAAAAATGAATTCAATTGAAAAACTTTCTGTGTCAGGTGGGATTCGAACCAGGGTTCTCTCGCGTATGGGCCACACACTCTACCCACTACGCCACGGCCGCCACAATTATTTATATAGTATTTTAAAAATATTCTATTTACAATTCCAAATAACCCTGGAGTAGCATAAATAAAAATATTGCACCAAAATGCTTAATCAAACCTCCACTTTCGAACAATATATATTTTTTATTGTTAGTAATGCATGTTTTCGTGATATTTTTTTTTGGAGACATGAATAATGTTGGTGTATTTATTGCATATGTTAAAGTTTGTATTCTTATGTATATTAAAAAAAAAAAAATTAAAAATTATCAATAAATAAATACGTGGCAGCTATTTTCCGGAGGCGCCTCGAAAAAAAATTGTTTTGCGGTACGATTACAGGTTAGTGGATCATCTGAAAAAAAATTCAAAATATTTTTAAAAGGTACTATGTTTCCCGAGGTAGTACTGAAGAGTTTTTTAAAATGTTTTTTTTCTTGTAGCGTTTTGAAGTCGAAAATGCGATTTTCGCTGAAAAATTAAGGTTATTTTATTATTTTAAAATAGGAAAAAAAAGAAAAAAACGCTTCGGCTTTACCTGTTGATTTATGTGTAGAAAAAGTGTAAACAATTTAAAAACGGTCGGTCAAGTAGATTTTGCGGCACCGCGTTGACTGACTTCAAAAATATTGTTTTCCAGAAAATCGATTTAAAGTCACGATATTAAGTCGATTTTAAGTGAGGTTCACTTGAAACCCTGTATCTTTGTTAGTTTTAGCACGATTTACTTGAAATTTTTACAAAATAGTCTTGAAATGTTGTTCATTTCGAAAACTAAAATATAAAAAAATGTCCCAAAAACAGTATTCATTCCCGTAAGTATATGAATGTTGGTCTTAGGGAGAGATGGGGTAATGTGTGCAATGGGATGATGTGTAACACGGCGATTTATCGTAAAAAGTTTTGACATTGGGGAGAGATGGGGCAATGTGTACAATAGGATGATGTGCAACACGGCGATTTTTCGTAAAAAATGTTGACATTGGGGAGAGATGAGGTAATGTGTACAATGGGATGATGTGTAACACGGCGATTTTTCGTACAAAATGTTGACATTATTTGAGTGAATGAACAACTGTGCTATGTTTCTTTCGATAGCACCTAGTTTTTCATAAGCCTTGGAAGTAGGCAGACATACATTTTTTCAAGTTTACAAAAAATAGCATTTTGGATAAAGATTTCATTTGATTTTAAAAGTGAGTCAATGTAAAATATGCTATTGCTTAATATTTTTAAATAAAACTAAAGATTTTGCATTTTTTTTTACAATATGGTAAAATACTCTCAATGAAAAAAAGTGTGGCTTACATTAGGGTGATGTGTAACACTCATGGTGGGGTGATGTGTAACACATCTTACACATTTTAATTGCCATTGCAGAGGCAACAATGTCAAATTTTGATATGCCAACCACATCAACAGTATCTGTACATGCAATATTTAAAGACATCGGCCCAGTTCATACTATTCAGCCCAGACCAAAATCGTGAAGGAAGTTAATGAAAAGCTGTGTTCAAACAACGCCACAGAAACGTTTATAGTTGCAGGAGGTATCATAGAAAAAAAAATGTAAATAAAAACCAAACAAACAACAAACAAAGCTGCCGAAGAATATTGAGATTTTGTATGATTTGTTGCGATTTTTTGCCAAACATTTAAATCAATAAAATTACTGCACTTAAATGCAGCAAATGCCAGAGTCCTTTTTCTAATTTTTTATGATCTATTTTATTTGTGAAAATTTTCACTCCCATAGGGTTGTTTCCGACAGTTAAAATTTTACATTTAAAATTTATTGTTTTATTTTTTGAATGAAACCATTCATATTTTCTATTAAAGTTATCAGTTGGCATTAGTACAGAACTACCGATTTCACTAGCCCTAAGGTAACCAGTATTAGTTCCACTTCAATCTACATTCTTTACGTTCAACTTGCGAATTTTACTTGAACATGTCATAGGCAGGGGTCAATTGCTACCTTTTACACTCCCATTCCACTACTCACTTCCCTAGTAGTACAGGGCCAGCTTATTCACTAGTCATTTAACAAGCTTATACTATTTTCACCACAATATTTTTCTTCATGTTCTGTAACGAAATTGTAACACATTATATATTATGCTTTCTCGGAAATATTACTTCGAACTATATAAGTATCGATACAAAATCAAAACGTCAGAAACATAAACAATAAGCAATACAAGCTCCAAGTTGATTAAACTGACCTTTTATGCATTATCTTGGATCAAAAAAGGAGCTAGTTCGTATAGAACTAGTGAAGTAGCTAACGAGAAAGGAGCAATTGGTTACTTTCAATACTGGCAGGTTGTTTATTTTAACGTACTCATATTTTTGTGCGTGTGTGTGTGTGCATTGAAATTCTGATAGTTTTACGAGATATTGCCATAAGTTTCCGTCATAATACTTTTACTAAACATAAAAATTTTAAAAAAATTAAAGTTCCTGGTTCTTAAACCAATATTTTGTTAGTGTTACACATCACCCCACCGATTTGAAAAAGACCAAAAAATTCATATTTGAAATTTTTGTCAGACTTCATCCATTTTTCAATTGGTTGTTCTGCAAGTAATAGGTACTTAAGCCAATCAAAAATTAAATTTCTTTTATTGAAGCAAATTTAAACCTGTTACACATCACCCCACTTCAGCCTATTCATTTTTTGTATAAGCAATTTTTTGTTACCTTTTTATATATTAATGAAGTCTTTTTCGTAAAATAAAAATCATATGAATATCGGTAATTCCATATCAAATCGGATGCTTTTGTCCAAAAACTGATTTTGCTGAATCCGATTTTTTTTTCAAATTTTGTACGTAAGAGTTTTCTGACATGAAATTCTGAGAATGCATGAAGTATGAATGCCTCACTACGACAATGCTTTCAAAACGACAAAAAAAAAAAAAATAGGTGTGCAGACCATGGAAAATGTGAATGAAATTTTTAGTGGCCAAAAAAATTACAAATTTTCATGAAAGTGTTGTTAAAAAAATACACTACAATGAAGATCAATTCAAGGTTTTTAAAATATGTCTGTAATATTCTTTTGTATGACCAACGGCTAAGAATATATAGTTTTTTTACTACATGTTCAAATGACAATTTTTTAGTTTTTATTAATTTTCCAGTCTATAACTGTCTATAAAAGTCTATAAAAGTCTATAAAAAAAAGAAAAAATATGCAAATATTTTTATTTTTTAAAGTACTATGGACGTGCAAAGTACTAAATTTTGACAAATATGTGAGTTTCGAAAAGCTTCCGGTTTGATATGGAATCACCGATATGTGTATTTTTTATTAATTTTTATTTTGGCTTTTTTTGTTTTTTTTGGCAACTTAGCCCCTCCCTCTGGCGATTCCTAGATCCACAGCCTATGCTTCTGCAGATTAGAATGTCCTACTCTGCCGTTATTTTCCTCTGGATTTCCTCTTTTAAGTTTAGGTGCTGGAGGTGCTAATGCATTATATACAAATTTTTGAAATCTTGACTCTTGCCCTCTTTGCTTAGCCTCTGGACTCTGCACGAGTAGTCTTTCCACAACAGTGCAATGCCTTGCTCTAAACATTTTGATAATTTGTTGACACGCTTTTAAATTTTTTTTTTATGTATTTTTTAAGTAACTAGTAACTAGTTTTCGCTTAACTAGTTAAGTAACTAGTCTTCGCTTCTCAACAAAAGCTTTACACAACACTCGGAAATTTCTTTAGTTAACTGATTTTCAATCCAGTGATTCTATTTTATTCTCTCATTACATTTACAGGTGTTTTTACTATTACGACAATTACCCAATAAACAGTTGTGTTTGGACAAAACCCAGCAAGCATTTTTAACGTGCTGCTTTATAATAACGAGTATTTAGGACAGAAGTTTAAATTTGTTTTTTTTTTGCAACGTAAATCAATAACATTCAGTTTTATATATTAAGAAGCATCAACTCAATACATAAATTTTTGTGATATTTATGAAGGTTTTTCTAATATGATGCATGGAAAATAGAAGTTTTCATTAGATTTTGCAAAACTTAATAGTGAGGATTAACATCAAATATCAATGCTTATGTGAACAATTTAAACATATTTCTTTAATTTGTGCGGATTTTTAAGAGATTTTGCGGTTAAAATTAAGTCACTTTGTATAGAAGGTTGTCGTGATTTTCATCCGATTTGGCTCATTTTCGGATTTGGTCTTTATTTTTTAGACAAAAATTTATATATTTCCAATTTCATTACAATTGTTTTAAAATGACGACTGTATTCTTGATCACAGGTGGACAGTAAAAGAAACAAAATACTTTTTTGTACGGGTATAATAATACGGAGTATTACGGGTACAAAAATATGCTGCCTTAACTTGCTTCTGAGCTTTGAACTAAAGTTTCTGATAAAGTAGAGTCTGCATTCACTTCATTCACTTCTAGACCTAAAACCTACCTACACGTATGCAACAAAAAATTTGTCCACTCCTGGCTAAAATGCTGCTGTTTACGCCCATTCACATGTTGAATACAAAAGTGATTTTAATATGCATTAAAAAATCTTGAGTACATTAAAAAAAAAAAAATTATTAATTAATGAGATCGATGGGAATTTTCCTTTTTGAAGAAGGGGGGAAAAACATCAATGGTAATTTTTCTTATTCCCTATAAACGATTTAATTTTCAATATATATATGCCTATCTTAAAGTTGAAGAACCATTTGCTCCTCACATGAGTTGACTTTGAAAAATTAATAATCCCCTAAAAATAATCAATGTATTTGCCATTTTTTAAATTTAAATACTAATCCCGTGCAGCGAAAATTCTATACATTAAACTATATCGCTACAAGAATATATCCAAGCATGAAATCGTTTTAAAATTAATAAAATAAATTATGCAATCGCGTGTTTGATAGCGGTCATTATTCAGTCATTATGGGTATGAGTGTGCATGCATGAGTATGAGTGCTTAAAATAACACATAACTTTGTGTGCGTGCCAGGCATAAATAATTTAAATCAATCGCATTAAAAGCCAAAGCAACTTATTTAATATGCTTTAAACATTTCAGATGTCACACACACGCTAGGCAAATCATTGGAGGCAGCCAAGGATTCGGTTAACCACACTGTGACGGACATAGCAAACGATCTTGGAACTGCACTCAAGGAGAAGACCGACATGTTGGACGATGCCAAAAATAATCTCATGGGAAAATTACATCTTGGCGCAGCGGAATCTAGTATTGAAAAGAAAATGGCAACAACTGCGGAAACGGAAGTAGCGAAGGAATATGCGAGCAACGATACGCATGACATAGACGCCAATGACGATGCTGATATCAAGCGTACAGATGAAATGCCGACGCGTGCACCAACACCAGTACACGATGTTGATAGCCTGAAGACATCGACACCGGAACCGGAAATTGAACAGGCATTAGCCAACTTCATGGCTGATAGCCCACCAACGCCGAAGCCAACGTTTGCTGAATTAGAGAAACTTACAACGGAAGTTGTTGACAAGACATCCGCAGTGCTGTTGAAGGAGGTAGATACTTTGCCGCAGCAAGTGGAAAAAAGTGCGCAAAATGCGCTGGACGAGATGGTGGAGAAGGTGGCTGTTACAGAGGCAAAGCCAAGCGAACAGAACCCACCACATGTGGAGTGAGTAGCGGGCGGGTGTTAGTTATTAAGTTGTTGTTGTATTTTTTTTTTTTTAATTCAAATATTTTTACTAACTCATTTTCAATAAACAAAACCAGCTAAAATGTGTTAATTTTTTTAAAGAGTTGCACCCCATTTTTTTAGATTTGGTATACAAATTATTGAGTTTTTCTATAATTTTTTTAAACAATTTTTAAAAGTTCTGTGAAACACAAATAATGTAAAGTGTTGAAGTGTATCTGTTAATGATATTATTTTTATTATAAATTGTAAAAGTATTAAAAATTAGAACACATAAGCTGGATAACATGTTGATCGTATCTAAGAGCTGACAGTATCGACCCTTCAGTCATTGAACTTGCACAGTTTTACACACACATCATAGTTAACAGTTTCCTTGCATGTCACATTGTAAGGTTGTTCACCCCGATGATTCTGTTTTTGTTTATGGGCCCATAAATTAACATACATATATTTATGTTAGTTTGATGGTTTATTTGTTTGTCAGCGATTAGATTTTTCTAATAAAAGTCGTAAAACATTTTGTTTATAGTGACATGCAGATGTTTTACACGTAGTTTAATTATTTTGTGGAAATATGATAGAATGAGTTAAAGTTGGCCTCTAGTTTTTCAAGCGAAAAATATTAAAATTTTTAGCAATAACGAATTTGTCATCCACATTCTCTATCTCGTTCAGATTTAGAGAAAATCGGAATTAAAAGTTAAATGATTTTCCCAATGGGAATAGAGAAGCGCAGAAACTAATGGTGCAGCGCATTTTTTATCTTGGACAAAAATGTTTGTTATGAATAGACAAAAAAACTGCTTTCATACTTAAAGACCCCCTCACCCTCCTTTTTTACTCTAATTTTCACATTTTTTAAAAATCCGTTTTTTTAACATCGCTTAAGTTATTTGGCAAAAAATTATTCCCAGAAAAAAAAGCATTCCTGGATACAACTTCAACCAAAAAAGCCTCGAGTAAAGCTTTTGAGATGGAATTTATTGTAGAGAAGAAAATCTTAACTTTCTTGAATAAGTCTTGAAACAAGTTCTATGCTAGGTCTATGCTACGAGAAAAGTCGTATGAAATTTATTCCTTTATTCAAGAACTTATAAAAGTTGTATATAAGCACATGAATACAATTTTATTTTAGGTTTTATTCAAGGCTTATTCAGGAACTCAAAAACATTGAAAAAAATCCGATTTGAATTTTATTATTTTTAGGTTTTTTTTTTTAAATACTTTTAATTTAATTTTTTTCTTGATTAAGAAAAAAATTTTGTACATATTAAGGCCCCTATTATGTATAGCAACTCAATTTAAGTTGACTCGATTCAACTGTACTTTTTTTTTATAACGTATTACAAACACTTCAGTTTAATCATGTACTTTGAAAATTCTTAAAAGATTAAGACTAGCTACATGGTTCAATTCAATTGTATGTAATTCGTTATACGAAAAAAAATTTACTTCAATCGAGTCAACTTAAGTTGAGTTACTTACAAAATAAGTGCCTAAAACTCTTTGTATATTTTCGGTAGTCACTTAGCGTGGATTGAACTTGGAACCTTTGTATCGGCAGCCGCACTCACTATTCACTTGTCTATTTAGGAATTTGCTTGAATAATGTTGAAACTTATTTCTCTGAATTTCTTTGAATAAAACTTTATTAAAGCCTCTTAATTTTACGTATATAAATTGCTTCGGTAGCCCTGCGGTCTAAGCAAAAAGATTATCAGTCAACACTTTCGTGGTTCGACACCGAACATAGACAAACTTTTTATCTATTATTGAAATAAAAAACGTGATGACAGGTTATTTTTTTAAGATAGAAAGTGTTTTTTTTTTAAATAAATCAGAAATATCTAATGTTGTTGTTATCACAAATCAAAATTTTGTTCTATTGAATACTTCCTAAACATTTTTACTTGAATAAAGTTTTATAAAAAAAATAAGATTTAAGTAAAAATCTTCTTGAATACTTTCTACAATGTATCATTGAAAAGAGCTTTATATAAAAAATTATACAAGCAGATGGAATTTTCAAGGCTTTTACAAGCAAGGCTTGAATAATAACTTTTATACAAGGCCTTTTCAAGTTGAGCTGGAATAACTTCAGATATTTATGTGAAATTGCTATCTGGGATATAGAGCCTCCAACAACCTAACATATCTTAGTAATATGTCTCCAAAGACCTATTTTAATAATATTTCAGTTTTATTTTAATAATATTCTGTAAACTGTTAAATAATTTTCTAATTGTTAGATACTGACAAAGAATGCTTCATAAGATTTAAACTTATAGTCTATATATGTACCAGTGCATTTTGGTGAGAGGGTTCTTGGGGATTTATGGATACCCCAATATAAAATAAAATTTTTAATGCATAAATGAGTGCTCAAATCATTGTTACTGACTGACATCAGGATAAAAAAATATATACTTATCATATTGCTTATGATAATGGGGTAATTTTTTTTCTACATATAAAGGGTGTCAAAAGTCACTGACATTTTAGTTTTACAATAAAACTGATTGTTTTGTTTGAATGCCTGTAAATTATTATTGAATTTTAAGCTACAGAAATGAAGGTTTTTAATGAAATATATCATAATATATCTCAAATGGCAGCCTCGAGCTACCTTGCACACGCGATCATTCTTCATGTAATTTTCCTGCTCATGCTAATGCTCAATACCTGACCACATTGACGAATCGACGTTGTTGCGTCATCATAACGTTGATAGCTTTCATGGCTTTGTTTTCATTCAAATGGGAGGATCAAAGACATCCACTTCTTTTCGCATACACAAAAGAGCTAGTGGACTCAAATTTATTGATTAAAGTGACTAAAGTGTTGCGAGACGGTGCGTATGATAGCCGAGAAGTGTGTGGGTTTTGCAAAACATCACCACAAAATTTTCACTATTTTTGTAGTGAATTTCATAATTTTTATGTGTGGTTCGACCATAAATTGACTCTACGACTAAGTGCGTGTTTATAGTGTCGGTTGACTGCTGTGTCGGATCGAACCGAAAAGGAAAGCTGGAAAACGCTGCACATATAATAATATGAAAAAAGCTCAAAGTGCGTAAAGTGCCTGCGGAACCAGCAGCTTAAAGTGACTTGTGCGCTGGTATCCAGCGTGCCGATTGTTGTTTTCTTGCTCGCTCGCACGGCTTGCATGTGTTCTGTTTAATTTTGCAAATTGCTCACTTATTATTTTCATTTAATAACTGAAAAAACAAAAAGCAACAATCAAAGCAACTGCAAAAATAAAAATCTTCAATAAAATACATACATAAATTTTTTTTTTGTTGTTGCGCCTTTTCTTCATTTTTTCTTGTGTGCAAAAGCAAGTGTGTAGAATGAACGCAATTTTGTATTCCTTTGGTATCTATGCGCAGAAAAAAAAAAAATTGAAAATGAAATGACAAAATAAAAACAATCTGACCGATTTTGTAGAAAACAAAAGGAAGCGAATGTCTATATCTATAGCGAATATAAAAAAAACACTATAAAACAAATAAAAATATGTTAAAAAATCAAAAAGAGCAGCAGGAAGCAGGAAAAAAATTTGTTTAGCTTAGTTTTGTATTGCTTTGTTGCAAAATCTACAATCAAAAAACATTTCAGTTGCAAGAATAAGTGGCTTTATATGGCTTGAATTGCGTTCCAGCTGAAGCATAGAATCGAATAATCTTGAGTCAGCAGCTGATGTAAGTTTTTTAATGTGCGTTCTTTCTACGTACTTCTGTTTTGGCTAAAAAAAGTTCCAAATAAAAAAGCAGCAGAAAACAATTGCAAAAAAGTATAAAGAAGCTGGTATAGCAAGTGGCTTAAAGTAGCTGAAAGTGACTGAAAGTGTGTTTCAGCAGCGTTTTTTTCGCATTTTTGTCTCTTCACTTGTTATCTACTGGCGTAAGGACAGCAAAATGTGTACACGAAATCACATGCGTTTTATGATGCTTCGATTGCAAAAATAAACAAAAAAAAAAACCTTATATATACAAATAAACTCAAAATAGTCAAAAACCAGCTGCAATAAGTTAGCGGCTGCTGCATAAAGCATGACGCATTTCCAGCTCGGACAGACGTGGCAACCAGCCGGCACTATAAACGCCCTTACTCAAGCGCCCTTACTCAAGTAGTACCAGACGTTCTTTTGTGTTATGTTTACATGATGGTCGAACTCGACGATTTTCATGATTTTATCGATATTTTCAACAATTGGCCTTCCAGACAGTGGTGCATCTTTGACATAAAAAGTTCTCGAACAGAATCGACAAAACCAAAAATTGGCTATATCAGGAGAAGGGCTTCCAATTTTGGGACTCAAAGGCAATTTCGGGATTTTGGCATTAATAATTAGGAATCCCGGGATCCCGGGATTGGAACAAGAGAAAAAACCCAAATTTTTTAACTAAAAAAAATTCGTATGCAGGAAATAAAAGTTAAGATAATTTTTTTTATATAAAATTGTCCAGGAAGAATTAAAATAAAACACAGATTACTTAAATTGTTTTCATAAAATGTTGGTTTATTTTATATTACATGTCGTTCATGTGAAAGGAGAAACAACTGTCGGTCCAACATTTCGGATGAAAATCAAAAATTTTTGGTTTTTTCTGCCGGTCGGTCCAATATGTTGGACATGTGAACCAACTTGGTGCATTTGTTCATTCTGCTTTGATTGTCGCACAGTGAACATCGGCACCGGCCATTCGAAACACTGAATTTTAGACAGAATTTATTAAATTTTACGTATATAAAAGTTTTTCTGAAATATGGATAGAATAAATTGAAGCATACAAAAATAAAGTAAAAATATTGGTCATTTATAAGAGCAGCCAAACATTTTTTCTCGTTCCACCGAAGTGCTCTGCTTAAGGGCTTGCAACTAATGATGTCGTCCCACATGTTGGATTGTTTGTAGGCTCGATTATCCCGTTGCTTTGCCATCTAACATTGTTGAATGACATGTTTCCTAATGTCAAATTTAAGTGTTGCATTTTTGCAATTTGTAGGCAGTCCTGAGATCCCAAAAATTCCTGGATTTTAAGCCTTATAATCCCGAGACTGTCGGGACTAGAACAAGTCCGAGATCCCGGGATTGGAAGCCCTGATCAGGGCCATAAACACTGATCACTTTTCTGCCTTTATTGAAGAAAAACTATAAATTATGGCGTATTTTTTTTTTTGCTACTATCCATCTTTGAAGCGCGTTCAAACAAAACTGAGTCAAGCAATCACAAAATCATCTGACAACTTTTTTTAATTTCCTTCTACTACAACTGATATTAAATATTAAAGTAAATCCAAATATTTTTTTTTGCAGTTACTTAAAAAAAAAAAAAAATTGTGCAGTAATTATTTTTCAGTTTGTCATGAGATTTGATTAGATTTTTTATAACTTTAAAGTTAAATAATTCTTACTGTTATACCTATAATGTCTTTATTTAATTGGATATCAAAGTAGAAAATAGCAAGTTTATGTTTCAATTGACTTATTTTAAAAAGTAAAAAAAAGCAAAATGTACAATCATTTTACATTTCATTTAAAATTCATTGAAAGGCCTTGTGTAACCTTATATATAATAATGATACCTGTTTATAAATTTAAAATTATATTTCAAAGCAATTTATATATTTTATTCATATTCTTACAAAAGTAACTAGTTAGATTTTAAATAAAATTTTTATTATGTATATAAATTTTTTTCCAATAATTCTTTAATAAATGCAATTTTTAAGAATAACTCAATGCAACTTTAAGTATTAACTAACAACTGTAAATATTTATGTATGTTTTTTCTAATTTTAATTTTTCCTTCTCAAACTCAATCTTTTACTTAAAAAATGCTTACGAACCGCAACGAGCAACACTTTTCAATGCAATAAAAAATAAAATCAAATCCTGTAAAAAGTACGTAGAACAACCTCGCACGCTTAAAATATATATTTTATTGACTAATTTGGAAAAAATTCTCGTTTTCTTTCTGTTCTTCTATTAATATCAATAGCATAACAAAGACTGAATTGGAGCGTCCGGGTACTACCGAGTGGGAGAAATACGCAGATATGTTAAGTCAACATCGGAAGTTTAATCCCGGCGATGCTTTTAAGCGAGGAAAATTTAAAACTGCTGCCGATACCAAGCCGCCAACAGTCCCACTATTGCAACAAAACACCGAACATATGCGTGCCATTGAAGTACCACGACCACCACCATCAAACGGTCAGATACGCAGCAATGCAGCCTTACGGCGAATTCACAATCATAGTGACAGCGATACCAACAACAATAATAGCCCACTTTACTCAAATACTTCCAGTCCTCATTCAAGTCATCTTGATCTTCAGCCACCAGCACGTGTTCTCAGTGCGACAAATACTAAGAAAATACAAAGTGAACTTGCCTCGTTGGTTTTTCTGGCTGATATCAGTGGAATCAGTCGCAATGGTGAAGTATCTAAAGCAGAGTCGCGTGCACAATCACGTGTACAATCGCGTGTTCCATCACCAACCAAATTGTCAAATAAAACGCGTTCAGGATCACGATCAACAACAAGATCTTCCAACAAATCTTCAACGCATTTACTCTCAAGATCATCGACGCATGCATCACCTGGCGGAGGTGCTAAGAACACGATAGGCACGCGTTCTAAGATACAGACAAAAATTAAGGCAAAACAAGGACTTAATTCTGCTAATCTGCTAAGACCCACCACATACACACGAGAAAACAAGACGACATCATCATCAACATTGTTACGTGCACGATCACCCGCTCATCTGAAGATTGAAACACCAGTTATTGCTGGCTTGCCAAGCTCACCAACACACATGCTGGGCACCTCATCTTTTTTGAACTCACCGCGTTGTTCACCATTCAGTATACGAAAAAATGACACCGAATTAAAGCAGCATAATAATAATAATAAAGCCACCTTTGTTGCAGATCTCAGTTCAAAACATACGAGCGGAAATCATTTAACGACCAGTCCTTATAAAATTCATGAACGTTGCGCTGTTTGCTATAATAAATATGCGATAAAATAGAGAAAAATGTATTTTTATTTTGAAATAAAAGCGGATATACACTGGCATGTATTCTTATAGCCTACAGCTGGTTACAAAATTTTTAAAAAATTATTCTAAAATGTTAAATGAGGCCAAGTATTCGTTTAATATTATATTCTCAAGTGTTCATTATATAATGACCTACTAAGTTATAAGGAATAAGTTATAATATTGCCTAGGTCTCGATTTTATTTTTAATAATTAGAATATTTGATTAAGCTTTGAATCTGCTTATTTTTTTAAGTGTTCGTCTTCATTTTCAAAAAACAGAATAAAATGAATGCAAGTAAGAATCATGATGTTATGGAATGTTAAACAGATTACAGATACTAGAGTACGCCAGTGGTCGAAATTCGACCTATCCGCCATACCAACCCCGAGCGACGTCGGGTATTCCTCTGATTCTGGTATTACTCTGATTCATTAGAAAATGCAAATTTTGAATGCAATCAAAAGATTTCAAATGACTTCAAATTACTTTAACACTTCAGTAATTTCAAACATGATTTTAACTGACTTCAAATGATTTTATTGACTTCAAATTGATTTCAATTGAATGCAATTAATGACTCCAAGGAACGCGACTTCAAAATTATTACGACTTGATTTCGAACTGCATACTCGTATGACTTCAAAATAATTGCTGATTCCAAATCTTGAAGTCATGAAATCAAAAAATGATTGAATATTTTTTTTTGGCATTCAGTGCCAGTTTAAATTGCATGAATGCATTATTTCTGTCGTGGCGCAGTGGATACAGTGTGTGGCCCATACGCCAGAGAACCCTGGTTTAATTCCCACCTGACACAGAAAGTTTTTCCAATTGAATTTATTTTTCTGTTCGGCCGACACCTCTCTGCAGACAATGGCAAGCCTCTAAGGCTGGATTCACTGACCACCTTCAGCAAGTTTTGGAAGTTTTTTTTATATGAAGTTTTTGTGCTCTCCGCTCAGTGAGAGACACTAGCTGCACGCTCTTATTTTAATTATTTTATTTTCGCAAAAACTTGCTGAAGGTGGCCAGTGAATCCATCATAAGAAGCTCGGTCAAAGTCCTTTCAAATGGCATTTCAGGGCTGAAATGGCCATTTATATATTTATATATATGAATGCATGCTTTCACAACTGTGGTAATGGTAATGGAAATGGATATGGTTATGGTTATGGTTATGGTTATGGTTATGGTTATGGTTATGGTTATGGTTATGGTTATGGTTATGGTTATGGTTATGGTTATGGTTATGGTTATGGTTATGGTTATAGTTATGGTTATGGTTATGGTTATGGTTATGGTTATGGTTATGGTTATGGTTATGGTTATGGTTATGGTTATGGTTATGGTTATGGTTATGGTTATGGTTATGGTTATGGTTATGGTTATGGTTATGGTTATGGTTATGGTTATGGTTATGGTTATGGTTATGGTTATGGTTATGGTTATGGTTATGGTTATGGTTATGGTTATGGTTATGGTTATGGTTATGGTTATGGTTATGGTAATGGTTATGGTTATGGTTATGGTAATGGTTATGGTTATGGTTATGGTTATGGTTATGGTTATGGTTATGGTTATGGTTATGGTTATGGTTATGGTTATGGTTATGGTTATGGTTATGGTTATGGTTATGGTTATGGTTATGGTTATGGTTATGGTTATGGTTATGGTTATGGTTATGGTTATGGTTATGGTTATGGTTATGGTTATGGTTATGGTTATGGTTATGGTTATGGTTATGGTTATGGTTATGGTTATGGTTATGGTTATGGTTATGGTTATGGTTATGGTTATGGTTAAGGTTATGGTTATGGTTATGGTTATGGTTATGGTTATGGTTATGGTTATGGTTATGGTTATGGTTATGGTTATGGTTATGGTTATGGTTATGGTTATGGTTATGGTTTTTTTTTTTTTTTTTTTTTATTTTATTCGCGAAGGGGGAACCTTCAAAAGGCGCCACCGTGCAGGTGGGAGTGTGCGATTCTTACGCACTAAACCTAACCTCCGCATTGAATCGTCGTCCCTGTATAAGCCCCGTGGGACCGCCGCAAAGCATGACTTCACGGAGCATGGGAACAGCACTAAGCTGGAAACTGATGGACCCGCGTCCGTATTCTAAAAGATTTGGTCATGGGCTTGTCTATAAACTCAACCTTATCTATTTCGCAAACGCTCAACTCTTCGCAGTTCGTCGATAATCAGTCGTGCTAGGGTGCTAACCACTGACCAGTTAGCTTCATTTCTCAGCATAAGGGTAACCAAGTTTTGATCAGTTACCGTTTCGCCGAGATTGACCGAAGCCTCAAGTCTGGCATTTTGGAACTTGGGGCACTCGAAGAGGACATGGGCCGCGTCTTCTGGTATACTTCCCTCGCAATGGGTACAATAGGGATCTGCTACGTGCTTGTATTTGTGCAGATATGCCCTGAAGCAACCGAGCCCGCTTAAAATCTGCGTAATGTAGAAGTTCATGGAGCCGTGAGTTCTACCAAACCAAGCGGTAATGTTAGGGATGAGCTGATGAGTCCATCGACCCTTAACTGAGCTATCCCAGCGATCCTGCCACTTTAGCAGGCTTCTCTCCCGTGCGAGTCTTTTGCGAACTGTTGGGTTTTCGCTATTGGCTTCGAACAGCGTTTCCTCTACTAGAAGGTCGATAGGTATCGAGCTTGCAAGGACTAATGCTGCATCCTCGGAAACTGTTCTGAAGGCACAGCATACCCTGAGTGCGCCAAGTCTATGCACTGATTCAACACCACGTCGGTATGACTTCGTTCTCATTGCTGTGGCCCACACCGTTGACCCATACATCACGATGGATCGTACTACATTAAGGAGTAGTATCCTGCGCGCCTGTTTGGGGCCTCTCGTATTCGGCATCATTCTCGATAAAGACATGCATGCGTTGGATGCTTTTTTATGGGCATAAAGGAGATGCTGCTTAAATGTTAATCGGGAGTCAATCATCACGCCAAGGTATTTAATGCATTCCTTTGATTGCACCAAAATTTGTTTTGTTATGGTTATGGTTATGGTTATGGTTATGGTTATGGTTATGGTTATGGTTATGGTTATGGTTATGGTTATGGTTATGGTTATGGTTATGGTTATGGTTATGGTTATGGTTATGGTTATGGTTATGGTTATGGTTATGGTTATGGTTATGGTTATGGTTATGGTTATGGTTATGGTTATGGTTATGGTTATGGTTATGGTTATGGTTATGGTTATGGTTATGGTTATGGTTATGGTTATGGTTATGGTTATGGTTATGGTTATGGTTATGGTTATGGTTATGGTTATGGTTATGGTTATGGTTATGGTTATGGTTATGGTTATGGTTATGGTTATGGTTATGGTTATGGTTATGGTTATGGTTATGGTTATGGTTATGGTTATGGTTATGGTTATGGTTATGGTTATGGTTATGGTTATGGTTATGGTTATGGTTATGGTTATGGTTATGGTTATGGTTATGGTTATGGTTATGGTTATGGTTATGGTTATGGTTATGGTTATGGTTATGGTTATGGTTATGGTTATGGTTATGGTTATGGTTATGGTTATGGTTATGGTTATGGTTATGGTTATGGTTATGGTTATGGTTATGGTTATGGTTATGGTTATGGTTATGGTTATGGTTATGGTTATGGTTATGGTTATGGTTATGGTTATGGTTATGGTTATGGTTATGGTTATGGTTATGGTTATGGTTATGGTTATGGTTATGGTTATGGTTATGGTTATGGTTATGGTTATGGTTATGGTTATGGTTATGGTTATGGTTATGGTTATGGTTATGGTTATGGTTATGGTTATGGTTATGGTTATGGTTATGGTTATGGTTATGGTTATGGTTATGGTTATGGTTATGGTTATGGTTATGGTTATGGTTATGGTGATGGTGATGGTTATGGTTATGGTTATGGTTATGATTATGGTATGGTAATGGTAATGGTAATGGTAATGGTAATGGTAATGGTAATGGTAATGGTAATGGTAATGGTAATGGTAATGGTAATGGTAATGGTAATGGTAATGGTAATGGTAATGGTAATGGTAATGGTAATGGTAATGGTAATGGTAATGGTAATGGTAATGGTAATGGTAATGGTAATGGTAATGATAATGGTAATGGTAATGGTTATGGTAGTGGTAATGGTAATAGAAATGGTAATAGTAGTGGCTATGGTAATGGTAATTGTGATGGTAATTGTTATGGTAATGGTAGTGGTAAAGGAAGTGGCTATGGTTATGGTAATGGTAATGGTATGATAATGGTTACCCTTAAGTAGAGCTGGGTTGTAAGGATTCCTTTCGAAATTAATTCCATCTCAACTCCAATTCCTTGGAATTAGGGATTGGTAATTCATAATCTAAATTCCTCAAGAATGTATTTGAAAAATTCGTCAATTACATTCCTTAGGAATTAAGATGACCAATCACCAATTCCTTAATACAAGGAATTGGAATAGAATTGTAATGAAGACTTTTCGACCCAGCTCTGCCCTTGAGATACAAGTTTTCCGAATTTCAATTGATGTTTTATGAATTTCAAATGAAGTATCTTAATTTCAATTGATGTTTTCTGAATTTCAAATTGAATTTCTGAATTTTGTTTGATGTTTTCTGAATTCCTATTGATGTTTTCTGAATTTAAAATGGAATTCTTAACTTCAATTAGTCTTTTCTGAATTTCATTGATCTTTTTTGTATTTCAAATGAAATTCTGAATTTCAATTGATATTTTTTGAATTTCAGCTGATATTTTCTGAGTTTCAATATCAAAATTTTAAATTTAATTCTGAATTTTAATCGGTCTTTTCGGAATTTCATTTGATGTTTTCTTTTATATATTGAACATATAAGAAAATAATATAATAGAATATTGGAAAAAAAAATCACGTTATTCATTTTAGAATTTTAAAATATTGCATAATGCGTGCCAGTGTAATGCATTTAAAGTTGAGGGAAATGTCTTATAAAAATGTATCATATTCAACTTTCAGCACTTAAAGCATCATTATACTCGTATGCTGCTTCTTAAAATTGCATCCATGAAATATACGTGGAATAGCCAATGCAATTTCATTGCTACTCAAAGGCTTTGTTTTCTATTTGGGTGTTTATTCTTTTGAAAAGTTCAAAAACACAAAAAAGAAACATTTTTTAATAACGTCATTTTATTTATTAAATGCATATTATTAATTATTTTATTTTTATTTTATTTTATTTTTCCCCATTTGAAGTACACATTTATAAAATACATTTATAAATAATTTTTGTCATAAAATTCATAAGTATTGCAGTGTATTTTATAAAATATTTAAAATCATTATATTTTTATTTAGCTAACAAATTTCTTTCAAACGTTTAACTCAAATTTCAATTTGATTTTCTTTTCTTTTATATAACCTACATACTTTAATTCCATTTTATTTATTGAGTTCTTTAAGAAAAACTAATACACTGACAAGTTTACAAAACATTTACATTATTTTATTTTAACTGTTTTTTTTTTAAATGTTTTTTATATTCAGTTTATATATAAATAGTATAAAGTTAAATAAAGTAAATTTGTTTTTCATTTGGTTTTCATTATTGGCAACAGTGTGGTGGATATTTTCGTTTTGTTGTAAATATTATTATTAATAATTGCTTAGTGAAATTATTTTTTGATTTTTGACACATTTACTTAAACATTTCTACATATATGTATGAGAAAATATATTTAAGAAACGCAATAAAAAGAAACACAATTAGCTGATGCTTATTTTTTATTTTTATTTTTTTATTTTTCATCGGATGTGGCTTGTGTTATTTTTGTAATGTATTACTTTTTTTCTCAAACATCAGTCTTGAATGTACATTTATTGATTAAACAAAAAAAAAAAAAAGTTAAAATAAGCGAAATTTTGCAGGAAGACCGACACGATTTTAATTTTACCTGCATCTTTATGTGCAACAAAACGAAAGTTGAACGTCGTTAAAGAAACGAGCAGCAATATTTTTTGGTATCAAAAATTCATTTCGTTTTACATAAAGATGCAGTCAAACAAGCGTTCAATGAGTATTACTGTTTCAATCATAAGGTTACGTAAGGTTAGGTTTTTATGTTCGCCTGCGAACATTTTGTATTGTGAAATACTTTTTCTATTATGAGTTAGAAAAATTGGACATTATGACATTATTATTACGACATTTAAAATTTGCTTATTAACAATCGAGTAATATTTATGTGAAAAAATGTATATTGACACGTAATTTTTGGTTAATTTCTAAAGGTAATATTTAAAAAAATATAAAAATAAGAAATACATTTTTTGAGTTAGAAATGGTTATTTATAGTCACAGTGTTTTGTATAAAATATAAACTTTACTATGGATACATTATTATCTTAATTATAAAAAAATAGAATTTCAAGTTAATTAAAAAAAACAATAAAAATGTTAATAATACAATATATTAAAAAAAATTAAATTTTTAAAAAGTCATTTAGTGCATTGGACAAGAATTTCAAGTTCAACTGTGAATTTAGCTTAACAAAAGTATTTAATTTTGCTTCAGCAGAAATTGAAAAGCTGGAAAATTTTTCAGTTTTATGGACCTTAAATGCTCGATTTTTTAACTTCTCGATGAATTAACTCCCACGTATTATAAGTTATAAGCTGCGTTCGTACAGAAAATCAAAAAAAAAAAAAATAAACTATAACTATTTGTTTAATAAGTCACAACGGATTTCATCTACAAAGAATATTTTTGTTTTAAAGAATGATGTTGCGTTCAAAATCTTACGAAAGAAAATAAAACAAATTTAAACTTCAAAGGACCTCCACTAGGTTTTAAATATATATGCAAAAATGCCCAAAAATGGTTTCGATAAAAGGGCCGCAAAAGATTCGTTATCTACGCACAAAAAAAAGAAGCATGGAAGTAATGATAAAATCATGAACGAAAATAAAAAATACGCTATTTTACTGCAGACTCATCATTCTGTACCGTTTATGTTTGTGTATACGAGCACAGACACTACGATCGCATATAAATTGAACACAAGGATTATCGTTCAGTACTGAATGACATAAAAACATACAGTGCTCATTAGAGGGTCCTCTCCGACTTTTGAATTATCATCGCGGCATGACATTATTCGATTATATACATTTAAATATGAAAGACATTTTTTTGTTTTAATTTTTTTAATATGATTTATAGGTCGCTACCATGATACAATAATTTACAAGGTAGCCTTGATAACTACCTTTTTTCTCTCGAGCGGCGATCGGGAATTATCAAATCAATACAAACTTTAACTTTTCATCTGTTTTGCTGCTTCTTCATTTTCTCTTTTCAATGTATTTTTGACAACTCCAAATCGCTCTGTAAGAACTGTCACTCCTACCTTGTAAAACCAGTTGTCAAAGCTTAGCCCTCTCACAAGAAAACGTACCTTGGTGTCATTCGCCGATTTGAATGAGCTTCGGATATGTTATAGAAAATCTAAGGCACACGTATTTTTTTATAGGGGCGGTAACTCAGATTTAAAGAATCAAAATGGCGTCCGCAAATTTCACATAAGTGGGTAATTTCACATAAACAACATGTTGGAGCCGTCATTTTGAATTTTCAATTTTTGACTCCAGATTCGAGTTTATCGATCCCATAAACTATAGGTACCTGATTTCATGTAGATACGAGGTCGTCTTCTAGTTTTGGGCATTTTTTCTGCCATTGGCACCAATGTGCTCTGGTAGGAAGCCCTAAATATCATACAAAAGTTTTAAAAAAAAAATTTTACTAGTTTCTTATGGTATATATCCAAATAATGTGTTGCCCCGTGAAATTAAAAGAAAATATTATTTTTCTTAGGAATAAGGACCACCCTGGTACTCATACTTAACTCAACACAAACGACATTCGGTTACTTTTAGCGTAGGTTACGCTCTGCTAAAACAATGAAGCAGAATAAGCAGAGATTGCTACTAATAACATGTTGTGTGAATGTGATAGAACAATAGATTAACGTACAGTGACAGCGATTTTTTTATTTTTGTTCTATCTTGTATATCTTAGCTTTTTGAGATATGGTGTTTTAAAGGTTATGTTATTATTTGTAAACACAATGAAATTGCTTTTACTTTCTGCTTCCTTTGCCTCTCAAGAAATGCTACGCACACACAGTAAATTTAGTGTAGCTTACGCTACAATGTTTGTGTAGATTTTTTATGATATCGCAGTGTAGTGTTCGAGTTAGCGTTCAAGTACACAAACTTTAACGCTACAGAGTAATAAGTGAATTCATCTACGCTACACAACGTTAATTTACTGTTCTCTTAGGTCTACGCTACGGTATCTTATTAGACGCTACTGTTCATTTTCTATTCCACTCTTTATTTTCGTTTACTGGTTAAGACTCCAATGTATACGGACTTGAGTCCAGCATGAGTATGCTTTTCCACCAACTTGAATATAAACGCTTGTTGTAGAATAAAAAAGATCACTATATCGCTTATCTACTGTGGTTATACCTGCACTTACACTCTCTTTGTATTATGCAAGGTTGATTTATAAGGTTGTCGCAAGGGAGAGAGCGAGTACCCATAATTGTCAAATCGAAGTTGACAGCTCATAGAAAATCTGCAAATGCTTTCTTTTATCATCCGTTTTTCTTTCGTAGTCATTCGCAAAATTGGCTGATTTTGACAATTATGGGTACTGAGAAGAGAGTGCGATCAGCCCTGCGACAACCTTATAAATCAACCTTGGTTTTATGCACAAAGAAGAAACGACGAGAGTAAAAATTCGAGGATAAAATTTACTTACACCAGCAGATTGCGGTTAAAGCCGCATGTCTCATTTGGGGTACTCTTCTGTGGAATTTGTTTTGATTCGTCATCTTTTTTTCTCTCGCTCATTGTTTTGTTCACGGTATGATACACATAATTTTCTATTTGGCAAGGCTGAAGGCAACATTCATGTCCAAATAGCTTTCAGCTTCGGTCCGTGAACATAATTTTCCGGTTGCTTGGAATTTTTGGATGAAAGAGAAGTTCTCATTTACCCGTGAAAACAACAACAAATTTTGTCGGTGTCTGTGAAAGTGAAGCATGCCTCGAATTAGTAAGAAAGAACACAAATATGAGTATTCATACACTGAATATTTTGCGCATATTTTTATTATTCATCACCAACATCTCTTGTGAGGCGAGAGACTGTTAATATATTTTATTTTTTCTTTATTAATATTGCACACTAAATAAAAAACCGTCACAACTCAAAATTTACAAATTTTTACTTTTTAATGTAAAACCATTCGTAGTGATCATATACTTTGACTATAACACATCAAATACATTTTGTACACATCTTCTTTCTCTATAGTAAAAAAAAAAAAGTTTTGTCTCATTGCTTTGCATAGAGTTCCTTCAAAAATTTAATTGTTTTGCTTCACCTAGAAATTTAAAACTTTTGAGTTGTGACTGTTTTTTATTTAATGTGTGCGATATGTTAAATCGCCAAATATCCGAATCCAATCCAAAATCAAAATAACTTTGCAATAAAGAATTACATAAATGCTTATTTATCACCTTATAAAAATAAAAATATTAACATTTATTCAGTTCACTACAGCACATTCCTTAATATTCGCGTAGTCTATAAAATACTCAGAGAAAAAACTAAAGCAACGCGAAGTCTCAAGCTCAGCTCAGTGCAAGAGTGTATGAAAAGAAAAAAGAGAACAAATATGAAGTTAATCTCTTGCGCAGATTTACTCTTCACTACGAGACTTTTATTTATTCGCTCGCAGTCTTCTCCTACACCCGAGAAGCAGTGTATACTCGCTTGGCGAACATATTCATGCAGCGCTCTTATACGCCTCTTATGGGCAGCCAACAGATAATTTTTTTGTTTGCAATCATAACTTCTTAACCCATTTTAGCCCGCTGGTCGATTTTTCGTTCACTAACTTTCAAATTAATTTCTGGAAAAAAGATCAAAGATTTTTTCAAACTCTTTCCGCATATACACGGTTCAGTTAAATGAAAATTCAGAAAAAAAATTTTCTACAAATTTCCTGTTTTTACCAATTCAGGTAAGCGGTTACCTTTTCTTGAAAATTTTAAATCGAAATTATCTTAAACTTTGGAATTTTCTTAATTTGATCACTAATGACAAAATCTAAAAATTTCATTACGAAATTCCAACACGTTCTGGTAGTGGACCAAAATGGGTTAATTGACTTCATGTTATTAGAATGGGTCTTGTTATTGAATTCCATGCACTTTAAACCATTCTCAGTTGGAATTCTTACTTTTTTGTGGTAGAAAAAAATCACTTGCAAATATCACTTGCAAAACTCACTTCCAAACATAAAAGTAAGATACATCAAACTTGCTTGACAGAATCAGTTAAATTATGGAATATTATTCATGCTAAAAAATTATTGAAATAACTTTTGATATAGTTTGAACATTGTGAGCAAAATGCAACACTGTTTTTTGGCACAGTATATTTCAAGTTTTTAATTTACATGAATAACAAAGTTTATGAAAATATAAAAATCTTTTTTGCTATTTTGATTATTATTAAGTTCTTAAAAATAACTATTTTACGAAACCACATAAAATTAGTTTTGTCTTTTTTTTCAATTTCCTGTATTCTTAAGTGCCTTAAGATACTAAAAATACTACTTTACTCTGCTTTTCTAAAATAATAAAAATTCTGAAATTTTGGGTTTTTTAAGTTTTTACCCAAGTTTTTTTACCCAAGTAGTTTTATGCTCATGTTTTGTTATTTCCGTTAATTGTGCAAAATATTTTTAAGTACATTCATTTAATAAAAAAGATTTTCTTTGTAAGTTTTCTGTATATTGTTACGTTTTTCTTTTTCACTGTAAGTAAAATGAATTTTTTTTTTTTGTTTTTTTTTTAACTAAACAACAGCCATCAATAACAGTTTCCTTAGGGGTTTTTTTTTAATTTTTAAATAAGTTTTACATCAAACATTAACATTTGCTACTAACTTTTTGTTTTATTTTTTGATTGCTTGGCGATTTTGAAACACAACGATTTAATTGCTACTACTTTTCAGTGATTTACTTTTCGTTTTACGCTACATTTTTTTAAGAAACACTTTTCAATTAACTGCTATACTATTTTTAAAGTTAGTAGTATTTAACTACTACTTTAGTAGTAATTAAGTAGTATTTACCTACTGCAACTACTACTACTAATAAGTTAGTAGTATTTAACTACTACTTTTTTACTTACTACAATTGGTGGTACACACATACAATACAAATTGCCTCTTTTTTCGCATTGCGTTGCTTATATGTTCTCGTTCTTATGTAGAATAAAGTAGTGCAGGATATTTTACTACAGACTGCTCGAAGCGTCCACATTTGATTCCATTGTTAGGGCCACATTTTGGTCTAGTTGATCAACTGGCAGAAGTTCTGCTTCACTACGATCGACATCAGCTGGTTCAAGTTCTGCAGTCACAGTTTCACGCCCTGTTTTCACACTTTGTATAATGGAGTAGTCGAAATTCGCTTTGCGCTGAATCAGCGCCGTCTCGCTTTCGGCTTTTAACAGCTTATGTCGGCGTTCGTTGATCACCTGTAGGGAATCGTAGCTATCGTCACTGCAGTGCGTCTGCGCGTCTTCACAGGATTTGATGTAGAAAACGGAGTCGTCATGTTCATCAAATGAAGGCTTAGGTTTGGCGCGATAGAAGGTGCGCGATGAGTTGCTGCGATGTAGCAGCTTGTGTAGCTCAAAGGAGTGCTTTGCACTGGTTTCTTGCTTAACTGCAGAACCTTCTACATGGAGTGGAAGCGTATCTGGGCGTGGCTTTTTGACGTGACCATTGGCACTCTGCGTGGGAGCTACTGTTGTGGTGTTTTGTGTCGGTGGAAGTAATGGCAGCTCGCTGCTTACGCTTGCATAGGTTTTATCCTCGTTATCGGGACTCTCCTCGGGCAGGCATGGTTCTAGACTGGACTGACCTGAGAGCTGACGTATGGGTGCTGGCGGTTCTGAGCAAACCGATAGCTGGGATCTGCACACAAGGTGTGGGCATTAGTTAAGCTCTTTTCAGTACAAGTTTCATTCTTCACTTACCTGAACTCTTTGTCCATTGAGGGTGTCGTGGAAGCGTCAGAGGATTTGAAACGTTTTGGTGAACGCAATATTGACTTTGGCAATGCTTCTGGACTGTGTAGATCCACCTGAATCTTGCGTGAATCTATGCTGGATGCACGACTATTTATCGAGGTACAACGGTAGGTCCAACGACCGCTGTAGGAGGAGTCCGACATGGTGGAGCTTCTGTAGAATGGAGTATTATAGTTAATTTCTGTAAGATTCTAAGTAACAGCGCCTTACTCACCTGCGATTACCCAGCGGACTAGCTTCCGCAGCTCGACGCTGTTCCTCCTCCTGTTCGATGGGTTTTTGACGCGCCAAAATGTGCCGCTTTGCCGTGTCCGAGCGTTTGGTGCGATCCATAATGCGACTCGCCTGACTATCCGTTATCGCACGCCCACTTTCGTCAATTGACATTGCGTGCCAGTAGAGGCGATGACTTGGAGGCATCGGCTGCAACAATAGCGACACTGCCGACTCGCGTGTTGTACGCGACACCAGGCTACTGCTGATTCGCGTGCCGCGCGTCTTGACATGGCGCCCATTGACATTCGTATGCTGAGCATGATGATGATGATGGCGATGTCGCTTCGGTATCGGATACAGGGGCTTGCGATTAGGCGAGAGTAGTTGCGAGATATTTGTGGCGTTGGCGTACGGATGCGGTGCGATTGTAGAAAGATTCGGTACAGAGCCGGTATGTGAGAGACGGCGAAGTTTTGGCGAAAATCGAGAGGAAGCACTGAAAGGTAAGGGCGTGTTTATAGTGAACGCTTATTGCTGAGCCGAGCCGAAAAATACAGTGGGGCAAAAGAGTTTATCGGCTCGGCTCAGCAATAAGCGTGTACTATAAGCGCTGGCTTAGGTTGCGAACATAGTGAACGCCGGTTCAGACAGTCAGGCAGATCAGATGGATGACTTCTTTTCTTTATTGCTCCAATGTGAAAATCTGATCTGATTTGCCTTCCTGTCTGAGCCGGCGTTCACTATGTTCGCAACCTTAAAAGCGAGGGTACTTATTTTTATATCATGAACAAAAACTTGCTTTGCCATTTTTGATTTCTAGTAAAAAAACTATGTGCTCTAATGTGCCCAAAATATTCTGTATTGTGCTGCATTGTAAATAAATTTTAATTTAATTGTGAGTTTTTAAAAAGTTGTTTTAGTAATTTTAGTGATGTGCCGTACAGTGCTGAAGTTGTGCTGCAATGTGATGTAAAAAGATTTAAAGACCTTGCATATTTGCGAATTTCAAAAGCATAAATATGTGTATACCATTCGCCTGTTTGTTTATTTTCGATTAAAAAATGTGTTTGTAAAGTTAAATTGCTAAGATATGCCTTGCATTGCTGAAAACTAATGATAATATTTAGTTTCAAGAAAACATTATAAGACGTGATATTTAGTAATATATGAATAATAATTTAAATGCAGATATTTTTCCATTTCACGCAAACAATTTATTTATTTTATAATATATATTCAAATGCAAATAAGACTAGATTATTTTTGTCAGAACTTAACAGGGCCTTAACATTTTTTCAATTTCCCTACGGCAAATTTTAGCACATCTACGGCACATTACAGCACAACTTTCAAATTACAGAAAAAACTAATGGCTGCACCAAATTTATATTTTAGTTTTTTTTATTTACAGCACATTGCAGCACAATTAGAGCACATTATAGCACAACTTTAAAATTTCTGAATAGCTTTACTTAAAGCAGCACTAGCTCATAAAAATTATGCCCTTAGAATAAATTCAATTGTACATGCAACACATGACAGCACAAATCGAGCACAATGCAGCACATAACTTTTTTTAAATTAAAACTTTTTTTAAAACTTAAGCGAAGCTTATTTAATTAACACCAACATTTATCATATTTTCCTTATTACCTAATTGATTTGGAGAAGTGAACGAGCGCCGCTGTCAGCGCCTGACGATCGAGTGGCGCTACCTGTGTTGGTGGCTCGGCAGGTGAGGAGCGAAATACACCCAAGTGGTGATCCCAGCGTGTAGCCTGATGTTGTATACCTTCCAATAATAAGAAAAAAAAAATTTGTTATTGAACCTAACCAACAACAACAACAACAGAGGCTCCAATGGCAGAGTTCAAAAGTGTTCAATTGCTAACCGACTTCCTTTTCAAATTTCAAGTAATCAAGGTTGACATTTTTTTGAACTCACCCGCGGCTCTTCTCTGCGATGCAGCGCTACTCTGATTACTTCGCACAGTTGTCTTACTATTTGTTGTGGCCTTCAAGCGTGCCGGCACCACCTTCGCTGCAGAATCGCGTGCCTCGAATGTCATCACACACGAGGCAACAACAATGAAGCCACCAAAGCCCATTACAATCGGTCCCACATAGGATAAGTTATTCAAATGAAAACCTTTGGATTCGTTCTTGACGCGCACTGTGGCATTGCCGCGTATCTCGGAAGCGACGGACAGCTGATCGGCATAGTAGCCTGCAAGAAATTTGATTATAGAAAATTAAAAAAAAAAAATCAATCTTAATTGCAACTTCACCTATTGTGGCCATGCCTGCACCCAGCAGCATAAGTGTCAGACCCAGTATCAGTGCACGACATGCATGCCACAAACATTTCGAGGACATCTTGCCACGCACCACCTGTACATTCCATGTTGCTCCTGAAGCTGGATGCGCTCGGCGCAGATTCCCCAGTGAATGTTTGCGGCGTGTGGCAGCAACTGAGCCCGACTTGCGTGATGGCATCACATCGATTGCAATTCAAGTGCAGGAACTTGGAACGTGTTGATGCTGGTGTCAATCTATAAGAGCAGAATTTTTTTTTTTTTAAGTATTATGTATTTCAATGTCAATCATTGTGGCTGGTATTGTGTGCATTTTATTCTGTTCATTGTGCTTGTTGTTTGTTCACATCATTATGTATCACTTTACGGTCACTCTAGAGATTCGCCGAAGGTCTTTTATTGCTTCTCATTCGTGTGAATTACCTGTCGTTAAACACGTTCACAAGTCAACATGTGTGAAAGTCAACACTGACAACCAAGAGTGGGTGTCACTTAAGTCTCTGATATGAAATTGTTACTAGACAAGGCATCAACAATAAGGATTTTTAAAGCAAAACAGTGCCAATGCAATGTTTAGCTGAACACAAAAAAGGTTTGCCTTAAAATTGTATGGTAATGGATGATATGTAGAAATCAAGGTTTTATTTTAGGTGATAAAATGGTCAAGTTCTTGGTCAAGATAATAAAGTTTAAATTGTTGATAGATAGCATTTTATGTGAATGTTGAATTTACAATATATTTTGCAGATTCGTACAAGTAGCTTGTATAACTTTTTACGCCTCAAAATTAAGAAAAAATTCCATTTTTATCTTGAATATCTTATTTGAATCAAGCAGCGCTTCTTCAATTATAGGCTGTTTATAATTAGATTATTGAATTTATTATATAATTTTTAAATTGTTTTTAGAACATTTTAGAAACTTGCTCAGTCCAGTACTCGAACTCATGTTCCCGCGATTTCAATGATGACAAATACTATCTATAACTTCTGTGAAGATAGCCCAAAATCTTCAATTACATTTTTTTCAATTCGCCGCACTATATATATGAATTTTGAATTCGCCGCAAATACAAAATAAGGTATTTAATAAAATGGCAACATTAAAAATTTAATTTAGATGCTAAATTTGTTCCTTAGTAAAATTGCTATCAATGTCCTAGAAGTCAGAGCTGTAAAAGATTGCAATCATTTGTGATTTTAAATCATGTGATTTACATTCAAAATTAATGCATTCATTTTTTGAAAAATATCATAAAAATGATTGCATTCGTTTTTTCAAATCATTGATTGTGATTGAAATTTTAAAAAAATTTATTGCATTAATTTTTACCAATCATTGATTGGGACTTAAAATTGATTGCATTCATTTTTTCAAATCATTGAATGCTTTTAAATCACAAATGATTGCATTCTTTTACAGCTCTGCTAGGAGTAAAATACTCGGTCCAGCAAAATTTAGTAAAAAACAAAAAAAAAAAGGATGGAAGACGAAAAGTTCTTATCCTGAATTTTTGCCTGAATACCAACCTTCATGCTGAAAATCGATTGGCGGTATGCTCAGGCCCAGGTCAATCGTCCTCGATACCGAAATTTTTGCCGAAGCGCTAAAAAAAGCGATTTTTTTATGAAAATCAGAATTCCACAACCAAAAACTTACCCCAAAACAAAAGTTCTCATCCTGGATTTTTGCTCAAAAATCAATCTTTATATGGAAAATTGACTAGTGCTAGGCTCAAACCCGGGTCTATCGTCCTTGGTACCGAAATTCAGGCCGAAGTGCGAAAAAAGGGATTTTTGCTTGAAAATCAGAATTCCACACCCCCAAAACTTACCCCAAAACAAAAGATCTCATCCTGTATTTTTGACATGTGATAGTTGATGACAAAAAGGATGATTTTGTATCTATGCCCCCAAACTGCTATCAATCGTCCTTCCTGGTCCTATTATTTTTACTCAGCAACATTTCCTCTGAACACACCCGAGAAACAATTTCATATTATGTGTTCATAAAGTAGAAGATATGTGTCCGGTGCCCGTGTCGGTAAATGTTCAATACATGTACCGAAAAAAGTGCTAGTTCTGTAACACCTTAGTCAGACACAGTGTGCGAACGAAGACCTAATAGACCTTGTCGGCTTATTGTGTCCGAATATATTCGGTCGTATTTTGGTTATTTTTCAGTAAATTTTCAGGGAAATGTGAGTAGAATATTGGGCGAATTTCAATTAAAGCATCGAGTACTTTTAGGGTGCATTACAGTTAAGGGGGGATGGGGAGGAACATTAATTTCGGAAAATTAAAAAATTTTTTTTCATATTTCGAATGTATAATATGCTAAAAATATACTGTCAACAAGAAAAATCGTAATATTGCATATTTACGCAGTTATGGTCAAATCTCCGAGTGAGTAACCGTGACTTTTCAGGTAGTCGGAGCGCTTGGGGCAGAGCAAAGCTTCTTTAACAATTGATTGTAAATTCTTTGGTTCCGTAATTCTGGGAATGCTATTTAAATCTCTGGTCACAAACATTAAGAGCATAACTCAAATATCGTAAAAAACGCTATTTGAATTGATATACATACATTTGTTTTGAAATATATGAACCGTTACAAAGGATATATATATATATGCACACATAAGTGGCAATCTATCCTGTGCAAAAAACGGATTTCTGGATCCTTCCAAGGATTGGCAATAGAGAAAATGCCATGACGCTTTTTTTAATAACGTTAAGTCATTATTGCTTGTGACCGCAGATATATATGTAGTATATGTATATATCTGTATAGTGTCTGTATATATCTGTGAATAGTATGTCCGAAGCACCTCAATTCTGGGTTGATAAGTGTTGAAATTTCAGCTCCATTCTGAAGCTTATGAACGAGCTGGGTATAATTATTGGCACATATTGCAAAGTTTTCACCGAAAACACCGATGAGGCAGCAGCAGCTCCAATATAATCAGCTTTGTGAGGATGCCGAAGGGCTAATGTACAGACCCGGAATCGCAGTTTGACCCGTAAGTCATTTAAGCTTATTGTTATGCAGCATCGGATAATGATTTACGGATATGCACCTGGAATGTCCGAACCCTTTATAGGGAAGGTGTCATTATCCAACTGACGGAAGCCTAAAGGCTGACATCACCGCCATCCAGGAAATGCGATGGAAAGGGCAAAGCTGCTCTAAACAAGCACACTGTGATATCTACTACAGCTGCCATGCGGAGAGGCGCGAATTTGGATGTGGATTCGTTGTTAGCCGGAAACTACGCCACCTTGTTTCCCGGTTCACACCTGTCTACGAAAGATTGGCCACGATCCGCATCAAGGCAAAATTTTTCTCCATCAGCCTTATTTGCGCGCACGCCCCGACGGAGGAAAAGGACGAAGCCGTCAAAGACGCTTTCTACGCTAGTCTTGAGGACGTATACGACCACCTTCCGGTCCATGACGTGAAAATAGTCCTTGGCGATTTTAATGCGAAAGTCGGAAGGGAAGGCATCTTTGGCCCCACTGTCGGTCAGTTCAGTCTTCATGAGACCTCCACGAACAACGGTCTAAGACTGATCGACTTCGCCGCGGCGCGAAACATGGTAGTTAGTAGCACCAGATTTAAGCACCTCGACATCCACAAGGCCCCCTGGCTGTCCCCGGATCAAAAAACGCGAAACCAAATTGATCATGTTGTAATCGACGGAAGGCATGCCTCTAGTGTTCTAGATGTGCGTACATTTCGGGGGGTCAACATTGACTCCGACCATTATCTTGTTGCAGCCAAGATTCGCATGCGATTATGCAATGCGAAGAACATACGCACAGGAATGCAACGAAAGCTAGATGTCGCTAAGCTGCAATTACAACGGACTGCCGAAGCCTACTCCGCTCAACTCTCGGTTAAGCTCAACCAACCAACCTCTGGACTCGACGACGCCGGCGGACTTTGGGCGCATATATCCCACTCCATGCGCGCTGCCGCTGAAGAAGTCATTGGTTTCCGGCGCCCGCAACCTCGGAACCAATGGTACGATCAGGAGTGTCGCATCGCGACAGCAGTAAAAAACGCCGCCTACAAAACGCTGCAGTCAGCTGCAACGCGAGCCGTGCGAGAAAACTACCGCGAAAAGAGGAAGGAAGAGAGGCGCCTTTTCAGACGCAAGAAAAGAGAGCAGGAAAAGCGTGAGCGTGAGGAACTAGAGGTATCCCAGGGCAAGAAGGATGCACTAAAATTCTATCAACAGGTTAAGCGTCTAACCCAAGGTTTCAAGCCCGGAGCATCCACTTGCAGAGACGAAAATGGAGATTTGAATACGGATACACAGTGTGTGCTTAGATTGTGGAGACAGCACTCTCCAATTTACTTACTGGCGACGATTCCACCAATGCCGCCCATCGAGAGCGCAGTGCAGTGCCACCAATCGACGATGACGGAGTGGAAGTATCACCACCTAGCCATGAAGAGGTTCGAGTTGCTATCCAACGACTCAAAAACAATAAAGCAGCGGGTGCTGACGGCCTGTTAGCTGAATTGTTTAAAACCGGCGGCGATGAATTGATAAGGCGCATGCATCAGCTCATCAGCAAAATATGGCTAGCAGAAAGCATGCCCGACGATTGGAACCTCAGTGTACTGTGCCCTTTACTTAAGAAAGGAGACCCCACAATCTGCGCTAGTTATAGAGGTATCAGTCTTATTTCCATCGCATATAAGGTTCTCTCAAGCATATTGTGTGAAAGATTAAAGCCGATTACAAAAACACTGATTGGACCTTATCAGATTTTCACGCTACGACAAATCCTGGAGAAAACCCACGAAAATCAAATTGACACACACCATCTCTTTGTCGATTTTAAAGCTGCGTTCGATAGCCCGAGAAGGGATTGCCTATACGCAACAATGTCTGAGTTCGGTATACCTGCAGAGCTTATCAGACTTTGCAGAATGACGTTGAGCAACACACGCAGCTCCGTCAAGATAGGAAATGACCTCTCCGAAACCTTCAATACCGAAAGAGATTTCAGGCAAGGCGATCCACTGTCTTGCGATCTCTTTAACATCATCATGGAGGGGATCGTACGAAAGGCCGGTGTGCATCGTAATGGCACCATTTTCTATAAAGGTGTCCAGCTCCTTGCGTACGCTGATGATATTGATATTGTCGGCAGAACCAAGAGAGATGTTACCGCTGCTTTCGCCGCTATCGAAAAGGAATCAGCAAAAGTGGGTTTGACGATAAATGAGGGCAAAACAAAGTATATGCTGTCTACAAACAAGGGAGCGCGGCGTTTAGACTCCCACGTTTCATCCGGCAGCTATAATTTTGAAGTAGTCAAGGAGTTTGTTTACCTTGGCACTGCCATTAATACCAAAAACGAAATCAGCCTGGAGATAAAGCGAAGAACAATAATTGCTAATAGGTGCTACTACGGGCTCAGTAAGCAACTAAGTTCCAGAGCCCTCTGTCGATCGACAAAACTAACACTCTACAAGACGCTCGTTCTACCTGTGCTGCTTTATGGCGCTGAGGCATGGGTAGTTTCGCAAACTGACGCAGCCGCTCTGGGGGTGTTCGAGAGAAAAGTTCTTCGCAAAATCTTCGGTCCTGTTCGAGTCGGCGATGACTATCGCATCCGAATGAACCACAAGCTGTATGAGCTCTACGATGACATTGACGTAGTTCGGCGTATAACTGTGCAGCGACTACGCTGGCTGGGTCATGTCCATCGTATGAACGACGAAGCTCCAGCGAAAAAGGTGCTCGAGGCGAGGGTCGCTGGTCAACGACGACGAGGGAGACCATGCCTCCGATGGAGGGACCAGGCTGACGAAGCCCTAACCGCACTTGGTGTATCCGATTGGAGAAGGCGCGCGCAAAGCAGAGGCGCCTGGCGAGAGCTGATGAGGTCGGTTGAAACCCGGACACGGGTTGTTACGACCAACTAAGTAAGTAAGTAAGTTTTGCAGCATCGAAACTTTAAACATGATTATCTCGAAACAACTTTTTCAAAAAATGATCGTGCTTTAACTCAAAAAGTTGTTGACCGATGAGGCTGAAATTTTGACAGGTTTCTCTCTATAGAAGTACCGGAAAGATGTATCTACAAGCTTAAAGATATCATGTGAATAATGTGTTTTTTGGGGTCAAAACTGTTGAAAACAATAGTTGAAAATCTGTACCTTCGATTAAGCAGCCGATATAAATTTAAATTTTTTACTATTTTATTATTTTAAATCCTTTTCTTTAACATATCAGTAATCGAGGAAAAAAACCGCATTTGTTTAAGATAAATACGAAAACTTTAACAGCTGCTGCACTTTTAGATGCTTCGCAGCAGACGCCGAAGGAGATACTCTGCAAAGCCCCCATTTTGTAAAAAAAAAAGAAAATATTTTTGTAGTAGAAAGGTGTACTAAAAAGATAAGGGAAAAAATAATCCAATTATGTTATCATCTTGAAAAAAAATCATTAAACATGACTAATTTCACCCTAGCTAAAAGTATCTCCCCCCTTAACACTCAGACCTACACGTAGAGAAAAAAAATATGTTTATATATGTTTGGTTTCAAAAACAAAATATTCAGAGAGAACCACCTAATGATTAAGAACTTTCCTGCAATACATTATTTTTCGATATAAGAAGATATTAGTTGTGTCCAATATTAATATAATTGCCTTACCTAAAAAACTACATTCTACATTAATATGCTTGTGACAAAATAGAATTGTGCGTTTCTACCCAATAAAAATATATTTGCATCACTGTTAAACTCAAAAAGAACAGAACTCTGCAAATTTTAAACAAACAGAACTCCTTTCTTTTATGTGTTTCGCCTAGACATACATATATCTGTTTCTCTTGCACTTGCACGAAAAATAGCGGAAACCTTGTTGCTTTATGCGCTTGCTTTTAACAGTTGCCAAGTATTGGCGTCATTTTAAGTTTAAGTTGAAAAGTTTAGCTCTTGTGAAAAGTGTTTCTGAAAATGTTGATTTAAATGAAAAGTGTTTGTGTTTTCAAATCAATAAAATAAAAAACAAAATAAAAGAAAAATAAGGCTGTGCAGCAGTCAAAAGAGGTTAGTTTTGAAGCAACTTTGCTGATAAAGCGGTGTGTGTTTATGAAGTGTGCATATACAAATTATTGTAATGTCGGATAAACATAATATGGTTACTTCTCAACATAATTAAATCCGAGAAAAACTTATTTATTGTTTTCTAAACATATTTTGTTTGCTTCAAACCAACAATTACTTCTAAGCAAATATTTTGTAATCACAGTGAAAAACTTTTGGCATTTCTTTTGCTAAAATACGTTTCCAAGTAAATATAGAGTAATCATCGGTAAATATATTATGTTGTTCTTAGTTATCGTTTTGAAAATAATTGCTTGACTTCAATTAAATTGTGTATTCTCCAATTAATATATATTTGTCCGTGAATATTTAATGTTATTCTTGACTAAATTATATTTCCAAGTAAACAAATAGTAATACTGAGAAAACTTTAAGTAATAGACTTAAAGTGTTCTCAGTCCATTTATAATTACAATATATTTATATGAAAACATATTTTCTTTGAAACAAATTATATTGTTTTTAAATTCAAAAAACAAGTGCTAAGGTACAATTAAATAATGTTAAGATGCAAATGTATATATAAGGAAAAATTGCATTAATTAATCATATTATATGTGGAACCAATTATGATGATTTGTTTCCAAGAAACATGCATTTGCACTTCCTGCAAATTATGTTTGGGAAGGCCTATTATTTTTCAGCGTGTAGGGATTTATGTGCCTGATTTTTTTGCTATGGACACAAATTATTTCTCGGGACACATACCCCTATATGGCATCTTCTGGGGGCTCCCATACAAAAAACACAAAAACTGTCGATTATAGTTCATATCTCTCCCGAGCTGGTCCTATTATTTTTTACCCTTCAACATGTCTTCTGAATACATCTATTCTCTATCTGCCACCATTCTGTGGTGACCCAATAGAATAAATTGCTATATTCTCTGCTTGTTTGGTAGCTGAGTCATAAATGCAGGCATTAAGAGTGCAAACCTTAACAGTGGGCTAACGTTAACAGTGATGACATTATCAGTGGTGATGTTATACATTGCTGACTTTTTAATACTTTTATATAAAACTTTTTTTAAAATGTCTGAAATAAAAGAAAGCTAATATATATCTGTTTTCAGTTTAATGCACAACTACTTATCTCTCCTTCAAAATACACTTTGGCTTGTCTGACTATGTCCTCCTGCTCCTGATCGGCGCTTAAATGCGCTTAAATTTATAATGTTTTTTTAGACAAACGTACTTTGGGGTAATTTTTTTTTTTTTTAAGATTAACATATTTCAAATAAAATTGAAATAATATATTTTGAAACCACCCATTTTTAATTTCAGAATTGTTAGATTACTTAAGACACATAGTAATAACTTTTGACCAGATATCTTTTTCTCCATTATCCTGTTTCTTTATGAATAGGGGAATTTAAAAAGACAATAATCAAAAAAATAAAAAAAAAGAAAGAGATTTAAGTTCCATGTGCGTCTCAAATGTTATAAAATCTATTTTTGCATAACTGACTGAAGTGTTTGAAATTCACATTGTATGATGTGGTTCTTATACATAAAAAATAAGCTCATAAAACTATGTTATATCTAAAAAAAATTACAAACCCAGGCATTCACACTTCAGTCAGTTAAAAGTAAATGGAATAGCCTTTCTTTAACTTTATTAAAAAATTATTTCTTTTATTCAGTACTGCAAAATTTTTCTTGCATAGGAATGTTTGTTCAAAAGTTTATGTAGGTATGTATGTATGTGTGCGTGTTTGTGTTACGCCAAAGGTAAAAAAAATTTACATATTATTTTTCAAACAAATATTTACCTACGTGCGTTTCTTTGATGAGACATAACTAAATATGCTGTGTTTACAAAGTGTATGAAGAGTAAAAACAAAAGAAAGTCTCCCCCTTTTATGCTGTATTTTCCAACTGTAAACTCAACAAAAATAAAGGACTTGAAAACTTCCTTTTTTAAACCATGGCAAGCCATACACTAAATATGTATGCATATTTTGCTGACTTTGCGTGCATAGCAATTGCATAAATTTAACTGAAAACTTGACACAAAACACAGTTAAATCAACACAAACAATAACACAATCAGAAGTAACTGAAAATCAAGAAACGCTCGAATAAAGTATTTTTGTATTTTTTAACATTAACATTTTAGTTCGGATTTATGCTCCTCTATCCGACTTAAGTAGAGCTAAAAGCTGCACAACTTTTAGCATTAGTATCAGGATTTGTGAAATCAGCATAAAAACATGAGTCCGATCATTTTTCTATAGAAATATTGTCATAACGAAATATGTCATAACGGTATAACGAAATAATGTGCAGACAAAATTTAAAAAAAAAAATTATTTTACCAAAATTATTGTACAATCCTATTTTCAGTTATTTTATAAACAAAGTCGTTTTGCTTACGAACAAATTGACCAATTTGAATAAAACTTTGAAATTATAAATAGAATAGATAAATAAATTAAAAATTAAAATAAATAATTAACGAAAAAAAAAAGAAAAACGAAATGGCCATTTCAGCCCTTGAAAGGACTTTGACCGAGCTTCTTATGATCAATTGTGTTGTGTGTGATGTGAAATGTTTGCACACAAATGATCGAGAACTGGACCTACATGTTTTACGCCGACTCCGAACGGCTTATGTTCTCAAGAAGCTTTTCATGGCAGTTTTTACTCTTTGAGGTTTGCCATTGTCTGCAGAGAGGTGACGGCCGAACAGAAAAATTAGTTCAATGAAAAAACTTTCTGTGTCGGATGGAGGATTCGAACCTGGGTTCTCTGGCGTAAGAGTCACACACTCTACCCACTATGCCACGGCCGCCAAAAAATAAATAATTATTACATTTAATTAATAGATAAATAAATAAAAAGTAAGTAGAATATATAAATAAAGAATAAATTTAAATAAATCATCTAAAAACTTTCTAAAATTTTTTTTACATAATTGTTTACAAATTGTTTATAAACAAATAATTTTTGAATGTGCTCTGTAGCGGAATTCCCAAACATATAAACAACGATTTTCGACATCATAAACTGACCTAAACTGAGCCATAGCTACTTTTAAAGTTTACTTTGACAGTTCTCGATCGATATTTGAAGCTAGCCTAAAGACTACCTCTGTTTCATATCATCGTTTAGCAATAATATAAATTAAAGCTGGGTGTATTTGAGATGGTTACAGATGTTTTTAATTAAAGAAAAAAAAAAATTATAAAGATGACAATAGAATTTAAGTTAATGTAACCCGCTATCCCAGCAGTTATTTGGGAGTCAATTGGAAAGACCAACAGCTCAGTTCTACTGAAATAAGAAATTTTTTTGAGCTAATACAAAGGACTGTTCTACGATAAACAACAGTTTGTATTGGATTTTATTTTTGAAGCGAAGCTTTTTACGCTTCATTCTGTGATTTGCTTCAGTGAAATCTGAAAAAGTTTTGACAGATTTTTTTCTTGGAAATTTGATGGTTTCTTTGTTGCCAGCGCTTATTACAACAAGAAAATTTAATACTTCAATATTAAATATTAAAAATATTTTTGGCCCGCCGTGGAGGATCGAACACGTACCCACTGATTAAGAGTTCAATACACTATCCACTAGGCTACAAAGCCTTGTTAGAAACAGTTGTTAATTCAATGTTAAGTATAACAGAAGCTGTGCTGCAGTAGATCGTCACCATCTATTAATACATAGAGGATTGTGTCTTTGCTATACTACGCGCAACAAACAAAAATTTGCTTCTACTTGTCACAAGATGTCACCAGCATCGGTGTGTTTGCGTTGTGAATGCGTTTGTGGTGTTTGTGAACCAATGAAATATTAGCAATGCCCACAAGTGCGTTGACAAATGCATTTTTTAAGTGTCAAAAAATAGATGATATCAATTAATATGGAATTAACTAACGCATGCATGACATGGCGGCCGTGGCGTAATGGGTGAGTGTGTGACTCTTACGCCAGAGAACCCAGGTTCGAATCCTCCAACTAACAGAGACAATTTTTTCAATTGAATTAATTTTTCTGTTCGGTTGTCACCTCTCTGCAGACAATGGCAAACCTCAGAGAGTAAAAACTGACATGAAAAGCTTCTTGAGAGCATAAACCGTTCGGAGTCGGCGTAAAACATGTAGGTCCAGTTCTCGATCATTTGTGTGCAAACATTTCACATCACACACAACACAATTGATCATAAGAAGCTCGGTCCAAGTCCTTTCAAGGGCTGAAATGGCCATTTTCGTAGTTTTTTCGTTCGCATGACATCGGCAAGGAATCTAAAATGTTTGTTAAATTTTGTTTCGTGTGTGTTCTTTAATATATAATTTAATTTATTTTATGTTATTTTAAATTTCTGAATTTAGGTGATCGAGGCGAGGGTCGTTGGTCAACGACGACGAGGGAGACCATGCCTCCGATGGATGGACCAGGCTGAGGAAGCCCTAACCGCACTTGGTGTATCCGATTGGAGAAGGCGCGCGCAAAGCAGAGGCGCCTGGCGAGGCTGATGAGGTCGGTCGAAATCCGGACACGGGTTGTTACGGCCACCTAAGTAAGTAAGTAAGAATTTAAAAGTTATCAAATCTATGAAACTGCGAAACTGTGTTTTTTGAAGTGAAAACTTCTTTATGTTAGTTAGGCCCTTTTTGGTAGGGGTAAAAGTTATGAGTTCGCGTCAGCACTGTTAACGCCAGCATTGTTAACGTCAGCAATATAATATCGTTATCACTGTTATTGTCATCACTGTTAACGTTACCACTGTTAAGGCTTTCACTGTTAATGCTTGCATTTCTGATTCAGCTACCAGGCAGGCAGAAAAAACTGTAACGTTTTTGTGTTTTTTCCCCAGAAGAGTGACAGACAGGAGGTAGGTGTAATAGTAGAAAGTAATAGGATCAGCTCATATATTTGACCCCTCTAAGGGTAAATTCGGGAGAGATATGAACTATAATCGACAGTTTTTGCTTTTTTTACGCGGACCGCCAGAAGGAGGGTAGATAGGGGGTAGGTGTGTTGGGAAGAAATGTTCAAGGGCAAAAAGTAATAAGACCAGTATATATATATTTGACGACTCTAGGACTAAATTTGGTAGAAAAATTAACTACAATCGACATTTCTTGGGTTTTTGTATGGAGGGTAAAATCCAAGAAACGGGGGAAGACCACCTAATGGAAGAAAACAGAGGAAAAAAATAAACTTAAAACTTCTAGAAGATGAAGAATAAGAAACAAGCTGATTAATGTGGAATGATCCTTGATCCATAAAGTATAGGACAACGGGAATCGAGAGAAAATGTTTCCAATAGGGGTTAGGTGTGTTCAGAAGAAATCTTAAAGGCTTAAAAGTAAAAGAAGCTCATTTGTTATATCCCAAAAGTCATTAAAAATTTCAGAAACGACAAGAAACTTTTCATATTCAATAATATTAATGCATTCTGCAGGACACACACTAGTCCTCCACCTGGTTTATCTTGAAATCTGCAATATTTTTTGGTAACCGAATAGATATCTCAACCGCAAGTATTGAAAACGATTTAATCATTTGTAGGAAAGTGCAATCATTGCTTATTGCTTCAAAACTTTGGCTAAGTATGCTTTCATAACCAGCTCTTTTAAGGTACTTATATATCCATTTATGTGAAATATGTAGGTATTTGTTTTGTGCTTAATGGTTACAGAATTTAAAAATTTTTGTAAATTTAAATAAGTATTAATCAAAAATAAAATTTGTCTTTTGCGAAGTTATTTCAATAATTAAATCTCTGAGGCACCAAGAAAAAAGATCTCTTTTGGAGGGCAAGATATGCCGGAATAAGTAATTCTGAAAAAAAACAAAAAAAAATCCTACTAAAGTACATATTTAAGACAAGGGATTGACACGAGTTTTTTGAAAATTTGAAAAAAAAAAAATTGTCACCCGGAAGTCAAAATTTTAAGAAATGCTTATAATCTGAGGGTAAGAGAAGATGCATACGATTTTTTAGAATTCGAGGTTATGTGAAAAAATTGCATATACTGTAGTTCCGGATTTTGTTGTTGATTCGTTGGGATTGTTATTTATGTGCAATGTCTTTCGTGAACAAAATTAGTGAGCGGTAAAAATTCTTTGATGCAAAATTTACGTTAAAATCTCCCCCGAGTATCATAGGGATTTTATCTACATTTCTACCAAGAGTATCGACACCTGTTTGACTGTAAAACAGTAGGGAATGATGTATGGAAAAAAAATCAAGGATGACGGATAGTATTGCCACCTGCACTTTTTGTATTTTTACGAATTCAGTGCTGGGGTGAACGCTTGGTAAGAATGGGTTGCTGAATCCGAATACGTTGTCATTATTTCAGAATAACAAGAATTCGTGAAAATACAAAAAAAATTAAGGTGGCAATCCTATCATCCATATTGAATTTTAAAACTGTGATGTTAGATTCGAAATCAAATCTGTTGACAGAATAACAAAATTTCAAGAATTTACAAAAATACACAAAAAAATCTAGGTGGCAACTCTATCCGCCATCTTGAGTTTTCAAATTCTGACATCAGATTTGAAATCAGCGACCCCCTGAAACTGTTAATGTTGCTTAAAACTGGCAATCCTATTGAAAAAAATAAATAAATTTTGAAATTAAGTTTTAACTAGTGTTCGCCCAGCACAAACTCTTAAAAATAACTCTTATTAGGTGGCAGCCCTATTGAAAAAATTACATAATTTTGAAATCCATTTTTACCTAGTGTTCGCCCTAGCACCTAATTCGTAAAAATAAAAAACCCTATGCCAACCCTATGCGCCATATTGAACTTAAAAACTGTGATGTCAGATTCGAAATCAAATCCGTTGTCAGAATTTAAAAATTATACAGATTACAAAAAATTAAAAAAAAATCCAGGTGACAATCCTATCCGCCATCTTGAATTTTAAAATTCTGACATCAGATTCGAAACCAAGTTTCACTATGAAAACGTACAATTTGGGAATTATAAAGATTTCGTAAAAGTGGGCGAATATATAGTCCACTCATTATTTAGCACTTTTACAGACAATAATCACACGAACTAAGTTACCAAATTTTAGTTTAATACGACCAAAATCGTCTGAAATACTTTTAATCGATTTATTTGCGTTAAAAGAAGGCGTGGCAAATATAACATAGCCTATCACGATTTAACTGAAATAACAAATCGGTTGGAACCTTTATAGTCTAAATCGGTTAAGTGGTTCTCGCGTGATTGTGGAACATCCATGTCAGAACACTTATAAAATAGTACAGAAAGAAGATAAATGGGCTGTAATAGTAGGCGTGGCAACATTTTATTTATATATGTGACCGCTATTTGGACCCATAACACCTACAAACCAAATTTCACTGTGAGAACGTGTACAATTAAGGAATTATGATGATTTCGTAAAAGTGGGTGTACATAAAATCCGACCACGCCCATTTCTAGTTAAGGTACCAACAATAAGCATACAAACTTAATTACAAAATTTTTGTCTATTACGACCGAAACCGTCTGAAATGTCAAATTTTTATTGATTTGTGGGCGGTTGAAGCAGGCGTGGCAAATCTAACATAGCCTATCACGATTTCGCTGAAATAATAAAATTGGTTAGCACATATATTTTCTAAATCGGTTCAGTGATTCTCGCGTGATTGTGGATCATCCGTTTAGTGTCACAACGCTTTTATATAATACATATTATAGATGTTTACAAAAAACGTTTCCACTGTTTTGTTACATGTTTATAAACAAAAACATTTCACTTTTTTGTTACATGTTTACAAACACGTATAATTTTTTTGGCATTTTTCCCTCAACGAAAATCGTCACATCGCCGCCTAAAAAGTTTCACTTCAAAAAAGTTCTAGAAAGATTTTTGATGTCTTAATGTAAAAATTATTTACTCTTACTTTTGTCATTACAAAGTTTCATTCAAATCGGTCAATTTGTTCGTAAACTAAAATGACTTTGTTTTCAAAGTTACCGAAAATGTAATTTTACAACAACTGAGGTAAAAAAAAACTTTTTTTAATTCAATGTTTTTGCAGATTTCGAATGAGCAGTCATTTTATTTCGTGCTGATTTCAAGCATTCTGACCCATAAAAAAAAAAATTCGCCTTAATGCAAACCAACAGATGCCACAAGAACAATAAAACACATACAGGATACATCAACCATCCACCTGTTGTGTTGCGTAAATATTTAACCATATACAAAAGTTTTCGCAATTTTAAAGTTTTACAAATAAAGTTTTTTTGTTATATATTTTGTTATTACAGAGAGGAAAACAGTGTGAGAGAGAGAGAGAGAGAGAATGAGATTGAGTGAGAGAGCAACAGAATAGCATCAGTAGCAAAAGAGCGAAGGAAGTACGAACTGCTGTTAAAATGTCAACAGGAAAGACGAGAGAGAGACCGCGAGAGAGAAGAAGCAATACTTTTTTTTGGTTTTATTTGTATCTAGTAAATTACATTTTTGTATCCAGCATAAAAAGTTTTTAATGTGAAAATCCTGTCTGAAAGGCAGACTATAATTAGACAGTAAAGAAAAATTTGTCATACACATACTACTTGGTAACTTTTTTATGAATTGATTTAATTTTGCCCTAAAAAGATGCTGTATTTGTGACGAATTAAAAAATTCTTTGTCACCTTTATTATAGCTAACAAGCACAGCAGCTTTAATTACCTTGATAGCAGTTTAGATTCCACAACACCGAAGTCACTCACATTTTCTGCTCGACTTAATTTTTTCTAAAAATACAGAATTACAAACAATACTACACGGTTTTTTTCATTTTTTGTTTGATTTTTGCGAATTAAGCTCTTTAACTTTGAAAGGTTTAACTATTTTATGGCTTTTTACACAATCAATGTAGTACGCACAACATATATATTTATTGCAAACATCTTAATACATATATATATATATTAAAAATGTATAGTATGTCTATGCTTTACTTAAAAAAAAGAAATAGTCTCAACACCAACGCGTCCGTTCGTAACGAGCTATGCAAAGTATCTGTTGATAATACATTCGCATCCACAGGATGCAGAGTCGGAAATCTTATCGTTTTGTGGTTTTTTCCACTTTCTCGTTTTTGGCTTAAACTGTGTTGTTGTTCTTCTTTTAATTTGTACCAAATTGAAGTGTTAAACTTAACAGTTTTGAGTGTCAGCCCAACAAATTAGAAGAGAATTATTAAAAGACTAGTTTAACATCCTTTTATTTGTTTTAAGGTAAATAAAGTTAAATAGTGTTAAATAAACTTAACAGCCATCTCGAGCTGTTGTTGTTAGTTAACATATTGAATATTTAATAACAGCAAGGCAGCAAGTGGCATCTGTTGATAAATTTTGTAAGCTCAAGGGTAGTTTTTGATTCGTCGTAACTGTTATACAAAAGCAACGAGTATCTGCAATGACTATTTTTAGTATCAACAGCGAGTTTGCTCGTTGGTATCTGCTAACATTTAACATACATTTGTGGCTCTAAAGGACTTGGTGCAGCATTCGCTAAATTTTAGACCAGTTTTTGTATCCTTCTGCATTATTCAGAACAGAACAGGACACGCTTGAACTATGTTAAAATCCGTTATAAGGACTCACCAGAAAGTATAAGCTAATATAGATTGTATCAACTCTGCTAAATCTCTGGCATGTGTTAACAGAGTTACTTTTGCCTAAAAGCTAGAAACAAAAAAAAAAAAGCTCTGTTAACCTCTGCTAATACATGAAAGAGATTTAGCAGAGTTGATGCAATCTCTATTTAATTTATACTCTCTGGGCTAACGTTATTTTTCACAACGCATATGGAATAATTTTTATGACGTATAAGCTCCACGATACAGATTTAGATAAGGTTTTCGATACACATTTCTAATAAAATATTTTTGTTAACTCTGTATAACAGAGTTTATTTTAACACAACTAAACGAATAGGTCATCGACATATTTCTAATGAAGTATCATTTGAATTTATTGTCGTATGTCATGTCATATGTCATTTCATATGTTTAAGAATTAAAGAGGCAAATTTGATAATTTGTTCAGTCATGGATTAAAATTTTAAATTACTTACTAAAGAAATTATTTTAAAAAAAATTAATTGAATATTTCGAGCGTCGAAATTTTTAAATTTTTGACCTAATAAAAAAGATATTTTTAAAAATGTTAGAGTTAAAAAAGAAAAAGGTATTGTTAATTTTTTATAAAAATTAAGAACAATGACTAAAAAAGTCCTCGAATACTCCATAGAAATCACTTTATAGTATTTTTAATAAGATTTTTTAACTGAGAAATCTACGAAAAAGTCATATTTAAATTTTACATGTTTTTACCAAGACCGAAATTTCAAAACTCGACTTCGCATAGAGCCAAATTTTTGTACTCAAGTTGGAGAGTTAATAGGTCAAACATATCAAAAAAAGAAGCAAAATCGAATGTACACAATTTTTAGTTCACCACTACACTTAAAATACTCCAAAGAGTCCCTATAGGAACAAACTAACTTGTTTTTAAAAACAACTAATTAAAAAACTAGTTTAAAATAAACCAGTAAATAAACTACTTTGAATTATATTAAGGCGGCATCCACTTCAATTCTAAATAGTTTTTATTGTATTATATATGAAGTAATTGAAATACTACTTAGAAACAAGTGATTGATAAACTACTTTGAATTATATTAAGGCGGCAACTACCCTGATTTTGACATGTTTTAGTTGCAAATTTTTTATTAGATTATAAGTTTATATATATATATTCATGTTATTTCATCAAATATTATTAACTTTAGGCCATCAGTAATAGTTTTCAATTGGTTATTTTAAAGTAATTAAAAAATAATTTAAATATAACTAATTTAACCAGTAGTTGAAAATATATGCAGACGAAAGTCAATTGACTTATTAAGCGGACATCACCATACAAAATATGTTAGTTCGTTCTATGGAAAAAGTCAGAATTTCAACTAGTTGTGGTTGACAAAAAACTACTTTATGAACTACTTTTAAATTAGTTGATTTTCCTACAGGGGTGTTAAATAGAGTGGAATATGTATTATCTGGATTATGGAGCTTTTCAAAATTTAAAATAAAAGTAAATACAAGTTTGCAAACTGCATACGTACAACATGTAAACCTAATTTTTTACAACTTATAAAAAAGTAGATATTTTCATGCGAAAATGTAAATTTTTTCTTCTTAGATTTTTCTATTTTAAGACTTTATTAAAGAAGTTACAAAAACACAACTTAGATATTTATTTCATTCGCCACATAAATAATATTATGGCATATATTTTGGCTTTGTACGATTTATATTAAAGGCTGTAGGTATACCCCAAAGTGTAAGCAGAAATATTACATGAGCTTGAAAAAATATTTTAAAAAGGCTCCCGTAAAATCCACTCTGTAGATATAGTTCTACGTCAAAACTGTAAGTTACATATACGGCAAAATTGTACTAAATTCAATTCATCTAATATCGAGACATAAAAAAGCTGATAGCGCCGTAAGAAAAATTCACTTTGAAAATATGGGATCACATCATTTACCCAAAATATCTCAATTTGCACATACACTTAAAAAACATACTAAAATTATTAAAAATTTTCTATATATTTGCCTGTCTTAGCGTCAAGGAAATCTTTTTTGTAATCAAACAAAATTTTCTTTGAAAGAAAAATTCAAATATCTTTTGAAACAAAAAGCAATACTTTACAATTAAAAATAAAGGCTTTAGTCTACTTTAATGAATCTGTTGAATTTCAAAGGGTTGCTTGGGCCACAAGGAGGGGGGGGGGGGGTGGATAGTGGCCTTTTTTTTAATACCATTATAATCTTCGAAAAAAATGCTATCTTGTACGCATGATACAATTATAACTCTGCCATGCCTTGTACTAAGCAACTTTTTGAAATTTGAAAGCGAATTCATAAAAATAGACTTATTCCAAAATATATTCATCGTAAGTGATAAGCTACTGAATATATGAAAAAATTGCATTCAAGATTGAGACTTTAGTACTTCCCTGCCGTGGTAACTTTCAAGTTGACTATAAATAATTTTTTTTAAACTATTTATTACTAATATCCACAAATATGTGAAATTTACAGGAATAATACTCCAGTGGTAGTATTGTATTCCTGTAAATTTGACACTCCAGTGGTAGTATTGTATTCCTGTAAATTTGACAAATTTGTGGATATTAGTAATAAATAGTTTAAAAATAATTATTCACATTCAACTTGAAAGTTACCACTGCGAGAATTGAACCTGGGCCTCTTGAGTCCTGGTCTGCCACTTTTTCTACGCACCAGCTCAGCTGTTATCGATTAGTGGCGTAATATGCTCCTAAATAAAGGGTGTCCCAAAAGTCGGGTACTACTTTTTTTGTAGCAAGCGTGGATTACTAAAGTCTCAAAAACAAGCATGGAAGTTTAGTCATGGATAAATTCACGGTCGGACAAGGCGTATAAATTGTGAAAATTCGCTAAAAAAATAGTCAAAATTTTGTAGTTCGCAAAATCACGCTCACTTCTCGGCCATCATATCAGCAAAAACAACAAAGCAGCACTGTGGTATTTAATCAATGCATCGATATCATGCTATTTCACACCGTTGGAGGACTTCTTTCTTTGAGGTTTTCTCAAAGCCATGGTCTATGCCAATAAGCACCGAACGATTCCGGAGTTGAAACAGAAAATTCAACTGGGTAGGTTAGATGAGGTAGAGGCGGCAGCCGGTATATGCACAATGTCATACACCAGCTCACTTAGACCAGATAGGTCCATTGTGATACCGCTGCACACAGGCCTTCATTCAAAATGGAACCACCTTGAGCTCTTGATGAACCCTATGTCTAATAGTCAGGCGTTTACCTGACGTTAGTCGTTGATAGGTCGTCAAGCTCGTGAAAGAAGAAAGAGCCTGTTTGTGCCTTCTTCTGGCTAGCGCAGGGCGGGAACACAGAAGATGAGAGATGGTTTCTTCCTCTTCCTCGTCTCTGCAGCTTCTACAGAAGTCATTCGAGATAACTTTTTCTACGACCTGTGGGCATGTCTGCCAATCAAGCAGTGCCCTGAGATGACAGCCACTATTGCGGCTAATTCTGGTCTTACCAGTGAGAGAAGGGCTCTCGATCGCCCGGGATCGGCCAGATAAGCCTTGATGCTCAGCATGTCGAGAGTTCAGCCCACCTAGTGTTGGCTTTCGATGTAATGTTGTTGCTGACTAGCAGCTTGAGAGTCGCTAATGGGATACCCGGTGGGTTTAGCACCACTGATTCCGCTCGTGTTCAATTCCTAGCAAGCTCGTCTGCCTTTTCATTGCCTTTATTGCCTTTCATTATGCCTTTATGCCTAATAAGGTACCCATATTAGGCTGATGCTGAAATAGTTCGACATTTCACCTAATAAAGCACGACATTCTTTGGTTTCAACTGGGTCATTTCAACATGGAAAATTTCATGAAAGGGTTCGAGTGTGCAAGCAAGAACGAGGCAGCCATTTAAGCGATATTATATGCCTTCAACAACCTCCATGTCTCTATTTTATAATTAATAAAAACTTACAGACATATGAACAAAGCAATGTCTTTTATTGAAAAATTAAAATGTCAGTGACTGTGGTTTTTGTACTTTTATTAAAATTGTACTTTAATATCAAAGAAAAGTTATCTTATATAAAACTTTTTATTCATATATATATGAAATGTTTGTTTTCCATGGTGTTCAAAGTGTTGGTAAATCAAAAATTATAGTTTGAAAACTCGTATTTTTCGCTCAATTACAGCGTTTTAGTTGGACTAGCGCTGTTATAGTTAATAGTTTCCCAGATCTGCAAAATATAATAATCTGTTGGTGTCAGACCTTGATAATATGGAGGGTTAGCCAAAATTTCGTACTGCAACTGCTGCAGTTTTTGCGCGGTCAAACGAGATATATGCGGTCGTGCGTTATCGTGTAACAGAATGCCTATTCACCAGAGAGGACGAATTTAAATGCAATTTCGCGTGCATTTTGTCTAATTGTGCACCGTAGGACTCCGCAGTTATCGTTTCGGCAGGATTTAAAAAAGAGTAGTGAATGACACCTTCAGAAGCCCCTTAAACAGTCACCATGACCTTCAGCTGAGAGCTTCTCCGAGAACCAACCATTGCCTTGAACGTTTCTTATTATCATATAGGATCCATATTACGTCACAAGCGACAATTCTCTTCAAAAATGTATCCACTTTATGTCGCATCAGCAATGAGGAGGCTATTCGAAGTTTGAGCAGTTTATTTCTTTTAGTTAGCTCGTGTGGAGTCCATCGATTGAGTTTTTTTACTTTTTCAATTACTTTGAGACGGCCACTAATGGTTGGTTTTGAAGGTCTCAGCAAGGCATTATAAAGTTGTCGTTGCATTCCGCTCAATTCCTGCTCGAAGTTCGTCGTTATCAAAACTGTTACCTTGTTGACTACGTGGTTCATTGTCCAAGCCAAAATTGCCTTCTCGGAAATTGGCAAACCATCATTGCACTGTGCGTTTGTTGAAGGTATCTCGTTCCAAAACCTGATTAATTTCATTCGCCGCTGCAATTTGTGCTTTTTTAAACATAAACAGGTAAAGGACATGAATATCTCTTGTAGCAAACATATAAGAGTAAGAGAGAAAAGGACATATATGGTAAACCACACAGGTAATAAGCTAGGCACTAAAAGCAGAGTTACCCCTTTTAACAAACCCTTAAAACTTATTCTGAATTTTACCAAACACGCCTGTTCACCATGAAAGTACTTTTAAGACTGACAGAAAAGGCGACATTTGGTATGAAACTACCTGATATAGGGTAGTGCTTTATCGCTTAAAATGATTTTACGTTAAAAATGCGGTTCAACTTCCAATGGATTTGCGGCCCATTCACAATACGTACGACACAAGCGATGGTCTGATGGCTTTAATTCCTGCACCAGTTGGATTTTATACAAGTGTAGGCCAAGTGTAGGTCTTTCCTTAAAAACTTCCGTGCAGATGACGGGCAAAGGTCGAGTTGTGGAGAACAGCGTAGAATCGATAAATTTGAATCCTCGATCACACTCACCTTTACAACAGCGATGGCTTCTTCGTTCCGCTTAGTATGACCTATTGAATGAGCATTTTTTTAAACCATAGGATTAAATGTAGACATAAATCGATTAATTGTTTTTGTGTATAACCTGCTCAAATGGATGATTGTGTTTCTCATGATACAATAACAAGGTAGGCTCGATATGGAGAGAATTTAAGAAGTACCCCTTATATTCTGTGTTTGTTTTCATACCTTTTTGACAATACCTACAATTCTCTCAAAATAACGCCAAACGAAAACGGTTGATCTTACATCCAGGGTTGCCGGTAGTAGTACTATTGTAGTTAGGATTTAGCACTTAAGTATTCATACTACTACACTTCTACTTTGTATCATATCGTTTTAGGAAATCAATAATATTCAAAATTATTTTAGCAAACTTTCTTGAAATAAAAGTGTGATGTTATTATTATTGCAGAGTTTTTATTAACTTTCTATTTCCAAAAATTTTTTGTTGTTTTTTAATTTTAAGTCGTTTTTTTAGTACTTAATCCTAAAGTTTATTTTGCATTTAAAAAATTATATTGTGCAGAGCTTGGTACTGGAATGGAGAGACTCATTGACAGAAGAGTGTTTTTAAGTCCTTAGTGTGAGCAATTCAATCAGCATTAAGTTTTTTCAAGGTTGATTTATAAGGTTGTCGCAAGGGAGAGAGCGAGTACCCATAATTGTCAAATCGAAGTTGACAGCTCATAGAAAATCTGCAAGTGCTCTCTTTTATAATCCGTTCTTCTTTCGTAGTCATTCGCAAAATTGGCTGGTTTGGACAATTATGGGTACTGAGAAGAGAGTGCGATCAGCCCTGCGACAACCTTATAAATCAACCTTGAGTTTTTTGAATATTTCTTCAAAAGATTTTATGGCATTTAAAAACTCTGCCGACGATTTTTTTAAGTCTCCTCTGGAAACTTGGTCGACCCAAGTCCATGTTTTCCCTTCACTTTTAGAATAATCAAGCTTAATATGCCTTATAATGTAGCCTGCTACGTACTCGAATGCGTCTTCGTGTATTATATCGATCGTTTGATCGAACGTTTATTTTTCGAGAAACGTTTCGTTATTCGACGACTCTTTTCTTTCTAGTATATCGTTATCGAATGTGTTTTCAAGCTTCAGAGTAAGCACAGGACTTTTTTCAGGACTCTCTTTTCAACCATACCGTCTTATCTAATTCTGCGTTACCACTTTCTTTAAGCAATTTTGTGTTTCTGGCTGTTTGTTTGACAAACTTTGCAACGGCACATTTAGCAACACGTTAAACTTCGTCAAATTTTGTGTTTCAAAATTCTCCATCATACAATCATACCTAAAAGCCGTGTTTTTTTCCAACACCTATAAATATTCCACTGAACTTATGAAAAACTCTATTTTGTTTTGTCTGCAAATTAGATTTGGATGTTGAAAAGGACGCAGCTTATATCAAAGTTTTATATTTATAATAAGACCTCATGTTTTTCACCAATTTTCAAAATGATTCAAACTGAATTAAAAAGGTAGTCAAATAAATACACATTCAATTTTAAGACCCTCAATTATTTTTCAAGGTGAAATGAGAAATTGTTCACTAAAAATTACTGACCATTGCAATATTAATAAGTATTGAAAATTAAACACACATATTATGCACGGCAACCCATATTACTACATGTATTGAATTAAGTACTTCAAGTAAGCAATCAAAATACTGCACAACACCCTGATCTTGATTTTGTGAAACAGCTGATTGTGACCAAGGTATATTTAACAAGGTAGTGTCGTCTCGGAGCGACGGATACCGTAGCTGTCAAACACATACAATGTCATAATTTGCAAATTTTGTTATTTGTTTTGCTTTTATTCGTAAAAAACTGGTTTTGACAGGTGCAGTACACACCACAAGAGAGAATTTTAACTACTAAAACTACCTTGTCTCATTATACCATGATTGTGACAATCATTTTAATTCTCAAGAAGAAAAATAATAAGATTTCAAATTTTGAGAGCGTCTCTACTATCGCGCCTACCTTATTATTGTATTGTGGTGCTTTCTAAGCTCCCCGCACAGAACGCAAATTTTGAAAATACATTTTAACGATTTGTAAGGGCTATGTTATGCTGGCGGTCATGGGCACGTCATGGGCACGCATTGTTGTTGTTTCAATGTAAATTGAAAAATTGAGAGCGAGAGAGAGAGAATAAATTTTGCCCACCACGGTCACCAAATGATTCGATAAAAATATGAAATCATGGGATCAAAACAGTGTTGCGTTGTGGAATTATTCACAACATTTGTGTTTTCGCATTAGAATAGTACAACTTCAATGCGAAATGTATGAAAGCAGTAATGAATCCTGCCTAATAGCAACACTCAACCATGTTCAACGATGATACTTTTTTCGGATGATGTACTAAAAGTAGCAAAATGTATACTAATGTTTGGGGATCATATGACCGCCAGCATAACATACTTTGGGCACAGAGCTCATCATACGAAAAAAGAGCGCAAAAAGTGACGTCACCAGGGATCATTTGACCGCCAGCATAACATCACCCTAAAATGATTTGTTCAGGTATAAGTATTTGCTTGGTAAATTGCCAAAGTATACTGAACATAAATGTCAAAAACATGTGTTTACTACGACAACTGGTTTGACCGCTATTCTTCTGAGAAATTCTGTACCTCTAAAAAAACAGCCTTTATTTTATCCAAGAATTTATTGTTTACTTTGTTTACTTTGTTAACTTTTTCTCCTTCTGTTTTATGCCAAAACACATTTTCACCATAGTAATAAAAGCATTTCCCCACCAAGAGGTGTAACTAAGGAGCAATGAGGGGAATATAAAGAGTCAACTCTCACTTTTTCTTAGAGCAGAGAGTACACGCGCATGTTGAAAAGCTTCGAAGGGGTGTCAAAAAACCACCTTTTTTCAAGTCAACAGAGACAGCAAACAGAGCGCGAAACAAATTCAAGATTGTGCAGTAGAAATCAGCTCGAAAATCAGAACAAAATTTCGTAGATGGACAAAAATTTGAAATAGTTCTAAACGAAGGCTAACGGTGTGCTGACGCGTGGCGCGAAACAAACGTAACGAACGCTATTTTCAAATAGATAGCTAGTTAGTTTAAAAAAAAAGTAAAATTTAAGCCATAAGTTAAAAAGGGAAATAAGAAAGTATATTAACTGCATAAGTAAGCAAAATTCAAGCAGACACGATACTAAAAGAAAAAAAAAAGATGATATCTATGAAATTGTCGCAACTGACAAGAATGTCAGTTCTGCATTAGGGCGACGTGTGTGACCCAGTGAAGTTAGCCTTCAAAGTGTCGGTTCATATGATGCTGAGGCGGTTCTGTTATTTCGCGAAATAAAAGCTAACAAAACTACACACATAGTCAAAATATTTTTGGTAACATTTGGGATTAAGTTTGGCCTAAGGAAATTAAATAAGGGGCGGAAAAAAAACACAGAAAAACATCAACATGAAATGAAATAAATAGAAAACCCAAAGTCTTTGGGCTGTGCAACTGTGTGTAAGTGTTCACAAGTGAAAGTATCTAACAAATAATACAAAACGAAAAAAAAAAAAAAAAATAACGTCAAGCACAAATTTAAGTGTCGTCGTTGGAAATCTTTTTATACTTTTATACATTTTCTACATAATTTCGCCACAAGTCATGATGGATTGAGTTACCACGCCAGAGTACAGATAATAAAATGATTGATTGGCTCAACACAGATACGCATCGGAGATAAATAGATAGAAATATCAAATCCACAGGATAACACAAAAAGCGTATGGTTTGAGCAAAATATACATAACGGAAAAAAAAATAAAAAAATAAATAAAAATCACTAAAACATGCCAAACAGCTGCAAGTGTACAAACCAGCAAACATACATAACTTGTATGTTACTATATACATACATATATATAGGTTAAAGTTATAGTTATAGTTACAGTTAAGCAAAACAATAACTTTGAGATACAAATATATTCAAATTTAAACCAAATCGTTGCCATGGAAATATCAACAAAATAAGTCAACGAGCTGCAACAAAACAAAAAAAAAAAACAAAAACACAAAAAATGAATAAAACAAATGTAGCGCTTAGATACAGTATCTTAGCGTTGGATTACTACTGCACGCATAAAATAATAAAAATGTGTGTTCCTCCCGCCCATTTAACCCATTTGTGTCAATGTGAGTGTGCTGTAGAATTTTAATAAATCTAGATACTAACATTTTTTTTTTTCAAAAGTTTTTGCTCATTCTTCTAAAAAAATGCTTCCATGCAAATCGCTACAATTAAATGGAATCGAATAGTTCAAAATGCGTTTTCAATGCAACAAAATTGAAAAATTTATCGCAGAAACGTTGCAACTTTTATTTCTAACCACAATTGTGGGATGTCCATTTAGCGGATATCATCAGCAGACAACAGCCATGAAAACAGCAGTAGTGGCAAGTGTAGCTGAAGCAGCAGCAGAATCTAAGGATTACCTACCAAACAGCAGCAGTAGCAGCAACGAAGCAACAAGGACTTTATTATTAACAACAGGAACAACAACAACTAAAGCCACGTTACTACTGGCGCATAACTCTTCATTAGCATTGTTAACAGCAGCAGCAGCAGCAGCATCTTCATCTTTGTCATCACAGGCGCCAGTCTCCGTAAAGTTTACATCCTCAACTGTGTCACCTATATTAACAACGCTGTCGTCACAAGCATCAGCTGCTTCATCCTACTTGTCAGCTGCCGAAGCTGCTGCTGCTGCCTCTTTTGCTGCACATCATCATGCTTTGTCATCTTCGCTATCGCTTGGTTATCGCGCTTTTAGCAAATCAAACATTTATCCAACCAGCGATATTATAAGTGGTAAGAAACAGAAAGGGATATTTGCATAATTAAGTTTTTCTTAAAAACTCCCCGGTCATCCCCTCTCCCACTGACTAGAAATTGTATGCATGACAGTTATTTAGTGGTAACCATCAATTCCTCCATTCAAGCGTATAATAGGCATAAAAAGAACGTGCATTTTAAACAAACAAAAGAAAAAGGATACCAAAAGATGGCGAGAACAGTGAGAAACACAAAAAAAAAAATAAAGGGTTAAAGTGTATAAGAAGAACTCATTTTGTTTTTACGACCCATTCCTAAGATCAAAGAATATCTTTTGTCTCAAATAAGTGAAATAAATAGTCGAGAATTTTCTGCCTGTTTTTCTTAGCTGCCAAGCTTTTAAGTGCAGTACAAAAGTTATGAAGCACAGTTTTAAGGTCTCTTAAATCAAATCCTTTACCTTTTAAGGACTAAGCACAATTCAAGCTCTTGGCTTATTTTAACCACAACGTGTCTTCCTCATTTTAAATCAGCCTGCCAGACAATTTTCAGGCCAAAGTAAGTCTCAAATGTAGGTAGCTAAGATGTTAAAACCACAAGTTAAATGAATATTTTTAACTTTTTCCTATTTTTATAAGGGTTAAGTCAGGCGCGTAGACAGGATTTTCTTTAGGGGGGGGGGGGCTGGGGGCTTGATAAAAAAATCTATAACTAGATACCAGTAGAAAATAAAAAGCAAGGGTATGGAAATTTTTACGAACAAAACCGTTTACTTTTAAGATATTCACTTTACTCGTGAATATGCCTTTTTTTTTTAAATGTCTTTTTGAATAATGAATTAATAAATGAATTTTTTTATGAAATTAATTTTGGGTTCTAAGTTTTTGTTTTTTGCCTATAATTATTTTAGAAATAGTTGAAATTGAGAATTTTTTAGTTGTCTTTCACAAAGTAACAGTACGCTCAAAAAGTTCATAGAATGACACATAGATGGCGTTACTAGATTTTTTCCATATGATTTTTATTTAGTACCAACCTTCAAACGACACGTATAAAAATTTGACAACAATCTGACAATTGATACGGGAGTTATAGCATTTTGTGTGCAACTATTGTTATTGAAAAAAAAAAATGAAAAAAAGTGAATTTCGAGTTTTGATAAAGCATTGCTTTTTGATGAAAAAAATGCAGAAGAAACCAAACAATGACTTGATAAACATTATACGGACTCTGCTTCATCAAGACAAATGGTAGAAAAGTGGATTGCTGAATTTAAACGTGGTCGTACCAGCACAAATGATGCAGAGCGCAGTGGACACCCAAGTCAGAATGTTATTCCACAAAACATCAAAAAAAAACCACAAATTGGTTATGAACGATCGCAAATTGAAGGTGCACGAGCTAGCTGACATTGTAAAGATATCCGATGGTAGTATTTTTACCATTTTACACGAACATTTGGGTATGCGAAAGCTCTGTGCAAACTGGGTGCCGCGAGAGCTCACAGTCGACCAAAAACAACAAAGAATTGATGCTTCAGAGGAGTGTTTGGCGCTGTTAAACCGCAATAAAATCAAATTCTATCGTTTATATATGACAATGGATGAAACATGGCTTCACTCTTATACACCAGAATCTAAAAGACAGTCAGCTACTGTCAGGACAGCATTAATTGAGTATCTCCAAAAAGGAATCACCATCAACAGCGACCATTACTGTGCACTTTTGGATCGATTGAAGGCTGAAATCGCCAAGAAACGGCCACATTTGCAAAAGAAAAAAGTGTTGTTTTACCCAGACAATGCACCGTGTCACAAATCGATGAAGACAATGGCAAAATTGAATGAATTGGGCTTCAAATTGCTTACGCACCCACCGTATTCTCCAGATTTAGCCCCCAGCAACTTTTTCCTGTTTTCAGATCTCAAGAGAAAGAAAGAAGAGATCTGGAAAGAAATTCAAGTACAATGATTAAGTAATCGCTGAAACTGATTTTGATGAGAAAGAGAAATCGTACTATAAAAGTGGTATCGAAAAGTTGAAAAATCGCTATACTCGTTGTAGCGCTCTCGAAGGCAACTATGTCGTGTTTTATCAAAATTTAGTTTTTCTCTTACTTATCCTACGGCCTGTTATAATTGCGAAAATTAACACAAAAAGTAAAAATTTCTATCAAAAGATTTCAATAATACTACAATATTAGCCTTAAAAGTAACATAATAAGATTTTTTCTAGTTTATTAAAATCCAAACTAAAATTATCTATGAAAAATTTAAACTTTTTTAATAAGATCGCCGGTTGAAGCTTAATTCACAACTTTTATGGAACATTTCACATAAACGGTAGAGCCAAAAAATTAATGTCTATATGGTAGATTAGGTTTCTGTTTGGCTATCTTATGCTTCTATTGATCAGTACCCAACCAACAACTACTATCTTTTTTTTATCCTAAAGACTTCTTGAAGAGAAATTATTAAGAATGACACACCTACGATTAACTCTTAACAATATCTGTTAGATACTTGTAAAACTCTAATAAGCTCATTTTAGCAGTAAATAAGTGCAGTAATGTTGTAATTTTCAGAACGCCCTTTTATTGACCTCTTAGACCTCTGAAACACGATCAACACTCTAAGAAACATTGCCTTAGACAAGACTTAGACAGATCTTTTGCAGATATATACTCTTAAGAGAATTAAGATATATTCACATAAGAGAGTTTTATAAGATTTAATGTATATATACAATACTACCAACACTATTTTAGTATAACAAAATTGTTATTATTATATTCCAGTACCAACGTAACAATGATTAAAATTTAATGTAACATTTTTTATTATGTTTGTAGGAAATTATTATATCTATTATATTGTATATGCTTGGTGTAATATTTTATCACATAAAACAAAAAAAAAAAACAACGAAATGGCCATTTCAGCCCTTGAAAGGACTTTGACCGAGCTTCTTATGATCAATTGTGTTGTGTGTGTTGTGAAATGTTTGAACACAAATTATCGAGAACTGTAACTACCAGCTTTATTCCGACTTCGAACGACTTATGTTCTCATGAAGCAGTTTTCATGGCAGTTTTTTACTCTCTGACGTTTGCCATTGTCTGCAGAGAGGTGATGGCCGAACAGAAAAATTAATTGAATTGAAAAAACTTTCTGTGTCAGATGCGGGATTCGAACCTGGGTTCTCTAGCGTATGAGCCACACACTCTACCTACTACGCCACGGTCGCCACTTAGGAGTTTTATGAGCAAAGTTAATCTATCATTTGGATAAAAAAATTTTTCATTGATTTAGCGATGTTTCCTATATTTGTGCTGAAAATGTTTAAATTTTCAAGTAAATTTACATCATTGTCTGTTTTTCTTAAAACTAGAGTACGTTTTGATTTTAATAGTCACATTTGTACTACTTTTTCATAATTCTAGACCCTTTGGGTGAAGGGGGCTTGCATCCCTAAATTTCACCTTATCTACGGGAATGCATCAATTGAAACTGAAGTATTTATTGACACAAAACTCATCTAATCAACAACATGCTTCAAATTAATTTAACTCGTATTTATTTATCTATACTAATAAGTGACCTCAACTAAATTTTTTGTTTTTTTTTTTGTTTAAATGTTTAAAAATTTCATAATCTGCTCCAAATCTTTAACTTCTTTACTTTTCTTGAGTAAATTTTAAGAAGGCATCGCTTGAAATTTGAGTTATCTCACTTATTAACATCGAATTTTCGTGTCATTGTTTATTTATAGCATAGCATAGCACTCAATTCTTGAGAATTGAGGCCAAAAGAGGTTTAGTTGAGAAGATTTTTTATATACATTATGCTCTGCGCACGATTCAAGGTCAACGTAATTTTGAGTCATATTGAATTTTAAGATGAAGTTTAGGGTAATCATACAAAGCTGTGGCTTATAATTTTTAGATAGAAGAAGAAAAGGTGACAAACACATATGTCTCAAAAACAACAGTAAATAATATTCCACCACTTTTTTTCTACAACATAACTTACAAGGAAAAGTCCCCAGGTGTCACTTGTCGATTTGAATAATTTTCTAATATCCCAGCAGGGAAGCGACCGCTCCATTTTTGCATCTAAAGCGCTCCAAAAAAACATTAGAGCGCTTCATTCTCCTTGTGTATAGCGCATTTTTTAACATAGTCATGTCATCAGAGGTATGCGCTTCGCTCCCGCGGTAGAAAATATTAAATTGTAGCGAGAGCCGAGTGCCTTGTTTTCCTTGTAGTTAGAATAAAAAACTTGCGAGAATCGAGCGCTTTGTTCTCCTTGTAGTTGAAATAAAATGTAGCGAGAACCGAGCGCTTTGTTCTCCTTGTAGTTGATATAAAAATTTAGCGAGTACCGAGGGATTTGTTTTCTTTATAGTTCATATCGTAACTTTTAAATCATATTGTTTTAATCTTTCATTTACACTTTATTTGTCACTTAATATATTTGTTTTATTTTTTTTTTAAAATGGAAGCGCGGACACTTTAAACTATTTACTTAATTCACGTGAAACGGTTTAATGAATTTTAACAGTTTTTGAAATAAATTTTATTTGACATTAAAATTTAATACTTTTTTTTCAAGTGCAACGTTATCGTTACGGAAAGTGGTACAAGTATAGCTCTATACAAACAGCACTATTTGCAAAGAGAATGAAGCGCTTTTTATGTGCATACAAGTAATGCGCATTAAAATTTTTTGCTGGGATGTGATATAGGACAAAAATCTAAGGTTGACGTATTTTTTACACGTGCTCAATCGATGGTTTAGGGTTTCATGTCCAATCATTCAAATCAGCGAGTGACACCTGGGGAGACCTTTCGTTGTTAGAGCTTATTATGGAGCAAATATAAAGTGAACTAAGTGCATCCAAAATTAATGAAAAATATTGTGTCTTGTGACAAAATTAATTCTTTATTAAAAAAAAGACACAGTTTCGATAGTATCGTAAGTGTGGACATAGAATTTTTGTTTGATATATTTGAAGATAATTTTGTTGTTCTTGTTCATTTTTATGTTGGTTGAAAATAAATATAATGCAATCTTTTGTTTTAAAAATTGATACAAATATTTCGGGATAATATGAGCTTTTTAATTTTCCTGCAGTAAAGAACTTAAATATAATTAAATTTAGTTGAAAATTTAAATTTTAACAAACAAAATATATTTTTAATTTGTAATATATATAAAATTAGTTCAATAATTAATCAAATTAATCAATAATAATTCGAATTTATTATATTTTAAAAATAAATTAAGTTTTTAATAGCATTACTACCATGCCAGTCACCAGTCTCCGTATATGTAAACCAGCATAGTAGTAATATAATTTTTTGTATTATTTATATATTATTTATTGTATAAATAAGATATTGTATATAAGGTTAACAAAAACAATAACAAACTACAAAAACGAAAGAAATATATGTACCTATGCAAATATTTCATTCATACGTATTAATAACAACAACACAAGCAGTTACGATCAAGATTGCCAGTTCGAATTCGGAACAATTCTCACGGAAATTACCTTTATCCCAAAGTACCATCAATTAAATACTACCAAAATTACCATGGTAAAGGTAAACAAAAAAAAAAAAATTCCCGCCGCAATTAAAAAATACCACAAAAAATCTCACGATCATTAAAAATTACCACAAAAATACCACGCTTTTTAAAAATACCACCAAAAATCCCAAATGCATTTAAAAATCCCAAAAAAAAACCCGAACGAAATAAAAAGTACCACAAAAGTAACAAAAATTTAAGGGGTTTTATATACGTAACTTACGACATAAAATCGTGTTGTAAACATAGCGTTTAATGCGTCTAATGCCAATGATTTCATATGATGTTTTTGCTTAATAAATGTGAAAAAACCATTTGAAGATAAAAATTCCCAAATTTCCACGGCAATTAAAACATACCACACTCAATTCCCACGCAAATTAAAAAAATACCACGCTGAATTAAAAATACCATGGAAATTCCAAAAAAAAAAAATCCCAAAGGCAATTAAAAATTACCACGAATGGGATTTTTCCCACATAACTGGCAATCTTGGTTACGATTCTTGATTTATATAATGGTTTAAATGAAGTAGTGCTGCTTTTTTTTTAATACCAAATATAATATAATAACCTATGCGTCGCTTCTTCATATTGCAACGTCTTATTTTCTCAGGCAACAGGCGGACAAAGCGACGCTATCCCAACTGATTGGCGTCTGCCAGCAGACTGAAAGCTTCTTATCGGCGCAAGCATTTATATACGTATGCATTGCTTGTAAAGCTCTGAGAAATTCATAAAACGATTCTATTCAACAAGCAATACGATATTGCGTTCGATATTTCGGCACGAACTAAAGCAACAAGCATAGCAACGTCAGCAGCAACTGAATCATCAATGCATTTTTTCTCATACAAAAATGTGAATATTTCCTCTTTTCTTTTGCTATCTTTTGTGGCTTTTCTAAAGAAGTGACAAAATCCAAAGTAAGCTATTCCTTTTCGGCACAAAATAACTGATATTTTGGCATAAAATTTAACTTTGTACGATGAATATTAAAAGCTGTATAAGGCGGCCCAAAAGTGTCCCCCAAAAAACGTTGCATGGCCTTGACAAAATTTGTGAAAATACCCCAAATACAATACCCCAATACAAACCGCGCTGTAAGACGTAATTCTACGTAAAAAAACTGCGCTGTTAATAAAATTTTGTACAGCCTGTGTTCTTAATGTAGAAATATTTTCCACCAAAAAATAAACAATACACAAAGGGTTTTGTCTCTAATGCCCCTTATATTGACAGCATTAAGTCTATTATACAATTGTATACAAACAGAATTGTTTCGAGTTAAAATTATTGAACTTTGAAAAGCATTTTGCTCCCAATATCCTCATTAATCTTCCAACAATCCATCGCAACGTTGCTGAGAAGGGAACCTTTTGGGACCTTTTTGCTTAAATGATAAAAATGATGCCACTCATTTAAAATTGCTTTGTTTGCATCTACACGAGATACTAAAGGCAGTCATGGTTTGGATAAGCAAAAAAAAAAATAAAATATTAGCTTTAGTAGATAAAACAAATTTATTACACTGTGCGACAGATTCATCGGTATGGAATAATTTGAGCACCCAGCTTAAGAAGACATATTGTACCATTCATGCCAAAAACGCCAATGTGCATTTTTATGTTCTTTGGCATTTGGAATTTTAAGATTCAAATAGCTCAGAAAAATCCACCTCTTTCAAAATATGTTTTCGAAAATGGATGGTTCATGCCTTCATTATATACAGTTAAAATTTGGATCCCGTTGCTTCGCAAAAACATTAAGAAAAATTACTTTTGTGCAACCATTTAACGATTTATTTATTTTCACATTAGCGTTTTTGGCATAATGTGAACGATATGTTTGTAGGAATTCAAAATCACAAAAAGTTTGGTGAAGTTTGCTATAACAGGTCATTCAATAAGTCCGTAGGATAAGTAAGAAAAAAACAAAATTTTGATAAAATTCGATTATATTATTCTAAATAGTTGCCTTCGAGAGCGATACAACGAGTATAGCGATTTTCCAACTTTTCGATACCACTTTTATGGTACGATTTCTCTTGCTCGTCAAAATAGGCCTCAGTTACAGCGATTACTTCATCATTGGACTTGAATTTTTTTCCAGCAAGCATTCTCTTGAGATCTGAAAACAGGAACAAGTCGCTAAGCAATTCGAAGCGCAATTCATTCAATTCTGCTTTTGGTTCTGGGGGTAGATAGCTTTTGGTTCTGGGGGGAAGGGAGGTCCGTAAAAAAAAAAATAATAGCCCTAAAAAAATTTTTTGTTTAAATACCTGATAACCTGAGTGTTTTGTGACGCCAAATGTCATTTTTCACAGCTGAACTTTGTTTAAGCGTCGAAAAACTCTAAAAAAGAAGGCGCTATGGCATGTTAAATTAGTGTTTATATTTACATATATATCGATGATTCTATGTCAAATTGGACGCTTTTGTCCAAAAATTCATCTTAACGATTCCGATTTTTTTTCAAATTTTGCACATCGATACGCACATTTTGCACATCTTAATAGGTTATTCAATAAGTAAGTAGAATAAGTAAGACAAAAACAAAATTTTGATAAAACTCGATTATATCATTCAACATAGTTGCCTTCGAGAGCGATACATCGATTTTTTCACTTTTCGAAATCAATTTTTTAGTACGATTTCTCTTTCTCGTCAAAATAGGCCTCAGTTTCAGCAATTACTTCATCATTGGACTTGAATTTCTTTCCAGCAGTCATTCCTTTGATATCTGAAAACAGGAAAAAGTCGCTGGGGGCTAAATCTGGAGAATACGGTGGGTGGGTAAGCAATTCGAAGCCCAATTCATTAAATTTTGCCATCGTTTTCATCGATTTGTGACACGGTGCATTGTCTTGGTGAAACAACACTTTTTTCTTTTGGAAATGTGCCCGTCTCTTGGCGATTTCAGTCTTCAATCGATCCAAAAGTGCACAGTAATAATCGCTGTTGATGGTGGTTCCTTTTTTGAGATAGTCGATGAATATTATTCCTTTCGCATCCCAAAATACAGACGCCATCACCTTACAAGCCGACTGTTGGGTCTTTGCTCGCTTTGGATTCAGTTCGTCGACTGCTGTCCACTCAGTTGACTGTCTTTTGGATTCTGGTGTGTAATAGTGAAGCCATGTTTCGTCCATTGTCACATATCGACGATAGAATTAGATTTTATTACGGTTAAACAGCGCCAAACACTCCTCTGAAGCATTAATTCGTTGTTGTTTTGGTCGACTGTGAGCTCTCGCGGCACCCACTTTGCACAGAGCTTTCGCATACCCAAATGTTCGTGTAAAATGGTAAAAATACTACCATCTGATATTTTTACAATGTCAGCTAGTTCGTGCACCTTCAAATTGCGATCGTTCATTACCAATTTGGGGGGTTTTTTTTATGTTTTGTGGAATAACATTCTGACTTGGGTGTCCACTGCGCTCTGCATCATTTGTGCTGGTACGACCACGTTTAAATTCAGCAATGCACTTTTCTACTTTTTGTCTCAATGGAGCAGAGTCCGAATAATGTTTATCAAGCCATTGTTTGGTTTCCACTGTATTTTTTTTCATCAAAAAGCAATGCTTTATCAAAACTCGAAATTTAATTTTTTTCATTTTTTTTTAATAACAATAGTGGCACACAAAATGCTATAACTCACAAATCAATTCTCAGATTGTTGTCAAAGTTTTAAACATATCGTTTGAAAGTTGGTACTAAATAAAAATCATATGGAAAAAATCTAGTAACGCCATCTATGTGTCATGCTATGGACTTTTTGAACGTACTGTTATAATAATACGTTCATACTGAGATTTAAGTGCGCATTTACAAAATTCACTATACATGGTATACCCCAAAACTGAGTGCAACTATCTAAAGATTATGTCGAGCTGAGCAAAAAATCGTATGAGAGGGGGGGGGGATATTTTCACATTCTTAGGAGCTACAGGGTTAATTAATATTTCACGACTTTGATTCACGTTATTGTTTTTAGCAGAAAAACTAATTTACAGAAAACTTATTTTTGTAGCTTCTTACAAAGGCAATAAAAGCACCTTTCTAACGATATATCAACAAACCCCAACGACTTAAGCGTTACCGATCTGTGCTTGTGTGAAAATGAAATCAATCGGTTGAAGCTACTAAAATTTTAACTTTGAGTGCAAATTTCTTTGAATTTTGCGTAATAAATGAAATTTTTTGTAAGATCAATTTTGTAATTTATTCAATTCTTTTTTTCAATGACAGCAAAAACATAACCATATATCTAAATATAAAAAATTTGGCTCTACTAAAAAAATTATACTTGTCTTATAAGAATCTAAGCAAATCGTTTAGTTTTCCAGTGTAAAGGCATTTTCATTTATAATATGACTGTATGCTCATTTTTGTGAGTAGCTGTATATATTTTTAAGCATTAAAACAAGTTCCCGCCACCCCCCTGTCTCCCTTCCCTCAAAGAAACCCCTGCCTGCGATCCTGACACAGACATACTTTTTTATATATACGATATTCAGACGAACGCGTGCTCGATATTCATCATCTATTCCTCTGTCATTCAGTTTATAACTGCTGCAATGTGTTCATGCATAATTTATATGAATGTTTTCCATTTCCGTTTCAATTGCTTTTTGTACTGCGGCAATTAATAACAAAAACATCAAAACTTTATTTATTTCATCTAATTGGCATTGTGAATTGCGAACGGAATGGCACTGAATAGCGAAAATGTGTTTTCGAAAACTGTTGCCTACTCTCAGGCGCTTTTGTTTATGGGCATTTGTATGCTATTCACTCGGCTAGAGTTAATTAAATGCAGTGTTTATTATTTAATATCAACAAATACCTGATCACAATGATTTCGCATTTCAGTTTGTCATTACTTGAATTATTCATGATTGGCTTGGAAATAACAGGCAATAAATTTATTGCATTATAGTGATGATTATTTGAAAATAGCAACATTTTGGGCTGCCAACATATTGAAGATATTTTTGTTTTAGTTCAAAACAAAAAGTTTTTAATATTCAAATTCGAATTCAGATTGCTACAGAACTTAATGTTAACTTAACTTGTTTTTGTACTCCCAATGCACGCATAAATATAAATATAAACAGCACTTGTGTATTATTATTTCAGAATACAAAAATAAAAACCAAACAAAAATGATTGTACATTTTCAATATGTAGTCAGTCCAGTTGTGTTGTCTAGAATATTTAGATACGTTAGTCTTTTTTGGTTATAAGTTTGTGTACCTAAAAATTATTCATGCTTTACAAACATTATGCTGAACTTTGTTCTTCCATAACATTAAAATGTAAATTTGAATATGTGTATGTACGTTGTATATATAAAATCATACATAATAAGGTATGATTTCGTTTTTGTGCTTAAAAAACGATGACGGAAATAATTTCCTACAAAATAACATTTATATACATACATATGTGAAGGACACTAATATGGTTTTATTATAAATAAACTGGCATGTTTGTTAAATCCGCTCAGAACAAACATTATGCTTTTATCCATTTATACAAAACATTTCTTTGAGTTACTAACTGTCATTTCATTTAATGTGTGATACTGTCACGTTTACATACTGAATGTTTGCTTATTGAGCAATAAAAGAATTTGGAACAATCTTTTAAGACAGCTTAGTCTAGAGTAGTCAAGAGTAAAATATTCAAATGCAGTTATTAAGTTGTCCACACATAAACGAAGTAAGAATATTATTATCTTAAGTTAAGTTAGAACAAATGGTTGGTAAACGAAATGATTCGAATATTAAGCGAAAATATATAGTAATAATAATACACGTTTGAATATTAGACGTTGGAATTGCTTAATGCTATTTTATTAACAATGTTGAATTTTTTTTATTAGGCGATATTGATGATGATGATAGAAATTGAAGTCGACTTTCATTACATGCACAGGAAATTTCGTAAAACGATAAGTTTCATATATTTATTGTAAGCATTTTCTACATTAAAAAATTTACTTCATACCCTGTGGGTCTATTTTAGCTTCCCTTCAGTCAAGCCGCAAATTAAAATTGTATAAATTTGCATAAATTAACTTATTTTGAAGTCATCTAAAGTCATTTTGAATCGCAATTTTTGCTTGAAAGTCAGAGTCACAATTTTTCGCAATTCGGCACAAACTTCTGTACCAAGAATGATAGACCAGAAGCTTGAGCATAGTGTTAATCGATTTTCTACATCTAAATAATACATCTTAGAGCAAAACATTCAGGTTATATCATTTACGTTACTGGCGTTACGTCATTTAAATATGCATTGTAGTACAATTTCGTTATTAAGTAATTAGGTAATTAAGTAATTATATAATTCAGTACTTAAAAAATAAATTTGATATATTCTACCTCTCCTTGCTTCAACAATTTTTTATTATTTTTAGCCAATGCCTTCCATTTTTACTGAAACAGAAACGTTTATAAAACATTTAATAAACATTTACGAAAAAGAAAAATTACATTTGTGAAACAGTGCAGACGATTTGATCATCATGGTAAATGAATTTATGTACAAATTGCTTCAATCAATAAAACTTTAATGTTTCTCTAAGATAATATGACTAAATAATAAGTTTTTAAGAACTTTGAATTTTTAAGTCACGGTTGACTTTTTTCTGGAAATGCTGGATATTCTAAAAAAGATACAAGACTTACGATTGAATGTAAGAAACGACAATATTTGATTGGAATTTCTGTAAGTATCGTGTAAAAACCGATAAATGCGGTTTTATACTTATACGTTTTATACATAGAAGTACTAAGTTTTCAATCACTGGACATAGTCAAGCCTAATGCTTCATTCAAAAATTGCATTATTGGTAAATTTTTATCATCTGCAAACTTAATATTGAAGCCTGTTCTTAGTATCATAAGAATATTGCCAAATTTTTCGGTAAATCCTTTTTCGAGTATTCTAGAACCTTCTTTTGAATAAATCATCAAATTTTCGAACAAAAAATATCTCTCTCGAATTGCCTCCTAGAGGGGTCAAATATATGAGCTGGTCCCATTAGTTTTTACCCTTCACCTTTTCTTCTAAACACACCTACCCTCTATATGCCAACCTTCTGGGGTTCCCCATACAAAAAACTCATAAACTGTCGATTATAGTTTATATTTCACCCAAATTGACTCCCAAGAGGGTTCAAATACATGAGCTGGTGCTGTTAGTTTTTACTCTTTAACATTTATCTTAATCGCACCAAGCCCCTATCTAGCACCCTCCTGAGGTTCCCCATAGAAAAGCACAAAAACTGTCGAATATAGTTCATATCTCTCTAGGATTAACCCCTAGATGGGTCAAATATATGAGCTGGTCCTATTAGATTTTGCTTTTCAACATTTCTTCAGAGCACACCTACCCCATATCTGCCACCCTTCTGGGGTTTCCCTTACAAAAAACACAAAAATTGTCAATTATAGTTCATATCTCACTGGGATTCACCCCAAAATGGGTTACATGTATAACTTAGTCCTATTAAATTATGCCTTTCATCATTTCTTCTCAACATACTAACTCCCTATCTACCACCCTTCTGGGGTTCCCCTTCCGAAAACTGTCGATTATATCTTATATCTCTCCCAAATCGACCCCCTAGAGTGTTCAAATATATGAGCTGGTGCTATTAGTTTTTTTCTTTCAAAATTTCTTTTAAACACACCTAGCCCCTATCTACCATCCTTCTGGGGTTCCCCATACAAAAACACACAAACTGTCGATTATAGTTCATATCTCTTAAATATATGATCTAGTCCTATTAGATTTCACTCTTCAACAATTATTTTTAACACACCTGCCCGCTATCTGCCACCCTTATGGGGTTCCCTATGCAAAAAAAAAACACAAAAATTGTCGATTATAGTTCAAATCTCTCCCGAACCGATTCTTAGAGGGTTCAAATATATAACTAAGTCCTAATATTTTTTGCTCTTCATCATTTCTACTGAGCACACCTAGCCCCTACCTGCCACTCTTCGGGGGTCCCCATACAAGAGACTCAAAAACAGTCGATTAGAGTTCATAACTCTGCCGAAATGATCCCTAGAAGGATAAAATATATGAGCTGGTCCTATTACTTTTTGTCCTTCAACATTTCTTCTGAACACACCAACCACTTATCTGCTACCCTTCTGTGGTCCCAATACAAAAACACAAAAACCATGGTATATTTTCTGCTTGCCTGGTTGCTGAATCAGAAATGCAGGCTTTAACAGTGTAAGTCTTAACAGTGCTAACGTTAACAGTTATAACATTAACAGACTATATAACATTGCAAACGTTTACATTGCTGAAGTTAACATTGCTGAAGTGAATATTGTTAAGTAAATTACTGAATTACATTGCAAAGTGAATTATGTTATCATTGCTTAATAGTGCTGACGTGAATTTATCACTTATAAAAAAAAAAAACGAAATGGCCATTTCAGCCTTTGGGTGGACTTTGACCGAGCTTCTTATGATCAGTTGTGTTGTGATCAGAATTCAGTGCAGAGAGGTGACGGCCGAACAGAAAACTTAATTCAATTGAAAAAACTTTATGTGTCAGGTGGGATTTGAACCAGGGTTCTCTGGCGTATGGGCCACACACACTACCCACTGCGCTACCCATAACTTTTACCCCATACAAAAAGTGCTCAGCGGGATTAAAGAAGTCTTCACTTTAAAAATACATATAATAGAAGCTTTGTATAACCCGAACGAATACATTTAAATAAATTGTATCAATTTAGGTTGACATTTTTTATGCACTTTCCAAGCATATTTCTTTGGTTTTTATTTCTTCTATTTTTTGTTTGTGGTTTTTTTGTATAAAAGTCTGATTAAATGATTAAAAAATATCATGAAATACTAGTAGGTCACAGTGGTCTGCGGCTTCGCCACGGACGTTTTCTCTTTATCTTTAGTATATTTCTTTACTATATTTTGTTACTCTCTGAATGAGTCTGAAGAGTGATAAAATGCAAAAAATTTATAAAAAAAAAAAATCATAAGAAATCTGAAAGTTGTCAGTGAATTGCCTTAAGACAATACATGTTTAACGAAATAAAAATGTTTTGGTTTGTTTTGAGCCTCGAGCAAGGTAAATCACTTTTTGCCTTGCTCGAGGCTGATGTGTTTTTTTTTTGTGCTGTGCTAGCTGAGCAGAAAAAGAGAAGAGTAGAGAGCAACATGGAGTTTATTGAAACTCTCGCAACACAAACGCGTGAAATGTACACGATCAAGCAATGCGTGGTATCGGGGATAATTTCTTGAAAAATTTAACACTCTAAATAAATATACATATTATTAAAATATGGAAAGAAAAATACCCCTATACTGTTGTGAAGTTCAAATATGACATTTTAAATTTCATTTCATCAAAATCAGCCCAGTACTTTTGGACCTTACCTGACAACAAAAATTTGCACTTCAATTTTATACAATAGTATAGATATAGATTTGCCATTAGCTTACAATTTCTATTTAAATTTTTTTTTTTTTTTTCAAAAATGGTCTAAGATTTGCAATATTTTCTCAAAAGCTAAGGAATAAGTTGTTTTTGTTGTAAAAGTAATTTAAACTTTACATTTTATACTATTTTGCTTTCATCTGACTTATTATTTATTTACAAAAATCATCAAGTTTAATACAAAAATAATTCTGTCATTAAAGGAAAAAGGCTACCTTTGATTTGATTTGAGTAACATTTTTTTTTAACTTTTTTATTTTTTTGTGAAGAAAATCAAGTAATTCCTTCACTTGATAATAATTTTAAATCAATGTTTTGGGATCTTTAGCGCAAAAATAATAATAATAGCAAAATATATACTTGAAGATGATATCTGAGACCTATCCAACGATATACTCCACTTACGTGGAGAACAACAAAAATAACATTTTGGCTGTTTTTCTTTGAAACACCCAAAAGAAAAAAATTTTCACATTGCTATGTGTGTATGTGGGTTTCCTTTTCGTATTCATTTTTGTTGACCTACCCTAATGTACAAACATAGCTCAGACTCAATCGGCACAGCCACAAATCGATTGCGTTGCTGCCAAATAGAATTCTGAATTTCATAAATTATTTATGCATAGATTTTTGATAAGCATTCACCGGAACAATTCATGCCATCCTATTTTACTTCAGATAATTTATTGTTTAATTAAGAGAAAAGCTTTGTATTTATAGAAGAAAAATTGTAACGTGTTCATTTTTTTTTAACATTTTTATTCAACTTTATTTTGAGCAAAAGTTTGTTTCAATACTTGAATTACTTTGCAATTTTTATATACATCTGCCAAAAATTTAAGTCATGGAAACTTGAATTTCTTAGGCCATATTCATGTTTTATATGAATTTCTTTTTACTTAAAACCACCAAAAGTTCATTAGTATCATTTGAAATTTAATTTCTCTTTTTTATTTCTAATAAAAGGTAATGCCTATAAAAATAATTTTTTTTTATTTCTTAAAATAAAAATGCTGTTCCTTGTGTAATTGAGTTGTATAAAGCTAGCTAGGAGCTTGCTTTGACTTATCTAAGCCCTTTTGTAAAAATATACCACAAACAGCCACCTTTTTAGGCTGTTAATACAAAGTAAGTGTGGCAGAAACATTTGCATTACCAGGCGGCAAAAAAAAAAAACAGAATAAATAACAGAAACCAAAACTTTACTAATTCAATTTAACTTCTTTTACACCTTCATTTGATGCTGTTTGATGATAATGTTTGCCTTCTTATGATTATGCTGTGGTGCTAATTAAAGCTTTCTAACATTTACACCTCAGCCAGTAATTAGCGGTAATTAATGTAGGAATGTAAAACAAAAAAATTGCGCAAATATTTTATGTTTGGCTTGCGGTTTGACTTTGTGTGGATTGAAACAAAACAAAAAAAAAAGTATAACATTAAATTGTTGTATAAAGAAACCAAGAAGCTTATTTAAATGACAAAGGTGTTAAAGAGCTACAGGAAAAATAAAATACGGAAACAAGCTCAACAAGGATATCATTTTAATTAGCCGTACTTCCTGAAATAATTTATGAGGAATAACTGTTTGATCTTAAATTTGATTTTCCAGAATACCAACTGTAGCTTTTTACTAAAAGTGTGAATATAAATATTTAAGAACTAAGACATAACCCATGTTACGATATAATACCCATCATATAATATCTTGGTTATATAAATAATAACTAAAACTTATATAACATTTTTCCCATGTATCTCTAACCTTGGCTTACCTTGGCTTATACTTTTTTTAAGGAAAAAAATGTTCAGTTGGAGGGCCCGTAATTTTTACCCACTACGCCCGAATATTTCTCTCTGCAAGCTTGTATAATACACACCATACGACACCCTTCATCATACCCATAATGCAATACCAGTCATACGATACCAATCATACGAAGGTCGTTCAAAATGTTTCCGATCTAACATAGAAAAAAAACTAGTAAGGAATGGAGCTTCGGCAGCGTACCAAAGCTAAAATACCCCCCGCGGACATATTGAAGTATATCCGAAGTCTTTCGACGTCTATAAAATTTGTATGTATAATCTGCAAAAATATTTGTGTCATACGCTTCATTTAATTTACCCTTAGCTGCCACATAGAGTAATTTGTAAACAAAGTAAAATGCCACACCCACTTTTCTAGTATAAAGACTCCACATTTTACCGAAGAATATATGCATGGGTTGGATAAGCCACGTGGCCGGAACTTGGGTACATAAAGACGCGATGTCATTCAGTTTTATATATTTACGAAAGTTTTTCAATTTTGATGACGTCACTTTGTATTGAAGGTAGGCGTGGTTTTCATCCAATTTTGCCAAACATCATAGCGATAGTCTATATTATATATAAAAGCTTATGTGCAAAATTCCAAGACATTTCTGCAATTTGAGCAGATTTTTAAGGGATTTTACGGTTAATGTAAAGTTTCTTCGAATGGGAGGTAGGCGTGGTTTTTATCCGATTTTTCCAAATTTCATTGTCAGGATTTATAGAGAAGACCAAAGCTTATGTGCAAAATTTCAAGGCATTTCATTAATGTTTGTGGATTTTGAAGAGATGTTACGGTTGAAATAAAGTCACTTTGTATGGGAGGTAGGCGTGGTTTTCATCCGATTTTCCAAATTTCATTGCTATGATTTGTATTGGAGATCAAACCTTACATGCAAAATTTCAAGGCATTTCATTTCAAGTTTTGTGGGTTTTGAAGAGATTTTATTGTTAAAATAAAGTCACTTTGTATGGGAGGTAGGTGTGGTTTTCATCCGATTTTCCAAATTTCATAGTGAGGATTTATATTGGATATCAAAGCATACGTGTCAAATTTCAAGACATTTCTTTAATATTTGTGGATTTTGAAGAGATGTTACGGTTGAAATAAAGTCACTTGGTATAGGAGGTAGGCGTGGTTTTCATCCGATTTGGCTCATCCTCGAACTTGATCTTCCTTTTTTAAAAAGAAGCTTATATTTTGAATTTCATTGCGATAGCTTTAAAATTACGGCTGTAATCGTGTCGACAGACGGACAGACGGACACACGGAAATCGACTCAGGAGGTGATGTTGATCAAAAATATATATACTTTTCTATACCTGCCACGCCTCCTTATTGACATTACAAACGGAATTACAAAGTTAATATACCCCTTACGCAGTACGCGTTGGGGTACAAAAATAAAAATATTTTTTTAAAAATCTTATTCTGATTTTTGAAACTATGGCGGCTGTGGCACACTGGGTAGTGTGTGTGGCCAAAATGTCAGAGAACCCTGGTTCAAATCCCACCTGACACAGAAAGTTTTCCAATTGAATTAATTTTTCTGTTCGGCCGTCACCTTCCACAGACAATGGCAAACCTCAGAGAGTAAAAACTGCCATGAAAAGCTTCTTGACAACATAAGCCAGGTCCAGTTCTCGATCATTTGTGTTCAAACATTTTACAAGCATACACAACACAACTGATCATAAGAAGCTCGGTCAAAGTCCTTTCAAGGACTGAAATGGCCATTTCGTTTTTTTGTGCATACCTGAAAGTATCTGTTTTTGCTATCATTTGCCATCATTTTGACAATTTTTCATGGGTGAATATTTTAAAAGTGCTCGAAATGGTCTTGGATGATCTCCGAATTAGGGAGATAATGAAAGTCATGGAGTTTCTGAGGCAGTTTCTAAAATATTGATGGAAGTTTAGGGCAAGGGTGCCGCGTTTGCTTAATCTCAACCAAAAACGCATTCGCATGAATACTTGCAAGGCTGTGTTGAAGCGGTTTAAGCGAAAAGAGAAGAATTTTTTGAGCAGATTCATCAGTGTGGATGAAATTTGGGTACACCACTATAATTCTAAGACAAAACAATAGTCGAAACAGTGGACTGAGGGAGGTGCACCTGCTCCAAAAAAGATAAAGAGGGTGCGCTCTATAAGAAAAGCCATGGCAACTGTGTTTTGGAATACCAAGGGCGTATTGTCAGTCGACAGAGTCTTAAAAGAATGTAATAATTTTGCACTGCAATCAGTGACTTCATATTAAATGACTTTAAGCTTTTATCGAAATCTTTTTAAATCAGTTTAAACTTCAATGTCTTCAACACAAAAGGCGCTAAAATCGTTTTGAGTTATTGAATGCATTCAAAAAATTGAAGTCTTTGCTGACTTCATAAAATTTTACATCGCAGTCACGACGGCCAAACTAAATTTATTGTATTTATTTCGTCTTTTCGAAATATTGCAATCACTACATTAATAAATGAAGTCAATTTGAAGCCATTTGAAGTCACATGATTACAATCTTTCAAAATAAATGATCTCATGAGCGATAAAAATCTTAATATCTAGCATAAACTATTTTAGAAGCTAATATGTAACAAAAACAGTTCAATACAAAAACTAATTAGCGAAAAATTGCAAATCATTGAAAAGCAAAAAATGTACAGCAAAAACATTTTTTGGTTTTGTGTCTTATTTTTTTAAAATAAAAAAGTTTTGTTAAAAATTATGTATTTTTATTTGAGTAACAATATAATTCGTGTTGTAAAACTTGAATTTTGAAAAGTTTTAATTTTTTCAAATTTACTTCGAAAATTTTTGAATATTATCAAAGGACTTCAATTGACTTAAACATTTAAACTAATTGTTTAAACAGTAATTAAAACATGATTTCAACTGACTTTTAAATAGTTTATTGACTTAAAATTGATTTCCATTGAATGCATTCAATGACTTTAAGAACCGCGACTTCAATGATAGTGAATGAATTAAAAGACTTCAACAAAAATTTTTACGAATTGATTTTGAAGTCATCACTTCAAAATGATTGCTGATCTCAAAACTTGAAGTTGATTGAATGATTGAAATGATTGAACGACTCAAATCATTTTTTTTGCATTCAGTGCTAGTTTTTGATAGCATGAATGCATATATTTACTTACAACTCTGCTAGACGACTTTCTGGAAAATGGTCGAAAGAGAACTGGAGAATACTATGCAGCATTATTGTAAAAATTATAATTGAGAAACATCCACATTTGCAAAAGACAAAAAGTGCGGCCTCATCAAGACAAGGCCACGGTTCACATTTGAACAGTCGCTATGACTAATATTCACGATTCGAATTGATTGACCATCCCGCTTATTCACCAGATCTGACCACCAGTGACTATGATTTCTTTCCAATATTTAAAGTTTGGCTCGAAGAGAAGAAATTTTCATGAAATGACAAGGTAAACGTCCTATTTTAGAGAAGTTAACGCCAGCCACTATTTGGAACGTTTAAAAAGGTTAGAGCATAACTGCCAAATATATTTAGAGCATAAGGGTGATATTGTTGAAAAATAAAAACAAAAAAGTTTTCCTTTATGTTAGGCCAGAGACTTTTTTAACGACCCTCGTACCATACCACACCTGTTTTTCAATAACCGTCACCATAACCAATATGCAATAATCTCCAAACTATTCCAATCATATTATACCAATCATACCACACCACTCATATTCTTTGAGCGCGCGCATTAAGTTTGTTTCTAGTAAAAACCTTTATCCAAGAACCTTAAATACAAAATTGTTTCCTTAATAGCTCGTAAAAATACAAAATTATATAATTTTATAAAAAAAAACTCAATTTCGCTGGCCCATACGCAGGACACATGCTCAAATTCCAATTATAAACGCCTTAGTGCTGATATTACTTCTATTATCGATAACTTCTACTATCGCGTTATTAATGGTTATTGTGTTTTAATTCACATTGTAATTTTTTTTAAATTAATCACGCCCACTTATGCCTCGGATTGTATCTTATGGTCATTATTGAGTACAACCTTTGTCTGAATACTTTGAGTACAAGTACCAAACTTCTTCTATCTTGTAAGGGCACGTTTGTTATGCCGGCTGGTTGCTGTGCCGAACCCAGTTGAAAATGCGTCATGCTTTAAGCAGCTGGTATCGCGTATAGTGCTCACTTATCGCCACCGACTTGTTAAAGCAGATTTTTGCTATTTTGGGTATGTTGTATATATTACGTTTTTTTTTAACATTATTTTATTTTTGCAATCGAAGGGGTATCGTGTATACTTTTTTTCTTTAATCGAACCGGTGGATAACAAGTAAGAGATAAAAAGGCGAAAAAACGCTGCTGAAACGCACTTTCGGCAACCGCAAGCTGCTTCAAGTCACTTGCCGTTCCAGCTTGTTTTGGCTTTTTGCAATTGTTTTCTGCTGTTATTTATTGCCTTGTTACTGCTATTTTATTTCGAATTTTTTTAGACAAAAAAGAAGTACGTAAAAAAAATGCACATCAAAAAACGTACATCAGCTGCTGACTCAAGATTATTCGATTCTATGCTTTAGCTGGAACGCACTTCAAGCCGCATAAAGCCACTTGATCTTCCAACTGGTTTGACTTATTTTCACTTTTTTCTTTAGGTTTGATTGTACGTATTATTGTTGATTTTACAACACAGCAATACAAATCTAAACTAAAAAGTTTTTGTTGTTCTTTTTGTTGTAATTTTTGTGCATAAAATCAAACTTACGATCAAAAAGTCACACAACGAGATGTAAAAAGCTTCGCATAAAAAAAATCGCAAAACGCATAAAAACAAGCTTCAACTATTTACAAAAATTGCAAAGAAGGAAAGCATATTGAAAGCTACAAAAAAAAAATTTGTTGTGGTTTTCTGAAGGAAGTAACAAAATAAACAAATCCTATTCACGCATTTTGTACGCAGAAATGAAAAGAAAGAGCGCACATAAGAAAATATGTTTATCTTTGCTTTTTTGTTTCTAATGCAGCTGCCTATGGACGCATTGCTTCATCAGCTGGTTTGGCTTTTTTAAATTTTTTTTTTCTGTATGGAACAGTTGATAGGAATTAATCTTAGTTGCTTCTTTATAATGCTGTTTATGTGCGTATTTTTTGCGGACAAAAAAATACAATACAAAATAAAAAAGCGTAGCAACATGACTTACAAAAGTTTTCGGTAATTTTTTTTATTTTATACAGAACATAAAAATGAGTGGGGAAAAAGTCAAAGAAGGCTTTCTTGAAATTTACCCTAATGGGAAACTTATACAGTCAATCATTTGATATCAATAATTTATATGTGTTATTAAATATTTGTTTTCATGGTAAAAATAACAACAAAAAATATCTATCTATATATTTTCTGTAGTATATAAATATCTATATATTTTATTACAGTTTTCCTTGCTGTTTTATTTTTCTTTTTTATAAAAATAATAAGTAAGCAATGTGTAAAATGAAACAAAACACATGCAAACCGTGCAAGCGTGCGAAAAAGCAACAATCGACGCGCTGACTAGCAGCGCACAAGTCACTTTAAGCTGCTTGCTGGGCTGGCACTATACGCACTTTGAGCTTTTTTCATATGATTATATTTGTGCAGCGTTTTCCATCTTTCCTTCTCGGTTCGGCTCGGCACAGCAACCAGCAGGCACTATAAATGTAACCTTAGTGTAGGCCAGCTATAGGTCTACAGCACTTGACCGGGGCAATATTTCACTTACACTGTGTACACTTGTTTATTAAAGAAAAAGAAATAGAAATTAAAATAATTCACTAGTGCACACAGTATGTAAAACATACTGCATTTATAAATCTTATAAAAAAGGAACACCAACTCAGTCAATGAATTAAAAAAAAAAAATTGTTTGGATTTATTTATAACTACGGTTTGGCCCAATGATATTTAGCAGATTTTTTTCGTCAAGAACATGCATCAAAAACGACTGTCGATTAAAAAATCGACATAACAACTAGAGATGTGTTGTTACATTTACACGCATTTGTTAAAAATTTGTTCAGTTTTTATTGATACACTTTGAGTTTTTCCTACAATATTTTTAACTGGGACATTTTTTTACCGTCTTCCGGGACACCGACCTCAAAACCTGCACTTGTCCGGGAAAACCGGTGCACAAGGCAGTCCTGCCTTAGTGTCCAATTTATGCATTCTATGATATTTTGATTTACATAAATTACGCTGACGGTTGTATTAATGGGCGTGCCACAAATTCTGTCAAATACTTGTAAGTCTATATTTCAAATTTCATCCTTATTTTGTAGATACTGTTCTACTTAATATTCACTTTCATTTCATTTTGGTCTGAACTTATGCCCGAGTCATAAATAATAGTTAAACTTCAAATCATCTGAAGAGATATGATAGCATTCAATAATAACTTTTGACAATATTTATAAGACAATATTCCTTGCCTCACTTAACAATATATTCTTATTATATATTTTAATTTTACGTTTGACAAATTTTCTTCAAATTAAAATAAAATTTTAAAAATTTTTTATTTCAAAACTTTCGCTTCGCTAACATTTTCTTTGATATTCATTTGAATTTTTTACTGCGCACTATATAAAAAGAACGCATTAATTTTGTTGCCAACAGATTGCCAAAAGGAAACCATAGAATGTGTGAGACAGCAAATCTAATAAAATGTAGTAGATGACCGGAAGCAGTTATATATATTAGAGTTTTTTTTCCCCTCTTTCTGCTTCTGACGCTTCATAAGCTTTAGCGCCATAGTTTTAAGCCATCCATCTACACATCTACATTACCAATCTTTGTACACACTCATACCGACACAAATTTTTATTTATGCTATGCATGATTTTTTTAGTTTTTCCAAAATTTGTTTGTTTCCTTGTGTGTGTGTGTGTGTCTAACTGACTTATTTTTATCCTATTGTAGCCGTTTTTGACATACAAAAAAACACCAAAAACTACCAAAACGTGCTGGGATTGCCAGCAGAACTTAAAATTCAGTAGCAGCGATTTTTTTTTTTCCTTTATAGCACATTTTATGATGTGATGTAACGCAATTTGAATCTTAAGCCCAAAAAAAAAAAAACGATACTAAAACTTTTCTTTATTTGTATGAGCGTGCTCATCCCTGAAAAAAAAAGTTTCAAGCAATTTAATTTTATAGCGCCAAAATATCAAACTTCTCTCAGATTGATTGCGGAAATATGGTGATTTAATATAAATGCTTGGTCGGTCAAAAAACGAAGAATTTCTAAGGATGAATAATTTAATCGCGCTGTATAGAAGATGGTCGGGAAGTTGAGTATTAAATTTGAAGACGAATTGATCAATTGTTGAGCTATAAGACAGACAAAATTAGATGCGCAACATGGTTGATGAGATGGAAGACCTAACTCAAGGTCTACAGTTAAATTTTACGTTCTTGCTGAGTCATGCAATGATATAACATGAGTAATAAAAGGATATCAAAAAACATTAATGATACCATTAACGTAAAAAAGCAAGTGAGTTACACAAAAAATATGAAGAAATCCTGAAGTGAGTGAATGATTGAGTTTTATTAATTTAAAGTTTTAAAAATGTTTAATATTACACTGTACAAAAATTTTCCAAAAAAAAAAAAAAAAAATCCGTGGGGTTCCATGGCTTTATTTATGTTTTCGAGGTCACTGAAACCGAATATGTATTCAGTTTTTTCGGGTCACGTAAGGTTCTCCCTGGAGGCGGGTCCATGGTAAGCCCTAAGTCTCTACAATTAATGAAATCAATATTTCCCCTTTTGGGAAGGGTAGGAGAGGGTTAAAATGTATGACCGACCCCCATTATTTTTCCCAAGAGGAAAATGTTTTCCTAAGAACATATCCTCTTTGATCCCCTCCTGAGGGGGTCCCATATAATAAACCCTTACCCCCTACAGTAAATTAAATCGATATTTATCTCTTTGGGGAGGGTAGGGGAGGGTTAATGTGTACGACCACCCAGCATTACTTTTTCAAGTGTAATATTTTTCCCTTTGGGACCTATCCTCTCCGACCCCTCCATAGGAGGGCTCCCATACAAAGCATGCTACTGTTAATAAAATCAATATTTTCCCTCTTGGGAAGGGTAGGAGAGTGTTAATATGTACGACAAACCTCCATTACTTTTTCAAGTGTAATATTTTTTCCTTTGGGACCTATCCCCTCCGAACCCTACTTAGGGGGGCTCCCATACAATGCACCCTACTGTTAATAAAATCAATATTTTCCTCTTGGGAAGGGTAGGAGAGGGTTAATATGTGCGACCAGCCTTCATTACTTTTTCAAGTGTATTATTTTTCCCTTTGGGACCTATCCCCTCCGATCCCTCCTTAGGAGGGCTCCCATACAAAGTATGCTATTGTTAATGAAATAACAATGTATGAGAGCCTCCACCCCTAAGGAAAAAAAGAAGTGTATGTGAGATTTTTGTGACACCTTATTTATTCGTACGTTTCACGAAACGGAATTAATTTTGGGACTAAGTTCATACTATGCCTAGATTTGCGAAAACGTCTTTATTAAGTGCATAGTGAGTTTGTGTGTCGGACGTTTCAGATTTTTCCATTGTGCTTTTATTGGGTGATTAAGTAATAAAGTAACTAAGTAATTTGGTAATTAAGAGACAAATTTAATATATTGTTCTTTCCTTGCCTTTTCTTCCCTTTTTAATAAAACAAAAACATTAACGAATCACTTACTAAACATTTACTAAGAAAAAAAAACTAAGTTTGTGAAACAGTTTGGGTGATTTAAACATCATAAAACTTAAATGTTTTCCTAAGATAATATTCTAAAATTATAAGTTTTAAATAACTTTAGATTTTTCACCCGAGGTTGGCCATTTTCTGGACAAGCCCATATTCATTTATCCAAGATTTTTTTATGTTAATTTCCTTTAGAACTTTGTACGTAACAGCTTAAATTGCAAAGAATACATTTTTTGCAATGTTTGTTATGTGTATTTCTATTTTTTTACTTTTTTTTTTGGAACGACTGTCCCAAAATGTCCCAATCCGTCCCAAACTGTCCCAAACATGTCCTAAAAATGTTTATTTAAATATTTTTTGTTAAAGTTATTACTTGTCCCACGACTGTCCTTAACGTGCCCCAAAACTTATAACAACTGTCTTAAAAAAATATAATTATTTTTTTTAGAAATTCTCAAACCTTTTCATTAAACTCATATATTATAGGTAATATCTCCAAGACTTTTTTATATTAATTTTCTAAAGAACTTTGTACCTCAAAGCTTAACCAGCAACAACTACATATGTATTTTAAATGTCCGTTATGTTGATTTCTTGTATTAAATAAATAAAATTCTATTAAAAACATTTTTAGTTAGTGTTATTACATGCCCCACGACTGTCCCAAACTGTTCCATACATGTTGTAAGCATTTCCCTAACATGTCCCAAAAATTTCGATTCTAAACATTTTTAGTTAGTGCTATTGCATTTCCCACAACTGTTCTAAACTTGCCCCAAAACTTAAAGCAACTTCTTTTGAATAAATAAATTTTTAATTTAGAAATCAGCAAACCTTTTCTTTAAACTCTTCATTACTTACTAATTACTACTTACCGTTATATTGATTTCTTGTAATAAATAACTGAAAATTAAAAAAAAATTTGATCAAAAATATTTTTAGTTATTGATATTAGATGTCCCACGACTGTCCCAAAGTATTCCAATATGTCCCAAACATGTCCCAAAAATTTGTATTAATATATTTTTTTATTTATTAATATTATTCATGTCCTGCAACTGTCCTAAACTTGCCGCAAAACATTTAACAACTGTATTTTTATGGAATTTTATTTTTTTGGTTAGAAATCTATCATATATATTATTACGCAAACAAAAAAGTTTATGATACCTTTTTAACCGACTTCAAAAAGGAGGAGGTTCTCAAGTTCGTTGGTTTCTCTGTTTTTTTTTTTTTTTAAATGTATGTACATCGATAACTCCTAAGCCATATGCCTGTTTGCCATAATTTTTGGGGAACAGATAGATATCATAAGCATGGAGGTGCCCGTACAAAAGTGGGCGGTATTCGAGAACTGGGCGTGGCAATAATAGATCTCGCAATACTAGATCCTACTGTATCTCGAATAATATTGACACTAGGGTACTGCAATTTAGTGTAGGAGTAGGCAAAATTATTACAAATTACGGGCAAGAAAATAGGCATAATTCGACAAATGGGCGTGGCAATATTAAAAAAACAGTGTATCTTGAATAATTTTGAGGCTAGAGTACTGCAATTTAGTATAGGGGTAGGCATTATTATTACAAATTATCGTCAGTAAAGTGGGCGTTATTCGACAAATGGGCGTGGCAGTATTATAAAAACACTGTATCTCGAATAATATGAACACTAGGGTACTGAAATTAAGTGTAGTGGTAGACACAGTTAATACAAATTACGGTCAAGAAAATGGACGTTATTTAACAAATGGGCGTGGCAATATTAGAAAAAAAGTATATCTCGAATAATACTTATACTATGCTACTGCAATTTGGTATAGGGCTAGGCATTATAAGTAAAAATTACGGTGAAGAAAGTGGGCGGATTTCAACTACTGGGCGTGGCAATATTAGAAAAACAGTGTACCTCGAATAATATTGACACTAGGGCACTGAAATTTATTGTAGTACAGGGGTAGACAGAATTATTAAAAATTATGGTCAATAAAGTAGGCGCTATTCGATAAATGGGCGTGGCAATACTAGATAAACACTATCGCAGTTAATATTGACGCTGGGGTACTGAAATAAAGTACAGGGGTAGGCACAATTATTGGAAATATCGCTCCAGAAAGTGGGCGCTTATTTAACAAAGGGGCGTGGCAATATTGGAAAAACACTATATCTCGAATAATATTTACACTAGGGTAATAAAACTCGTTACAACAATGGGTACAATAATTTCAAGACATGTGACATCTAATTTAAATTTAAGAGGCAGATATTTGAAATAACCAACAAACTTTCAGATTTTAATAGAACAAATTTTTTCGGAACAATTTTATTTATGTTGTTTATACACTTTTTTCGAAAAGTATTTTTAAAATTATTTTGTACTTTGTAGTGATTTTGTAGTCGGTTGTTTTTTTTTTAAAAAAGTTTTTTTACCTGTATTAACTTCATCATATTCACATAAAACGTATATCGATGGAAAGATATTTTCGATTAGATGTGCACAATATAGTTTTTATTCGAATATATTGTCAATATGAGAAACCAACAACAAAATACATAGCGGTACAGCTCTATTAAACATCATTGCTGCAGCATAGACGAGCAAGAGTAGAATGCGTGAGAGTCACCTTCAAAAGAGATCATTATCATTATCATTATTGTTGCATCATTATCGTTGTTGGTGCTTTCTCTTAATTTATCTCTCAAACAAAATAAATTTGCCACCACGTCAGCGTCAAAAAAAAAAACTGTTAAACTGCTGCTCTCTTCATATAACACATGCAAAAACATTTATAATTGTTTATTTTGTTCAATACTTCTGTTCAGGCTACGGGTTGGTGCGTTCAGCAAAAAACAAAAGAAAACCCGATTTTGATATGGCCGTATTTTGGCCACTGGCGATACAAGTCTTGAATAAATCTTTTCAAGACTTTTTATGTTGATTTCCTAAAGAACTTTTTATCTAATAGCTCAACTAGCTATAAACAAATTTTTTATAATATCTTTTCTGTTGATTTCATGTAATAAATGAATACAAATTTAAAAAAATTTAGATTTAAAAAGGTTTAAGTGTTATTACATGTCCCACTAATGTCCCATATATGTTGCAAAAATTTCAACTAAACCCATTTTTAGTTAGTGTTGTTACATGCCCCACGTCTGTCTTAAAGTGTCCCAACCTTTCTCAAACTGTCCAAAACTGTCTCAAACAAGTCCCAAAAACATCTATTAATAAAAGTTTTATTAAGTGTTATTACATGTCCCACGACTGTCCTAAACTTGCCCCAAAACTTATACCCCCGGTCTTCTTTTGGGAAAGAGATGTATTTTTTTTTTTGCTTAGAAATCATAAAACTTTTTCATTAAACTCTTTTCATTACTGTTACTTACTGTTATATTAATTTTTGTAATAAATAAATAAAAAATTAAAAATATTTCGATTAAAAACATTTTAACTTTCCTCAAAACATAAAACAACAGTCTTTTTTTTTTGGAAAAAAATAATTTTTGTCTGCTTAGACATCATTATTAATTCAAATTATATGTTCAGAAAGTTTTATATTAATCTTTCCAAGTCTTTTTATGTTAATTTTCTATAGAACTTTCTGCCTAATAACTTAACTAGCAATAAATAAGTTTTTTAGAATGCCTTCTTGTAATAAATAAATAAAAATTTAAAAAAAATTTCGATTCAAACCAGTTTTAGTTAGCGTTACAACAAGTCCCACGACTGTCCCAAATATGTCCCAAAAATTTCGATTAAAAACAAATTAAGTTGGTGTTAATACATGTCCAACGATGGTCCCATAGTGTTGCAAACTGTCCCAAATTCCACCAAATATGTCCCAAAAATTTCGAATTAAAACATTTTTAGTTTGTATTATTACATGCCCCACGACTGCCCTCATACATAAATATCGTGAATAAATTGTGAAAATATGAAAAATCTGTTATAATCCAAAAATGGTAAATATATTTAAAAATAGTAAGGATGGAGCTTCGGCAGGGTACCGAAGCTAAAATACCCCCCCGCTGCCATATTGAAGTATATTCGAGGTCTTTAGCCACTACATACACGATGACATTCAGTTTAATATATTAAGGAAAGTTTTCCTATTTTGATGACATCACTTTGTATGGGAGGTGGGCGTGGTTTTGATCCGATTTTGCCATATATTATAGAGATATTTCATATTATATATCAAAGCTAATGTGCAAAATTTCAAGACATTTCATTAATTTTTATGGGTTTTTAAGAGATTTTACGTTTAAAATAAAACCAATTTGTATGGGAGGTAGGCGTGGTTTTCAACCGATTTTTCATAGCCAGGATTAAGACTGAAGAGCAAAGCTCGGCTACCAAATTTCAAGGCATTTCTTTAATTTTTGTGGATTTTAAAGACATTTTACGGTTAATATAAAGTTACTTTGTATGGGAGGTAGGCGTGGTTTTGATCCGATTTGGCCCATTTTCGAACTTGATCTTTTTTTTTTTTAAATAAACTTATATTTTTAATTTCATCGCGATAGCTTTAAAATTGGGGCTGTAATCGTGTCGGCAGACGGACAGACAGACTGACACACAGAAATCGACTCAGGAGATGATGCTGACCAAAAATATATATATTTTTCTATACCTGCCACGCCTCCTTCTTGGCGTTACAAACGGAATGACAAAGTTTATAAGTTGGGGTATAAAATCATTATTTGTATGAGTTTAGATTGCGCTAAAGTGTAGTGCTCAAAAATCCGGTGTCTATATGGCGGGCAGTTAATCTCAGGATTTGTTGGGCCGATTTTGGAAAACCTTGTTTTAGAAACTCAAAAAATTAATAAGCAAAGGTAAAAGGTCCAAAAATATAGTAAATTTTTTTTTCTTTCTTCAATTTTTCAAACATTATGGTAGATTGCCGTGCGGAAGGCATCCCTCTTTAAGAATCTTTTTTGTTTTTTTGTTTCAGTTGTCCCATTCCAGAGATTAACTGACTGTCATATGGACACCGAATTTTTGAGTACTTCACTTTGGCGCCATCTATAACGCATGTAAATTATGAAAATTATTTTTTTTTTTATTTTTTGTTTTCAATCTTCAAGGATTTGAAAATTTTTTATTTAAAAAAATGTACGCTAATTTCTATATATATAAAAGTTACGTGTATGTTCGTGATGGCTAAACTCAAAAACTACTGCACCGATTTTGACCAAACTTTGTGTACATGCTCTATGGGGCGTGAGGAGTGTTTCTGTGTAGTTTGAAGTTCGCCCGACAGATGGCGCAATATTTAGTTTTTTTGTGTTTTTGCACCGTAACTCAAAAACTACTGCACCGATTTTGACCAAACTTTGTGTACATGCTCTATGGGGCGTGAGGAGTGTTTCTGTGTAGTTTGAAGTTCGTCCGACAGATGGCGCAATATTAAGTTTCTTTTTGTTTTTGCACAGTAACTCAAGAACAACTGCACCAGTTTTGACCAAACTTTAATTAATATCTAAATACTTTTTATTTTATCACTATAGGGGTAGCGAAGCACACCGGGTTCAGCTAGTATCTAATAAAAGGCCCAACCTATTAACTTTAGAAAATTGCTTTACCTTCTTCCTATCCGAAACTGTAATGATACCTTAAGTTAGTGTTAATACGTGTCCCACGACGGTCCCAAAGTGTCTCAAACTGTCCCAAACAGTCCCAAACATGTTCCAAAAATTTCGAATTAAAACATTTTCAGTTTGTTTTACACTATGTCCCACAACTACCATCATTGAACTTTATTTTAACATCGTGAAAAAATTGTGAAAATATGAAAAATCTGATATAATCCAAAAATGGTAAATAGATTTAAGAAAAAAAAAAAAGAAATGAGCAAAATATCGCCTGAATTTGTGTACTATTTCTTATTATATAATTATTCTGTTTTTGTTAAAATTGCTATTGTTGCAAAAATTCGCTTAAATTACAATATTCCATTTCGCTTGTATATTCACAAATTCCACCATATACACCCATAAGCAATTAAAAAATGCAGCATTTTTTTAATATTTGCAATAATAGTTATGTGGGAATTGCTGAAGTTATTCGAATCGTTATCATGAAAATTTAATGAAACTTTAAAGGTCAGCAACATACAGTTTGAGTAAGTAATGTTAATGATGAAGCAGAAAATATTAAGTGGAAAAATCTGAAATTACATTTAAATTTATCAAATTAAAGTCAATTATTTATATAAATTTTCTTATTGAGTTAAAGGATTCGTTAACAAAATTAGATTCTCAAACAGTATTTTTATACGAAAAAATAAATTTTTAGTAGTCAAAAGATTCATAAATATGCCATAAAATTTCGTTGATGTGATTTTATTACTCGTATAAGTGAATAAATATAAAATCCTTTGTACAAAATATGTACTGTCCACAATGTTGTAACAACATATCTTTAATTAAATATTCACAAAGTGACTTACATAAAGAAGTTTATCTCATAAAAAAAAAAAACAGTAATAATCTATATTGTTGATTCTAGATTCTTTTGTTGTAGCTATCAAATATTTTTACTACATTGAACGAAATAAAACTTTTATTTTTATTGCAGCACAATTGTTTGATTTGACTTAATTCTTATCAAATTCCATGCATCGAACTTATTTTACTATACTACAAATCATATATAACCAACCATAATTGAGACATGGTTTTCTTTTATATCTTTTCTTCTTATTCTTCTTCTTCTTTTTCTTTATATGCTCACTTAAATTAATAGACTCGAATGAAATCGATGTCAATGACTCTGAAGATGACGTCGATAGTAATATAACTGATGAAGGCATTACGCAAGATATTGTTTTGCATGACACATCGAAGCATTTTAATATCAATTCGATGGATTTATCGGCTTTTTCGTTATTAAGTTTTAACGATTCGACTGCCTCCTCATTAACATTAGGTCAGAGTAGCAACAGTAATAGCAATAGCAATAGCAACAACAGCAGTGGTGGTCATAACAATAACCATAACAACAACAACAACAACAACAACAACAACAACAACAGCAACAGTAGACATAGTAAAAATATTGCCAACAGCAGCCACTCGACAGCAGCAACATTTTTACAAATTAAATCACAAAAAATTGCCTTAAAATCAACAGCAACCGCAGCTGCAGTAGCAGCAGGAACACAACAATTATCAACAACAAGAACAGCAACAGGAGGAGTTGGCAGTCATCAGCACAACAACAACAACAAACATAATACAAAATCTTCCAGAAACAAGGTGGAGAGTAAATTAATTCTGCCGAAACCACAAAAAACAGATGCACCGATGCTGAACTATATATTCGATACTTTCTCAACAGCGAACAAGCATCATCATCACGACCAAAGGTATTATAAAAACGATAAAAAAAATATTAAAACTTATAATGTGTGCCATAGGCAAAAATCGTTCATTGAGTTCTCGTAATGTCGGTTAAGTACATTTTTATGTGTCACTGGTATAAAATGGCATCAATTGCTCACCAATGACATTGTGTCGGTTACTAGGCATTCAATGGAATACCAGTTGACTGTAGGATGACGATGTAAAATTACATTACAACTTAAAAGCGTTAATCATTGACGTTATATATAATGAGCTTAATTAAAGTCATCATATTTTGATGTTAATTAGCTGATTTGACTTCTTGTATTATGTAATTCCTCTGGGGCTTATTTAAGCACACAACCAATGATTTGTGTCTAACCAACAAAAAAGATTTAATTATTTTATAAAAGCTTATTCTCGGATTGTGAGAAAAAAGTTAAGCTCTGACCTTTTGACCATTGGAAATTTGGAATCTGTTTATCGCTATTAACTTTTATTGAATTTTTGGATTTATAATTTAAGTCTTGTATGAATACACTCAGAGGGGAACTTTTCTTGTTTCTTTAATAGACAATGAATTTTATTTCATTAAAAGCTGTAGATACTTAAATTTTGACTCAGCATTTTTAGATGGTCTGTCATTGATGTGCTATACTTGGCAACAACATTTGACTGGCCCAAAAAATCGAATATCAGACAATCATTTGATTCGAGTATGTTTTAGTGAGTTTAAAATAGTAAAATGCATTTTTTAAAAAATCTTGGAAATCGGACAATATTTAAGGGCCGCACAATAGCAAAATCCTTTATAAATTTTTTTCTTTAAAAACATACTCTTAAATACTGAACAAATTAGACAAGGCTGCTTAAAATTTCCAGTTCTTGTTGCCTATTATGGTCTAGCATATGGTTTCCGAGGTCGTTAAACACAATGGGTTTATTTTTTTTTAGTTTTTTACTTCAATGGGTTAATGTACAAAACGCAAATTTTGAATTTGTACAAGTTGAAGTGTTGTCTAATACAAAAGGAGGAATAGTTTTACACCAAAGTTCTGAATAAAGTTTTTCGAGTACGCTCTTTCAAAATCTGACATTACTTACTTACTTACTTAGGTGGTCGTAACAATCCGTGTTCGGCTTTCGGCCGACCTCATCAGCTCTCGCCAGGCGCCTCTGCTTTGTGCGCGCCTTTTCGAATCGGATACACCAAATGCGGTTAGGGGTTCCTCAGCCTGGTCCATCCATCGGAGGCATGGCCTCCCTCGTCGTCGTTGACCAGCGACCTTCGCCTCGAGCACCTTTTTCGCTGGAGCTTCGTCGTCCATACGATGGGCATGATCCAACCAGCGTAGTCGCTGCACAGTTACACGCCGAACTACGTCAATATCTTCGTAGAGCTCATACAGCTCGTGTTCGGATGCGATAGTCATCGCCGACTCGAACAGGATCGAAGGTTTTGCGAAGAACTTTTCCCTCGAACACTCCCAGAGCAGCTGCGTCAGTTTGCGAAACTACCCATACCTCAGGGCCATAAAGCAGCACAGGTAGAACGAGCGTCTTGTAGAGTGTTAGTTTTGTCGATCGAAAGAGGGCTCTGGAACTTAGTTGCTGACTGAGCCCATAGTAGCACCTATTACCAATTATTGTTCTTCGCTTTATCTCCAGGCTGACTTCGTTGTTGTTATCAATGGCGGTGCCAAGGTATACAAACTCTGTGACTACTTCAAAGTTATAGCTGCCGAATGAAACGTGGAAGTCTAAATGCCGCGCTCCCTTGTTTGTAGACAGCATACATATGCTTTGTTTTACCCTCATTTATTGTCAAACCCACTTCGGCTGATTCCTTTTCGATAGCGGTGAAAGCAGCGTTAACATCTCTCTTTGTTCTGCCGACAATATCAATATCATCAGCGTACGCAAGGAGCTGGACACCTTTGTAGAAAATGGTGCCATTACGATGCATACCTGCCTTTCGTACGATCCCCTCCATGATGATGTTGAAGAGATCGCAAGACAGTGGTTCACCTTGTGTGAAACATCTTTCGGTATTGAAGGTTTCGGAGAGGTCATTTCCTACCTTGACGGAGCTGCGTGTGTTGCTGAACGTCATTCTGCAAAGTCTAATCAACTTTGCAGGTATACCGAACTCAGACATTGTTGCGTATAGGCACTCCCTTCTCGGGCTATCGAAGTCAGCTTTAAAATCGACTGATGATTTTCGTGGGTTTTCTCCAGGATTTGTCGTAGCATGAAAATCTGGTCTAAGGTGGACTTTCCAGGTCGAAAGCCACACTGATAAGGTCCAATCAGTGTTTTTGTAATCGGCTTTAATCTTCCACACAGAACGCTTGAGAGAACCTTATATGCGATGGAAATAAGACTGATACCTCTAAAACTGCCGCAGATTGTTGGGTCTCCTTTCGTATTAAGTATAGGGCACAGTACGCTGAGGTTCCAATCGTTGGGCATGCTTTTCACTAGCCATATTCTGCTGATGAGCTGATGCATGCTCCTTATCAATTCATCGCCGCCGGTTTTAAACAATTCAGCCGACAGGCCGTCAGCACCCGCTGCTTTATTGTTTTTGAGTCGTTGTATAGCAACTCGAAACTCTTCATGGCTAGGTGGTGGTACTTCCACTCCGTCATTGTTGATTGGTGGTGCTGAACTGCGCTCTCCATAGGCGGCATTTGTGGAATCGTCACCTGTAAGTAAATTGGAGAAGTGCTGTCTCCACAATTTCATCACACACTGTGTATCCGTATTCAGATCTCCATTTTCGTCTCTACAAGTGGATGCTCCAGGCTTGAAACCTTGGGTTAGACGTTGATAGAACCTGTTGATAGAATTTTCGTGCTAAGCTATCAATAGTTTGTTCACAAACTAGTTCCAAAGTTGAAAAAAGCAAATCTATTTTTTCACTCGTTCCCAATAAACCACAAAATTAACTCGGACTAGTTTCGAATTAGTAGCAAAACCGAGATCTCGGGTCAGATATCTCTTATTCGATTCGAATTCGAGATGAATCCGGAAATTTTTAAAATAGCGAATACATTTTAATATAAAATTCTTGATAAAATGCTTGAAAAGGAAATGGCCCTTCCTTAAAGTCACCAATATCAATTTGGTCATAATTTTTTTTCAGTGTTCCACATATGCTTTGCTCTACTTGCCTATAATAAATTTGAGTTCAAAATTGTATTGTTTTCATTGACTTACGCTCTATTTTACGTAAGAAATTTTCATACATAAATGCACTTAATTTATTTAATGATCCAATATTTCGAGCATCGTCTGCCAAATGTTGCAAGCAATGCATTTTGTAGGTCAAAAACCTTCACAAGAATTGATTTTAGTAAGTAATGAAAATTTGAAAAATTTCGTTTCGAAAACGATTTGCTAATTTCAAACTACTCGTTTCGTAAGTAATTCGATTATATTGAAAATCTCGTTTCGAGAATGAAGTGTGCATTTCTCCCGCTCTCGGATTCAATAGCAAATCGAGAACGAACTTCGTTTTCGAAATTAATATCCGAAATCTCGGTTTCACCTCAAATTCAAAACGAATTCGTTTGGTTTATTGGGTACATGCAGAGAGCTAAGCTCATACTTTTTAGCCTTTCTTATCTGTATAAATTACAAATTCTTTAAGTAGATTTAATATTACTCCACTCTGATGTTGGTGACGATAATTTTTATTTTTTTTAACAATCTTCTCAATTTCATGCGACTTGAAAATATCTTTGCATTTCGTCTATCCTTGAATAGATATATCAACTTTTATGCCAAAATACTTCAATTTTAAATGAATCTTTATATGAATGGCGCAACTTCTTTCTATTCAATTTGCATATTAAACATGAAAGCATAAAAATTCGTCACGCAGCTGTAGCTAGTAAATCCCCACGAGCAAATCCAGCTTCAATTACAAACTTCTAACTATGGCCAAAATTGCATATTTAAGAGATATAAAGCGAATGTTGCCAAACAAAGTGCCGTAGCTGCAATAAAGTTGTGAACTCTATAAAGACACCATTTTCGTTGCTGTAACATCTTCTTTTGCACAATCTTTTAAACTTTCTTCTGCATTTTTTCCACCTACAGATATGGACCACATTTCGAGGATGTGCAACGCGTGGGGCAACCAACGAATATAACAGTGCAGGCAGGTGGCAGCGTTTATTTGAATTGCAGAATCTCATTGCTGCAAGATAAGACTGTAAGTAGAAGTGAGAAGAACAGAGGTAAAAAAAAAATGAGTAGTATACAAAAAATCTTAGAACTAACTTGAGGAAGAAAGCAAAAAAAAATCGAAGAAAACTTCGCATATAAATTTTAACGGAAGTTGTTTTATCTTTTTCTTTTTTTCTATTTGTTTTTGTTTTCTTTCTTCGTCTTCCCCTTTTTCTTTTTTCACTGCCATTCCGCTGCTTGCACACTTAATTATGCATACAATATCTTTGCCCGCTGTTGAAGGTTTCATGGGTGCGACGCAATGCACAAGGCGAGGATGCGCTGGACCTGCTGACAGTGGGTCTGCATACGTACACTGGTGAAAAACGATATACAATGGAATTTCAGTATCCCAACAATTGGAGGCTGAAGATCATGAATGTGCGCAAGGATGATGAGGCGATGTACGAATGTCAGATATCAACTCATCCGCCGCGAGTGATACAAATTAATTTGCATGTTAATGGTGAGTACAGTGGATGCGGGTGTGTTGTAATAGAGAGAATTTCCAGCTGAAGTTAAATAAAGCTAAGCTAGGAATTTTTAATGAAGTCTCATCCTTGTTGAAGTCTCATGAAACTTAAAAAAACACAAACAGAAAAAGAAATATAAAAAGTTATGTGGAGCTGCTCCTTAGGTTGTTCTTTACCTCTATTAAAGCAAAAAATAAAAAAAAAACTTAAAATAGCAGTTGTTAATCTTACACTTAAAGTGAATTTAAAAATCTGTTGAAAGCGATGAGCAAAAGCTTTGAAAAATATCGATAAACAACAGAGCTGTTGTTCAACAGAGCTGTGTTTAATGAGCTGTTGTTCTCATTGAATGCGCTTGCATACATTACATACTTGCGCTTATACATAAGGACTGCTCACGATTTGGTACAAATGCTAAAGCAAAATTTTGCAATTGCAAACATCAACACTTACCCATTACAAAACAAATTCGCAGCTGATTTGCTGAAAAAAAAACCAGCTGTCAAAGTTAAAGAATTTTATAATTTCTTTATTATTTGCAAACGCCAAAAAACTTAACAAATTTTAAGCCAAGCCTCTATTTTCCGATTCCATGGCGCACTTATTTTTTTTATATTTTTTTTTTTCTGACAACAAATAATTTGACAGCTGACAGCAGGGATGCATATGCATTTATAAATATATGGAATGGGTTTAAAGTGTTGCATATTTGCAAAAACGGAGCAAATGCAAACTTGTAACTTTTGTTTTTGTATTGCAAAAATGTGCACAAACATTTTGCAAATGTACTGGCGCAAGACCATTTACACTTAACCTTAAACTACCCTATAATATTTGGCATTCTGTTTATTTATATTTTTAACGAGTGCTGGTTAGACAAAACAGAGTGGAAATTTTTGAATATGTCAAAGTCGAACATGTTGCTCCAATTGACAAAACTTTCAAATTTTGTCAAAATTTTTAGTTGTCAAATTTTGTTAATAGTACTAAAAAATTATTTATTAAACGCCAAATCTTAATTTTAAGAAAACATAAGAGAGGGGAAAGAAGTGGCATTGGAGTTAAGAAGGGTATTTTGGAGTCAAGATCTGCTCAGATGAACATCGAATTCGCTGATCAAATTGTTGGTTACTCGAAGCATCCTGGCTATGGGTTCACTGCACCCATAGTCGGTGCGGTGAAAGATAGGGGGGAAAAAATTAATAGACCTAAGATTACGTGGGTTGGTATTAAAGGATATTAATTGGAGTGATGCTGGGCAGTTAAAGGTTCCGCAAACAAGTTCATCGGCAACTTCTCTTCGTTTTACAAGAGTTTCCATGTTGATCAACTTCAGACGATCTGCATAAGGAGGTAAGTTGAAACTGTCAGAACCGGGAAGACTGCGAAGTGCGAACCGAATTAATCTTCGTTGAACGGTTTCGATTCGCACAGAATGAGTGTTGTAGATAGGAGAGCAAACCTGACTGGCATATTCATGGATGGGTCTAACAAAGGTAAGGTAGAGAGATTTAGTCACGTAAGGTCTAGAGAACTCTATGGACCAGAGTTTCAAAAAATCCAGTGTCGAGTTGGCTCTTCTAATTATACAATCAATATGAGACCTAAAATTAAGTTACTTGTCACATATTGCCCCTAAGTTTCGTAAATATGTTGCTTACAGGAGGAACTCGCTTGTCGAGTAAGCAATAAACTCTCGGGGGAAATCGCGTACGTGACTATGTAATAGCTTGACATTTACTGACGCTGAGCTTAAGAGGATTGTTTTGGCACCAAGTGGAATAACTAACCAGATCGTCTTGAAGATTGTAAGAATTGGCATTGGTTTGTATGAGCCGATAGATTATCATATCATCAGCATACACAGAAAGATTGAATTCTTTGCTGATTTAAGAAGAATAACAAAGGAACCAGGTGACTACCTTGTGGGACACCAGAGGTAGCTGTAAAAGACTGTAAAAATTGGAAAATCTAAAGATGAAAATAATAGTTATTCTGTATTTTACAGAAGAAAAATTTGGACAATTTTAACCCAAAAAAATATTCGTTATAAATAACTTTGATGTTTAAGAAATTTTTTTTGTTATGGACGCATAACTTTTATTTTTGAGGAATAAATTTTTAGCTTGACTAATAACAGTTTTTTTCTGAAATGAATTTTTTTCGATTAAAGGCGTAGAAAATCATAAAAAAAGTTGACATTTTGTTTGGGATGGACTCACACCTGGAAAATAACTGTTATTAGTCAACCTAAAAATTTATTCCTCAAAAATAAAAGTTATGCTGCAACCACAAAAAATATTTCTTAAAAATAACAGTAATTTATAACTAAAATGCATTTTAGCCGATTTTAATCATTCATTTTAACCAATTCCAAAAAAGTTGCATAACAGTTATGTCCCTGGATCAAGTCCAATGGCTTGAATCCAAAGGCTTCAAGCTTAAGATGGATGATAGTTACTAAAGTCGGTAGAAACTGCATCAACTCCTTACCTACTATCCAACGAGCATGAAGTGTTTAAAACAAATTCTGTAAGATTAGTGACAGTCGATCTTTCCTTGACGAAGCCGTGTTGACTAGAAGGAAAAATAGATTAGCAATGGAAAAAGATAATGTCATAGATAATACATTCAAACATTTTGGGAGTACATGACAGTTTTACAATAGGTCTGTAATTAGAAATATAATTTCTATGTCCCTTTTTATGCAGAAGTATTACGTACAAATTCTTGCAGAACTTAGGCAAAACTGAATTAGAAATAGAAAGTTGTAAAAAAGAACCAATAGGGGATGAGCGTTAAACAATAATTTAAGGGGACTGTTTTCATTATTTATAAAAAATTAAGGTGTGTTTTATTAGAAGATTACAAAATAACGATTAAAGATATAGATTCAAAAAATTTGTATATATTTACACTTCTCAGTGGTTATTAAAAACCTCAAAAATTGGTTTGGTTGCTTTATTTTGTTCACATAAAATAAAAGTTGATTTTGTTGTACTGTAGTTCAACAAACATAAGAAATGTCACGTATTGGCAAATATCTCATATTTTTGCGAGTTCGAAAACGATGCGATTATTTTAAATATCTCGTTTCGAAAACATTTCGATTATTCTAAAAGTCTCGTTTCGAAAAGGAGGTGTGAATTTCTTCCGCTCGCGGACTCGAAAACGAAACGAGAACTAATTTCGTTTTCAAACCAAGTACACGAGATCTCGATTTCGTGATCTCGTTTGGTTTATTGGGTATTTATATAATTTTTTACACTATCAGATTATTTTAAATTTTTATTTAATAAAATCTTAACCATGTTGAAAATCTTTTGTAAAATCCATCTTGTATTCCAAACACAAACACAAAAAAAAAAATAAAAATGCACTTCTTTTGTAATCTTCTAGCGCCCAAGGTAATGATTGTGGATGAATTCGGGGATCCACTTCAAGAAAAATACTACGAAATCGACTCCACGCTGCAATTGTCGTGTATTGTACGCAATGTTGCAATGTCTACGGCTGTAGTTTTTTGGAAGCATGGTGAAAATATATTAAACTACGACATAACCAGAGGTGGTGTGAGGTGAGTGGAGCTTAAAAAAAAAAAAAAAAAATGTATTTCATAAGAAATATGATTTTCCATACAACACAATAAGCTGCAAATTTATTATTTTATTGCTTAGTGTAAAAACTGAACTTATGGAAGATGGCGCCAATTCGACGCTATTCATAGCGAAAATAAATAAATCGGATTCCGGAAACTATAGTTGCTCAATAAGTGATACACAAGAATGCGGTATTGTGGTGCATATACTGAATGGTAGGTAACATTAAAAACGTAACACATAATCAAAACTCAACTACTAACGCCATGAAGAAGACAATTAACACAATTTAATTAAACGCAGTACCAACTGAAAATTTATTTAAATTACACATTATTCTCTTATTATTCTCTCTCTCTCTCTCTCTGTCTCTTTTTAATGCTTCCTACATCTCGATTTAATTCGCTACAGGTGAAAGTTTTGCTGAGCTTCATCATGGCATCGCTGCTCACCTAACGCGTGACACTACGTTAGTCATTAAATTAGTTTTAATACATTTTTTAATTATCTTAAGCTCTTGTATTCTTAGGTAAAAATTAGCTAAAAGAAAAAAAAAATTATTTTTCATATTATTTTTAATAATTATAAATAGTTACAAATTGTTTTATTTTTTTTTAATAACGAACGTTTAAGTCGTAACGTCATGTGACACTACGTTGTTAAGTTAAATTATACGAATAGTGTTAAAATTAAATAAAAAAAACTATCACCAAACAAGTACTACATACATATTAACGTAGTTATGTACATTAAAACTAAAAGAAAGAATTAAAATTAAATATTTATTTAATTATAAAATAGTTAAAAAAAAAACAAAATTAAAAATAATTAATTGTAATAGTTAATGAGAAGAAAATAAACTGTGAATTGCAGCATGTAAACGTTATGAGAATAGGTGAATTACTACAGGAATGTTTGATGAAAGCAGGCACTACGTGTATAACGCAAAACTATTGTTAATATTAACTTATGTTGCGCTCAAAGCAGCTCAAACACAATATTGAAGCTCAATAAAGTAAAAAATAAATACTACAAATAAAAAAAAAAATACAATTTTATTAGTAAAGAGATTTTCATAAAAGCCATAAGCAAAGTTATAAAGTATTTGTATAATTTTAAAACAATGTTTTACACATTTAAAACTCTTAAAAGATTGTCCCAATAAACCAAAAGAATTATAGCTCTATTTTGCTTGTTAACTTAACAAGGAATTGTTAAGGAGCTCTTGTTAATATTATGTAATGTACATGTATGCTATGTAATGTACATGTTTATATTCTAAAAAATCATTTACAATTTGAAAGCTCTAAAAAACTTAAGGGGTTACATGACATTGGCAGTTTTTGAAATCGAAATTTTTAATAATTTTGTGTTTTAGTATATATTCTTAAGATTCTGAGAAAAAAAAATTCATGGAAAAATTCCTACGGGTTCAAAAGTTACAGCCGGATTAGTGAGACGCATTTTTAATTTTTGCGCTACCTACGTACGGCAGCTGGTATATACTTGTTTTTCTTGCTACCTGACTTTTGGTGGTTGTTATTTCGTACCTACTGGAAGGGTGAAGGGTGAAGCCCGAATTGCTAAACGATTGCAAAAAACTATAAGAAACAGCACAACACAAGATAACGAAGGCATACAGTACGAAGCAGGAATGGCAGATTGAAGGTAGCCTTTTTTTTCTTTGTTCACAAACTTTGAACGCGTTTATCTCGACGCGTTTATTTCGTACTGGTTGCGGCACTAGCGGGTTCATTTTTTGACGAAATTTTTTTTTTTGTATTTTTTTAAACTTGATTCGCTATCGTATGACACGAGCTTTTTTTTAAATTTTTTTTCGATTTTTTATGAATTTTTAAAGTCAATATTTTTTTCGAAAAAACACACTTTCAAATCTAGAACATCACCAAAAATTGAAAAAAAATTTAAAAAAAAGCTCGTATCATACGATAACCAATTTTGTTAAGATTTAAAAAAGCTGCATCCACGAGGCCCCGTTTTTTTCTCTGCCGCCAGTTTGGAGCTCTATAAAAAAAAATGTGTTTTGAATTTTTTTTCTTGTAATTTGTTCAATTGTCTACAATAATAAAAAAAGAATTTGGAAAAATTTTTGTTTTTGACTGAGCTATGAATTTTTAAAAAAGGTATGTTTTCTCTGCTGCGAATGTCATGTCCCTCCTTAAAAGTTCACCACGCGTGGTGAGAATGTGAAACTCACAGCATTCAACCGCCAGCTGTTTTTCGATGAAATTTTATTGTTTATTATATAAAACAAATAGTCTCAAATTTAAAAAGATTATAATTATGACTGTGAGATTATGATAATGAAATAATCTCAAGATTTTTTTTTATTTAAAACACAAATTTACATTTTTTTGATAGCCAAACAAAGTTTGAGTTAACCACGCAGGAGCAGCTCCTATTTTATATACAATTTTTGTCGGCAGCACCCTCAACTTTTGGCTGGCATATGTATGTATATTATTCTATTTGGATTTTTCAATTCGGTATTTAATTGTATTTGGAGTTGGATAGAAATAAAAAAACAGATAAAGAGATAGATTGAAGACGTTTTAAATAGCGCCGCCGTCCAATTTTTTCCCTTCGTTGATCTTCTTCATTATCAAAACTTAAAAGACGTAAAAATTCTCCGTTTTTAACAGTTTTATTTATTTCAATTCAATATTATATTATAATTTATATTATTTTTATTATTTCCACAACAATTCTCTAGCTAAACACATAAATTTTAAGATCATATTGTCATTGTTAAGATACTCTGTGCAATTAACAAAATTTTAAAGAAAAGAGCTTTTAAATTTTTACCAGAATACGGAACATTAACAACTTGTTAATATTAACTATTTTGCTAATGTGATGAGCTTTGTTAAGCTGGTAGAATAGGGCTGTTAATTTCAAGTTTGGGGTGAAACCGAGATCTCTGATATTAATTTTGAAAACGAAATTGTTTCTCGTTTCGCTATTGAATACGAGAGCGGAAGAAATGTGTATTTTTATACTAAAACGAGCTGTTTAATAAAATCGTATCACAGCTCGTTTTAGTTTCAAATTCAAACGAGAATCAAATTCTCGTTTCGTAATTTAAAACTTAGCAAATCGTTTTTAATAATTTCAGCAATACGTTTTCGAAACGAAATTTTTCTATGTTTTCATTACTTTTCCAAATTGAATGAAAAATTAATTTGTATTTTGAACGTATGTTTACAGCCCGAATCTGTGTACTTGATAAATTCACCATATTGAATATTTATCAATAATTGAATATCTATCAAGATTTCATATTCTGTCACCAAAAAAAAAGCTTCTTCATTGACAAATTTGTCAATATCTCATTTGCTACTGACAAATAGCTTTACTTTATTGTTGCTTCAAATTTACACAATTGTGGGCGCTATTTATTTGATACACATTTATTAACATTTGTGGAAATTTAGGAAAATGGAAGAAGAAGTCCTTTTGTTATTGCTGCTATTAGAGGATAAAGAAAATGAAGAAAAAAGAATGCGTAGATGGGAATTACGCAGATTGCGGGATGCTAGTGATTCTTTTACCCTGTCGGAAGAAGAATTCACTAAGAATTTTTGCTTGACTCGAGCTCTTAGCCGTCAACCAATAGCAGCTCTGCAGCCTCATGACGTTCAAAGGACATCATTGCCTTTAACAATACGTGTTTTGGCAACGCTTTACTTTTTTGGCCACGGATCGTACCAGAAATGCGTTGCTCCTCAAAGTCGGTCATGGGCTTAGAAGATGGTCCTCCATTAGTAACTCGCTGGCTCATTTCGATGCGTCGTGCCCGTGTGCGCAACTGGCTTTTCCAAACTCCCAAAGTCTGCGAAAAAAACACATAAGTTAAACGCACAACACAAGTAAGACACTGTCTGTTGCCTTTTTTTGCCTCTTATGGCCATAACAAAAACTCATCAAAAATAAATAGCACTTACTTCTTTCCACTTCGCTGCTGTCCGAGTTGGGCCTCGTAAGGCATTTAATCCATCCGCCAGCTCGTTCCAGAGCTCCTGCATTTGCCACGGCGACTTCGGGCAATTTTTTCCAGCTTGCAATTGTGGTCGCTCGCGGCAAAAATGAACATTAAATTGCAGCGCTCCGATGTGGCACGATCATATTTCAGTATGTAAATAAATAAATATAAAATCAAATAAACAAAAATACTACACTTAATCGGTGTGTCCATATTCGTAAAATTTTATAACATATTTTATAAAATCAGCTGTCAATAGAAGTTCACCTCATGTGGTGTATTTCGAAAGCTTTTCATTTATCAAGTTTGTTACAGAATACTAATAAAGCTTTGACTTGATAAAATTCTTTACAAATTTTATTGATAAATTGCTTGTCAAGAAATCGCAGCATAGGGGTGTTTGTTTGTACTCTTCTAAGCAATGTAAAATTTTATATTAAAATGTATTCGCTATTTTAAATATTCTCGAGTTCATCTCAAATTCTAATAGAATACGAGATATCTGATCCGAGTTCTCAGTTTCGTTACTAATTCTAACCAATTAGCCCAAGTTCGTTTTATGGTTTATTGGGAATTTTTAAAAATTGTTTGGTATTTTCTACAAAAGTACATAATCTGCCCTGTTCTGTCGGAACTCAATTCGAAATGTACATAAAAGTCGGATTTTAGTTTCGATCGGATTTAAAATGGTGTTCTATATTCCTATTGGAAATGGATTGTTAGAAACAAGATGAAAACGGATTCCAACATTTCAAAACCAGCTGTTTTGTAAGGTTAGAAAAAATAATTTTTTGTGCTTTTTTGATACATACCTATGTGAATTATCAATCATTTTTGTTGAATAAATTATAATTTTCATACATAAAATGAGTTTAATAAGTATGGCTGCAGTTTTATCGAAGAGTGAGAATCACGCGGACGAAAAAGTTAAGCATCAATCCTCTGGATTTATCTGATTCCGAGTAAGTATCAAGCAGTTAGTTTTATTTAAAATCATTTGATGATGTTTCTTTTAGATTTATTGTACAATATCGTCTAAATAAGTCGGCATTTTATTTGGTATTAAATGAAGTTAAACCTTCTACGATTCCCACAATTATTCAACTGACCACAACTTTATGGTTCCTGGCTGAAAGAGGCTATCAGCGTTCAGTGGGAAATGATGCAAACATAGCTCTATGAAGAAACACAGTGTCGAAAGTGGTCACGAACATATGAAACCATATGGAACGCCGAAAATGGATTAAGCTTGACATCGCGAAGTTTTGGGTAGTATTCTTGCGTTTTCCCCTGAAATAAAGTTTTATTATTCATTAAAATAAATAAACAATTGTTCTAGTTACTCACAAGTTAAAGCAAACCAAATTTTTATCGCGATGAAAATGGTTGCCAAATAGCTGATCGGATTAAAAACTGCTGTAAATTCGTTTTATCGCAACTAGCAATTCCAATTTAAAGTTAAATGTCGAATTGCAGAACACCTACGATCGGAATCAATTCCGATTTCAATCAAAATCGGATTTTAGGACAGAGCTGAATAATATTTTAACCGGTTTCACCAATTTATGTGACTGTCGTGAATCACTTTTAGGTTTGAGGTATAACACTCACGAAACTGTTAGATCCTTAAGAATTAAATAAAACTATAGAACTCTAAAGCCCTTAAGGGAGTATTCCTGTTTGGAAGGTTGTTTTTGCACCCTTTTTGAAAAACTTCTCAAATGAAAACAAAAAGAGATATTGAAATTCTGTTTTTTTATTGTATTAAGAACATATTAAATTAAATAAAAAATTTGTTTTTCCTTTGTACAAGGGCTGTTCAAAAAGTTGTCGGCCTTCAAAGTTGGGCGTCGAAAAAAAGGTATGCTGCTTGCGGCCCGGATAACTCAACTTCGAATCATCTGAAAAGAAAAAAGTAAATGGCGTTAGATTCAGTACAGATGAAATTCTGGTTCCTACCTCAATCATAATTTTGCGATTATTTTTTACAAAATGACGGTCATTGAAATATGAAAAACCAACTTTGGGTCCTTTTTTTGTAGTTTAGTGTTCAAATGTAATAGTAAAAAATTGTTTAAAATTGTGATTGAGGTAGAAACCAGAATGGTGGCAGTTCTGCGTCGATTGCACTTAGTTTCATCAAAATTGGTTTAGAACTACGGGCGCAATTTGGGCCGCAAGCTCGAAAAACGTGGTTTCGAGATAAATGCGTTTAAGTTTGAAGTTATTTTTTTGCATGAAACAATAAAATTGAAATGAAAAATTTAAGTATGCAGTTTTAGAAATCTTAGAATTCGACAATTCTACGTCGATTGCACTTGGTTTCATCAATATCGGCTCAGTAGAACCGCAGAAAAGTGAGTTCGAAATTCAAAAACGTGATTTTGAAAAAACTCAAAGAAAATTTTAGGCAATAAAACATTTTTTTTTTTTGAAATACTTACATTTATCAATCTGCAATGACAGCTGGTTTCATCAAAATCGGTTCTGTAGAATCAGAGAAAAGTGACTTCGAAGTTCTAAAATGGGATTTTGAAAAAACCCAAAGAAAATTTTAGGCAATAAAACATTTTTTTTTTTTTTGTGAAATACAATAAAGAACTCCTTCCTCTTCTTCAAAAAATGAGGACTCAGCGGCTCTTTGTGCTCTTCGGGCAGTTCTACTTTCTTTTGATGCGGCCAGAGCTCTGGTTTCGGACCTTTTCAAAAGTTCTTTGAGAAAACTGTATAAAACTCCAAAATGCAATTCTCCGTTTTGTTGTCAATGCGTATGTCTTCGTTTTCATTATTTTTAAATTTTTTTACCGATGTACTTGTGTACTCGGTGTCCTCATCTCTTTCGTGTTGGTTACCACGAAACTGGCGTTTCAAGGGACAAGTTTTTCGATTGCTACCAGTGTTTCTTTTATTTTTATTTCTATTACTTTTTCTATCCATTGTCTTTAGCACAAACAAAAATTTTTATCAAAACTGTACTTTTCAAAACTGTATGCGCGCGCGCGTCCTGTTTATAACTCAATTCAAAGTGAACTAAACGCTGCCAACAGCTTCGAATACCTAAGCTCTAAAATGTGTATTAATTTATATTTAAAATGCGTATACAAACAAGTTATTACCTACTAAAGAAGGCATTGAACGAAATTCGATGGTTGCTTCAAACTGTTGCATTAAAAAAGTAGCCAAATTAAGCAAATCGCATTTTGGCGAAAACATTGCTGGACAAAAAAGGCCAAATCTCCTAAAGTATTTCGAATTTTAAAAAACCCTTTTATGTGGACGATATTCTCAAATATCCAAGCTATAAAAATATGCAAAAAAAAAATTAAAAAAAAATGTTTGCCAACCAGGAATACTCCCTTAACAAATTCTCTCAGTAACTTACACATGCAGCATGCATTAGTAATGCTTTTTTGAAAAATCGATCCATTTTATCAATAATAACCATTACAATATTATTAACTGATTTTTTGATGCATCTCTGTGAGCTGCAACAATTAACAAATTAATTCACCATAAGCAACACGTTGGGAAACTAGCTGCAAGGAAAAATAAAAAAACCAAAAAAAGAGGAATGCCCAATTCTTGAAAAACATGCAACATTCGATGCGCTAAAAACATGAATGCTGATCATAAATCATTTATTTGGTTAATTAACAACAATTTGGTACAGATTTAAATACAACACTTCTGTGCTTAAAGCCAAAAAGAGTGGGAAAAATAAAAAGAGTTGTAAAAAAGTAAAACTAGGCATAATTAAAATATATAGATTAATGCAACAGTGGGAATGGTGTGAGGGAAACAAAAAAACTTAAACATATAAGTGATGAAGAAGAAATTAAAATTAATGATACGCTAGAGTAAACTCAGACCAATGTTCCGATCTGCGTGAAGTCTAGCGTATCCGCCAGTAAAAGCAGCGGTGACGGCCTGCCAATTATTGTTGCGGCTGCTGGTGGTGGTGGTGGTGCTTTAGCTGGAGGTGATGCCTGAGCTGGAGTTGGCGCTGGGGCGGGCAGCGGAGAATTAATAATAGCTTTGGGCCCAAACATTTGTTTCTTGATGGTTTTCATGCAGTGCAGCACATGCAGCTTGTCGTTGAGATGCTGTTGTTGATGCTGTTGCAGTTCTGCGACCGCGCAGTTATTTTTGTTTGTAGCCAATGCTACATGATTAATAAGCTGATAATTAGCTGCTGCATTAGTTGCCGCTAATATTGTAGTTGCAGTTGTTGTTGCTGCTGCTGCTGCTGCTGCTGATGTGGTTGCTGCGGTTGCATTCACCGCTTGAGGTTTGGCAATTAGCTGTTGTAAACTAAGCAGATCTTCCGGTGACTGCATCTCATGCAATATTAATTTGGTGTTTGTTGCACTTTCTGCTGGTGCGGAATCGGTTTTCAGAATTGGAGCAGCCTCTACTGCTACTGTTATTCTTTCCGCTTCACTAGTCGTTGTTGCTACTGCTGCTAATTTGTGGTCAGCAGGTGTTTGTTGCTGCTGCTGCTGTTCAACAGCAATCTCGCTTGACTCATCTAACTGTCGACTTAATCGCTCCAACAGTTCGAGTTTCTGTTGTAGCTGCTCCTCGGACGTCTCTAGATTGCTCTCGATCTTGCGTATATCGACACATTGCAGCGCTATGTTGCTGTCCATATCGTCAATTTGCTGCTGCAGCTGCTGCTTGCTGTGTTGTACACGCTTCACATGCTGCTTACGTATCTTCGAGTGCAGCCTGAGCAGCAGCTCTTCTTCCTTCTGCAACTGCTTATTTAGTGCGTAAAGCTTCTCCATCCAAAGAATTTGCATTTCGATATCCTGTTTATTGTCAGTAGCAGCGCTGGCATCGGCAGAGGCAGCATCAATACCATTGTCGGCAGCGACATCAGCTGTTGTCATTATTGTTGCTGCTGCTGCTGTCTGGGAATGCTTCGAATTTCGGTGTTTGTGAGGTTTGTGTTTCCTTTCGTGTGGATGAAGGTGGTGTTGCTGCTTTTGCAGTGGTTTGATTTCTCTAGTTGTTGTTGTTGTTGTATAGCCCTGCAATGGTTCGTCTATATGCAAAATAGTGAAATTGAAAGTGAAAAATTAATATTTATTATTTATACGTACAGCTAAACAATTTTTTTGTTTCTACTACTTATCTCTAACTACCCAGCAAACCAAAAGATGTCGTTTCGAGACTAAGCAAAGCTTAAATAGTTTGTATCGAGACAATATCGTTCCAATATCGAGAAATGTCTGTTCTCGATGCAAAAGCTTTAACTTATCAGTAACCATATCGAGATTCAATTAAATTTCGATTTCATAATAATATCGAGGATTAATGTAATTCCGATATGAAATTTGATTTTTAGTCTATAAAAGTTATAGTAACGACATTAAATATTGCTTTAAATATTATTTCAGAATCCCGTAGACACTATATCTACGGTGGCCATGCGTCTCGTATTACCCGCGACAGTACGGTCTTTCAGTTTAGTGTCGCAACCGTATTTCTAAAATTATAAATGCCGAAAGTACCATACTTTGCACTTGTTTTTAAGTTCCTTAAATATTCCATAGATTTTTTTTATATATTTTCAAGTCCCAACGCATAATGCGTAAGGGGTATATTAACTTTGTCATTCCGTTTGTAACGCCAATAAAGAGGCGTGCCAGGTATAGAAATGTGTATATATTTTTGATCAGCATTACCACCTGAGTCGATTTCCGTGTGACCGTCTGTCTGTCTGTCGACACGATTATAGCCGTAATTTTTAAGCTATCGCAAGAAATTCAAAATATAAGCTTCTTTTTAAAAAATTAAGATTAAGTTCGAGAATGAGCCAAATTGGTTTAAAACCACGCCTACTTTTCGTACAAAAAGATTTATTTTAACCGTCAAATCTCTTAAAAATGCACAAAAATTAAAAAATGCCATGAAAACTTGCAAATATGCTTCGATATATAATATAAACCATCACTACTTATGATATTTGGTAAAATCGCTTGAAAACCACACCTATCTCCCATACAAAGTGACTTTATTTTAACCGTAAAATCTCTTAAAAATCCACAAAAATTAAAGAAATATCATGTGAAATTTTGCACATATGCTTTGCTATTCAATAAAATCTATCGCTATGATACTTGGCAAAATCGCCAAGTCCCCTATCTTTCATACGAAGTGACTTCATCAAAATAGAAAAACTTTCGTAAATATAGCTATAAAACTGAATGTCATCGTGTCTGTATGTGCCCAAATTCTGATCGTTTGCACGACCTATATCAAATTTTGCATATATATTCTTCGGTATAATGTGATGTCTTAAGACTAGAAAAGTGGGCGTGACATTTTACTTTTAATCGAACTTCTATTACACCGTGTACTCCTTGGTAATAAAATTGGGCGGGTCTAGACAGTGAGCGTAGCGCTTCATTTTTAATCTAGCTCCATCTACACCGTTTGACCGATTTCAACAAAATATCTCACATAAATTTTTAAGTGAAATGAAAAGTTTTAAGCCTACAAAAGTGGGTGTGATTTGACAAGGGTGCGTGTCAATTTAATTCAAATCGAACGCTAAATAAGCCACAAATAAGCCTACGCAAATAAGCCTACAAAAGTGGGTGTGATTTGACAAGGGTGCGTGTCAATTTAATTCAAATCGAACGCTCCGTTCACACACCGTTTGTCCGATTTAAACCAAATTTGGCACACATATTATTTGAAATAAAGAGCGATTAGTAGTTTGCAAAAGTGTGCGAAATTATACAAGGGGTGTGGCACTTGAATTTAAAACTAACTTCTTCTACATCGTTAGTCCAACATCAACCCAATTTTGCAAAATATTCCTTGAAGTAATGAGCAGTGTTTAGTCTAGAAAATTAGGCGAAATTAAACAGGGGGCGTGACACTTTAACTAAAATTGAACTCCTTCTGCACCATTTTTCTGACTTCAATCTTTGTAAATATTTTTTTGGTGCAATGAGAAGTCCATTGTGTGAAGTTTTGACAGCAGTTAATAATCTAGAAAATTAGGCGGAATTGAACAGGGGATGTGGCTCTTTAGTTTCGATAGTCGATATGAATTCAACCAAATTTTGCACCTACATATATTTTTAGCATAATGAGCAGTCATGAGTTAGAAAAGTAGTCGGGGTTAGGTAGGGGGCATGGCACTTTAATGTTATTCGAGCACCTACACCTTCATAAATTGGGCGGTACAAGACAGGGGCGTGGCGTTTGTTCGACTCCAAACAAATTTTTCCCAATAGTTTTTGAAATAATGTGCAGTCCTTAGACTTTGTGACGAAGTCCGACATAGGGGGGGAGTGGGGGAATCAAAAACTGACCAAAAACATGTTATATAATTTATGAACAGCCCCTATTACAATAAGAACAAAAAGGAGTTTTTTTCGAAAAGTAAAAAGTCACAACTCTTGAGGTTTTCGTCCAATTTTCATGTTTGATAGCTTATTTTAAAGAAATATTAAATAGAAAACGAGCTGTGATCCAGCTTTTTGAAAATGTACACTTATACAAAAGATATTTGGGTTTTTTTGAAAAATTTAGCACTTTTTTCCCATATGAACAAGTATTGACATGTATCGATGCAAGTCGGCACGGGTTCCCGTCGTCCTAGGTACAGAAAATTTTAGAAATTTAAGCCATATCCAAGTCTGTAAGAAGGTAAGCCATAAAAAAAACAGCTTCAATTTTTAAGGGACACCCTAATGTCCCTGTTATAATCTGTTAATCTGTTATATAAATTTACATGCAATACGATGAGACTTCAACTATTACAGATGAAAAATATCGAAATTTATTCAAATAATGTACCGAAATAATAACGCTAAATCTAACTATCAATTCTTGTTTGCTGGGTATGAACTGTTGCTGCCCACCTGTATCTGTCTCTGTTAGCTACACTTGCCTAAAGCTGCCTGAGTTTCAATAAAAAAAAACCTTTATCCTCACAATTTTAACAATCTGTGAATTTATTTTTTTAAATGATTTATTTTTATTATATAGCTGCAAAACTTGACTGCTTTTCTTTTTTAGAAACTCACAAAAGCCAAATGCTCTTTTCATGAATTTATTTAATAAAATATTTGTTGTTTCATTTTTTTTTTAGCAGTAAAAATATTTTTATTGTTTCTCGTTTTCCGTTTTGCCTACAGCTATTTAATCTGTACATTTTTTTTTTATTGCTGTTTTTGACCAACAGTGGCTTGGCTGCCACCCACACCCTGGACTCGAAATAGGGTTGTTCTGGGCTTGGCACATGTTTATTTAGCTAATTCATAGTTCATTATAGAGAATAGCAAAAAATAGCTTTTTATCAAGGCCGTAAAGGCTCAGTATTTGACCTATAAAAATGTATGGCTAAGCAGTGAGTTTGTGAATGAGTGAGTTAGTGAATTAGTAGCTAAAGTGGAAGCAGCAGTGCAAATTAAGCTTTCTTCTGATAACAAGCATAAAATTCATCAAAGAGTATTAACATCATAATAAAATAAATAATATAACAAGAGCTGAAGTGGAATTTAAGTGCATTATTTAAATGCTATTTCCGGAATTTCTATTTTTTGTTGTCGTTTATTTTTTTTTTTGCTATTTTGGTCTTAAGCTTTACGAGCTACATATACGAGTACATGAAAGGGAATAAAAAAGCATTGCTTTTATGTTACAAATAAATTATGCATTTCTTTATTTGTTTTCGAATTTTGTTGTAAATTATTGCTTATTTTGAAGTCGAATTCTAGCCTTATGTTATTTGTGCCTATCATCATAAAATATTTTTGTTTTTATTTTATGGCATATTAAGGATGATTCTGAGGGTAGAACAGTTAATGTACATAGATGTTGAACAAGGATGTTGAATAAAAATTATATTGTTAATGTTTATTCAATAAATTCACTCAATAAATTACTAAAAAATTTTAGAAGACAAAGAGTGCTTCATCCTTCTAAAATCTTTAGACGGATGCAATTAGAGTCAGGCGTGACTACAGGTTGTAGAGGGATATGGGGCCTAAGGCCTCCCCCCACGCACGCTCATAATTTACTAGTAACAAAAACGTCTAGGAACAAATTTGCTATAAATGCTATAATAGTTTACTTAAAATTGCAATAAAGGTTCCTCTTGTCGTTTTTGTTTACAGAAAATTTCTAAAATATTTTATCAGTAATTGTATCATTTCATAAGCAAATTTTGACAAAGTTTATAAAAATTCAATGAGATATTAAGTTTTTAGAGCGGTCTGAAAATATAAAACTGTATTTAAAAGTGTCAAACTGTTGAAGTTTAAGAGGTTAATACAAGTTATATTCTATGTCTATACTATTATATAAAATAGAAGTGCAAATGTTGAATAATCAGTGTATTTAATGAAAGTGTAAAGTTATTTAAATAAGTCATCCACGCATTGCTTGATTGTTTTCTTCTCACGCGTTTGCGTTGAGAGAGCTTAAATAAGCTTCATGTTGCTCGCTTCTCTTCTCTTCTCTTCTCTTCTCTTCTCTTCTCTTCTCTTCTCTTCTCTTCTCTTCTCTTCTCTTCTCTTCTCTTCTCTTCTCTTCTCTTCTCTTCTCTTCTCTTCTCTTCTCTTCTCTTCTCTTCTCTTCTCTTCTCTTCTCTTCTCTTTAAAATAAAATTTCTGCTGCTGAAACGTTGAATATGTTGCGGAAGGCCTTCGGTGAGCAAGCTCGAACAGAGGGTCGAGAAAGCGATGAATACCAGACACGACTAGGACGACCATCAACATCAATTACTGAGCTACACGTCAACAAAATCAAAGAATTTGTGCTTCAAAATCATCGGTTGACAGAGACCTTGTTGGATTATCGGAAGGATCAGTGAAAACTATTTTGAGTGACTGTTTGGCCTCAGAAAAGTGAAATCTCGATTAGTGCAAAAAACGCCCAATTTCATGGAAAAACAGCGCCGCGTTGATGTGTGAGAAACAATGCTGTCCGACTATCAAGACAAAATGAAACGCATCATAACTGGAGATGAGACTTGGGTGCAGGCTTACGACCCGAAAACAGGCGATCAATTGGGTGAATACCATTCCAAATATCAGCCGAGACTGAAAAAACCACGTCAAAGCAAGTCAAAAATCAAGGTCAAGGTGATGTGCATTGAGAATTCCTTCCAACTGGCTGTCTTTCAAACTGTCAACAAAGAATACTACTTGGGTGTTATACGTCGTTTGCATAATGGTGTGCGTCAAAAAAGAGCGGATTTGTGGAGAGACAACAATAATGCACCATCTCACACTGCACTCGTAATTCGTGATAATTTCTGCAAAAAAATCGACCCATACTCGTTCCGCAACCACCGTATATGCCTGACTTAGCACCGTATGCCTTCTGGCTATTCGCCAGAATTTGGTTTATTGACGTTCAAATGGTTTTGTTGTTACTTTCAATTGAAAACTTTAAAAAAAAATGTGAGAGCGGATGAACACATTGTAGAGCTATCAAAATTTGTTAATTTTTTAATGCAAGGGCCCAAGTTAGACAATGATCGTTTGTTCGGCGTGCAATGCTTTCACATTTTGATCGCTGGTCGGTCAGACGACAATGATGTGATCGCCGTTCATCGTTCGACATTTTCATATTCTTTTTATCACGCAACACTCTTTTGAAATTTGATCAAACGATCACCGCCTGACTTGGGCCAAGACGATTCACAGACCACATTTAGCGTGCTTAGAATTTTTTTTTCTTCTAAACAATTTTTTCATGAAATTCATCTAATCAATTGAATTTCATGTCTCAGTGAAATATGAAATTAAAGAAAAAAAAACAACATACACAAAACATTATGAGCAATGAATTAAAAGAAAAAAAGATTTCAATCAAGGGGTTTGAAGTCCCAGCTGACTTCAAGTGACTTCAAGGGAATGCAATCAATTGCTACATAACTCAATGCGAGACTGCAATCAAATGACTACGCTCATTATATTTACAATGCCCGTTCCAGTTTTCCAGTAGCAGGGCATCACAAAATAGTAATTCCATTTTGAGTTTCAATGTACTTCCAAACTTCCAAAGCTATTCGATATTAAAAATTTGGCCTGTATGGGCGAAGTCACACCCCCTTGTCTAATATGCGTCCCAGTTTTCTATTACAAGGGCATCACCAAGTTTTAACTCTATTCCAAGTGTTAGTCCATAGCTATTCTGTACAGATAATTTGACTTGTATGGACGCAGCTACGCCCCGTTTTGCCTCCACACTCCACACTGAGTTTCATTGTTATACGATGTTTAGTTGCAAAGCTATTAGATATCAAAAATTTAAATTGTATGGACGATGCCACGCCCCATTGACCAATGCTCGCTCAATTTTCACAGTCGCAGGACACAAGTAAATAGTAAGTTAGTAGTAAATTTCATTGATGTATGACTTATGAAGCTAAACCGAAAATTAGGGCTGCTAAAAAGTGCCACGCCCCACGTTCAACATACATAAATTAAATACCACTGGTACGGCATGTATAAATTGAAGTCGAATACCGAATACCGGGGCTGTGCGACCTTTAATTCCAAAACTATTCGATATCGCAAACTTGTATTGTATGGGAGGTACCACGCCCTTTGGTTTATATATATATATATATAACTGGGCGGTAACAGTGGGTGTTGCAACACTTTAGTATGTATAAAGTGCCCGCCACTTAAACCCATAGCACCTATACAGGGTGTCCCAGACTTAGAGTACTATAATGTGGGGGCTGATTCCTCATGATGAGACGAGCAAAAAATCGTATTGGTGGGGGTGGTCGCAAATGCCCCCCTAGGGGGCTAGGAGGGAAAAACAAAAAAATAGGTGTCGTAACGTTTTAATCCATAGCTAACATATCTCTGCAACGATTAAAAAAAACATAACTTTTTGAAAAGAAAATTAAATTTGCTTTAAATTATTTTTGCAAAATTTTTCCATAAAGTCATAAACAAAAAATGTATAAGCACCTGAAGTCAAAAAATTGGTTTTTTTCTTTAAAAATTCAACTTTCAAGGCAATTTTCTCAGAAAAAAACCAAATGTTTTATTATTTTTTATGACGCAGTTTTTTTCCTTGGTCAATTCTCTTAAAATTTTCTAAAACCGTAACAAAAAATAATGTCTGCGTACTCTGAGTTGGAAAACATTATAACTCTACGATCGGTGAAAGAATGTGTCGATTCAGGCATGTGATGCACTTAATAATGAGAAATTGCTTTTTTTTCTTAATTCCGTTAAATCTAACTGTTTTACTAGTTATTGTAAGCAACAAAAAAACAAAGTCGCCTTGCTTGCATTAAGTACCCCAGTGGGAGGAAAAAGTGGTAGAATCGGAAAATCGATATTATACGAAAAATATTATCTCTGAGGTATAAACAATGTATGATGGATTTTTAGAGAATTGACCAAGGAAAAAAACTGCGAATGTTGAACTGTTGAATTTTTAAAGAAAAAAAACTATTTTTTGACTTCAGGTGCTTATACATTTTTTGTTTATGACTTGATGGAAAAATTTTGCAAAAGTAATTTAAAGCAAATTTAATTTTCTTTTCAAAAAAGTATGGTTTTTTTAATCGTTGCAGAGATATGTTAGCTATGGATTAAAACGTAACGACACCTAATTTTTTGTTTTTCCCTCCTAGCCCCCTAGGGGGGCATTTGCGACCACCCCACCCATACAATTTTTTGCTCGTCTCATCACGAGGAATCAGCCCCCACATTATAGTACTCTAAGTCTGGGACACCCTGTATACTAAGTTTTACTTACATGTGCAAGGCAAACATGTTTGATGAGCTTTTGTTTTTATTACCGAGGCGATTACCTACCGATTACCGAACCAATTACCGAGGCGATTACCAACCAATTTCCGATAACCGAGGCGATTACCAACCGATTACCGAACCTATTACCGAGGCGATAATCGACCAATTACCTATAACCGAGGCGATTACCAACCGATTACCGAACCAATTACCGATTACCGAAGCGATTTCCGATTACCGAAGCGGTCACCAACCAATTACCGAACCAATTATTTATAACCGAGACGATTACCAACCAATTACCGATTACCGAAGCGATTACCAAGCGCTTCCTGAACCAATTACCGATAACAGGACAAATTTCCGATTACCGAAGCGATCACCAATCAATTACCGAACCAATTACCTATAACCGAGACGATTACCAACCGATTACCGAACCAATTACCGATTACCAAAGCTTTTACCGAAGCAATTACCAACCGATTACCAATTACCGAAGCGATTACTAACAGATTACCGATTATCGATTTCCGAAGCGATTACCAACCCATTAACGATTACCGAAGCGATCACCAACTGATTACCGAGCCAATTACCGATTACCCAACCAAAGTTATTGTTTTGCAAATAAATTTTATATATACATTAAAAAATACCAGTTTATACATTCAATAACGCATTAATTGATAAAAAGAGTTAAAATAGTAGAACCCGTCCGATTTGCCGACTCTAGCTACTTCGGAAATTTATAACAGTTATGTTATTTCATAGCTTTAAGTTTTCACTTTGATCGGCAGTCCCCCACTGCTTACTTTTTTTTAAGATTTCTGACTTTTTCGGTTGATTTTTTTTAAATTTTCTTTTATACACACACCTTATCCTAATAATTACAAACACTTAAAAAAAAATCAGCCAAATCGGTCGCGCCGTTCTCAAGTGATGATCGGTAATACGGTCAAAATCTATGGGAATTGACAAAGATGCATGAAAGTCATAAAAAGGTAAATAGTTAAAAAAGTGAACTCGTGAATTCGTGTACACGTGAACATGTATTTTTGCAACTTCACGTGTAGTTCGAGTTCGTAATTTTCTTTAAAAATTCTTAAATACACATGAACACGTGTTACTCGTGTTCACGTGAAAATGGCAGCTCTACTTTTAAGCTTCTCTCTAAGGACGACCTCAATTTAGCCTCAAACAAATGTTTCCCCCATATATATTTGTAACTTGTAATTTAATTTAATACCAACCTATAAAAATCTCCTCGCCCTCCACATAGTCGCCGTCATCCGCAACCGCCTCATCCAAACCATTTAAATAGGTTTCCAGTAAATAATTTTTACCCAGCTCGCGTTCACGTGTTCTATGGTTTTCCTCTTCAATTTTTGAAATCTGTCGTTCTTTTTCTCTGCACACGCCAAAAAAGAAGAAGAAGAAGAAAAAGATAAAAAAAGACATGTTACATTAACAGGCAACAGTGCGTTGCAAAAATAAAATTAAGTCAAACCTTAAGAGCGTTAACTGTCGATGTATGGTCTCATCCTGGGCCATGATAATCTTTAAAAGCCGCTCATTGGCAGCACTGCTGCGTTGCGACAATTTCGGATGCAGTGTATTACCCTGGGCCAACCAGCTGATGGTAGACTTGTGCTTCTTGCGTCGCAAGCGAGCACTACGTGAGCTGCCTACAGGGCTGCCCATGCCGCTGTCCTTGTCGGTGGAAAGCAGCGAACCCAGACCAAGATTACCGCTGCTAGCGGCATTATGCGACGAGTGTGTTAGACGTCTCAAGAAAAGCTGATGCTGCAAATAAGCAAGAAGAATGGTGAAGAGGTTAAATTCAAACGACAATTTGAGGTCGCCAGCAATGTGTGCGTGTGGCATGTGCAAAATTTAAGAAAAAAAAAAAAAAATATATTGATTTTTTTGTTTCATTTAGAAGCTTTGTTTTTGTTGTGCTGCTACTGCGCCAAAATGATTTAAAAACAATTTAAGTTGCGTGACCTGTTCTGACGTTGCTGTCATGTCGTTGAGACGCTACACATCTTAAACTTGAGTTGATGGGTTAAATGGAAGTTTGAGAATGTGGTTAAGATTTCATATGTGGGACTTGGAATATACTAACTAACCTCTTTTCTGCCTGGCGCTTCTCCACTAGCCACTGGCAGCACATCAAAAACTTTTGTGCTGCCATCTAGGAACTCCTCGCAATGCCGGTGCTGCTTGACAATGACGTACGTAGCGTGTTCATTGCGGCATGCAGCAGCGGTATTGAAGTCCTCCAGGTTTTGAAGTTTTTGTGAGTTCAACTCGACAATCTCGTCGGCTACTGGTGATTGAGATTCTTTGGTATTTAACATTGATTGATTGATGGAATTATTAATGTCAGAGTTGTTGTTGTTGTTGTTGGTGTTGTTGGTGTTGATGTTGCTGTTTTTGCTGTCTTCGTTACACAACTGTTGGTCATCCTGATAGCTAAGTAATGCATTGATAAGATCCGTGCACGTTGTATTTGCATCTACTCCGGACACCCAGTGCTTCTCGCCATCCACCCAAATTGAAACATTGTCCGAAAGTGTTTCCATCGAGGCTAAAGAATCCGTCTCATCGTTGTCCTCAGCGTGTTTTTTGTTGTTTGTGCCGCTTTTGTTGTTGCTGTTGTTGTTGTTGTTGTTGTTGTTGTTGTTGTTGATGGTATCATGTGGCAGATAGAGTATCCCATTGGAATAACCAACGGCTGCAGTGGCCGCAATCATTATAGTTGGCGGGAATTGATTTGTGGTTATTGTTGTTGTAGTTGCTGTGCTAGTTGCTACTACTGTGGATGTTGCTGCAGTTGTAGCAGTTGTTCCTGTTGTTGTTGCTGTTGTTGTTGTTGTTGTTTTTGCTGTTTGCTTGCTTGTACTTGTCTTTTGTGTATTGAATTGTATCCTGATATATGATGACATGGTCCAGAAGCCATCATCGGAAGATAGTAGAGGTTAGCATGAAAAGAGAGAGAGAGAGAGATAGATAAATACGTTAAGCACTGTATTTGTAGATGTTTTTTTTTTGCTGTTATTTTCATTGCTTCAAATAAATACTTTCGATGGTGTACCGAATAATTGCATTGATCGCTGAAGTGGAAATGTTGCTGCAAAACATTGCTGTGATTTACAAGGAAATAAAGTTTCATTAAAATCGAACAACTGACCATCGACATAAGAATCCATTCAATGAATGTACACTTGATTTATAAATAAAATTTTTAATTCACATTAAATTTTAAAAAATTCATTCATTTTAATTATTGTTTTTTTTTTTTTTTTTGTTATTCAAAATAATGAATCAATTTTTTATTCATATGAATGCTATTGACAAAGAATTTCAGAATTTTCATTTATATCCTTTTTATCCATTTTTAATTTTTTTCATTATATTAGGGGTGTTCAGGCGATACCTTCAGACGTGATGGCCTTGAAATCAAAAAATTTCGTTCGAACGATCCAACATTTCAGTTTTTATGGTGCCGTGCGGCAAGGTTTGACAGCATGCTGTATCGCCTGACCCCCCCTATTGGCTTGCTACCACGATTGGATTTTGGTCTAGGCTGAGAGCATTTCAGACTTTCACATTGTTGGATCTTGAATGGCAATTATAATGTGTAAAGTGTGTTACACATCACCCCACTCTCACTTTTTTCTCATTGATGAAATTTTAACACGACGTGAAAAAATGTTAAATCTCTTGTTATATTTAAAGATATTAAACAATACCACATTGTTTATCTACTTTTAAAATCTGAAAAAAATTTTATTCGAAACTAATTTTTATGTAAATTTAAAAAAACTTTTCAACGTACATTCTCAGGTCTTTTAAGAACTCTAATGAAATGTGTGTTTGCCTACTTCCAACACTCCAATACCAAAAAACTAGATGTGGTCAAAAAAAACATATTCTTATTGTTTCTAAAACTGCATGCTCAAATTTTTCACTCACACATGTTAAAATTTTGTACGAAAAATTGCCGTGTTACACATCACCCCATGGTACACATTACTCCACCTCATTCTACTTAAAATTCTGAATATGAATGCAGAGCTTACAGCTCTGGTTGTTATTTACGTCAAAAGTCAGTGCATTTTTTTTATTTTTTTTTTCTTAAAAGTTCATAAATTCGAAGTTTATAAAGTCGAAAACGAGGTGGAACTAAACTTTAAAGACGGGGAAATTAATGATATTGTATACAAAAGTAGGGAATTTTTTTCACTGACACCTCGAAATACTGATATGAAACGTCAACGTCAAATGTTCTAATCAGCAAACCGAACCCGAATTATGGACCGTCACCGTCATATGCTCCAAGCAGCAATTCGAACCGGAATTACTTGAATTATGAATCGTTACTATCAAATGCTCTAAACAGCTAACTGAACCCAAATGAATTCAGATTGAGATATGGACCGTCCCGTCAAATGCTTTAGGCAGAAATTCGAATTCGAATTAATCTAATGATGAACCGTCACAGCAAATGATCTAAACAGCAAACCGAACCTGTGTGAATTATGGACCGTCACCGTCAAATATTCTAATCAGCAAACCGAAACCGAATTATGGACCGTCCCCGTCAAATGTTCTAAGCAGCAATTCGAACCAAAATTACTTGAATTATGAATCGTTACCATCAAATGCTCTTAACAGCTAACTGAACCCAAATGGATTCAGATTCAGATATGGACCGTCACCGTCAAATGCTCTAGTCAATATTCCCAACCCGAACTACGCTTAATACCGGATACCCACATTACTTGGTCCTGTTGTCACCGAAAACTTCAACCTGTAATATAGGATATTCATTATTTCCGTAACCAAGTGCACCAACGCCAGAACCAAAAACGGACTACTTTTAGTACCAGATATCGACTGTAGAATAATCATCACTAACTGTACAATACGTAAGCTGCACTACTTGTATTGTATTAAGGGAGTATTCCTGGTTGGAAGGCTGTTTTTGGACCCTTTCTGGAAAACTTCTCATTTGAAAACGCAAAGAGTTATTTAAATTCTGTGTATTAAGAACATATTAAATTAAATAAAAATTTTTTTTCCTTTGTACGAGAGCTGATCAAAAAGTTGTCGGCCTTCAAAGTTGGGCGTCGAAAAAAAGGGATGCTGCTTGCGGCCCGGATAACTCGACTTCGAATCATCTGAAATGGGAAAAGTAAACGGCGTTAGATTCAGTACAGATGTAATTCTGGTCCCTATCTCAATCATAATTTTGCGATTAGTTTTTCCAAAATGGCGTTCATTGAAAAATGAAAAACTTATTTTGGGTCTTTTTTTTTTGCAGTTTAGTGTAAAAAAAAAATTGTTTAAAATTGTGATTAAGGTAGCGACCAGAATGGTAACAATTCTGCGTCGATTGCACTTTGTTTCATCAAAATCGATTCAGAACTACGGTCGCAATCTGGGCCGCAAGCTCGTAAAACGTGGTTTCGAGATAAACGCGTTTAAGTGTGAAGTTATTTTTTTGCATAAAAAAAAAATTTGTAATGAAAAATTTGAGCATGCAGTTTTAGAAATTTGACAATTTTGCGACGATTGCACTTGGTTTTATCAAAATCGGTTTAGTAGAACCGGAGAAAAGTGACTTCGAAGTTCAAAAACGTGATTTTGAAAAAACTTATAGAAAATTTTAGGTAATAAAATATTTTTTTTTTTGTGAAATACTAACATATAGCAATCTGCAATGCCAGCCCCATAAAGAACTCCTTCCTCTTCTTCAAAAAATGAGGACTCAGCGGCTCTTTGTGCTCTTCGGGCAGTCCTACCTTCTTTTGATGCGGCCAGAGCTCTGGTTTCGGACCTTTTCAAACGTTCTCCGTTCCGAGACATGGCGAAATCATATGTGACGTTGCCAATCGGGATGCCTATTAGGTTCATTATTTGAAGTATTTGCAAAAAATCTTCGTTAAATATGACAGTTGCAATATATGTAATAGGCAATCTCAATAGTGCGTGCGAAAGATTCGTTGCTGTTTTGAGTTTCGGAGCCAAGGTATCTGTTCAACAAATCATCGGCTGACAGTGCTTCGTAAATAGGTTTGATTGCTTCCTGGACTCTCTGATTTAGTGGTGCATACGTATGCTCGAAGCTGTCGATTGTCCCTTCTGCTACCGCTTTTTGCCAGGCGCACCAGCTCGACGCACTGGTCGGACTCTTTTCTCTTTTTTGGCCTTGCGGATTCTGGGGCCCATTCTTTTTTGCACGTGTGATATAAATTCTTTTTTTTCAACGATTGGGTCGCCATCGTACGGATCGTCGTCTATAATAGCTTTGAATGTTTTTGAGTCGCCACCGCCGATACACTTGCAGTATTTTACGCCATGCTTTTGGACTGATATGGTGAACATTTCCTTTATCGCATTCACCTCCATCTTCTCAGAGCTTTCTTGATGGTTGGCACGGCATTCCTCTTCGTGGTCTTCAATCCACATTTCATATGACAGTGGGTCTTTCTTAGCTTCTCAATACTTACAACTGTTGCATACGCTAGACTTTACAACTGAGTCGACTATTTTTTACTGTATTTGCCGATCAACGTTGTAGCGCCGTATAGTGGAGAAAAGCCGAGTTTTTTCCAAGTGCCATCACGTGATTTGTTGGGTCGCACTGTGGATCTGCTGTGACCAATGGCATCTTTCTCTTCTTTCCCGGCTTTTGAAAGAGAGTGTCCATAGATCGCGCTTGCAGCTGTATGAAAGTTCTTTAGGGCAGTGTAGTATAACGAGTTACCCACATCTCTGTCGATATCCTTGAGGCCACAAAACTTGTTAATGCCTTTTGACCCAATGCCTAAAAGCCTCATGGCAAAATCAAGCGCCGGTTCATCAAATATGATTTGCCAACCAACGACGACGAAAAAATGTATGTAGCGGTCGGGCAAGCGCAGTTCAAAACACCAATTTTGAAGCCAATTTCATACGGCGATGCTTTTTTAAACTCGATTTTTCCTTCACATTTGGCACATATCACCAGATTAGCAATCGCCGAGAAAACTGTATAAAACTCCAAACTGCAATTCTCCGTTTTGTTGTCAATGCTTATGTCTTCGTTTTCATTATTTTGAAATTTTTTTGCCGATGTACTTGTGAATTCGGTGCCCTCGTCTCTTTCGTGTTGGTTACCACGAAACTGGCGTTTCAAGGGACAAGTTTTTCGATTGCTACCAGTGTTTCTTTTATTTTTATTACTTTTTCTATCCATTGTCTTTAGCACAAACAAAAATTTTTATCAAAACTGTACTTTTCAAAACTGTATGCGCGCGGGCGTCCCCTTTCTAACTCAATTCAAAGTGAACTATACGCTGCCAACATTCGAATACCTAAGCTCTAAAATGTGTATTTATATATTTTTAAAATGCGTATACAAACAAGTTATTACCTACTAAAGAACGCGTTCAACGAAATTCGGTGGTAGCTTCAGACGTTGCATTCAAAAAGTAGCCAAATTAAGCAAATCGCATTTTGGCGAAAACATTGCTGGACAAAAAAGGCCAAATCTTCTAAAGTATTTCGAATTTTAAAAAAACCCTTTTAGGACGATATTCTCACGATATATCCAAGCTATAAAAATATGCAAAAAAAATTATCAAAAAGAAATTTTTGCCAACTAGGAATACTCCCTTAAGCGAACGTTTTAAATGCTCATTTAACGGTACTTCGCGGTGTCACTCTACAACATTATTAAAATTAGATGTATGAATGCTTATGTTAGATTATCCAAGAATAATTTAATTAAAAATTTAAATATATAATCAAAAACAACAATCTAATAAACAACGGTTTAATTGATATATCAATTTGTTGTCTTTCTTAAAACCAGTCAAGTTGTTTTGCTCGAAAAACGCGTTCTTCTTGCTAACTGATCATATTTATGGCACTTTGGCTATAATCCTCAACATAAACTCGATAACAGCATCAAATAAAATATACAAAAATCTTATTTATTTTGTGAATACTTTTTTGTGTCTTTGGTGTTCTTTTCTTTTATTTTTTTTTTTTTTGGTATCATAAAAGTTGAATTATGAGTTCTTGGCTTCTTATATGTAAATTTATGCAAGCTTAAAAATTTATTATTACTGTATAATATAACGATCTGTTTGGGGTCTTAGAAAATGTAGAAAATCAATTCAAATATTTAAGCGTATGAATATTAAGGTAACATTGATTTATGACGTGATTTGTTACAGATTGTTCAATATATTTGCATAGAATTTCCAAAAATTTTTTATTATCTATAAATGTGTATTTTGAAGATTTATGCTGGTAAGTTAAAAAAATCTGACATGATTATTTCAACAAAATGTAGATATAAAGCTTTTTGTAAAATATTTTTTTTTCATTTCTGGGTATTTCGATTTTGGTGCATTTATTAAGGTCAGTGCAAAAGAAAAGAATATTTGGACAGCTCCATGGTTATAACAAGAAATGTAAACAAAAGCTGTGTGACAGAGTTAAGGGGTTACATGACATAGGCAGTTTTTTGAAATCGATTTTTTTAATAATTTTGTATTTTAGTAAATATTCTTAAGATTCTAAGAAAAAATTTACGTACGGCAGCTGGTATATACTTGTTTTACTTGCTACCTGTCTTTTGGTGGTTGTTATTTCGTACCTACTTGACGGGTGAAGGGTGAAGCCCGAATTGCTAAACGATTGCAAAAAACTATAAGAAACAGCACAACACAAGATAACGAAGGCATACAGTACGAAGCAGGAATGGCAGATTGAAGGTAATCTTTTTTTTCTTTGTTCACAAACTTTGAACGCGTTTATGTAGACGCGTTTATTTCGTACTGGTTGCGGCACTAGCGGGTTCATTTTTTGACGAAATTTTTTTTTTATTTGTTTAACTTGATTCGCTATCGTATGACACGAGCTTTTTTTAAATTTTTTTTCGATTTTTTATGAATTTTTAAAGTCAATATTTTTTTCGAAAAAAACACACTTTCAAATTTGGAACATCACGAAAAATTGAAAAAAAATTAAAAAAAAAAAAATCGTGTCATACGATAACCAATTTTGTTAAGATATAAAAAAGTAATTTTTTTTCCAGATCGGACAATTTTTGCAACTCCCAGCACTGCAACCACGAGGCCCCGTTTTTTCTCTGCCGCCAGTTTGGAGCTCTGTAAAACCATGTTGGAGCGAAAAATATATTTTTTTGGATTTGTTTTTTCTTGTAATTTGTTCAATTTTCTACAATAATAAAAAAAAATTTTGGAAACATGTTTGTTTTTGACTGAGTTATGAATTTTTAAAAAATGGTCTGTTTCTCTGCCGCGAATGTCATGTCCCGCCTTAAAAGAATTATTCTATATAGCTAAAGAAAAGCTTATTAAAAACCAAGGAAACCGTTTAAAAAGTAAACCCTAACTTGTATTAAAACATTATTATTAAAAGTTTCTCCAAATTTAGTGGATTCAGTTCAAAGTTCGGTGGAAAGATGATCTGCCCAACCAGCTATCCATCCATCCACTTAACAACAAAACAATAAACAAACAATGCAGCATAAAGGAAGTTTGAAGTTGGAGGTGGTTCGAAAGTACAGGAAACTGTTGAAACCTATTCAGCCTTTGACGTCTGTGATATGTTGAAAGAGATGCGTGGTCAGTCAAGTGCTACATTTTATATACACTGTTAAATACCAAAGGGTAAACGCCGGAAATACTTCAAACTGGTATGAAATGCACACAAACACACAAACACACACAGACACACACACACCCTCACATATTCACGTGCAAACAAAAAGAAATAGATACAATGACATGAAGACGAACAGTCCGTTTGACGGATGGACGAATTTAAGTCAACAAACAATAAAATGATAGCCGAAAGTAATGTGATACACTTAAGAAGAACTTTTTAATGCATACAACTGACTACCTACGAGTTACAGTCAAAGAAATGCGAGAACAATGCTTTGCTTGGTTACACAAACAAAACGGGAAAAATTAAGAGAAAAAAAGCACCACACACAAAGCACAAAAATTTAGTTCAGTTTGACAAAACTGTCGATGCATCCATCATGTTTTGAAATTCAAAATATAAACGGAAAAATAATTTGTTATTCTTGGCTGTTGTAATGGGAAAAGCAAATATTATGAGTTATAAAGCTGAAATGGTGGCGGCCGCGGGGCAGTGGGTAAAGTGTGTGGCCCATACGCCAGAGAACCCTGGTTCAAATCCCACCTAACTCAGAAAGTTTTTTCAATTTAATTAATTTTTCTGTTCGGCCGTCACCTCTCTGCAGACAATGGCAAACTTTAGAGAGTAAAAAACTGCCATGAAAAGCTTCTTGAGAACATAAGCCGTTCGGAGTCGGCATAAAGTTGGTAGGTCCAGTTCTCGATCATTTGTGTTCAAACATTTCACAACACAATTGATCATACGAAGCTCGACCAAAGTCCTTTCAAGGGCTGAAAAGGGCTGAAATGGCCCTGAATAGTTTGATCTAACTTAGAAAAAAAAAATCAAAAAATTAAAAAATAAAAAAAATTTAAAAATCGAGTTTCCCCCTCCAGATTTTTAATTTTTAAATTGAACGATATCGAACGATATTCTACAAGCGAGCATTTTGCGCCATATAATCACAAGAATTTCCACAAAACAACAAAAAATATACAAAAACGTATTTCGTTAAAGACCAGCGTTCAAATAAAACTTCAATTTCAACTTCAATTCAAACGTTCAATTCAACTTCAAATAAAATCAACACAAGTTAAATATAAAGCCTAAGAAAGACGATCGTATAAAAATAATATTTAACACATGAAAAATTTATTGTGACATTTTTTAATTTATATTAAGTTTTTAGCAATTCTTAAAAAAAAATAAATTTTTAAGAATTATACTTAGAGCTTTATGCCAAGTAATTTCATGAAGCAACAGGTTGCCACAACAACAATATTCTTTACAGAACAACCACCAGCAGACTAGACAGCTGTTTCGTTGGTCGCTACACCAACTCGTCAGTAATCTGCAGTCAATTAACTTTGAAAATCTTATAAGCACACCTTCTGCTAAAACCAAAGCGGAATTGCAGTTGTGTGCTTTCCAATTTAAAAAGCAATGTTTTCCTACTTCTTAGCACAAAGCAAAGGTTAAAAAAATTGACTACATTAATTCTGCAAATACCTGTTGCTTCATGAAATTACTTGGCATAAAGCTCTAAGTATAATTCTTAAAAATTTATTTTTTTAAGAATTGCTAAAAACTAAATAATAATATGTTACTTTTTTTTTTTTTAGATTTTTTACAGGTTTAAATTAAAGATAAAAAAAAAATGTAAATGTAAGTAAAAGTAATTGTTCATTGTCCTTGAGCGAAAACAGGTCGATTAGATTTTCTTTTTGGAGATGATGAAAATCTATCACTGTACGACCTCCAGGTTAAGAAAAGTATACCGTTGCGTAAACGCAACGCTGGACAAAAATGGGCCGCGTGCGTTTAAAGCGAAAAACAATTTTTACTGTATCTTTTTATAGTAGTTTTCAAAAAAAAAGTTTTTAAGATATTTAATTTGAGTAAAAAATTACTGGGCATACCAATTCTAACCGATTCTACCGAAATTAATCGCCTCATCAAATGGCATTATCAGTGCTTATTAAAATTTAGTTCTTAATCTAATGCACTCTGCCAAGATTAAAAATTTCAAATTTTTTAAGTGAAATTTCTTAGGCAGCGATGTGACAACTTTTATTGAGGGAAATTTCAAAAAACACATAGGGGAAAATTTAAAAAAAATGTATGTATGTAACATGTAACAAAAAAGTGAAACGTTTTTGGTTTATAAACATGTAACAAAAAGAGAAACGTCTTTATAAAAGTGCTGGCTAAGAGAGGCTCTATGGTTGGCGGTCTTAGGGTATTGATGGTTTCGAATCAGATTTCAGGACTTAAAAATTTAAGATGACGGCTAGAGTTGCCAACCCAATTTTTTTATTTTTGCGAACTCTTATATTTTTCAAAATTCTGACAACAAATTCGGATTCAGCGACCCATTTTTATCTAGTGTTCGTCCCAGCACCGAATTCATAAAAACTAAAAAAATTCAGTTGGAAACCATATCCACCATTTTGAATTTTAAACTTCTGACATCAGATTCGAGTTCAGCGACGCCTTAAAACCCCCTAAAAACATATTATTAGGTGGCTGCGCCGTGGTAGAAATTTAGGTGGCAACCCTATCTTGAATTTTAAGACTGTGATATCAGATTCGAAATCAAGTCCGTTGTTAAAATTCCAAAATTACAATGATTCACAAAAATACAAAAAATCGAGGTGACAATCCTATCAGATACCTTGAATTTTAAAATCAAGACATCAGATTCGAAACCAACGATCCCCTAAAACTGCCAGCCACGATGTCTCTCTTAGGTTACGAACATAGTGAACGCTGGTTCAGACAGGCAGGCAGATCAGATCAGAAAACACACTAGATCAAAAGAAATGCATGACTGGGTTTCATTATTGCTCCAATGGGAAAATTGAATCTGATCTGCCTGCCTGTCTGAATCGGCATTAACTGAAACGTTTCACTTTTTTGTAACATGTTTTCAAACATGTTTTTTTAAATTGCTCCTGCAATAAAATTCGTCACATAGCCGCCTTAGAAGTTTCACTTAAAAAATATAGACATATCTCGAAAACCTATCTATAGCAAAGCGTATTCGAATTTAACTGCCCAAAATCCATAAGAAAATTATAGTGGCATGTCCTGTAGAGAATTTTTATACCCCAACGCGTACTGCGTACTGCGTTGTTTAGGTGAACCACACCTAAACGTCAAGTTTTTTTCTGTATTTCATTTGACATTTCGCAATTTCAGACAAGCTCAATTTGAACCATGGAAAGATACACAATCGAGCAACGCATTAAAGTTATTCAGGCTAATTATGAAAATGGGCGTTCAAATCAAAATGCATATCGTACACTTCGTGATTTTTTCGGTCAATTTAATCGCTAAATGTGCGTACAATCGGAAAAATCGTGCAAAAATTTGAGCAAACCGGGTCTGTAGGAGATGTGAAAACATCAGTGCATGCTCGTACAGCTCGTACTGCAGAAAATATTGCTGCTGTTCGCGATAGTGTGGATGAAGAGCCGTCCACCTCAACTCGTCGTCGTGCCCAACAATTGCACCTCTCACGCTCGTCGTTGCTGAACATTATGCATAAAGAATTGCATTTACACGCTTACAAGGTGCAATTGACTCAAGAACTAAAGCTTTTTGACCATTTCAAGCGTCGTCAATGGTTAGAATGGTGGCAAGAAATGGCAACAGTGGATGATCAATTTTCGAAGAAAATCATCTTCAGTGATGGGGCACATTTTCACCTCATTGGATTCGTCAATAAACAGAATGGCCGCATTTTCCAAGAGTGATTGTCGATTGTGACTGTGTGGTGCGGTTTATGGGCTGGCGGCATCATCGGGCCGTATTTTTTCCAAAATGAGGCCGGTTACTGTGAATACAGTTACTGTGAATACAGTTACTGTGAATACAGTTACTGTGAATATAGTTACTGTGCATGGTGTTCGCTATCGTGAGATGATAACGAACTTTTTATGGCCCGAATTGGAAGATATGAATGTGGACGATATGTGGTTTCAACAGGACGGTGCCACTTGCCACACAGCTAACGAAACAATGGCTCTTTTGCGCGACAAATTCAATGGCCGTGTTATCTCACGTGGTGGCGATGTCAATTGGCCTCCAATTGAGGGGGTTATTTGAAAGAAAAGGTGTACGCCGATAAGCAAGCAACAATTCAAGAGCTAAAGGATGATAAGATAATTCGGCACACTAACGGCATAGAACCTCACTTATGCCTCAGCGTCATCGAAAGTTTAGACCATCGAATGGAGGTGTGCCGCCGAGGTCGCGGCAGCCATTTGGCCGATATTTTGTTCCATACATAATTGAACCATACCAATATTATCATAATAAAAAGAAATGACAATAATTTCCTAAATAATTTGTGTTTTATTCAAAATCAACATCGGCCCTTAAAATTGAACCACCTTTTATATAAGGGGTATATTTTTGATCAGCATCACCTCCTGAGTCGATTTCCATGTGTCCGTCTGTCCGTCTGTTGACACGATTACTGCCGTAATTTCAAAGCTATCGCGATGAAATTCAAAATATAAATTTATTTTTAAAAAAGGTAGATTAAGTTTGAAAATGGGCCAAATCGGATGAATACCATGCCTACCTCCCATACAAAGTGACTTTATTTTAACCGTAAAATGTCTTTAAAATCCATAAAAATTAAAGAAATGCCTTGAAATTTGGCACGTAAGCTTTGATATATAATATGAACCATCTCTATGATATTTGAAATGAAAAGCGGATCAAAACCACGCCTAGCTCCCATACAAAGTGACGTCATCAAAATAGAAAAACTTTCGTTAATATATAAAACTGAATGTCATGGTGTACGTCGTGGCTACAGACTTTGAATATATTTACTTCAATATGGCCGCAGGGGGTATTTTAGCTTCGGTACCCTACCGAAGTTCCATCCTTACTAGTTTTATTTTATTTTAGCACATAGTATTATTTATGTAGCTTTAACTAAACTTTTTCTGTGACAACAACGCTCAAAAGCTATTATGGCAAAAAACACGATAAGGGTTTCATGAATGAACGAACATATGTTGTGGGAACCACTGACAACATCGGCCATTAAACTAGAGAATATGCCTGTTTGTCCACTTAATAAAAAGCTATTAAAACTGAAATTAAGAATTTCACGCGACTTTAGGTTACAAGCTTTAACTTAAGCTTAAGCCGCACAAGAGCCAATAAAGTAGTTCAGCGACACAAAAAACATGGAAAACACAAACAAAAAAAAAAAACAAAAAACATACACCGACTTATGTGAGCTTTCAAAATAATTAAAAGCCTTCAAAGACTTAGACGCTGTTGAGTGCACGCTTAGTTGACGCAGATGACGCTTATTGTAGAATGGGCAGGAGTGCCAAACTGCAACAGCAGCAGAAGCCTGGGAAATTGCGCAATAAACAAGCGAAGGTTAAATTTGCAATAAAAAAAAAAAAACACAAAAATCTTGTTACTTGTGAACAGTGGCGAGGCGATTGTTGGGATATTTTTAGGCTCACTGTTATGGTGATATTGCATTAAAGCATACTCGTTAAAAGCTCAACAAGCCTCTCCATTAAACTCTTTCAACCGCCAATGCTTTGTGATTTTTTTTTTTTTTTTTTTTTTTTTTTTGGTTGAAGCTTTCAAAATCTTGCTCTAATTCTTTTGGCTTTATTTGATGTGCTTTCTGTTGGTTGTTCTTTTGCCAAACTGAGATATAATTAAATATGTGTACGTAATTATAGAGAGCTACTCGTATGTAGACAAAAGTGTTTTTTTTCATACAGCTTTTTGTGTTTTATTATTTTGGCCTATGCCTCCGTTGTTGGCCAAATTATAGCGTCTGCCTGCGTTTAGTTATTTAACTTGTAGGCAGTCTTAACACGAAGTAGCTTAGAAATTTCATTTTAATTTCGACAGACTGTACTTTAAATTAATTGCTATGATGGACTCATGTTGTTGATGTTAATGTCGACATTTAACCGAGGTTTTAATTACTTTTAAGCTTAATTGAAGTCCGTTTTATCCCTGCTATAAAACAAATTAATAAGAGTATCAAACTCTTTAAAAAATTTATGTGTAAAAATAATATTTAACTTCTGTACAAAAATTGTAATTCAATTACATTTTAAGCTCTACCCTTAAACTATGTATGAACAACTTTAATGTTAATGTTGTTTCAATTTGCAGATAGCTTCTCATTCAAACTTGCTCAAAATTGCCCAAAAATTTGAAAATGTTCTTCTATTCAATCAATTCAAAACCTCTTTTGAAACATTTTAACACCTTTTTTGTTAAGTGTTGTTAACATATGAGCACGCTCTATACACACACCAAGTTTTACACATTAACATTTTTTTATTTTAATTATTAATTCTCTCAAAACCCACTCAAAACAACTCATTCGAAAATTACTCAAAAACAAAATTTTAATTGAAAGTTAATTCAATTACGCGTGACAGATTTTTAATGCCATTACGTTGAATTATCGTAATTTACATTTTATTATAGATGAAAGTTGCTGGTTGTTGTCACACACACACACACTCACACACACACATATAACACACAAACGCACACTCAGAAACACACAAACGTGGTATGCACAGATAATCGGCGGATATGTAGAAAATGTATGAATTTAGTTAGCTAATTATTAATATGCGAGTTCTTCACATAGCTGACAAGCACCTGATGTGATTTAGAGAAGGAAGGCACGCGTCGATTAGACGTTTGGTAACAATGCCTTCGAGCTGACTTGCAAAAAAAAAAAGAACACTAATTAACCTTATAATTAAGCTTTACCAGGATACCGAGTGTTAAGACTGAACTTTTAATGTTCCCTGAAAGCACTTATCTGCAATCTGAAACCATGCATTTTTAAGCAGCTAGTTTTTTATATTAATTATTATATATTAAAAAAAATTAATTTTAAGCCCATAAATTTTTAAAACTTTTTTTAAATGCAAACTTTTTTAGAAGCGTTGAACACTTTTTGGTAGGGCCAAAAGTTATGAATTCGCATCAACACTGTTAACGTCAGCAAATGTTAACTTCAGCAATGTATAATATAATAATAAATCGGGGATTGGCCGAAGCGCAGCAAAGTGGGTCCCAAAGCATATCCTTGTAGGTCAGTTGACCAATCTCGGCTTCGCCAATAAATGGACGTCCCAGAATGGTCAATCTTATGCTTGCCAACGCCGGACGTTGGCACTGACTGTGTGCTGCCGTTTTCAGCTCCTCCAGGCATAACCTACACGCATGTCCTCGGTCAGAGTCATCATCCTGAGATAACTTTTGCTACCTCACTACGAGACCAATTCACGGCCGCCTTCGATTGCCTGCAATTAACAGCTTCTTCCCACCTTGTGCGGTGTTCCGAGTCCGTCCATTGCTTAATAAGACCTGCCACCATGTTGTCGCCTATGGCGATACGGGGCTCTGGTCCACAGAACTCTTCTGCTGATCCAACTCTCGCTAAAGAATCAGCATTTTCATTCTGTTCTATGCCAGAATGTCCTCTCACCCACATAAGTGTGAGTTCATTTGTCTGAGCGCACCTATTGAGTTTGGTAAGACACTCTATGGCCAACCTGGAGGTGACGCCTGCACGCTGCATGCACCTAATCACCGACTGATTGTCAAGGGCAATGACAATTTTCTTGCCATTGACCCGGTCCTCTATCAGGTGGTCCAGTGCATGCACCACACCAAGCATTTTCGCCTGGTACAAAGACACAAACCTCCCTAACCTCAGTATACAGGATAGGCTCCACTCTTCCGAGTAAACGCCTGCCCCGGCTCTGCCATTCTTCAGAGAGCCGTCTGTGAATATACTGATATCGTTACCAGCGATTTCTTCACAGACGACTCCATCTGTTATAAGAGTTTTATAACATTTTTCTGTTATCCTTACTCTCTGCCTTCCGTCCATAGGTATACCCGTCTCCCTGACATCTTTATATACAATATCAAGGATGCGCATATGATCATGTAGGGCCGTTGATCCATGCCACTTAGCATTTCGCAACATCCTGAGGGCTATTAGCGCCGCCGTTTTCTTTATTTCTAAATCCAAAGGCAGCATACCTAACAGAACCTCCATTCCGCTTGTTGGAGTGGTGCTTATTGCACCTGTTATTCCAACACATGCCAGCCGTTGAACTCTGTCAAGTCTGTTCTTTATGGTTTTCTGGCTGACTTTTGTTTGCCAAATCACCGAAGCATACGTGATGACAGGTCTAACCATCATAGTATATACCCATTTCATAGACTCTGGGTTTTGAGACCACATTTGAGACCACAAACGCGTTTACACTGAAACAGAACCCTCTTGGCTCTTTGAATCCTATCTTCTACATGCTCGTTCCAGTTCAGTTTGCTATCAGGGGTTACCCCTTAATATTTAACATTCGGGGACATGCTGATTTTAGCTCCAAAAAGTCTGGGTGGTTCTCTCCTCAGACCTGCCCTCTTTCTAGTAAAGAAAATATTGTCAGATTTTCCTGCGCTTATGGTAAGGCCTTGTTCTCGACACCACTCCTAAACCATTCGGAGTGCTCAATTCATGATGTCTGAAATGGTGGCAATGAATTTACCACAGACCACCAACGGAATGTCATCTGCCCTACCCTATCGTGTGTATGCCCGATTCATCCAGTCTAACCAGTAGTGAGTCCACAGTTATGTTCCACAGGGTTGGCGATAACACCTCGCCCTGGGGACATCCTCTACTTACTCTACCTCTAGTCTTGACTCTACCATTCTGCATGTTGACCGCCCTGTGCTTGAGCATATTACTATCATTGGGCTTGCATCGCGCTCTGTCAGGGCTTGCCGCAGCCTTTCAAAGCATATTTTGTCGAAAGCACTCTCGATGTCCATGGCAATACCTCCTGAAAATAGCTCCTTTTCAGCAACTCTTACTAATTCGTGCAGAGCACTCTCCGTAGACCTACCTGCTCTATACGCATGTTGGCATCTACTCAGAGGATTATGCATCAGCGAAGTGCTCTCAACACAGTCAACCATCACTCTTTCCATCGCTTTCAAGAGGAAAGACGTAAGGCTGATCGGTCTGAACGACTTCGCCTCCGCATAATTCTTTTTTCCGGGCTTCGGAAGAAAGACAACTTTTGCCTCTCTCCAGGCTCTCGGAACGTACCCAGTCGCTAGGCAAGTAACGAATATACCCCTCAGCTTAGGTGCAATGAAATCTTCCGCCCACTGCAACATATCCGGAAATATACCGTCCATCTCTGATGTTTTGTACGGAGCAAATGAGCGTTTAGCACTCCTCACCCCTTCCATAGTGATCATTTTTTCGGCTTCTAGTCTGTCAACCCTGTGCATCCCTTTCTACAAATCTGTTCACGGGTCGTCAGACCTTAAACTTTCAGGAAAATGCACCTCCATCAGAACTTCCATCGACTCCTCTAAGTTCTCTGCCATGGTTCCATCCGTTTTTTGGATAAGTCCCATTTTGGAGAATGGATCTTTTGAAACCATTTTCTGAAACCTACATGCTTCCGAAATAGTTTCCATCCCAGAGCAGAAGTCTCTCCACGACTGCCTTTTATGGTGTCGTATGAGGGTCTTCAGTTCCCTTTTCCGTGCCTTGTATTCTGCCCATATTTCTGGCAATGTAAGCAATGTAAGCGTCATCAATGTTAACATCAGCAATGTTAATATCAGCAATGTTAACTTCAGCAATGTTAATATCATCACTGTTAACTTTAGCACTGTTAATGCCTGCATTTTTGATTCAGCTATCAGGCAAGCAGAAATTATGGGGACTTCCTGAAGGGTGGCAGATAGCGGTTGATATATTCAGAAGAAATGTTGAAGAGCAAAAAACAATAGTGGTCATATATCCGACCCCACTAGGGGTCAATTTGGGACAGATATACTAGGTGTATGCATAAGTTTTTCCGGTTTTTTGTTAAAAAAAAATACGATATTTTCTAGGGAAATTAATTTTTTTTAATCAAAATATTGGCTAGCGACTTCTACACATTTCGCCCATCTTTTAGGTTATTTATTAACAGCATGCCACAAAAACTTTGCGGCAAGCCATTCGTAGAGCCATTTTCCAACTTTCGCGAAATCGCTGAAGTGCTGCTCTGCAAGTGGTTGCCCCATTGATGTGTAGAGGTGAAAATCAGATGGCGTCAAGTCTGGGGAGTACAGCGCACAGAAGGTTGAAATTGTCAAAAATGGAGATTAATCAATAGAAATTAATTCACCTAGAATTCGAAGGGAACTTGAGACTTTTTGTTTTAGTTGGAATATGTCCAAATAAGAAAAAAATTGTTGTCCGTCCGTCCAATTTATGAATTAAATTTCGCTGCACCCAATTGGGTGCTTTTTTGTTAATCCTCCTGCATAAAGTGCAAAACTATGAGTGACCTTGTGCTTAGCGCATGCTCTCTATGCCTACGTTGCACTAACATGGTGCATACACAACATTTTGCCCACTGTGCATCCGCTTACCTTTTGTGTTTAGTTGGTATTCTTAAGCTTGCCTTGTCTACCAATTAAAACATGGTATGGCGCGTCAAAAGCTGTGTTTAAGATTCTTAATGGATTAAATGATGGTTTATGAATCAATTTGCAATTGTATGGCGTTGCAGCAACAGTTGCTGACTAGATTCTGCTGTTGTTATTATTGTGTTGTTCCTATTATTAAGCAGCGTTTGTGTTTTGCTCATTTTTGCCATAAGATTGTGTTTAATATTATTTCTGCTAAAACTTTTCATCCATAATCCAGGCAGCCAAGCCTTAACTCTTGGTTTTCCTTTGAATTTATGTTTTATATCTTCTATAGTATTTTTTCTGTTTTGCGTTTTACTTTGTTAGTTGGTATTTTTTTTTTTTTTTTTTATTTTTCTGTAAAGGTTTTTCAATTGGATACAAGTTTCTCTTGTACTTCATTCCTTGGTGTTCGGACAACGTGTTTGGAATAATAAATAATTTCGTGATTTTTTTTTTTTAACAAAGTTTCGTTTGTTGTTAATATTTTTTTGTGTTTTATTTTTAATCAACATTGTTTTTATTTTGTTTTAATCTTTATAATTTGTGTGAGGTTTAAGAGTATTTGCTTTTGTTGTTGTTGTTGTTTGTTGGTGCTTCGCTGTGTTGTGGTTTTCATTTAAAATTTATGCTATATTGGTGTTTGCTCTTTTGTTGTTGTTGTTGTTGTTGTTGTTGTAATTATTTTGCCGCCACTTGATACACCATTCGAAAGACTTCGATTTTTAATGCTCGCACACCTTTAAATTCAACAGAGTTGCATTTTTTATTATTGGAGCGAAAAAAGTGTGGTTTTTGTTTGTTTTCTTTTTTGCACTGATATTAATTTTTAAAAAAATATATTCGGTGGTATTTCTCATTACTTGATATTGTTGGCAATTAATACAAGATTATTAGATTGCATTGAAAATCATATTTTATTCATTTAAGACTTTTAGTGTAGCTGGTGTCTTTAACAACGTCAAAACAGACGCTGGCGGAGCTTGGCTGCGCTTTTTTGAATCAAATGCCCGTGAGCAAGATTGTAAGTGCAAGTTTCGGAGTAGCATCTACACAAAGATCTTTACCAAGAGGGCGGAGGTTCTCTCCAAGAGCGTAGGCTCTTTATGAAAATAAGAGGGACAAGACCTTATAAAAAAACCATATCTTTTAATCATGCATTTTACGAGTCAATGAAAAAAGTTAAAATTAATGTATGGTTAGTGATGGGGAAAAAAGACTATAGTCCGGTATCGAAGAGATCGATTATTAACTGCAATTAACACACAAATGATACGAAAAGCAGCTAAAGTTCTTCGAATTTTCAGATTCACACTTATTCGGTGTAAGCTCTTTCTTCGAAGATATATCAGTGAGTGGTAAAAAGCTTTGATATATCTTCGAAGAAAGAGCTTACACCGAATAAGTGTGAATCTGAAAATTCGAAGAACTTTAGCTGCTTTTCGTATCATTTGTGTGTACAATGTAATTCAGAGTAATTTTCTCTAACATTGACGAAAACAAATAGACATGAACGGCTAAGTTTATCATCGCTATCATATAAAGGCTACTGATGAGTTGGTGTAGCGGCCAACGAAACAGCTGTCTAGTCTGCTGTATGATTGCCACTCTATATAAAGGGTATTGTTGTTGTTGTTGGTTGTTTTCTTCAGAAAACAACATAGACCTTGAGCTCGAAAATATAACTCTTAATTAATAATTGAAAAATTATTAGAGTTATAATAATAACACAAAAAATTTTAAATTATAAAATCTAATTTTTTTAATTGTTCCCTTAATTGTCTTATTAGAATAATTTATATCAATTTCTTTATGAATAAAGGCATTAAAAAGTTTTTATTTCGTCCATTGTAGTGACTATCATAACGTTGAATAGAAAAAAATAGTTTAGGATACAAAAATATTTTAAAATTTTTTAATTTTTTTTTTAATAAAGTTTGGTTTGTTTTTAATTTCGGCCTATTTTAAAATGGTGTAAGTTTGTGAAATTTTACCTTTCCTTAATAATTCCCATACTGCAAACAATTTCAGATTTGCAACTCTTTCCAAAAATAAAACGGCTTTTATTAAATATATTGAAAAGTACTGAACATATCGTCACTCGTATGTTCATTGACGAGTATTGTCGTAACCCCATTTTTTTTAAAAATTGAGTTAATACCTCTATAACACTTCTGATGCAAGTCCTCATCATTCCTCAAAGTGTTATGGTCATACTTGTCATAGGTAAGCAAAAAAGGCAAATATCTAAAGGTCGTAACCAACAAAGTATATAATAAAAAATTTTACAAACAGAAGTAACACAGAAATTTACAAAATATGCGATTTTAGGGGTAAAAAGCTTGTGACATTGATAGCTTTTCAAATAGTCAAAACGAAGGGGATTCAGCACAGAGTGCTATAAAAAACGTATTGGATAAGGCTGGATATATCTACACTATTAGTCAATTGAATTTCCATCATCAAACTGGTTACAAGAAAAAATCCGTATGAATTTCAAAAAACTCTCTATTAACATAAAAATTTTAACTATCAGGAAATATGATGCACGTGGAACTATAAACTGGACTGAAATGGTAAAATTTTCTCTGAAAAAGAATGAGTCAAACAAACTTTTTTTCAAGACCAACCATACTCAATGCACTCGAAGTAAAAACCTTGAAAGAAATTTTTGTTGACTCTATACTGACAAAAAATTCATCATCTCAACCTTGGAATTTGTCAATACGAACAATGTTTTTTTTTTATTAACGAATTCCTAGGTTGAATTGATACATTTTTTGTAGGTATAGAGTCAACAAAAGTTTCTGTCAAGGTTTTTTCTTTGTGTGTGTGCTTACCGTTCCATTTTGTTGAAGAGAGCAGATTCAACATTTATACATGGACAAATTTCAAAGCTTAGCCTTGAAAGGCGTTTTTTAGTTAAGCGATTTCGTTTTTCCGTATCAGTTGTATCCAAACTTTGCTCCTAATAGGAGCTATTGCTTTTACCCTGTGCTTATTTATCTTATTTATCTTATTTGTTACTTTCTTTAAAGATTCGCCTAATGTGGTGCTTATTAAATTGCTTGTGATAATTGTGAAATTGCAACATTTGCTTGTGATGGTTTTCATTGGATTTTTTTACATTTTTCGATTATTTTTTAAATTTTAAGATTATTTCTCGGTTAATGGAATGGAAAAATATGATACCATTCAATCATTAACCGAAAGAAAATAACCGATTATAATAACTTTTTCCGTTAATCATCCCATCACTATATTTGGTGTCTAATTACGTGATGTTTTTACTATATATATAATCGATCTAAATGGAAAAAAGATTTTCTCCTTATGTAGATATATCAAACAAACTTAAGCCATGAGATTAAATAAATTTAAATTTATTGAATTCTTTCAATAAATTCAAACTAAAAAAAAAATGAACAGAAACATTTCCAAACATCAAAGAATAGTTATATTTTTTTAATCAGAAACAAAACGCATTTCTTGAGCGTATTGATCCATGAAAACAGTTGAATTAATGCAAAAATTCAACACGGAAGCATTCAGTTTTTTTAATTGTTTGCTTAAACTCACCGATTTATGGCGCTGACTGCTCACCATATGGCAGCTCTCGTGAACTTGAAATGTCACTCTGGCCGTAGTTTCTAATAAAAAATTTGCTACGATCCACATACCACTGACAATAGCCGATCGGGATAACATTTTACCTTTTTTGTTTTAGGTATTTTAAATTTGTAACTTTTTTTATGTGATCCGAACATGTGATGAAAAACGGAAGTGAAAAATATTTTGAAGCAGTTCGTTGTTACCAGTTCGCAGATTTATTCAGTTACTACCGATAGTCTAACATCCAATATAAACGGTATTAAAAAAAATTCGCTTCAAAAAGGTTATTTTCATTTTTGTATATCAAAAAATAAAATAAAAATGCTCATATTATCTACTCCATGTAAATATCTAAGATTTTAACTCATTTCCCTTTGAACACAATAAATTCCCAAAAAATATTAGACACATGCTAACCAGCTTGAACAAAATTATAGGCTGAAGTGGGGTAATGTGTAACAGTGTTTTATTTGCTCTAATAGAAATGTTAAGAAATTGAATTTTTGATTGTTTTCAAAGGCTGTTGAATATTTTGAGAAATGGATTCAAATTAAAATATGGTTTTTTGGTCTTTTTAAATCCGTGGGGTGATGTGTAACATCCACATAATGTTGGTTTAAAAACCAGAAACTTTAATTTTTTTATGCTTATTTTAACTTTTTATGTTTAGTAAACGGACTATGATAAGAACTTAACAAAATCTTTTGCACCTGCAACTGTAAATGTTTCTGGTGTTGGTGGTTATGTTAAAACACAGCTTTTCATTAACTTCCTACAGTGATTAGATTTTGGTCTGGGCTAAATAGTATGAACTGGAACGATTTTTATTTTTATGCCGTTGATGTGATTGCATTTCAGAGTATGACGTTATTGTCTCTTTAATGTAAATTAAAATGTGCAAAATGTGTTACACATCCCCCACCGTGAGTGTTATACATCACCCCAATGTAAGTCACTTTTTCTCATTGATGAAATTTTACCACAGCGTGAAAAAATGTAAAATCTTTTGTTATATTTAAAGATATTACACAGTATAAAGATATTATACATTTTACATTCACTCACTTTTAAAATCGAGACTAAAATTTTATCGGAAAAGCTAATTTTTGGAAATTTAAAAAACTTTTTAGCAAAAATTGTTCACGCTTTTTAGGAACTCTAATGAAATATATGTCTGCCTACTTCCAACGCTTATGAAAATCTAGATGCTGTCAAAAGAAACATTACGCAGTAGTTCAATAACTCATATGTTAACGTTTTTTACGAAAAAATTGTCGTGTTATACATCATCTCATGATACACATTACCCCACCTCACCCTACAATATCGCTTTAAAAATACTGAATTGCTTTTGACATTTCCAGCTCTAGTGCCAAATCTGAAGAAAATTTTATTCGAAACGCTATTTTGGATGAAATAGGGCAATATGGTTTTTTTGATGTTTTTCAAATCGGTGGGGTGATGTGTAACACAAACAAAATGTTGGTTCAAAAAAGAAGGAAAACCGCACATTAAAAAAAGATCACATATAAGAAACTACTTACAAAGCAATCGATTAAATAAATAATCCCAGACTAAGGCTGCAACTTCCCCCCTTTTTCCCTGCCTACGCCCTTGTCTGTGTGTGATGACTTTCACACAGTAATTTAAGGGCTATAATTATAAATTTCGATATGTAAGCTTATACTTAAACTATAAAGATCAAGTTCGAAAATTAGCCAAATCACTTGAATCAGACAAGTCGGTCAAAAACAGTTATCGAATCTGTAAATGTTTTCGATAAAAGGATATTTCTAACATTCAGAAGATTTCTACAGATAGACGTCAGTGTCAGTCACTTTCAGTAAATGTTCGCTTTCGTCGCTACAAAGACTCAAAACAAACATAAGAAGTAAAACTAGAGGAGAAATACTCAATGGTCTAGCTTTGCTAAAGTTTAACAGGGATGTAGAAGTGAATATTGAACAGATTTTAGATTCAATGAACCAAAATGAATAAAAATAATCCAATGAATAAAAAAATGTTAATAAGTCCATAAATATGGTAAAAACGTGAACTTCTCCAAAATTTGGCTGCGCCCCTGATTCACACTGAACATATTGCGACAACCTTAAGTTCCGCAAAAAAGTTCTCATCTTCACAACCATGCGTTGTCAATAACTCAGGGCCAACTTTTCTGATAACAAAAGCACCTGACATAAAATTTCAATTATTTTACTTTGTATCAACCTGGAGTTGATTTGCTACGCTTAGGTGTAAAATTTCAACTACGTGCTATAAAAATATTTACAAAAACAAATATACGAAAGAGATATAAATTCAACATGAATGAAGGATAGCCAGTTGTTGGTAAGACTTCTAAGTACAACGAGACGGACGTGACGTAAAGGTGGGATGAAGCAACATTTTTGAACGTAGTAAAAAATAAATGTATATTTTTTTTTTGTTTTTTTTTGTTTGTTACTTACATGCTGTAAAATTGCGCTAAATTCATTGTTATGCTTGATTTTATGGTTCAGATATCTGCTTGATATTTAAATAATAAGACGGCAGAGCTCCTGCTCGCACGCACACACACTAACACAAATCCTAGCACAAACGAAAATACACACTTGTGCTTCTTTTTTTTTTTTTTGTTTTTGGCTTAAGAAACCATAACAAAGTCGCCGCGAAATTTAAACCGCGTTCGCGTCGCCAAGAAACATAGAGTGCGCATTCAACATAATATTAACCATGGAGGAATCACGAACTTGAGACGGATTTGAATGGATTTCAAGTCGAATACAAAAGTTTCGGACAGTCTTTTATAGCGAAAACAAATAACAACAATAGAGTTAACTCAAAAAAAAAAGAAATAAATAAAAACAAAACCCGTCGCAGTAATGTTCACAAAAACAAAAGCTACAACTATTAAGCTATGCTGTAACCTGTAAATGTTAGCTAAACCAAGCCTAGCTATGGCTCATATAGCTTTAAGCGTTATTTAAACACACACAACGACAAGCATTGACGATTTTGAAATAAATATTAAATAATTTTAAATTGAATTTTTAGATGCTGCTGCGCTTGTTGCTTTTGAACGTAAGCTTTTGTTCATATTGAGCTTTTTGTTCTCCGGCTTAGCTTTGCTTTTAATCAAACTATTGTTGAAGTTGTTGTATTATTTTGTCTTAGAAGAGTTGTTGAACTTGTTGCTTTTGCGCTTTAACTTTTGTTGTGCAGAGCTTTGGTTTTAGTAAAGCTTGATTGGCACTTGTTCTTTTCCAGAGCTAAGATTGTTATTGAAATTTAAAGAGCATAGAAAAAAAGCTTTTATAGTTTAGTATTCACAGCGTTTAATTTTAATTTCATGAGTCTTATTATTCCGATAATCCGCTCATTATGATCACTTCTTTAAATTTAAGCTTTTCTTGGACTTGGTTTTTCACAATTTTAATAGGAAAAGCTTATCTTCACACCAACACCTATTTCATTGAAGCTTTTTCATTTGAAGTTTTTATTAAATTATTACACTACATTGCCTTGTTTTAAGCTTTTATTTCACTCAAGCTTTATTGTGTTGCCGCATGCTTAAAGCTTTCACTTCACTGCACAAAACGCTGTTCGTAGTTCGCACTTTATTTTAAATATTTTAAATCGTACTTTGCTGCGTATTACCGCTCATTCAATGCTTTTGTAATTTTTTTTTTTAGTTTTCATGCCGCTTACAACTGTAACGTTCAGTTATTGCTATTCTACGTGCGTGCACGTTATTTTTGTTTTAGTATTTATTTTATAATTTTTTTATCATTAATTCTTCGGTAAACTTATGCTCCCAATCCATTTCCAATCATCAACTTTTTTTTTGTTATGATTTAGCTTATATATTATTTCCCTGCCACGGTTTCTCGTAATTTGCCTAAGTCACAGTTAGTTGAACCGTTGTTTTTATTTGAATTCCTCTATTCTTGATTATCTCTTTTATTTTCTTTTGTGATTAAAATCTTTTGCCGTTTCTTCCTCATGTGTGCTTTGTGCACCTGTCGTTCTGCACCGCTCGATGTCTCGTTGTTAACTGAATTTCTTGAGTTAACTTAAGTCTGACTTACTGACAAAACAACATAACATAAGAATTACAACAACAAAAACAACAACGGTAACAGCAACAACATAAACGATAATAATAATGAGCGACTTAGCCTGGCTTGAAGAGCTTGAAGCTTATTACGCCAGCACATAAGTTAGCAGCATTGGGGGAACGTTCAAAATTCGGGTACAGTGGGCGACTTTTAGATTTAATTCAAGATAATCAACATTGTATTCGAATTTAGACCGCAAAATCTATATTTAAGATAAGAGAGAAATTTATGTTGTTTGTTTTTTTCATTTTTAGTTTGAATAAAAACAAGAGGCATTCATTAAAAAAAAAATATGCTCTTTACTCATTCTTCTCAATCTACTTGAAGTGGAAAAACACTTAATTCATATAATTTTATGCGAAGTTATGACATTAAAATATAAGTCATTAATTTGGGGCAAAGTTTGTGCTATCAAGATTATATTGAGATATTGAGTAAGGTGTATTTTAACTTTTTCACTCAGGTTGTAAAGCCCATAAGTAGGCGTGGCAGGTATAAAAAAGTATATCGAGGGCTTATATTCAATAATGTCTATCTACATTTTACAAACATTTTTTGATGTCAAACTCATCACTGACTCCAGCTGCATCTATTGTAAAAATTTAAATTGAAAAAAACTCTTTAAATTGAAAACGATATTCTTTACGATTTCGCAACGAAATCGGATTCCGAGATGGGAAAGATTTCGAAATATTCTTAACGAAATCGGAACAAACATTTCACAATCTTTCCGATTTCGGAATTCGATTTTGTTGCGAAATCGTAAAGAATATCATATGAAGGGGTTGACACGACTTCGTAACGAAATGTAGTTACGATTTCGTAACGAGTCTTAATGAAAATGTTACGAAAAAGTTACGATTTCGTTTAGAAAAATCGAAAGAAAGGAAAATTCACTCTGTTCACATTTCAATATGTCGTACAAAGAGTTGCATAAAGAAAAATTCTAAATAAATTTGTATAAAAATTGAAACTTTTCCGACATTTGCGTAACGAAATTGTAGCGATTTCGTTAAGACAGCTTGAAATAGTTACGAACTAGTTGGAATTTTGACAAAGTCGTCAACTATGCTTTGCTGGGTACTATAAGCCCTGCATTTTATTATATATCCTAGTTCACATTGTTGAAAAAGAACTGTTCATTCACACTGTAAACCGGACTTAATTGTCAAAAATTTTTTTAGTAGGTTGCCACATGTGCCTATGACAAGACTGCCAAATATCAGCGTCTCTCGTTGACATTTGGTAAAGTGGCAGTGTTTTATTTACAACAACTTTTTTCGTGTCTTCGATTTTTACGATGGAAGAAAAAAATTAAGCCACGAGTTTGTATCAAATTTTGTGTGAAAAATGGTTTCAACTGTGCCGATACGCGTAAAATGTTGGTGAAATGTTACGGTGACTCTGATCTATCGTATCAGATGGCAAACAAGTGGTTTAACCGATTTGTGAGTGGCCAAGACGAAGTAGAAGACGACCTTCGTACCGGGCGGCCATCGTGTTTGACTACCGAAGAAAACGTTGAAAAAATCAAAGAAATGTTGGCCAAAAATCGCAAATTGATGATTAGAGAGATAGCAGAGGACGTCGGCATTTCAATTGGATCCGTTCAGAACATTTTGAAGAATGAATTGGGCTTGAGACGTGTCGCTGCGAAGTTGGTACCGGAAGAACTCAATTTCATGCAAAAAAGAGACCGAGTTGCTATCGCGAAAGACATCCTAAAAAAGGTCGAAAACGACGAATCATTCATCGAATCCATCATTACTGGTGATGAGACATAGGTATACGAGTATGACACGCAAACCAGGAATCAGGCGAGTGAATCAGGCTCAATTTTTTCTTCCATCGTAAAAATCGAAGACACGAAAAAAGTTGTAAGCAAAACACTATCACTGTACCAAATGTCAACAGTGTCAGACACATGTCACTGAAAAAAATTTTCGAATCGGACAGTTAAGACCGGTTCACAGTGTGAATGAACCTTTCTTTTTGAACAAGGTGGTATTTATTAATGCGAAAATGTCTATCTAGATCAAAATATTAAGACGTACCTATATGTAGGATGTCTTTTTTAATTTCAGGTCGCTTCTTAGAAAAAATAATCGCACGGATTCAAAATGAACTACTTCCCTCAAATAAAAATTTTACTTATTACTTCATTATATTTTTTTTCATATATCAGATCAAGGTAACGAGCCATTTGATGCATTATATTTGAGTCATGATTATTTTTAAAAACAATAAAAATATTAATCTTATTCGATTTTCGAGTATTTTGACCTGACCGAGCAAAAACTGATCCGACAAAATCCCAACTTAGATCTCTTATACATTTACCAAGTGGTAGCATTAAGTTAAAAGTAGATTTTGGTCATGATTGCACTGAACTATCTTATAGAATTTAGTAATATTCAGCTCACATAGAACCAAGGCTTTTGCAAACTGGTGGACTCCCAATCCAGCAAAACAAATGGAAACTCACTACTACTACTTTTGCGATAATCTTAGCCAGGCGAAGTGAAAGTTTTGTAAATGTACTCTAACACTTCAATTATTCAATTTTATTTATCTCTTGCTTCTAATATTTTTCATATGAAATTCAAAAATGTTAAAAAAATAACAACGTTCTTAAATAAAAAATGTTTAAAAATGATTTTAAACATAAATTTATTTTTAAAAAAGATAACTTTTATAATAAGTGTCTATCTGCACATTTTATCATACACAAAAATTTAATTTTCAACGCAATTTTCTCTATCTATCATAGCAGCTAAAATAACTCGTAATATAATAAATTTTTTAGTTGTGGCGTTTAAAAAACAAATTTGTTAATATTATAGAAGATGTGTGCACCAAAATTGTTGTTAAGATAAAATAGTTTTTTCGCTCTTCTGAAAACTTGTGTTTTTGTAGATAAGAATTTTGCATATAAGCCCTCAATATATGTTAATTCTTGATCAGCATTACCACCTGATTCGATTTAGCCATCTCTGTATGTCTATCATCACGACTACTTCATTCGTAGCCTTCATTTTGGAGCTATACCCACAAGGCATAAAATCCGACTTCGATATCGAGAATAATTCGCAATATCAGTTACGATTTGAAAATTGATACGTTTGGCGGACGTAACGGTTACTTCGCAAGTGAAGAATATGAAGCTCATGAAGCTCATGTTTCGAAAAATTATTCGTTTACTATTCCAGAGTGATTAATACTTCAAGAAAAACGCGAAGAAAATTATATATTATTAATTTTTTACTGTAAGGTGGAAACTTTTGGATACATTGTTTATCATTTTCAGAATAATTTTTATTATAACTTGATTTTTGATTGCCATTTAGGAAAAAATACAATATTTTTCACTGTAAACGAGTTATGTACCGGGTGGGTAGTGATAAAATTCGATACACAGTATAATTTTGACAATCCCGGACAATTACCAAGATTTAAAAAAAAAAAAACCGTAAATGACAACTGCAACTTATTTTAAACGAATCACAATCATTAAGATGTAAAAATTTATTTATAAATGTAATAAACGGTTTTACTGATTTGAATAAAATTTTTCCCTGCAAACATTTGCTATCGCTTCAGAATCGCTTGAAAGATGGGCAATCGCCGGCGAGCTCATTAGAGAGTCATCCGGGTATCGCCGAATGTAAGCAGCTGAGGCCACAGAAGCTATTCGCCGGGAAGGGTTTATAAGCGATTCGAGAAAATTCGCGAACGAATCGCGGAGAGGGGCCTTAAGCGATTCGCTGGGAAGATTGGCGAACAAATCGCCGACGGGGGCCTTAAGCGATTCGCTGGGAAGATTTGCGAACAAATTGCCGACGGGGGCCTTAAGCGATTCGCTGGAAAGAGTCGCAAATGAATCGCCAACAAGGGTTCTTAGCAATTCGCAAATAAAAGAGTAACGAACGAATCACCAAGAGAAATCCTAAAAGGGGTCAAGCGATTCGGCAAAACGGGTCTTGAGCGATAATTTGAGAAGCATCGTTGTTGAACCTTAAAAAATTGTTTTATTTAAAAAAAAAAAATTAAAAAATTAAAACGAGTCGTTGCTTCTGAACGATATGAAAACATTTGACATTTTTTTAGAAGACTTAAAAGCGATCCATCTTCCAACGAATCCCGGATTGATCGCAGAGATTTTGAAAATTTTTCTTGAAGCGCGTATTTATCGTTTGGCGATCAAAAAGATATCCATCTTCCAACGATCGTTGGAATGAGCGAAAGAAGATTTTAAAAACTTTTCTTGATTCGCGCACTAATCGCTTGGGCGATCGAAAAGCGATCATCTTCCAACGATCGCTGAAATGAGTGAGGGAAGATTTTGAAAATGCTTCTTGAATCGCGTATTATTCGCCTTGGGCGAATCGCAAGTGCATCGCAAGACCAGCTTCTCTTCCAATCGACTTCCAAATGTTTGCAGAGATCAATTTTCATTTGGAGAAGTTTTGCTTCATTTTTCTTTTTGTATGCAACATCTCTCACACTTAACGGAGAAGCTTACAGGTTGCTACTCCATAACTTTTATTATCACAACTCGTCATAAAATCAATGTATTATTGAATTCCTCCAAACGTTGGTAAGAGCAAGTAAAGAGCCACAATCATAAATTAGAAATCTTTGAATTTTAAAAAGATAAAAATATTACAGCAAATTTTCAAAAGTATCTAAAATTGATTATTTTGTTATTTTAGCTTGCAGGTTGCAACCCCTGCAAAAAATTAAGAGGGTACCACACAAAAAAAAAACAACTTCAATTTTTTTGGCACACCCTACTGTACACATTTCCAAATTTAAGATCTGTCTCTGTACCAACCAACATTTCACAGTATTTATTTCAAACAATAACTAAAGAAATAACATTGCAAACCATAACATTGCCTGAATATGAATTTCTTAAATTCTCTATGTGGATAACCAACTTTTGCTAAGCATCCCACACACCATCAACAACTATCAACAGCACTTAAAATTTCATTGAACATTACACCAAAATTTTACCTTTGCCTATAAAGTGGTTGATACACTGTGCAGCAACGCTCTGACACTCGCACACATGCTGGAGTGGATGCGAGTGAAAACGATTACTTCTTAAAACGTTAAGTGAAGTTTGAGAAAAAAAGTCATTTAAAATTTGTTGTAACTCGCGAGCCCACCACCATTAAATTTCGATAACAAAAACAAAAACAACAACAGCAAGTATTAGCAACAGCAAAAACCGAAACATAGTAATATGTCGCTTACGGCGAGTGTATAAGTCATTCACTAAATTCAGCTTCACAACAACAACGTGAAGAGCAACGCCTTCGCAAACGACAACAACAAAAACAATATCAACACTACCGCTACAACTACAACCGTTGCAGTCGAATGACGAGCCTGCAACAAACAACATAATCATGATCACCATCATCATCATCATCATCACTATCAGCAGCAGCAACAAAGGTAGCAACAGGCAGCAGCAGCAACAACAAAAACAACATTAGCAGAGAGATAACAATAGCTGCAGCAACAGTAACAACAACACAAATAGTAACAGCAAAAGCAGCAGGAGCAGCTTTCCTGTCTGGCCACATTCTGTGCAAGTCAAACGTTGCAAGAATGTGTGTTGTTTTAGCCATTTTATGTGCTACAACAACAACAAAAAATGCAACTGCAGCAGCAGCTTGTGAGACAAAATAAACAAACCACTTTTTCAACTTTTTGTAATATTTTTTTTTTATTTTGTTTTTGTTTTTGTTTTGTGGTTAGGTATATGTGTGGTAACTTTGTTGCTGCTGTTGTTTTTGTTGTTGTTGTTATTATTGTTGCGGCTGCTGCATTTTTGGCCTTTCATTTTCATGTTGGCTGGAACGGTTTATAATCGATGCGGGATTCTTTCAATCGCTGCATGCTTTACAAAAACAAAAACAAAAGCAACCAATTTTTAAATGAAACACAACAAAAACAAATGTACTGTTGCAAACTATTATATTGTTGCATTTCTTAAAAGCCAAAATTCATGCGACACCAACAATAAAGCCAATTTCGTTAAATTTACTGTTAACTTTTAGTATAAGCATAACTTAGAGCTAATCTAATAAACAATGACGGACAAAACTATTCACAAGAATAGCATTCTTACAAACACTACAATTTTGACTGCTCTTGTTGAGCATAGCAACCCTGGTTATCATATTCCTGCATTCTCACATCTTTGTTTATTTTTCTACAAAAGAACTATATTCCGTTAATTTAAAAAACTTGTGCATTAAATATTAAAGGGCTGCATGAATGTGTTTGATACAATAAAGTGTATCGAGCATTATTTTATTATCTTGTTCTCTATTTATTTTATTCTTTAAAGCATAAGCAAGCATAATAGCTGCATTCCCGTGGCACTGGATCAGATCAAATCTTAGTGGAACAGTTTAACGACCTAAGCACATTGATTGCGGCTGCAACGACAAGCTGTCAAATTAGGAACGATTCTATATCGACGACAAGGCCGCAGTGGCAAGGGCGGCATTACACCAGTTTCTCTCCATAAGAAATACATGTAAAAAATTTTGGCAGATGCCGCACGGCCGCAGCCGCAGTCAAAAGCTGCATTCCCGTGGTCGTTGATCTAGAGCAGTGGTCTTCAACCTTTCGTGGTCTTCGGAACCCTTCCAGCAGATAATATTTTTCAAGGAACCTTATATTTTTAAACTTTTAGCGATGTAAAAAAAGGGCTGAATGGAAATTTTAATTTCATTTATTAATTCAAAAATACTTAAAAATTGTTATGTAATAAGAAATACAAATTTAATGACTAGGTTGTGCCTGTTTTTCATTACAAATCTCATCGAAATTAGGAATAATTGTTGTAATTTGCAGCCGCATGTCATCTTCTGCATCCAATCTATTTCTGTATTTGGTTTTTGTGGCAATATATAGTGAGAAAGATTTTTCACACATATAAGTGGTAACAAATGGCATAAGAATTTTAATTGCTCGTTTGGAAAGTTCGGGATATTGGTTATAAATTTGGTTATAAAAGCTGCACTGTTAATAACATGAATATTTAATTTGTTTTTAATTGCTCGCGGAACCCCTAAAAATTTCCAAGGAACCCAAGGGTTCCGCGGAACACAGGTTGAAGAACACTGATCTAGAGCGTGGCTCTATTTTATTCGCAATGAAAAAACAAAAATTAGAACCAGTCAACGCAGATGCGAAACGAGTCCGCAAAAATTCAAATCAGCGAATTAGAGAATTTTTTGGGAAGACTTTTCATATAAAAAACTTAATCGACTTGACATGATAAGTTTGAATTTAAAGTTAATAATTATAGCATTTAAAATTTTTTCGTCAATATAATTTATAACTTCTCATTGGTTATTAAAAACCTCGACATTGATTCGTTTTCTCCAATATTAACAATATTAACGAAAAATAAATAAAAATAAAAGTTATTTATAAGTATTTATACTTACATATTACTAGAAAATGCATTAATTTCATAATAAGTGATTTGAGAATATAAGAAAATTTCAAAGAAATCGATGCCAAAACGATTCGATTATTTCAAAAATCTCGCTTTGAAAACGATTCGATTATTATAAAAATCTCGTTTTTATAATAAAAAAGTGCGAATTTCTTCCGCTCGCGTATTCAAAAGCAAAACTATAACGAATTTCGTTTTCGAACCAAATACACGAGATCTCGGTTTCACCTCGAATTCGAAACAAATTGCTACTGTTTATTTTGTTACTGTTGTATTTTGTATTGTTACTGCACGTTTGAAAAAAATTACCGAATTTATAACATTTGTTGTGAAAATACGATAATACATATAGACTTCAATTTTATCTATTATATTTGTTTGCATTATCTATGTAATGGCCGTGGCGTAGTGGGTAGAGTGTGTGACTCCTACGCCAAAGAACCCAGGTTCGAATCCTCCATCCGGCACAGAAAGTTTTTCCAATTGAATTAATTTTTCGGTTCGGCCGTCACCTCTCTGCAAACAAAGGCTAACCTCAGAGAGTAAAAAAAAACTGCCATGAAAAGCTTCTTGAGAACATAAGCCATTCGGTGTCGGCATAAAACAAGTAGGTCCAGTTCTCGATCATTTGTGTGCAAACATTTCACATCACACACAACACAATTGATCATAAGAAGCTCGGTCAAAGTCCTTTCAAGGGCTGAAATGACCATTTCGTTTTTTTTTTATGTAAAAACAAAAATTCAAGTCTCTATGTAATAACATATAGCCTTTTCACAACATATATTTTAAATTGAGTACTTTTTTCAAACGTGCAGTCTCACCTTAAAATGTACTTTTCTTATAAAAATCATACTGATCTCAACCAAAATAGATACGAGTATCAAAATTAACTTCTGTATTGATATTTATTTTTATTTTCTTGTATTTTCTTTCCTTTTGTATTGAAAGCGAAAAAATTTTAGTTACAAAGTTACATTGAAATTTTTAAAATCTAGAATCACGAGATTTTTGAAAATGCTTCGGAATTGAAAGCCTTACAGATCAATTCTGTTGCGGTAAAGATAGTTGAGTTGATAGAAAAGTGAATATTGCTACCAACTCCTTAGGTGGTAACAAGCAAAACAGTCAGATGCAAGAAAAAAGTTTTATGTGTTCCTAAACGAGCTTACGACTTTTGAAAGCGTTATCGAGTGTACAGAATACCGATTACTAAGACCGGTAACGAATTTCGGTAACAAGATTGCCGGTACCGCGCAGAATATATCTTTTAGTGAACAGTAATAAACGTCAATATTTAAAAATTAAAGAAATGTGTAAGTAGAACTTTTTTTAGTTTTTTTTAGTTTAAAATTTAATTTTAAAAATAATTTTATACAGATAAAGGGTTTAAAAGATGCCTGCACCTGAAAGTATCGATTAGGCCTACACCTAAAAGCACGCAAGTAATTGCTCAAGAAAAAAGTTACTTATATTTCTTGGGTGAGAAAAAGTAGTAGGCAAGTTATTTTGACGGCGAGAGTTTTGACAGTTCCAGCATTGTTGATATTTTATCTTTATATTAAAGTTTAAATATATAATGTTGTCATTTCAACATTTGCATTAGCGAGCAACTCCCTATACAGTATAGTCTCTGTTATCCGGACACTCGCTATACCGCACTTGAAAGTAATACGGACATCTCTACTCTCGGACATTTTTAATACTGTACCGTTTTAGTTCGGGCAGAAAAACAATTAAAGTATGTTTGGTTTAAAATTTGACTCTTTTTTTCAATCCGAATCAGTGTACCACCTTGCTCAAAAAGATAGGTTCATTCACACTGTGAACCGGGCTTAACTGTCCGATTCGAAAATTTTTTTTAGTAGATTTGCCACATGTGTCTATGACAAGGCTGCCAAATATCAGCGTCTTTCGTTGACATTTGGTAAAGTGACATTGTTTTGTTTGCAACAACTTTTTTCGTGTCTTCGTTTTTTACGATGGAAGAAAAAATTGAGCCTGATTCACTCGCCTGATGCGTGGTTTGCGTGTCATACTCGTATACCCATGTCTCATCACCAGTAATAATGGATTCGATAAGTGATTCGTCGTTTTCGACCATTTCCAGCATGTCTTTCGTGATAGCAACTCGGTCTCTTTTTTGCATGAAATTGAGTTCTTTCGGTACCAACTTCGCAGCGACACGTCTCAAGCCCAATTCATTCTTCAAAATGTTCTGAACGGATCCAATTGAAATGCCGACGTCCTCTGCTATCTCTCTAATCGTCAATTTGCGATTTTTGACCAACATTTCTTTGATATTTTCAACGTTTTCTTCGGTAGTCGAACACGATGGCCGCCCGGTACGAGGGTAGTCTTCTACTTCGTCTTGGCCACTCACAAATCGGTTAAACCACTTGTTTGCCTTTTGATACGATAGAGCAGAGTCACCGAAACATTTCTCCAACATTTTACGCGTATCGGCGCAGTTGATACATATTCGTTGCTCAATTTTTTCTTCCATCGTAAAAATCGAAGACACCAAAAAAGTTGTTGTAAACAAAACACTGTCACTTTACCAAATGTCAACGAGAGACGTTGATATTTGACAGCCCTGTCATAGACACATGTGGGGACCTACTAAAACAAAAATTTTCGAATCGGACAGTTAAGTCCGGTGAATTCCGGATACTTCCAGTAATACGAACACACGCCGAAACTATATGTGTCCGGATTAGCGAGACTGTACTGTACTTATTATTGAGAAACAAAATATAAAAATTTCTACAAAAATATTTTTTCTGTCAGGTCAGAAGATTTTGAAATTGCATTGTGATTTTACACTTTATAAGCAATTCAATAAATCAAGAAAATATTTTCGAAACAGAATAATTTACTAGTTTGAAAATAAAAATAATGCAAAAATACAGTTTATTTAAAAAAATGCTTTAATTAGAGGCATAAATTACCTACAAGTGTTTAAATTCTCAAAAAAAAAAAATTTTTCACGACATTTTTTCTATTTTATATGTCATTATATGTTCATATTAATTTTAATATACATACAAGTATACAAGTATTTTAATACACAAGAGCATGCATTGATTTGCACTGCCAGTACAAATTCCAAGGATGTTTTTGTGTTTTTCATTTTTAAAGTTTATATAACAATAATTTTTTTGCTGAATTTGTTTTTCACCTCTTTGTGTCAGAAGTGTTACGTTTTAATTTATTTGCTCAAAACTTTATTTAAGTTACTGCAAGAAAACACACGATTTATCAATTTCAGTGTTACTTAAAAAATAGCTGCTAATTATGGTAAGTAAAGATTGATGTGTCAAAAGTGTTATCTATGTTTTTGCGGTTTCAATTATTGAAAATAAAAAAAAACCCGTTTGTATTTGCTTGCTTATTTTTTAACTCTTTCTTATATTTTGAGTTTTTATGGCACTTTTTTTTTTAAATATTAAAAAAATCGTTAAAAGTCCTGAGTGTTGTTGCAACGCCAATGACTATGCAACCTTTTTTTTATTTTTTTAAAAATCTTTGTCATAAATTAAAAAAAAAAAAAAAACGAAATGGCCATTTCAGCCCTTGAAAGGACTTTGACCGAACTTCTTCTCATCAATTGTGTTGTGCGTGTTGTGAAATGTTTGAACACAAATGATCGAAAACTGGACCTACAAGTCTTATGCCGACTCCGAACGGCTTATGTTCTCAAGAAGCTTTTCATGACAGATTTTACTCTTAGGATGGATTCACTGGCCACCTTCAGCAAGTTTTTGCGAAAATTAAAATAATTAAAATAAGAGCGTGCAGCTAGTGTCTCTCACTGAACGGAGAGCACAACAACTTCATATACAAAAAACTTGCAAAACTTGCTGAAGGTGGTCAGTGAATACAGCCTTAGAGGCTTGCCATTGTCTGCAGAGAGGTGACGGCCGAACAGAAAAATTAATTCAATTGATAAAACTTTCTGTGTCAGTTGGGAATTGAACCGGGGTTCTCTGGCATATAGATCACGCACTCTACCCACTGCGCCACGGGTATCAATCCAAACATTTTTACTAGACTTCAACACTCTTTAGAGGTATAACACTCAAGACAAAAATCGTGTATCCAATTCTGCAAAAATTTTAAAAAATAAATTTAACAGAATTTTTTTAAAGAGCGTAACAGTGATTTTGAATTCTAGTTGAACATGTTGTTGAACAAAGTTAGAAAAATTTTAAAATTTCTCTGTCATATTCATATTTTTTAACCAGTATTTTAACATGTTTAAAGCTGAATGTTGAAGTGTAAAAAGTTGAATTCGTTTAAAAAAAAAAGTTGAATTTGAACTTTCAAACCTGTATAAAGCTTATTTTAAAAAAAAATTCTTTAAATCTTTGTGTAAGAAATATATTTTTTAAACAACAGAAATTTGCTGACGCTTTTGCTTATGAAATTACAAACCATTGCCTACGCATGTGATTGTCGACTCTGGCTGACTCAGCCTCATAACGTTACTTCCATTTTTAAATACCCTGAAGCCAAAAAGTACACGATGAAGATAACTGAAGGTGTGCTTATGAGCTAAAAAAACACAGTAATTTTATGCACAAGTTGTGCAGTGAAAGTAAAAGGAAGCGCCAGAAGCCACAGTTTCCAGTAAAGATGGCGATGTATAAATCCTGATAGCGGCAAAATTGCGGTATAAAAAATGTATGCTAAGTAAATCATACAATTTATTTCTTAAAATTTTACTTCCATTGTATAAGCATGCGGCAAGCCTTTTGAGCTCAAAACTCTACTCTAAAGTATAAAAAACAACTTTTTAATGTGTTAATCGACTGCCTAAACTAAGCAGTTAGGTAGACAAAATTTAAAATCCGGTCATTAGCGCTACAGATACGCTTAGACCAAAGCGATATAATTACTCAGCTTAAACTCAGCATGATCGACAAGATCGATTCCTCTGCTGAAATTTAGACATTTTCTTGAAGTCTGCGACAGTGGACTATGTATGACTTAAATGCAGATACTTGATGTTTGTATACATGAGTTATATTTTTGTACGTGTTAAGCTAAAGTGAGTGTATGTAAGCGTTTGAGCTAAGTAGTTTTTGGTTAAATCAAAAAATATTTTTTATTTTTTGTTTTTTAACAAAATGCATTGCATTATGCGTCCCGAGGTGCTGTTGTAGCGAGATATATCGTTTGTGGCTCCAGCTCAACACGTGAGTTCACTTTAGCCTGGCCATGAGTTCGATGTGGAGAGTCTGTCTGTCTGTTTGCGGGGAGAATGATAAGGATTGTTTTAATGGGATTTATGCAATGTTGTCTATGTTGCTGCTGGCAATAGCTATAAAGTTGCTAGTAATTGCTGTTGAGTGTGCCAAAAACGAAGGTGTTTTAATTAAAAAAAAAAAAAAAATAAAAAATAAAATACGAGACAGCTTAGTGTAGCTCAAAAAAGTGTCAACAAATTATTAAAAATTAATTTTGAGACTACTTAGAACTATGATTTTGTGTGTTGTTTATGGAGCTCATATTTATGAAGTGGGTTTTTGAATGTTTTTTATATTCAATTAAATAAAAAAATAGACATTAAATAGCAAAAGTTGGCCAAACCAGTTATTACAATTAATTTTATGCTATTTAGAGCGCTGAAATGAAGGCGCTGATAGAGCAAGATTTGATTGACAACTCATTGGATTATATAAGATTAATCATTTATGAACAACAAGAACAAAAACACTATTTTGCTATGTTTATAAATTCTCTATGACTAGGACAGCGACATTTTGGCGTCATCATTCATGTCATGGCCTTAAATTGATGCCTATGTGACTTTGACGTTGTGAATGTGAAGCTTGAGAACAATTTATTAAAAAGTAGAAAAAAATGAACTATCTCATTACCTATGTCCCTCATTCATCTTACGTTCTTTCTATTTAATATTCAACTAGCTATTTTTTAAACCATTAAGTTCATAATTAATTTTGACTTTTGACTATGAGGGCAATTTGAGAAGTCAGTGACTTTTTGAATTTCCCGGATAGTAACTTTAAATACAACACTGGTCCTATCAACTACCATCTGTCCAATTTGCAACCCAATTCGCAGCAATTTGTCTACAAACTCTCAAAATTGCTTTCAAGTCTCGTCCAGTGTAAAAGGTCCAGTTTGGAGTTGAGTTTTTAGGTTCATTAAATCTGAGCTTTTATTAGGAGGCATCCATTAATGACGTGAGTTGCTTTTGGCGATTTTTTGACCTCTACCTACCCCTAGTGAGATATCGTGATATTTGGCTCGACCCCCTTTTCCCCTCCTCTAATCTCAAGTGAGATTGTTCAAAATGCGTGTTTTCAGTGTTTATTCAGATTTATTCCGAAAAAAAACGTAATTTATTTAATTTTTTTTACTTAGACCCAAGGTTGATTTATAAGGTTGTCGCAAGGGAGAGAGCGAGTACCTACCCATAATTGTCAAATCGAAGTCGACAACTCATAGAAAATCTGCAAGTGCTCTTTTATCATCCGTTTTTTTTCGTAGTCATTTGCAAAATTGGCTTGTTTTGACAATTATGGGTACTGAGAAGAGAGTGCGATCAGTCCTGCGACAACCTTATAAATCAACCTTGCTTAGACCCAGTTGAGACTAGTATTTAAGACTACTGAGATCGTAGTCTAAAATCACAATGAAAAAATAGAACAATAAAATACTTAAATGAGAACTTCAAAGATTGGTGAAAAAATATTCATTCTTATTCAGTCCGTGGGGACTCATGTGTGGTCTCAAGAGTGACTACTGGAACCAGCATATAAAGGGTCAGTAAAATCTGCTCCTTCAACCTCGCTCTGATTTAAGTCAGACTCTAAGCCGTTATCGCTTGCACACAGAAGTTTATTAGCTCGACGTGTTATAAACCGTGAATGTTGCACTTTGCGCGTTGGTGCAGCTGGTGCACGGTGGACTGCAAGCCGATGCTGTGCAGCTCTTGTGATGGATGAAAAGTGAATACCGCATGTAATGCAGCATCTCTTTTCTAGATCACCACGTACACTGGGCTAATAGAGGTCATAGGACAAGTTCATGAAGGCATGCAAATGTTGAATCGGTAAGCAGTGGCGAACCAAAAAGGGAGCAAAAAACTATCCGTTATGCTTACCAGTATCGTCAGATGCCCATCAATCTGAGTGATAATGTATGGAGGTGACAGAAAACGATCGTGAAGAATCAAATGCAGAGCACTCCGGTGTGAGTTGCAGTCAGACAGAATCTGGTTTAACAAGTACGCCTGCCGTAAAGCTTAAGTACTTGGGTCTCCAGACCTAGGGTAATAGTTCATGAATTAAAAACTTATGTGCTTACCACAGCACGGACCAGTTTATGATTTAACCAGTAAAACATACGGGGCATCCGGTGTAGCAACACGAACATGGCATGGTGATGGCAAAGCATCACAAAGTGCCCTGCTGATTAGGAGCATTACGCAATAAATTACATACTGCCCGTAATAGCAGTACCAGTTTAGACTTCAGTAGTGACATACCTACAATCCATCTACTGGTGAGACCTACCCAATCTCTTGCATACTTAGTCAGATATGCCAGCCCGGTCGTACTACTGCGCGACCCTGCCGGTCAATCTAGACCTGTGTAGCATTCACACAACCACAACCACAACCAATACGAGTCTTCCCGAAGGGCCAGCCCACGACAGTCATCTGGGCTACTCGACCCCATCAATGAGGATCTACAACATCCCCACAAAGAGACCCAATATGCACTCATGCAATTATGAAGGAGTGTATTTTTATACGTGACAGCTCACAGCTACTGGCTCAGTTGGGACCTGATTTTGCCACTCTTATTCTGGCAGTCCGAATGATCTAAAGATGTCAACATCCAGATCGAGATTTGGCCTTGTTCTTAGGGACTGCTGTGCTCTGTATGAGAACTCATGTTTTCACCATTTCAGAACTAACCTCAGTGACCGACGTGCCAGTTTGAGGGACCAATTCAAACATCGACGAGCATAGCCTCAAAGGAAAGCCCGAGAGTCAGCATGTTACGTACGCAATGTTAAAACACTCACATCCAAATTTTAATCGGCCATTTTGAGTTGCAGCAGGTCCGATTGTCGCATTTTACAACCTAAAATAAAATTTTTAAAAAATTAATTATTTTGACTACTAAATCAAAATCTATTTGTCGAAGCCGTTGTCGCGGTCGTTAAAACATTAAAAAAAAGCTACGGACTACTATGCTACTTTGTAGCGCTCGCATAACCGCGAGAAATATTATTGTGTAAAATTTAGTAGTAGTTTAGTAGAGAAACACGTTTTACTCAATTTAACCCAGTTATCTCAGAATTCTACACTGTTGCCTGAGAATAAAAAATTACGTAATCTTTGCGAGAGAACCCCCCTCTCCCTCACATGAGAATGATTGAGATTAGGCTTAAGTCCCCGTCCCCCTAAACGCCACAAGTAATTAATGGACGCCCCCTTAAAGCTAAATATAAACGAATCTTGTCTAAATTTCAAGAACTTATTAAATACACCAGACGGTGTAAACATCCTTAATGCGGCTCGTGCAAATCAAAAATATGATAAATAAGTATATTTTTTTAATTGAGGAACAGGAGAAAGAAACCGGATAAATCTACTTTGAACTAAAGTGACTTTTTTTCGATTCGACATTTTCAATCATTACCGCATCGACCACATCGAATTTTGTTCAGGGAAGGGAAAATTATTTTTTTCATTGCACTGATAATAAAAAATGTGTCAGCCGTAAGTTTGTAAAAAAAAAAATAAATTTTGCTTTAATAAATGTTAAAAAATACCATGCTTTTTAATTTTAAGAAACAATGTGTTGAATTTCTTAATTTAATACAAAAATTTTTAATTTTCTAATGTTCAGGGGGTCAACTACCCCCTCCGCCCCACCGTCGATACGCCCATGATTCCAATTGTAATATTTTTGGAACCAGGTGGGTCATTGTAATTTTTTTGAGTTTAGTAGACTTTAGTGAACTTTTAGTGGACAAACATTTTTTGACAAATAGGTTTAACTGGGTAAAATAGTTTCTTAAAACCATATTTTTGGAACTACTTTGGTCTTTGGAACTTTTTTTGTGGATTTTTTGACAATTACGTACCATGTGGACGTTCCAGATAGGTTCTAATTGCAATAGTTTTAGAACTAGTTGGGTCATTGTACCTTCTAGATTTAGAGGAAATTAATTTGATGTCGATTAGGTTTCACTTGAACAAATAGGTTCCACTTTAAATAATTTTGAAACTAATAGGGTCGTTTGATCTTTTTGAATTTTGTAAACTCCTTGAACAAAAATATAAGGTTTAATGACCAATAGGTTCCACATATATTATTTATGGCACTTGTTGGACCGATTTGTTCAAGTGGATCCTATTTTTAAAAAAATATTTATTCAATCAATCCACTAAGCCCAAAAAGTGCAAATGATCCAGCTAGTTTCAAAAACATTGAAAAAATAGTGAAACCTATTTATTCAAGCAGAACCCACTTGTCAAAAAAAAATTTTGTGTAACTAGTCTACTAAACTTTAAAAAGTTCTAATGACCCAAATAGTTCAAAATAATCCAAGTTCATGTGGAACCTATTTGTCAAAAAATCCATGATTTCTGCCTAAGGAGTCTACAAAATCCAAAAGGTCAAAATGCATCAACTTTTGTCTAAGGAGTCTATAGAACCAATAAAAATTTCTACCTTAGAGCTCTACTATGCCCTTTTTTCATTCATTGCCATATACGTCTCATGGGCCGTCTGGCAAAAAACCATAATTTGGGGTACGAACTGCTACCCTATCCAGCATATTCTACAGATTTGCGACTATTTCCTAATTTCAAACCTAATGAAATGGTTCAGCAGTAAGAGATTTGGGTCAAATGAAGAGGTGATTACTGAAACTAACGCCTATTTTGAGGACCTCGATAAAACCGAAATATTATTTTGAAGGAATAAAAAAATTGGAATGTATCCGCCGGCTATGTTGAGAAATAAAACTAAAAAAAATTAAATATTCAAAAGTCGCACTGACTTCTCAAATTGCCCTCCTATATGTTGTGCATTTAAGAGTTTGTCTTTAAAAACAAAACTAACATCATTAACATTTTTACCTCATAAAAAGAGAAACCAAACTATTTCCCCTAAGAATGCACCAAATAACTCAAGTAATTGCGATGGGCTGTATAAACATTTGATTTATGAGTTCACATACAGAAATATATGTATCTGTCTGCCCTCAATAATCTATCTGTCTAACTATCTAATTATGGGCGTAACATTATCATTAAGTTTAATGAGCCAATGATTTGGTTTGACCGGTTTCTGCCTTTCGAATAAGATTAAAAATCTTAAAGCAAGTCAATGATTTAATTATGGCGTAATTTTAAACTTTGATGTCTATATGGGGAAAAAAAGCAAATTCACAGAGATAAATAGTAGCAAACCAACTTAAATTATTTCCGCTGATTTTTCCAATTTGAGCTTGAATTAATCCATTAACATACCGAAACGAGCCAAGCAATTCACCAATATACAATTTATGTAATTTTTACAGCAGCAAATAAACACATATTTAACGCTCATTCTGATATTTTTAGCTACTATTAAATAATAGCTATTTCCTTTTGATGTTTTACTCGTAAAATCTTCTAGTTAACTACTTTCTAAAAGAAATTTTTTTTTTATTTTTTTATTTGATAATTTGTTAAATTGTGAAAATTGGGCTTGAAATTCATGTTTTTTTTTATTCAACCATCGTCGAATTGGTTTCGCAAGGCTGCAAAAAATACTTGTTAAAGCTCCGTATCATAAGCACAGTGAATCGATACCACTACACAAAATTGAAGAAGAAAAAGACAGCTCATCTTCATTAAAAACCACATTGCACTGGTTCATCAAATCCATTTTTCAGTCAGAAAATCCAAATGCCAAATTTTTTATAACTCTTGATAATTTCACGAATAATCTCCTCATATTCCGGGTTGGTGGCTAATAGAAGCACTAGAAAACTGACTACACTTGAACCTCGATTATCCGTGATGCTCGGGACCGGGCTCTTCATGGAAAATCCAAAATCCCGGTTAAAAGATATTTTGTTTTTTTTAAATACATAAACATTTATAAATTTTATTGTTTTTATTAATTTTCAACAGGATAATGTGAATTGTGTATAAATATCTTATTCTATTTTTTTTTAAACATATTTATTTAAAAAAGACTTCTATGGTGGTGTATTTTTCTTTAGGCTTGCTTTTATCATTGATTAAATTAGTTTGTATGCAGTAGACTTGTAATTTATCTGGCTCTGAAATTCCTGGACAAATTAAAATTTTCTAAGAAATCTAACAGAACATTACTAGCCTCTATTGCCTGGGCCAATGTGGGTTTTTCTTCTAAAATTACTACGTCTGGGTTCACAGAGTTGGAGTCAGGCTCATATTCATGGGTTTGATAAACCGTATTTACGATTTCGTCTTTAGATACTATAGCAAACGGCACGCCATCGCAATCCGTCCATTTTGAGATAGCATCAGCCGTGCATCCAGGCGGTTTTACTTCTACATCGGATTGTAGCTAAAAACACTTCTTAGAACATGGAGGTTACAGTGTATAAAACTGTTGATTTTTGGAATAAAAACTTCTTTAGGAGCGTTGAGTACTTTTTTATATGGGTGAAAGTTCCGAATTTGCGTCAGCACTGTTAACGTCAGCAATGTTATATCTCAACCAATGTTAACCGATCCGACTTTCCGATAACTAACTTTAAAATTAATTTCACTCTTCCGCATTACACGGTTTGGTTAAATGAAAATTCAGAAAAAAAAGGTTTTCCACATTTTTTAGACAATTTTTGAAAAAATCGAAAAAAATATATAAATGCAATGTATAAAATAAAACTATTTTCTTAAGCAGGCGTCAATTCGGGAGAGATATAAACTATAATCGACAATTTTTGTGTTTTTTGTACGGGGGACCCACAGAAGGATGACATATAGGGGTTAGGTGTGTTCAACAGAAAAAAGGTTGAAGGGCAAAAAATAATAGGACCAGTTCATATATTTTACCCCTCTATGCGTCAACTCGGGAGAGATATGAACTATAATCGACAGTTTTTGTGTTTTTTGTACGGGGACCTCCAGAAGGGTGACAGATAGGAGTAGGTGGGTTCAGAAGATATGTTGGAGGGTAAAAAATAATTGGACCATCTCGTAAATTCACCCCCTTAAGGGTCGATTCGGAAGCGATATGAACTAAAATCGACAGTTTTTGTGTTTTATTGTATGGGGACTCCCAAAAGGGTGACAGATAGAGAGAGGTGGGTTCAGAAGAAATGTTGAAGGCCTAAAACTAATAGGACGAGCTTATATAATTGATCCACTAGGGGTCAATTCGGGAGAGATTTCGAACTATAACCGACAGACATTGTAATATAAATGTGTTTTTTGTATGGGGAACCCAGAAGGGTGGCAGATAAGGGGTAGGTATATTCAGAGGAAATGTTGAAGGATAAAAAAAATAATCCTTCTATATATATATAATTTTATAGATATTAAATATATAATTTTAAAGATAACTAACTTTAAAATTAATTTCACTCTTCCGCATTACACGGTTTGGTTAAATGAAAATTCAGAAAAAAAAGGTTTTCCACATTTTTTAGACAATTTTTGAAAAAATCGAAAAAAATATATAAATGCAATGTATAATAAAACTATTTTCTTAAGCAGGCGTCAATTCGGGAGAGATATAAACTATAATCGACAATTTTTGTGTTTTTTGTACGGGGGACCCACAGAAGGATGACATATAGGGGTTAGGTGTGTTCAACAGAAAAAAGGTTGAAGGGCAAAAAATAATAGGACCAGTTCATATATTTTACCCCTCTATGCGTCAACTCGGGAGAGATATGAACTATAATCGACAGTTTTTGTGTTTTTTGTACGGGGACCTCCAGAAGGGTGACAGATAGGAGTAGGTGGGTTCAGAAGATATGTTGGAGGGTAAAAAATAATTGGACCATCTCGTAAATTCACCCCCTTAAGGGTCGATTCGGAAGCGATATGAACTAAAATCGACAGTTTTTGTGTTTTATTGTATGGGGACTCCCAAAAGGGTGACAGATAGAGAGAGGTGGGTTCAGAAGAAATGTTGAAGGCCTAAAACTAATACGACGAGCTTATATAATTGATCCACTAGGGGTCAATTCGGGAGAGATTTCGAACTATAACCGACAGACATTGTAATATAAATGTGTTTTTTGTATGGGGAACCCAGAAGGGTGGCAGATAAGGGGTAGGTATATTCAGAGGAAATGTTGAAGGATAAAAAAAATAATAGGACCAGCTGATATATTTTACCCCTCTAGGCGTCAACTCGGGAGAGATATGAAATATAATCGACAGTTTTTATGTTTTTTTGTATGGGGACCCCCAGAAGGGGGGACAGATAGGGGGTAGGTGTGTTCGGAGGAAATGTTGAAGGATAACAAATAATAGGACCAGCTCATATATTTTACCTATTTAGGAGTCAATTCGGAAGAGATATGAACTATAAGGGACAGTGTTTGTGTTTTTTTGTATGGGGACCCCCAGAAGGAGGACAAATAGGGGGTAGGTGTGTTGGGAGGAAATGTTGAAGGGTAACAAATAATAGGACCAGCTCATATATTTTACCTCTCTAGGAGTCGATTCGGAAGAGATATGAACGAAAATACGTATCAGATAGGGGGAAGGTGTGTTCAGAGGAAATGTTGAAGGGTAAAAATAATAGAACCAACTCATATATTTCACCGCTCTAGGATTCGATTTGGAAGAGATATGAACTATAATCGACAGCTTTTGTGTTTTTTGTATGGGGACCCCCATAAGGGTGACGGATACGGGTAGGTGTGTTCAGAAGAAATGTTAAGCAAAAAATAATAGGACCAGTTTATTTAATTGATCCACAAGGGGTCAATTCGGGAGAGATAATGAACTATAACCGACAGTTTTTGTGTTTTTGTATGGGGACCCCCAGAAGGGTGGCAGATAGGGGGTAGGCGTGTTGAGAAGAAATGTTGAAGAATAAAAAATAACATGACAAGCTCATATATTTCACCCCACTGGGGGTCGATTCGGAAGAGATATGAACTATAATCGACAGTTTTTGTGTTTTTTGTATGAGGACCCCCAGAAGAGTGACTATCCCCTGTGATAGTTGTGAAAAATATACCCCTAATTGAATTTTTGAATGAAGCATTACAGTTAACTATGTTGTTCAATGGTGGAAAACTCGGTACTACTAAATATAAAAAGGCGGTCTATGCGGTTCTTACACAATGCTCGTACTTAAAGAAGTTCTGTTTCTTACTTTAGCTACGATAGTCTATTATATCCTTTTAAATGAATGAGTCAAAGGTCTTTTATTAAAATACGAAAGGTTTGATACTACAATAAATTTGAAAATTAGAAAAAAACAGTAATTTCATAGCTTTAAGTTTTTCATAGTTATACATTTTTACTTCGGTCGGCAGTCCCTCACGGTCCATTTTTTTTTTTATTTGATTGAAATGGAATCCGAAAAATTGGACGATAACTTGGTCGAGAATAACTAAATACTCATTTAAAATAAAAGAAGAGATTTGTTTCGAAGGCACCTTATATTTTTTAGAAGGTAGTTAAACAGTCTGGGGGCTATAGACGCATAAAACGATAACGGCACGCTATGTGACGAAATTTGGGAAATGTTATAGCATGTTCTCACGGCAGTCTGAATTAAGTAATTTCGCCGAATTAAGTACTGAATTACGAATGTGAAATACCCTGTTCTCACGAAGCAATCGTAATTCGATTTGACAGCTGTTCTTTGTGTATTTTATTTTAATTTTATTTGATTTGTTGTGGAGAACGAAACTGGGGAAAAAATGTGCGAAATAAATATTTGTTTATTATATTATTTATTTTTTTAAGCAGTGATATTCACTTTGACTGCTGACTCTGAGAATTTGATTGTTTATTATGTCTTGTTTTTATTTCTTCTTGTGTTTTGCTTGAGGTTTTCGATTAATTTTTGATAAAAATTAGAGATGAAACCGATTTCTACGTAATTCGGATGTTAATTCAAACTCGACTATTAAGATGATTTATTCTTAAGTTATTATTTGAATAACATCATCACCGGACCTAATAAAGAATATTTTCAAGGCTTTATAAATAAACACGTGTTTTTATAGGCAATATATTGATTTCTTTAAATAATGGCAAACTTCTTTCTAAACGTTTTATTTTACATATAATGCGAATCACATGTTTTTGAGCAGTTAATATTGGATAAATTTTATTATTATGAGCACCTCCCCAACATGCCAAAACGTATTCTAATTTCGAATGTTGTGAAAATGAAACTGTCAGAGCAGTTGTGTGATCAGTCCAATTAATTTTCCAATCAATTATTAGTCCAAGGTATTTAAAGGCTTTAACAGTCAATGCGGAAACAATTTGTGGAACAAGACCCGGATTCAACATAAGTGCGGATGATATTATGTGAATCAGAAATGTTTTTACAAACTTAGGTCTTTTCACAGTTTGCGCAATGAAACGAGAAAATTACTAAGTTCAACTTCATTACCATTAATATTAAAAAGCCTGATTTGTGTTTTGTCATTAAGAACCAATTTGTGATTTGTGAACCAATGTCTAACATATTCACAACATTTTTGAATTAAGAGGGTGTAAATCGGAATTCCTACATTTATTTATTAGTTAAGATTTACATATAAATCCCTTTGCTTATAATCACCTTAGGGACTTTTTCTCATTTTCTTTTTTTTTTAATTAAAACAATTTTTTTTTTCTTTTTTTCTTTCCTCATTCGAGGCACTGTGCAGTATTATAGCAGAGGCCTAAAAATAGGCAACAAAAATTAGTAAAAACAAGCAAACGAACTAACTTTCTTCAAAAGTTTAGAAGCTAGTTTTTTTTATAAGAATAAAATAAGCAGCGTAAAAATTGGGTGCAAAATTAACAGATCACGACAATTCCATGATAATAACTTTAATGTTTATTTAGACGTGAGCAAAAAAACGTAAATAAATATGTTATCAACAAATGACATTTTCTTAAAAAAAAAAATAAACAAAAACTGCATTAAAATTAACAAGCAAGAAAGCACTAAAACTAATAATTTATTATTAATTTTATGATGTTTACCGAATAATTGATTGTTCCATATAGTTAAGCAGCGTGATTAACAGCTTCATGCAATATAACAATATTAAATCATATTATAATCTTATCACTTGAAAGTTTATCGTAGTTTGTGTTGGCAACAAAAAAATGCTTAAATGTGTTAGTAGTAGAATGAAACAACTTGTCTTAATATGCAATTTGAAAATGCTGCTAAATTTTATTGTTTTAAAATATTTAACATTCATATTAATAAAATAATTTCTCTGATTTAATACTTAGTATACAGATAAGATTTGATAATAACAGCAGTTCGTTTATAAGTGATAAGACAACAATAACAAAAACATAGTATTTGTCATGTAGTCCGTTATGAGGAAAATGCTAAAGCTTTTTATATAGTTTGTTTTTTTACTATAAATACTATGTCTAAGTTTTATTTATATATATGAATTTTTGTAAAATGCTTTTTTATTTTTGTGTGTGTGTGCACAAAATGCATAAATACACATAACAATAACTTTTTAACAAAACAAACATTTTTTTTAATTTTCGAAGGTTTTTTTGTTTTCTAAAGCTTATAAAACTGTTTTTGTTCGAATTATATATACTTTTATACTTTTCTAGAAAAGTTTTCTTTTCTATACTTTTTGGCAATTTCTTATTTATTTTATTTTTTAACGATTTTAATTTAATTCTATTTACTATTGGTTCTCATAGATTTGTCATTTAATATTCTGTTAAAATGTCAGTGAGTTTTTGGTGGGTTCTATAAGCACCTGTTGTAGGAGTATTTGTTTTAAATATATTGCATTTGTTTTTTTTTTTTTTTTTTTGTGTGTTTATAAAAGTTCCCTAAGTTATATTATTGTTTGCTTGAAATCCTTTGTAACTAATTTTTGTGCTGCCGTAAAAGCTCTTTGTATCGTTGTATTTGTTGTGTTAGTCATTTACATATGACTATCGGCTCGAGTTACAGCTGTGTGAATGGCCTTGGCAATGTATTCCACATTGTTTTCATTGACGCCGCACATACTAATGCGTCCAGTTTTCAACAAGTAGACGTGGAATTCCTCTATTAAAATTTGCACTTGTTTTTCTATTGAAGAGAGAGAGAGAGCGAGGGAGAGAAAAAGAGAATAGAGACACTTGATTAGATAACACTTTTTAAAAATATTAAAAACTAATTAAACTCTAAATTCCAAAACAAATAATTTAGAAAGTTATTTTCTTTTATCCAGGCTTATCATCTGTTACTTTTTTCGCCCGGAATCGGAAATGGGATTTTTCATTTTTAAGGTAACTCAACTTTTGGAAATTTTTAGTGCAAACTTGTTCATCAACCGACAATATCATGAGTGTAAAAAATTAAAAGGTGGAGTCTTACCTGCTATTTAAAAACGGAAATTCCCTTTTCCGATTCCGGGCGAAAAGATTACTCACGATAGGCCTGATAAATAATTCTCCAAATAGCTATTTTTTTCGAAATAAAACTTCGTCATTTTGACCGCTTTTTAAATTCGTAAAAAAAGGTCATAAAGTTCAGGCCCAAATTTGCGAAATGCCAATGTGTATGTCGTTTGAAGATCAGCTACGTATCAATAAAGAACCGATTGAATCGATATGCTGAACACGTCAAAAGCGGCAGACTTTATGAGTTCTACACTGTTAATATTAATGGAAAATTCATTCGTGTTTTAGTTAATAGACAATACTGGCTCTTTTTTTAGTATTTTTCAGAGGTTTTTGACTAGTATTTCTTAATTGGAATTTTTATATAAGTATAAGTATAAGTATAAGTATAAGTATAAGTATATGTATAAGTATAAGTATAAGTATAAGTATAAGTATAAGTATAAGTATAAGTATAAGTATAAGTATAAGTATAAGTATAAGTATAAGTATAAGTATAAGTATAAGTATAAGTATAAGTATAAGTATAAGTATAAGTATAAGTATAAGTATAAGTATAAGTATAAGTATAAGTATAAGTATAAGTATAAGTATAAGTATAAGTATAAGTATAAGTATAAGTATAAGTATAAGTATAAGTATAAGTATAAGTATAAGTATAAGTATAAGTATAAGTATAAGTATAAGTATAAGTATAAGTATAAGTATAAGTATAAGTATAAGTATAAGTATAAGTATAAGTATAAGTATAAGTATAAGTATAAGTATAAGTATAAGTATAAGTATAAGTATAAGTATAAGTATAAGTATAAGTATAAGTATAAGTATAAGTATAAGTATAAGTATAAGTATAAGTAAAGTATAAGTATAAGTATAAGTATAAGTATAAGTATAAGTATAAGTATAAGTATAAGTATAAGTATAAGTATAAGTATAAGTATAAGTATAAGTATAAGTATAAGTATAAGTATAAGTATAAGTATAAGTATAAGTATAAGTATAAGTATAAGTATAAGTATAAGTATAAGTATAAGTATAAGTATAAGTATAAGTATAAGTATAAGTATAAGTATAAATATAAGTATAAGTATAAGTATAAGTATAAGTATAAGTATAAGTATAAGTATAAGTATAAGTATAAGTATAAGTATAAGTATAAGTATAAGTATAAGTATAAGTATAAGTATAAGTATAAGTATAAGTATAAGTATAAGTATAAGTATAAGTATAAGTATAAGTATAAGTATAAGTATAAGTATAAGTATAAGTATAAGTATAAGTATAAGTATAAGTATAAGTATAAGTATAAGTATAAGTATAAGTATAAGTATAAGTATAAGTATAAGTATAAATATAAGTATAAGTATAAGTATAAGTATAAGTATAAGTATAAGTATACGTATAAGTATAAGTATAAATACAAGTACAAGTATAAATACAAGTACAAGTACAAGTATAAGCATTTGCTTATATATTTTTATATAAGTAATTAAAATTGACGAAAAAAGTTATATAATGGGACTTGCTTGCATTAAACTCTACTTGATTATCAAGATCCTGCTCAGAATTTTTTTTTTCAACTCATTAAGACTAATTCATAATTTTTAAGTCGTTTCCCTTTTCTTCACAATCTAAAAAGAGCTCGAACGCTTTTTGAGGAAAAATTAATGACAAATGCTCCTGTCATCCGCAAACCAATACATTGCTCATTGATAAAAACCCGTAAGTTTTCATATAGTTACTTCTTAAAATTGTTTAAAATACTACATACCATTCAATCCCGTATACGAGAACATCCCAATTTGTTCGACAATATGATTCCATTTTCCAGGAGTATTCAGTTTGATCAGATGCGTAAACAATGCCTCCCGCATCTTTATTATTCTGCTGGACATCGTGCGTATGCAATCCATCCATTCTTGACGCAGAGCAGCATCATTTAGAATAGTAGAAACAATGCGACTACCAAATGCTGGCGGATTGGAGTACATGGCACGCACAAGTAAAGTGAATTGTGAGGCAACAGCTGCAGAGGTATCGGCAGACTTTTGCACAACAACTAAATTTCCCACACGTTCGCCTGGCAATAAAGCAAAATTAAAAAGGTCACAAAGCACATAATAATAATTGTTTTCTTTTTAAGGCAACTTACAATAGAGACCAAAATTCTTGGCAAACGATTGAGCGCACAGCAGTTCAAAGCCACGCTCGACAAAATAGCGCACTGCCCAGGCATCCTTATCGGGATCACCGCTAGCAAATCCCTGATAGGCAGAGTCAAAGAATGGAAATAATTTTTTGCGTTCCACTAAATCGGCAATTTGTTTCCACTGTTCCTGCGTGGGATCAATGCCGGTGGGATTGTGTGCGCATGCATGCAGTATGATGACAGAACCAGTAGGCGCAGCCTCAAGGTCGGCCATCATGCCAGCAAAGTTGAAAATGCGATTTTCCTGATCCCAATAACGATAGGTGTGAGCCACTTCAAAGCCGGCATCCAAAAACACTTTACGATGGTTTTCTAGAGGAATAACAAGAATGATTTAAATGAGACAGCGTTCGATATTTCAACGTAGTTTTAGTTATAATAAAATAATAAACTCACCCCAAGTGGGATCGGAAAAATAGAAGACTTTGCGTCCCAAATTGCGTCGCAAGAATTCTGCACCCAAACGTAAAGCACCGGTGCCGGATAGTGATTGTATACCAAAGCCCTGATTGGAAAAAATTGAGTGTTCATTAGAAGGTTGTCGGGCTTTTTTATATGCTGCACTCTTACCCGTTTTTCAGCTAAAGCCACTGAATTTTCACCCAAGAGCAAGGTTGTTGCCGCTTTTGTGTATACATCAGTGCCTAAAATTGTTTAAATTTAAAAATGTGTTTTACTAATTGAGTAGATTTTTTATAATTTTTTTTTTTTTATTTCTTGCTTACCAGTGACAGGCAGATACTCGTGATTGAGTGCATCATTGCTGGCCACTTGAATTTCTGTTTTGCGTACAACCGGCAGCACCCAAGGTTTGCCATCATTTGTGCGATAAGCTACAGAGGAATAAAAAAAATTTTTGGAATTAGTAAAAGTGCACAGTTATTAAAGGAGACGTTGCAGTGAAATCGCTAAAATTCATAATAATTAACCGACTTTGATGATTGTTCTTTTAATGAATTCCCCTTAGTTAATTTTACTGATCTAAGCAAACGTCAAGTGCTGCACTTAGTACGGCACATTTGTATAACTTAACTCAATTATCTCCTAAGGCAATGTAGAGCTCATTAAATGTAGAGCTCCTTAACCAATGCAGATCGATAAATTACCAAAAATCAAAGTTATAGTTTAAAACACAACCGTCGCACAAAATATGATCAAGATTTGACAACTCTGAAACTTTAAATGAGAGTTATAGTTTTCAAATTTAAAACGAGAGAACATATTAGCAGACAAAACCTTTACAAAAAAAAACCTTGAGTATAAAATGCAATAGTTCGTCAAGTATAGAAGCAGGTGTTTGAAATTGGGAACGGAATTGAATTTTATGTAATAGAATCAGTGCAAAATATGTGAGACTTATATGAGATAAAACTCTGAATATAAAATTGTGTTAACTATCAGACATAATCACTGAAACAAATGTGATTGAATTACGGCTGGTGGCACCTCCCGTACAACACTAAAAACTTTCCACTTATTTATTTAATTTTTAGGAACGGGAGTAAATATTATCAGACAAACAAATATCTGCAAAACATTAGGACGAGACTAGAAAAATTGTTCTTAATGAAACTTACTTTTACCTTTCTCAGAAAATAGCGCAGGTTTTGTAGGCTGTTGTCCATAGAATTGTTTAAAAACAAGTTATAAAAATTCCACCTAGAGACAAATTCTTCTCTATACTTTGCTGAATATTTTAAAAGATAAAATAAGAAAATTGATTGAAAATTGCGATACTAAACTTCATTGCGAAGTTGAAGAAAATACGATATCAAAGATAAACTCAAATGGTTTTTTGAAAAATAGAATTTTGAATTTCACCACGTGAGAGAGGAAAGTTCAACTTATTGAAATAAGCAATAAAAATCGTGTTAATATTTCCATCTATTTTTATAATTTTTCACTAGTTTATCGTCTACTCAAAAAGACGATATATATAACGATAAATAAACGATAATCGATAAATAAACTGAATTTATTTAAAAAAATTTACAGATGCTTAACAAAATCGCTTTTGGTGATTGTTTTGGAATACTGAAGATTTTCGATAAAGTTAAAAAAAAATTTTACAAGATTTCACAACAAAAATTATAGCAAATTAGCAGCGTTTGAGCATTAATTAATAACTTTAAATAATATAAAAAAAAAGTAGCTGCATCATGCAAAATTGGTTAACAAAAGTTAATTTTCAATTCTCATCCCGGTTGTTAGCTGATAACAATTAAATTTGAGCTAAAAAAACTTAGCTACACATTGTTATTGTTTCCGCTTTTGTGCTTATTATTTAGAATTGCAGTGTTTTTTTTTTGCTATCTTTTCATGAGCTCGTAAATGTGCCAAGATCAGTACAAGTAGCGTCATGCTTTTGGCAGTTAGTTTATAATTTAACCCAGCAGAAAACTGGCTCAGACCTCTAATAGCCAGACTGGATTTCAGGATTGAATTTCTAAACATAATCATGCCTCCATTATTCAGTTCCAATTTCAAGGTTGAAAATAAAATATATTTCACTTCCTTTTTATAGACCTGGGGTCCTACTCTGTACTGCGATGTGATATTCAAACCAGAAATCATAGGGAAATATTTAAAAAAAGTAATACCAAATTTCAGTTCTAAAGAGGCGGACACTTGTTTAAAAAAAAAAATTAGGGCTGTTTTCAAGTAAAGGTCAGTCCTCGGTCATGCCTGAATTCTTGCCTGATCAGGCATGACATTTTCTGCTGGGAAGCTTATGTAAGCAAAAAATATAAAAATTGATCAAACTGAAAATATTGATATTATGACGAACATTTTACTGTCACAGTATGTATGGTACATAAAACAATTTGTTTTAATTTAGAAAAAGGAGCATCTCAAATATAGAAAAAAAAAAACATAAATAAAAAACGCTTGCAATAACATTTTGTGACGCTTATCAGCGAAAAAAAAATAACATGTTTGGTTAGCTGAAAACTGAAATCTTATACAAACTCAAAATAGTTTCTAAAATCAAGAGGTTATCAAACCGGGGCTTTACGTCAAATGTCGAATCAAATGTAGAGTGATGAACAAATATAAAGAAGTATTTCTTTTCTTTTTTTTTAATATTTGTAGAGCAGTATATAAAATTGCAATATGATAACATTACATATGTATAAGTAGATTTTACACCCTTATCTATAGATAGCAATCAGATGACGAGAAAATATTTTAAGAAGTGTTTTTATCAGAAGAAATAAATTTTTAAGCTTTAACAGTAAAAAGTAGTTCAAAAATAATATAAAAACAAAGTAAAGCAACTTTTTTTTTTCAAAAATACAACAAATGTTGAAAGAAATAAGTTAAATTAAAGAAATTAGCTTAAGTAGGTCTCTAGTTTCTATATTTTAAAAAATTATTTCTTTTTACTTCTGTATTATTCTATATGGTGTCAGGAATGTTTGTGTGTCAAAATTGAAAGTAAATTTCGAAATATTTTAAAAGTTATACGCATATATAAGGGGCTTAGATAAAAAAATCTCCAAGTCCACTTTTTACTTCTACAAAAAAAGAAACATGAAAATCTGAATAACTTTTACATGTATTTGTTAATATCTGAGTTAGTTGTCTATAATGAACCTTTACTCAAAAGAATGAAACGTCCCGTGTTGAATTGATTAAACAAAAACTAATTGGTAGCCACTCTAACAAAATTATAATATTTAACGGCTTAAAATCGTATACTATATACGTAAAAATAGTTGCACAAATAACTAATTATAATGTAAAAATCAGCACTGTTTAAATTGGGACACATGAAAATTGTCTACAAAAACAAACACAAAGAAATAGTTGCAAAATTTTACTAATTGACCCAAAACAAATTGCCTCTGTAAGGCAACGATCTACATAACACACACATACATACTCTATAATATATTTAGAATTATTGTATTTTTAGGAACAGTTTCAAACATTAAGAAAATCTACATCAAAGATTTTTAACAGAATAATTAACTAGAATGAAGGAGAATGAACATATTTTTTTTAGTTTTTTCACATCTACCACTTCGAATGTTAAAATGCGCCTAATACGGTTGATTAGGAAAATAGAACTATCCGTTAGAGTAACAAAAAAATGTCTACTCTATAAGTAAGTATTACTAAATCTTTTAAATAATCACAATATCGTGTTGAATGCGCTTTAATGAAGAGCATTGCTTCAATTCTTTTTTGAATGGAGTAAACTGGGTTCGGACATTTTTTTTTGAAGCGAAGCTTTTTACGCCCCGTTCTGTGATTTGCTTGGAGTGAAATCTGAAAAATTTTCGACAGATTTTTTCTTAGAATTTTATATGGTTTCTTTGGTTCTGTGTTTTTTACAACAAGACAATTGAATATAACAAATATAAAAAAACATTTCTTCACTTGTCGTGGGGACTCGAGCCCAGAAACCATTGGCTGGGAGCTATGCAGTCCATCCACTGAGCCAAGCACCCTCATTATATAGGCATTGATTCTGTAATAAGTGCAAATGAAGCTATGTTGCATCACATCCAATAACCTATTACGAGGGGTGTCTTTATATTTCGGGATTAGAGAACAAAAACAAATATTAATCATCGAAAATCACTTTATTGTTTTTCAAAATATTCTCCATTAAGATCTATACACTTTTGCATGCGTTTGAACCAATTGTCGAAGCACTTTTGCCACTCTGATTGAGGTATCTCCAAAACATGCATTCTGAATGCCGCAACCGCTTCTTCGGGCGTCGAAAATCGTTGTCCACGCAGTTTATTCTTCACGGTTGGGAATAAAAAGAAGTCATTCGGTGCCAAGTCAGGACTATACGGCGGATGACCCATCAAATCGATGTTTTGGGTGCTCAAAAATGCAGTTGTTTGAGCCGATGTGTGAGAGCTCGCATTGTCGTGGTGAAGAGTGATCCGTCTTCGGCGGTTGGTTTTCCTGATTTCTAGGAAGACAACTGGCAAACAAATGGTTGTGTACCACTCAGAGTTGACTGTTCTGCGTTGTTCTAGTGGTACGGTTGCGACATGCCCATATTTTCCGAAAAAACAGGCGACCATTTGCTTGGAAGTGCTTCGTGCGCGAACAACTATTGTTGGATTTGGCTCATCTTGAAACACCCATACAGTCGACTACTGTTTACTTTCGGGCTCATACGCGTAAATCCACGATTCATCACCTGTCACGATGTCATAGACGTGTTTCGAAGCACCGCGATCGTATTTTTTGAGCATTTCCTTCGACCAATCGACACGAGCCTTTTTTTGAGCGATTGACAAATTGTGTGGGATCCAACGCGAACAAATTTTTTTGACAGTCAAATGTTTATGCAATATTGAATGTATGCTGGTCCCTCTTATGCCTAAGGTTGCCTCAATCTCACGATAGGTAACATGACGATCTTGCAATATCAGTTCGCGCACAGCATCAATGGTTTTCGGAACAACAGCTGATTTCGGACGACCTTCACGAAATTCGTCTTGGAGTGAACTACGACCACGATCGAATTCACCATACCATCGATAAACACTGGTCCTTGATGGAGCTTCATCGCCAAAAATTGAATTAAGTTCATCCATGCACTGTTGCTGTGTTAATTCACGTCGAAAGTTGTAAAAAATAATCGCATGAAAATGTTCACGATTTAATTCCATTTTTAGACCGAGATGAATCTTTTAAGTTACTATAAACAACACAAATAGCGCTCGTATGTCAAAACGTTCTGAGTACGTATAAGCCAACAAATGTCAAACTTTGCGATAGAGCTTTCAGTTGACAGATTGCAACACCAGGGTTGCCAAATCCCGAAATATAAAATTACCCTACGTAATGCATTTGTGTGGTTTGGGTAGCTGCTTAGCCACTTGCTACAAGAGTTGATTAATAGATTTTTATGGTTTGGGTAGCTGCTAAACCAATTGCTATCATTAGTGTTGCCACTTTTCCACAATTGTTGTAAGTCTAGCTCTTTTTTGGTTTCTATCACTTTTATCACCCACTATTTGCATTTTTACAAAATTTATCACTTCTTGATATATTTATATAAAAATTATTGCATTATAATTAAAATTTTAGAAATTTTATTGCATATATTTTATTTATTATTACATTTAATATTGTATTTTAGTACTGTCTTAAGAACATTATATGGGAATTATTTGCAATAAAACTAATTCAGCATGAAAAAACTTACTGTATGGTATACCTCTTATTATTTGTTTTGCTGTAGGACTTCAGTGGAATTTTTCGTTAAGAAGAACAATATATTCCAGTTTTTTAAAATTCAGCACTCATTTTAGACTCAACCTACCACTATATAAAATTTGCAACACTGGTCATCATCCTCAGTTTGTTAGTGCCATCTGTTAACAACTGTTAACGTAGCTGCAGTTATATATTTTATATCAAATCAACGTCAAAATCTAACAGAGCTGTTTGGATCGGTGGAAAGAGTGCAGGTTTATTAATCAACGAGTTATAAAATCGATCCTCACTGTGGGCAAAGTGATATATTTTTTTTTTTTATGTGAATTCGTTTTGCTTCAAAATCGTCGCTTTTGCTCCGTGTAAGGTGATTATCAAATTGACAATCACTTTTTTCCCTATTGATTTCATGCGATAGGTATTTAGGTGTCGTTTTCAAAAACGACAATCAAAACAGCGACTGTCAACTATCACCTTAGCCGATTTCACCCCTGTTCTTGGTACATGCTTTTGTTTTGTTTTTGCATAGTGCGAAGGAAAATTAACAATTGCCCACAAGTGCGTTGAAAAAACAATGGCATTAACATGTAATAAAATAAATAATATAATAATGAAATGTAATACAATTTACTGGTGTGAATATTAACGTGTGTTTTTTTAATATATTTAATGTTTTAAATTTTTCAATTCAAGTTATTTAAAAAAAAAAGAAAAAATTTTCATATAAATATATGTTCCATAAATCTATGGAACTGTAAAAAAGCTTTGCTTCTCTCGTGTGTCCAACGACGCACCTGTGTTTTTTTTTTTTCATTACAAATCGAGTTCAACTTTTAGGCAAAACATGTTTAAAATTTCAAAATCCTGTTTTAATTATGACACTTTCCGATGCATATCAGATGTGAGCATAAGTTTTTTCCGATTTGACTAAGACATAGTTACACTGCACTTTCAGATAAGGGTCAATCTACGTTAAGAGGTTTTAGCGGTGTCTAAGTCAAAAACCATACACTAGTTGAATAATAATAATTAACAACGTTTAGTTTGTTACCAGTAAATTGCAATACCTAAATTAATATAGATTAGTTAAAATTGCATATTAACCGTGAAAAAAGTATCTACCCTTTACTATCTCGCAAAGAAGTCAGTGTAATTTAATAAATTTCTAATTGAGTTGACATTTAAGCATTATTTATGTCATAAAGAAGCATTAGTTATAAGTGTAAATATTAAAAATAAAATCAAATTACTTTTATTTTTTTTTTATTAAAAAATGTCCGCAATTTTTGTCGCTCGTATTTTAAGTTTCCTACCCTGGACGTTTTACGTCCGTTAAAAAATGTCGATAAAGTAATTGTCGTTATAATTTTAAATCTCAGAGCATTGACTTTGTTGATGTGAAGTTAGCAACAAACGAAGCGCAAGCCACTCGCATGCTCTCATTGGCATACAGTTCGATCACGCCACTCAGCATGTGCGGATGTGTCGGTGAATGCAGTATCTTCCCTTGTAAGTTTTATTCCTTTGTTATTCAAAGTATAACTTTGTTTGTAACGTGTATAAACTTTAATTTCTGTGTAGTTTATCGTGTTCCTTAGTTTTTCCCTAACAATGCATATTCTTCTGTGTTCGTTTTTTTGGTATAAAGAACTCTCCCCTGTCTCTCGATATACCAGTGTAGAGACCATAAGATCAGTTCAAGTGTTCAGTTCAGTACATCACGTGTGCTTATCAACCTATGTTTTTGTTTTGGCGCAACTCATTTTTTTTTTTTGTTTGTGTTCTTTTTAGTCTCTGGCCTTAATGTCTCTACCCTGTATAGTATAGACTACCTCCCCTGGTCCCTTACAAAACACGTAAAAATTAATTAATTGACCGACCATCTTAAAGTAGTACACAAAATAATTGATAACATAGTACAACTTTAGAAAAAGACATATTTTAAAATATTTATATCACGTCGCCTTTATTAGAGAACCGCTTAACGTAAAATCACCCATAATATTTTACAAGCCATTAAGTCTATTTATGACAACTTGAGTAACGACGCTCTTCTGGAGCGATGTGTTGGGGGCTTCACTCCAAAACAATAATGAGAGTCTTAACCAATTCATTTGGAAAATTAGTACAAAAACTTTGAATGGTTCCTCAAATATCGTTAATGCAAGAGATGAAAATTAAAATAGGAACGAGTTCTATTGAATGGGCGCGGATAGACAAAATTCGAATAAGGCGAGCGGAAGAAACTGCCCAAAAAAAAAACGCAAAGAAGGTAGAATTAGAGGAAGACAAGAGCAACAAGATGCACTAGACATCTTAGCTGAAAGCCCTTCGCCTTATGTAAACATTTTTTGAGAAATATTTAGATGTATTCTATGAGAGGATTATGAAATAACGGTTATAGATATTTAAAAATGTTTGTATATTTTTAAAGAAGATTAATAATAAAATCCCTGACTAAAAATGCTTACAATTTGGGAGCAAAAACAAAAAAAAAAGATGCATATGATTCTATTTGTAGCCCTTAAAAAAACTCTATATCAATCGCTGAATAATAAGTTGTTTAAAGCCAATGAGTTTTTGACTGTCGATTTTTTTCTTGGTTCTTGAGGGATTTTATTATTAAGAAGAAATGACTTCACAAAGCCAAAAATAGGATATTTTAGAAAATATCTAAAAATATAAAAACATTTTAAATCAATATTTTTAACCACTATTTCGTAATCCCCTCTTAAAATCATAGTAATCCCATGTTGTTGACTATGTTGACTCGTGCTTAAATTTTGGTAACTTAGTTATTACTCCGTCTGATGTTAAATTTTCTATTGCTTCACTGAAAAACTCTGCTAAAAATGATGTAGATGGTATAAATGCTTTTTTGCTGAAACAATGCACTAACTCTTTATCTCTACCAGTTTGTATGATCTTCAATAAATCTCTTAGCTCTGGTGTTTTCATTGATAAATGGAAAGTTTCGCTTATTACTCCTGTCTTCAAAGCTGGCAATAAGCATGATGTTCTAAATTATAGACCCATCTCAAAGTTAACAAATATCTCAAAACTGTTTGAAAAAATCGTTAAGGATAAAATGTACTTTGCCATAAAAAACTCAATCTGTCCTAACCAACATGGGTGTGTCTCTAATAGATCAACTACAACCAACCTTAGTATTTTTACAAACTACTGCATTACTACTGTCAAAGATCGATATCCACTGGATGTCATTTACTCTGATATTTCAAAGGCTTTTGATAAATTACCTCATGATGTTCTGTTGCTTAAACTTCCTAAGATTGGCTTTCATTCTAATTTCCTTACTTGGTTGAGTTCGTACCTATCTAATAGAATGTCGTATGTGGTCATTGACAATGCAAGTTCATCCTCATTTTCAGCTATGTCAGGGGTTCCCCAAGGCAGTATTCTTGGGCCCTTACTCTTTGTAATTTTTATAAATGACATCTCGAAATGTTTCCATACTGCTCAATTTCTCCTTTACGCTGATGATCTTAAGGTGTTCCATAAGGTTGGAAGTTATTTGGATGCTACTAGTCTTGAGTCTGATCTAAATAATGTTTTTTCTTGGTTCAAAATGAACAAACTGTCGCTTAATCTCGGTAAATGTTACATTGTTTCTTACTATAAACTACATTCACCAATTTTATTTGATTACGCATTTGATAATTCTAAATTAATTAGACTATCAGAAATTCGAGACTTGGGTGTAATTTTTGAATCAGGTCTAAGTTTTAGTTCTCATTTTAATCATATTATCCCCAAAGCATATTCTCTTCTAGCGTTTCTTAGGCGCAATATTTATGGATTTGTTAACCCTTACACGCTAAAAACTTTATATATGTCCTTTGTTAGATCAACCCTTGAATACGCTTCTTTCATCTGGAGCCCGTTTTATTCTGTACATATTAACAGATTGGAAAAAGTTCAAAAAAGATTTTTGAGGTTTGCTTTACGTTCATTACATTTTACAGAACCTCTTCCTTCATATAGGACGCGTCGTTTGCTCATTGGTCTATCGTCTCTTGAGGATAGAAGACTTGTACATAGTATTATGTTTATTTATGATTTAATAAACGGAAATATTATCTGTGAAGATCTGCTTGCACTTATATCGTTTAATGTTCCTCAAAGATCGCTCAGAAATAGTAGCTATTTTTACATTAACTGTCATAGAACGAATTATGCCATTAATGAGCCGATAAATAGAGTTCTTATTGCTTTAAACCGGTTGTATAACACTAACGTGCTTGATTTCTCTATGCCTAAATATGCCTTTAAAAATACAATTACATTATTATTAAATAGAAATTAAGTCTAATATGCATTATTAATTAGTCTCTAAGGATCATTGTCCATAGACGTAAATAAATAAATAAGAACACACCTACATTTTTCACAAAAGAGGATATAAGTTCCCTTAAACGCGTTTTTCTAACAATTGGCTTTTTAAGAGTCAGTGCCCACTGTAGCTCTCTTTTTTAACATAAGCTCAGTATGCTGTAGAAAACAAAATTGCCATAGTCATTGTCATTGAGTTTTTTGACAGCGAACAGGCAGCGGATTTTTTTTCGCTAGCTAGTACGCTGTTGAAAAAAAAAATTTCTTCAGTGTAGCCAAGTTCACAACCATGTGTGGAGAGTTAAAATGTCAGAATTTCGCTTGCATTTATATGCCCATACATTTATTTGCCGCGGAATTTTGACAGTCAACAATAAAAAAAAGCAGTAAGTATGAGCTGGTGTAGAATTTGTTCTTAAACAAATTCATTTATTTTATTAAGTGCTTTTTCTTCACACAAAAAATTTTAACTACACCAAAATTTCGCGTGTAGAATTATATGCCCAAAAGTTTTCGTTCCTACAGCATACTAAGCTATAATAACGAAGTAATGATGTCGAGTTTTTTTTTTATTTTAATGTATTTTAAAGTAACGTAATTATCGATTTTTTTAAAAGTACTGTAAAAAATTAAAAGTCCTGTAAAAAATTTAAAAAATCAATAATAAAAAAAACTCGACATTGTTACCTGCAGAAACTCATCAACTAATAAAATCTATCGGTTTTTTATTTCAGATAATCCAATGAGCTATGAGGGGCACCCCAATTAAACTTTTTTTGACATGTACGCGGAGATTCGCTGTCAACGATTCATTTATTCATAAAAAAATTTTTAAAAAAAAAAAACAACCGACTACAAAATCACTACAAAGTAAAAAATAATTTTAAAAATACTTTTCCTTTTAATTTCTTGGTCATATTTGATAATTTATTTAAACATATTATTATATATGAAATCTTATTATCTTAATTTTTTTCTCATTTGTTTTATTATCATAAATATATTAATTTCTTGATGAATACAAAAGCTTTTAAGGTTGGCGCTAATATAATCAGACTTTTAATCAGAAGCGCCAACTTCAAAGCATTTGTATTCATCAAGAAATTAATATATTTATGATAATAAAACAAATAAGAAAAAAATTAAGATAATAAGATTTCATATATAATAATATGTTTTAATAAATTATCAAATATGACCAAGAAATTAAAAGGAAAAGTATTTTTAAAATTATTTTTTACTTTGTAGTGATTTTGAAGTTGGTTGTTTTTTTTTTTAAATTTTTATTTCTTCCTTTTTAGAGAATATGATAAATTTTCGAAAAAAGTGTATAAACAACATAAATAAAATTGTTCCGAAAAAATTTGTTCTATTAAAATCTGAAAGTTTGTTGGTTATTTCAAATATCTGCCTCTTCAATTTAAATTAGATGTCACATGTTTTGAAATTATTATACCCATTCTTGTAACGAGTTTTATTACCCTAGTGTCAATATTATTCGAGATATAGTGTTTTCCAAATATTGCCACGCCCCTTTGTTAAATAAGCGCCCACTTTCTGGAGCGTTATTTCCAATAATCGTGCCTACCCCTGTACTTTATTTTAGTACCCCAGCGTCAATATTAACTGCGATAGTGTTTATCTAGTATTGCCACGCCCATTTATCGAATAGCGCCTAATTTATTGACCATAATTTTTAATAATTCTGCCTACCCCTGTACTACAATAAATTTCAGTGCCCTAGTGTCAATATTATTCGAGATACACTGTTTTTCTAATATTTCCACGCCCAGTAGTCGAAATCCGCCCACTTTCTTCACCGTAATTTTTACTTATAATGCCTACCCCTTTACCAAATTGCAGTACCATAGTATCAATATTATTCGAGATATACTATTTTTCTAATATTGCCACGCCCATTTGTCAAATAACGCCCAATTTGTTGATGGCAATTTGTAATAATTGTGCCTACCACTACACTAAATTTCAGTACCCTAGTGTCCATATTATTCGAGATAGTGTTTTTATAATATTGCCACGCCCATTTGTCGAATAACGCCCACTTTATTGGCCATAATTTGTAATAGTAATGCCTACCCTTATATTAAATTCCAGTACTATAGTATCAATATTATTCGAGATATAATCTTTTTCTAATATTGTCACGCCCATTTGTCAAATAACGCCCATTTTCTTGACCGTAATTTATATTAACTGTGTCTACCCATACAGTAGTAGCCTAGTAGTAGTAGTACCCTAGTGTCCATATTATTCGAGATAGTGTTATTATAATATTGCCACGCCCATTTGTCGAATAACGCCCACTTTATTGACGATAATTTGTAATAATAATGCCTACCCCTATACTAAATTGCAGTACTCTAGCCTCAAAATTATTCAAGATACACTGTTTTTCTAATATTGCCACGCCCATTTGTCGAATTACGCCCATTTTCTTGCCCGTAATTTGTAATAATTGTGCCTACCCCTACACTAAATTGCAGTACCCTAGTGTCAATATTATTCGAGATACAGTAGTATCTAGTATTGCGAGATCTATTATTGCTACGCCCAGTTCTCGAATACCGCCCACTTTTGTACGGGCACCTCCATGCTTATGATATCTATCTGTTCCCCAAAAATTATGGCAATCAGGCATATGGTTTAGGAGTTATCGATGTACATACATTAAAAAAAAAAAAAAAAAAAAAAAAAAAAAACAGAGAAACCGACGAACTTAAGATCCTCCTCCTTTTTGAAGTCGGTTAAAAATTAATGAACATTACACAGAATATTTTTCAAATGTGATTTCATTATGTAGTAATTATAGAAATAAATATATGTGTATGAACTGTGTCGTTAAAAAAATTATCGAAAATATGTTATTGTTTTTATCGAATTAACCTTACCCCCCTTCAATGAGTCATAAAATATTCTGAATGTTTACTGGGAATAAGTGAGTGCTAATAAATATTATATTTCATTATCAATTGAACAAAGCTGAAATTATTATACTTCTTTTAGCTACTGTTTAACTCATAAGAAGCAGGGATGATATTGGCTTTACTGTAAAAGGGTCAAAATTCATATAAAAATAGGGCCAATTTGGCATTAATAGGGCTTTTAGATTTAAAAAGTGGCAACTCAATATTGAAGACATTCTATATGGACTAGATTACGCCAGTGGTCGAAATTCGACCTTTTCGTCATTCCACCTTCGAGCGACGCAGGGTATTCCAGCTAGCATTTTTTTAAAAACTATTTCATGCACTTCTTTCGAAATACGCCACCAAAACTGTTTATCAGGGTGTAGAGAGATGTTACTGTCCTCTTTTCTTAGTGTGGATTTTGACCACTGATCAGAATTAATTTGTATTATAAGGCATTGTCAAGACTACAATGGAGTTTTAAGGGGTTCGCTCTTTTCATCTAAACAAACTTGAGAAACAAACTAAACTTGTTGTTGAAATTACTAAAAAGTATGCTATTTATGGGACCATGACTATATATACCAGAACTTGTTTTGCTGACAACAATTTAAAAAGCGGTAGAAAAAATCGCCTTTAAATAAAATACAAACGATAAAAGATAACATAAGGAATAAAATGAAAAATCACCTAACATTTTTTCATACAAAATTGGGGTAGTTTTCAAATGAAACTTCAGTGGAAAAATTGTTTTGCACATTTTTTAACGAAATTTCACCAAAAAAACAGACAAAAATCGGGCATTTTTAGCAAATCAAAATATGAAAAAATGTCCGAATTTTTGTTTACCGGAAAGATAAGAAATTTCAAATTAGTTGCGATAAAATGGTTTGCCGTTATACGTGAGATTCAATTTTCCATAAAAGGGCAACACATTTTATCCTTGAAAAAACACCATTTGAACCTTATCCGGACATAATGTCCATGGACCCCTTGTTCATGAAATAACATAAAAAAACAAATAGAATTAAGGAAATCTTTGCAGATATTTTCACAGGGCCACATTGGTTTACTACATAAATCTGTTCTTTCATACTTTGATTATCTTACATTGAATCTGGATAAAGGAAATTATGCCCGAAAAATAAGGAAAAACTGCTGCAAATTTCGGGCGTAATTCCCATTTTCTTTCGGGTTTTATTTCCAAACTATTCGGGGTTATATCGTTCTATCAGGCTTGATTGCCGTTTCAAATTCAGGCGTTTTTCCAAAATTTAATGCTTCAAAAACTTCCGGCTTTTTTGACATTTTTTTTCGGGCGTAAGTTCTGGGAGCTTTACAATTATTTTTCAGTCGTCGTCTACACCAGCAACAATATTTTCAATTTAGAAGCAAAACCCTTTTTGACGACGGATGTTGGTTGCTTAATATTATTCATGTCCAGTACCGCTGGAATACATTTTGGGAAATTTTTTCAAAATTTTTTGGACATTTTTTAGTCTATATTATGTAAATTTTTTTCTTTTTTATGTTTCTTTTAAAAAATGTTGATTATTTTTCAGTAGAATTTTATAAAAGGGCCTAAAATAAATAGAAAGGGCCTCCGGGCTTTTTAAATTGATAAGGGCCCAAAAAAGCCCTAAAAGCCCCCAAATATCATCCCTGATAAGAAGTCTACTCAGTTGTCTTAGGGCTCGTTCATAAACTACGTTACCAATTTCTTTGTTGTTTATTCCCTCCCCTTCGTTACTTTTCGTAGTACATTTTAAACCTCGCTCCCTTTCCCCAATAAAGTCACTAGTTAACCGAGACGGTCAAGCCTGAAAATGTACGGATGACAATGTTTTCAAATTATGGGGTATTTTTAATGAGTTTTTTTACTTCTTCTAATTTTTGGCAACGTTACAATATCGGCAATCTCCCCACTCCCTCCGTTACTTATCGTAGTTATGTTCAAAACCCCTTCCTCTCCTCAAATTGGTAACGCAGTTTATGAACGACCCCTTTCCTTTAATCAAGACACACCAAAAGTTGTCACCATACATACATGTATAAATTAAATTTAGATAAAATAAATTCATAAACAACATTGCTTTGCTGTTTTCTGAATGAGATACATAATTTTAAAATATAAATTGTGTTCTTTCAACTGATAGAGTGCGTTGGTTTCTTTTCTATTGCTGCCTACATGCACTTTGATAATTTTCAGAAAAATATTCAATTTTGCTTTAGTTACTATATTCGCTTTATGTATTTAGACTTTAGCTTAAGTATAAAAAGAAAGCAATTGTAAAAAAAAAACAAATAAATACACTAATAAAAAAAGATTTTATGTATTGGTCACCAACCTTTATTAAAATTAATTAAGATCAGCAAAATCGGCATCTTTGTAATTTTAACTTAAAAACGTTCAAGTTCAAAGACAACATATAAATTTTAATACATTTATTTTAAGGCTCAGCAGAGATGCGGAACAGCGATTCACGAACTTGTTTCATTCATTAAAGTTTTTTGAACTTATTTGCGTGTTAACATATTAATTTCCTGAAGTTTTTAGAGGGTTTATAAAACGCGACTGCAGAAAGCTAAGAGAGAGAGAGAGAGGGAGAGAACGTAAAGAGAAAGCTAAGAGTGGCTTAACAATTTACAATAGCTAATTTTATAATAGTCATTTTTATAGTGCCTACATATTTTAATAACGAATAAGTTAAATTTGTAGTTTTTATGGAATGTTTTGCAATAGTTTATTATAAGCATTTAAAAAAAAAAACAGGAAAAGTTCTTACAACAGAAATAGTTCCGGAATTATTCTAACTTTTGTTTTACCCATTCAATATGCAAATGTAAATAATAAATTCTCCCACATTTCAAACGCCCTACCAAGCCCTACGTAATTCTTTCTTGCTCTTATCGATTTTTCCTAAACTACAGAAATACTTTGAAAACGTTAATGAGTTTTAATTAAATTCTTAATGAGGTTCCAGCGTTACTGCATCGAGCGTTTTTTTTTTTTTTAATGATTGTAAAAAAGTGACCTCTACAATTTGAACAAAGTGACCTCTACAATGACCTTTGCTATGTGAAGAACCTTACTTGCATCGAGATTACAAGCGAAAACTTAAGATTACACTTCAACTCAAATAGATAACATGTGACAACATCAATTTGTCGAGCTACAATTTTTGTGACAAGCAATTAAATTAAATGCACTCACCTCCAACTCCTAAATTGGCCTTATTCGGATGAGTGTCTTCATTAAAGGCGCGATTAAGCGCGAACACCTCGATGGCTGGGCCCAACTCGACATCTGCAAACACGGAGCCAGACATGGTTATATCTGTTGTTTTTTTTTCTGCTTGTTTATGTAAGAATCTTATTTTCCAAAGCAACGCCAAAAATCAATGGAACACTTTAACAAACGACTCGAGCAAAACTGAAATATGCAGGATGAAACGAATATGGATATAGTAAGCAAGCAATCATCACTTGAACGCGTTATAACAAAGTATGAAAACTCAATTTAAGCAGCAGTAGTTGATTCGGTGAAAGTAATTTGTATTTCTTTTTCGGAAAAGTACGTCATCCGAGCTAGCGTTCGCTCGTAACTTCAATACAATAAAAATTCACTGGCCCATCACAATATGTACCCACCTTAACAGCAAATTACGCGTTACATACGTAGCGACGTTGAAAGTGAACTAAACACTAGTCGCACTGCCAATCGCTGGGGAAGACTACGTTGAACCAACAGCAAGTCAAGCCAAATAAAATATTATGCATGCCTAATAAAAACCAGCTACCGGCATCAGAAACCTTCTTTGATTTTCCAGTTCTTCAATGTATGATCTGGTCAAAGATTGTGAGTCACATGTAAACAAACCTACACCAAATATTTCCGGTTTAATTTCTTCTCATTTTATTGAATGAAATGTTATAAATTTATTTATTACCAGCGATTCTTAAAGCATTTCTAGTTTTCACTCCGCCTTGAAATTAAAAAACAAAACAATACACACAAATTAATTCAGCAATTCAACAATTTAATGACTAATTATTGACCTACTCACACAGGGTGTTTTTGAAGATAATATGCCTGTTTCCATACACGATTGGGCATTTTCACATTTATCGATACCGACACGACATCAGCACAGCACTGACACCGACATTGCAATGACAGAGAATTTGTACATTAAACCACACGTTACATGCAGTTGTTGTGTGTTTTTCGAGACTTCAATTCAACTTAAAAAAACTTTTACAATTAATGTCCCAATATCGTATTTAGAACTTTACTTTTTTAATTTCAATCAAGAATTGCATAAAACTGACAAAAATACGCAACAATATAAATACTAAATAGCTGTCGACGACACAAGTGTCATTGTCAAGTCATTGTCTTGACGGTTTCGTCCAAGAAAAATAAAATAAATCAAGAAAAATAAGTAAATGTCAATTTATCGTTTGTTCTTTGTTTATTTGGTGCGATAAAAAATAGATTTACATATTGATAAATATCATAGAATGTCAATACATTAAAATAAATATAAAATATCAAGTTAAAATTGGCACTGTTTGCGTTTGATAGGCAATCAGCTTGTGATTGAAACTAGCTAAAAGTCGTTTCCGTACTTTTGACACTATTCCTAATATTCATTTTACTCTCTCAGATTGAGTTTTACTCGACTTTTACTCGACAATGTGTACGGAAACACACCTAATGATCATTACAAGCTGCCGACATATGACAGAAATTGAAATGAACTATTCAATTGAGGGTGTGTTACAATCGGAAACTTTTCACTCTTGGTTGGAAAGAAATTTCTGTGTGCTGAAATAAATTTGTCTTTTTTGGTGTGTTAAATGGGAAACGAAATTTTAACAATTACAAATTTTGTCTTTTACATTTTGGTCGTGTTTTAGCGCAAATATTTTATATAATTTGCAAAATTGTGATTCAAGGCTGAGAATGAGCAGAATTCTACAGCAGGCACAGCTTTCAAAATAACAAGGCCTAACTACACTAGGCCGTACAAATGAAGCCTGCTTTTACCAACGGAGTCTCAATCAATCACTCCTGTTAGCACTAATGTGCAATATTGCAAACTATAGACTGCCAACACGAACATGGCAATGAGCTGCCATTTTTATAGTTTGACAGTCAATTTTATATGTGCTGAAAATTAAAGTTGCTGCAAAAATTACAAAATTGAAATGAAAGCTTAAAATTTAAAAAAATATATTAAGTTCCCGAAAATGAAGTGGCGTGGAGAAGAAATTTATAGAGTAATAAATTTATACCGGCAATTTGAGTGATTGCGGAGTTTTAAGAGTCCAACCTATAAGCGGACGGGTCAGCAGAAAATGACAAAACATAACATCAATTACCCACACTTGAAATATTGCCATTTCTTGCAATGTATTTTGACAGATGGCATGCAATAAGTTATTGCTAGTCGAGACTCCCTGTAATTACACTATGGCTATTTCAGTGTAACAGATAGTATTGCCACTTAAGAAAAATTCATTCTAGGTTTTTTGTTCTAGGTATTTAAAGGGTCTCTTAATTTAATTTTAAATTAAAAAAAAAAAACAATATTTTTGTGAAAATCTCTGATAATTTTATTTTAATCCAAAGTACATACTCTGAGGTTAGCAACGGAACAGAATATTTTCCATTTGCTCACTCTTAGCTATAGCTGCGATATTTTCAGTTGGCCTAGCCAAACGAGCATGAGCTCGTATTCGAACTAATCGAATAGCTTTGCGAGAAGGCGCTAAATAATCGCCAAAAACAGTATGGACTTTACTTATCGCGTCCACCGTTCTTATATAATGTTATTGATATTTTTACCGTTCTTGTAGTAAATTTTTACTAGATCTGTTCTCGTACTTGAACATTTGCATGAATTCGTACAATTTTCTGTGATTTCCTGTTCCCGTACCCAAAAACTTCGCAAAAGAACGCGATGTTGCTTGCTTGAAGTTTCGTAGCATACTGATCTCTGCTGATCGACGCTGACTGCTGTATGCATATATAGAAATGTGACTTCATTCCTTCAATTTGAGGTTTGTGCCTATGCCTGCATTAAAATTATAATAAAAAGTTTTCCATTCTTGAATGTGTGTTAAATAAGTCCTTTGCACAGAAATTCTATTCCTTTTCCCATACTCCCAAAAACAAAATAAACACCCTCTAAAATTTTAACTGAACCGTATTTCATCATATTTTCCAAACAAATACAGTTTCAAATTCAACATTTAAGGATTTTTTTTATAATTCTAAGCTACCAAAAATTTGGAAAACAGCAGGAAACCAAGTAAGCTACAAAAAAATTATACTACTAATTTTAGTCCGTCTGCACCAAAGCGGCAATGCTTTAAGTGCTGTTACAGGCACTTCAAATAAAAATCGTTAAGACAGGGCTGCATCGGAGAAATATAAAAATGTACTTAAGAAATAACTTGTTCCAAAAAACAACAAAAAAAAGGTCCAATTCTGCAAACTTTAAGTACACAACACCAAAATAGTATTCGTAACCTTACTTTCATACATTGTACCAAAAAACTAAGTACGTTCGTAAATAAAATAAAAAAGGCACTAAGAATTGTACAAGAGCACGAACTGCTGCAACTCTGTTTTAATAATCTTCAAAGCGGGCAAAATAAAGTGGCAACACATCACCTTGTTGACATAGCTTTTTATTGATGTAATATTGGATTTTACAGACGCAAAAAAGAATTTTTAAATTTCAGTGCCCTAAAGTTGATAAAAAAGCTTTAAAAACAATTAAAAAAGTTGAAAAAATATGGGAGCAGTACTAGGACTCTGTTCCGCAGCACAGGTAAATAAAATAGAGTGGATTTAGAGTAATTTCGCAACAATATGCTTGAGTCACAACAACAACAACAAAGGATTTCTTTGTTTGAAAGAAAAATCAATAATTCAATTCAAGCCTTTATTTCAAGACTGCTAAAAACTTTTAATGATCTCTTTTTTTTTTGTTCTAGTGCGCCTTGTGCTGTACTGGCACAGCTGCCAGTATGTGTTGCAGCGCCTGCCCATCCTGCAAAAATTCCACATCCTCGCGTTTTATGTACGCACTCATGCTGCTGGTTGGTACAATTCTAGGCGCTATCGCACTCTCACCCGGCTTACAGGGTACGCTAAAAAAGTTGCCCTTCTGTATTAACTCTACGTCGACGGTCAGCTCTACGGCTTTGAGCAGCTTTTCTGGAAGCAGTCTGCAGTTTGATTGTGAATATGCGCTGGGTTACATGGCGGTGTATCGTGTTTGTTTTGGACTTGCTTGTTTTTTTACACTAATGGCTTTGATCATGGTGGGCGTAAAAAGTTCACGCGATCCGCGTTCTCACATACAAAATGAATTTTGGGGTCTCAAGTTTATATTATGCTTCGGTGCTGCCATCGGCGCTATTTTTATACCGGATGGTTCCTTTGGACCGGCCATGATGTGGGTAGGGCTATTTGGTGGCTTGGCTTTTATACTGGTACAATTGGTGATTATAGTGGACTTTGCGCACACGGTGGCAGAAAATTGGATAGGTAAAATAAAAGAACAATAGTTCTTTAACTTAAGACAAATATTAATATTAACACAATTCATAGAAAATGCTGACAATAATCGTGGCTACTATTATGCTCTTATCTTTGTCACCCTGGTGAGCTATGTGCTGTCTATTGTGGGCATTTCGTTGCTATTTATCTACTTCACCAACGTAAGTTGTAATGGTTTGAATACAAAAAAAATAGTTCTCATGTTCTTTTGTGCTTCATTTTCTGTGCTACAGTCTCATGGATGCGGTCTAAACAAGTTCTTTATTTCCTTTAATTTAATCATCTGTCTTATTGTGAGCGTCTTGTCTGTGCTGCCGGCAGTACAAGATAAGCTGCCACACTCTGGTCTGCTACAAAGCTCTTTGGTTACTCTGTATACCATTTATTTGACCTGGTCTGCTGTCGCTAATAACCCAGGTTATCCTTATTATCATCTTTTTACTAATAGTTTTATCATCATTTTGTTTATATTTAGAAAGAGAATGCAATCCGGGCATGTTTGGTCAAATTGAGAGTCACAATACTACAACTACGCCCACTTCGCAACACTCTAAAGTTACCTTTGACACTACAAATATTATTGGCTTGATTGTTTGGCTGCTTTGTATCTTGTACAACTGTATTAGCTCAGCTGTAGAGGTATCTAAGATCAACCATGATGGTGAAAAACGGGGTAAGTGATCATTATAGTGGGAATTGGCAATTATTGTAAAAAAAATTATTCATGTCTGCAAATCACACAACACAAAAGCGACTCATACCCACTGAATATGCTTTTTCTTCAAATATGTATTCGATTGCTTTTATTCTGATTAAAGTCAACACCTGTATCTTGCATCACGAACACAAAACACTGCCTACTGTCCTTTCACGCTTACTTTCGTTTATTCGTTCAATTTTTTATTGTTACTCTTTTATTATCCTCTAATTCCTTTCTAACAAATATTCTTTAATTTCTTCAACTAACTTTTATTTATTTTTTTATGTGTATATAAATAAACAACTACCTGCTTTGGTTTGCTGTGGTGGACACTATAATTTAAACAATTTTTTTCTGTAAAATTTTCAATGTATCAAAATACTACTAACGCAGTCTTAACAGCCGCTCTATCTGACACCGAATCCGGCACTGGCGGCGACAAATCAAATGGCGACACTGAAACTGAAGGCGTTACTTATTCATGGTCAATGTTTCACATTGTTTTTGTATGCGCCTCGCTTTATGTAATGATGACGCTTACCAACTGGTACAAGTTAGTATAATCACCGAATCTAACCGATCAAAAGATGCCAAACAATTTCAAATTCATTTAATTTTTTCTTTTAGACCAAATTCCGACATTGAACTTTTTAATGCAAATGCTGCTTCCATGTGGATAAAGATAATATCCAGCTGGATGGGTGTCCTAATTTACGGTTGGAGTTTGGTAGCTCCTATTGTTTTATCTAATCGTGATTTTAGCTAAGCAGCTATTGAAAGGTTATCATGCAAAATAAATGCAGAAGTTTTTAAAAACTATTCAACTGCAAACTGAACTTAAACATAAACATATTAATATATTAATTACAAATATTTATTCTTCAAACTCTGCAGAAAGCTTGAAAATTGACGTTAATGAAGTAGTAAATAGTTGAGTGAATGAGCAAAGACAGAGTCAAACAAAAATATCAAAATCATAAAAAGTATTGGTGTTTAAATATTTTTCTTTCCATATCTTAAATATCTGAATGTAATTAAAGCTATTTAAACCATTTCAATTAATAAAAATATGTATCTTTGTCTTCATATTTGAATATAAAAATCATATACTATATATATAAATAAATACTCATATAATAAAGGATCCATTTGAACTGGTACAAGGTATTTTATGACTCATCCAACTTTATATATTTCGAAACGAACACTTTCGTTCGTAAAAGGAGTGACCAACAATGTTAAACAAAACAATGGTCTACTCTATGGTATCTAGTCTACTGAATGGTGATACTGAAAACAATCGGTACAGTAAGCTATATTCCGAAAACCTCAACTACTACTACTAAAGACAGCATCAGGGTTCTCTTGCCCGACTACAACAAAGTCTAACCCACTGTTGCTCGGTTTAAAAGCAATAAAGCCGCGGATGCCAGTCGCCTCTCTTCTGAGCTGTTCAAAAACGGAGGTCAAGCTTAAAATGAAAACCTTGGAAGTTTTTGCCCAAACTAAAATAAAAGTGAATCCACCATTTGCACTAAACTCCTATTGTTTAATACCGATTCGTCATACGCTCTTGCTGAGCGTATTATGTAAATTACGAAAGTTCATCGAAAATTATCTAATTGAACTTTTACAATGTGGAAAAATCGTATACCACTTTCCACAGCGACTTCTGTAGAGATGAAGAGGAGGAGAAATCCACAACATATCTTTTCTGCACTTGCCTAGCGCTCGCTAAAACTACAATGATCCTGACAGTCTCTCAGAATCTTCGGTCTACCGAATCCTTAGCTTTGTCAGCAGCAAAAGCTGGTTTAAATAGAGAGGAAAATCAACCCATGGTATCAACGGTCCTTATTGGCCTAATTGGTAAAAGGAGTGACCAACAATGTTAAACAAAACAATGGTCTACTCTATGGTATCTAGTCTACTGAATGGTGATACTGAAAACAATCGCTACAGTAAGCTATATTCCGAAAACCTCAACTACTACTACTAAAGACAGCATCAGGGTTCTCTTGCCCGACTATAACAAAGTCTAACCCACTGTTGCTCGGTTTAAAAGCAATAAAGCCGCGGATGCCAGTCGCCTCTCTTCTGAGCTGTTCAAAAACGGAGGTCAAGCTTAAAATGAAAACCTTGGAAGTTTTTGCCCAAACTAAAATAAAAGTGAATCCACCATTTGCACTAAACTCCTATTGTTTAATACCGATTCGTCATACGCTCTTGCTGAGCGTATTATGTAAATTACGAAAGTTCATCGAAAATTATCTAATTGAACTTTTACAATGTGGAAAAATCGTATACCACTTTCCACAGCGAGTTCTGCAGAGATGAAGAGGAGGAGAAATCCACAACATATCTTTTCTGCACTTGCCTAGCGCTCGCTAAAACTACAATGATCCTGACAGTCTCTCAGAATCTTCGGTCTATCGAATCCTTAGCTTTGTCAGCAGCACAAGCTGATTTAAATAGAGAGGGAAATCAACCTATGTTATCACAATGGTCCTTATTGGCCTAAGTGTATCTTAACGGACACCAGGGCAAGAAGGATGCACGAAAGTTATATCAACAGGTTATTTCCAAAAGTTCTTGAGCATTATCTTCTAAAATGGAAATTCCCTTTTCCAATTCCGCTCGAAAAAGATACTCATGAATGAAAACAAATTCGCATTATAAATTTTTAAAAGTTCTTGAGCTCAATCTTAAAAAAAATTAAATTCCCTTTTCCAATTCCGGGCGAAAAAATACTCACGATAGCAATACCTGATTAAAAAGCATTATTTGTGCAAACTCTTGTAATATATTTCATTCTACTTTATATATATATATTAATTTATTTTTGTAAATAATAAATATAATATATATATTATTAACTGCTCTTAATAAGTTGGAAGGAGCTGTATAACATAAAACGATCAGAAAAAACTTAAAAAAATATCTATTATATCATAGAAAAAATCGTATGCAATTATTAGGACCCTGACGTAGATTTATTCACAAAATGCTCGACTATGCTGCTTCACTCAGCTCTTGACTCTCTGCAGCAGTTATACCGGGGCTCAAACGTTCTATAACTACATCTTTACCCAAAATTTCCATCATTTCTGCCACCCCAGGTCCATCCTGTATTCAAAATTTGACACATAATGAAATGGTAAAGTTTTTAAAGCAGCTGCAAACCTTTAATCCGCTCAACATTGCTCTTAAAGTCTTCATAAATGGCGCAAACTTAATTTTCTCCTTGCTAACAAACTGTTTTAAAGCAGCATTAATGTTATCTTTTGAAAATTCAATTGTTTGCAAGCAAGCAATTAACTCCTTTGCTTGAGCTAAACATGGAAAAAAATTCGTATATATAAATTGATTTTTATAAACATTTTATACCACTTGTTAAAACATCCAAGTTAACACCACTTGATTTAACCCATATAAAACTTAAGTTCGTGGAGAGCAGATCATTCAAAACTGTTATGCGCGATACTGACCATTTAAGTACATTCAATATATGCCGTTCGTTAAGATCTAAATTTGTGCTGTGAAAAGATCAAAAAATTAAATTTTCACGCGTTATATATTTTTTGCAATAAATACTTTTTGGGATAGGCTGCCTTAATGAGCGTTTGCACACTTTTTACTAATTCCACCGCTGTGTTGGGTTTGCTTAATAATGCAACTATTTTTAAACGATTGAAGTCATTCAGCAAGAGAGGGTTTAAACGACTGGGATGTGAGTTAACCTTTTCAATGTTAAACTATAGAGGCAATACAAATTAATTTTTCTATTTAAGATAGATTATGTATTGATACCTACCTGTTGTGCCAAATCCGACTTGCTGTATATTCTGGGCTTTAGTAAATGTTCTCTCTCAAAGCCACCACCGGCGGACATGACATAGTTCACCACGGCATCGGCAAAATAGCCCTTATCTCTACAGAAGAAGGAAAATCCCTTTATTTTTTTCTGTTAAATTTTCTTTGCCACAAAAAATAAACATGACCAATGGCGTACCTGAAGCTTTTGATACCAATATCGCCTTGACGTTTACTCAATTTTGTGCCATCCGCGTTGACAAGTAATGGTAGATGTCCATATTCTGGGGGCTGCCAGCCGAACGCTCTAAAAATAGACCACAACTAAAATATGCGTAAACTAGTGTTATATTGACTAAAGTCATGTCACCCACTTATAGAGCAGCAAATGTTTTGTTGTCGATATTTGCCATTCGACGCCTCTAAAGACATGCGTCACACGCATCATATGATCATCAACGACATTGGCAAAGTGGTAAGTGGGAAACTCATCGGATTTCATAATCACCGGATCACCCTCATTATCGCTGACATTATGTTTAACCGGCCCATAGATTAAATCGTTAAGTGGCTCTGTGTGTTCGGTTAGCTTAAAACGTATGCAAAACGGTGCTTTACGCTGCATAAATTCATCTTCTTCTTCTGCAGTCAAATGCCGGCACCTGTTATCGTATCGCGGAACTTGACGTGTACGCAGTGCATCCTTGCGCAACAATTCGATTCGGCGTTCGGTGCAAAAACAACGATAGGCCGTACCATTGGCCAGCAGCTGCTGCACCGCTTTACTACAGCAGAAAAGTTAAAATGATTGAAAATATTAAATAATTAAGTTGTCAAACATACGCATAGATGTCAGTGCGTTCGCTTTGTATATAGGGTCCATAATGTCCGCCAAAGCTACCTGGCCCCTCGTCGATTTCTATGCCTGACCAAAGCAAGTCTTCGATGAGACTTTCTGTGGCACCCGGCACCAATCGAGTTTGATCAGTATCCTCTATTCGCAGTAAAAATTTTCCTCGCATATTTTTGGCATACATATAGTTATAAAGAGCAGTGCGCAGTCCTCCCAGATGCAGGTGTCCTTAAGTTAAATGTGAATGTTTACTTTAAAGGATTTTGGGTATTTCATCAAATCTAAACTTACCGGTGGGGCTGGGCGCAAATCGTACACGCACTTCTTGAGGTTCGTCACTTTGACTGCTTGCGAAGCGCTGTAATTTAGTAAGTTGTCTAGCTATTCGTAGTGCGCACCGTTTTATTAAAATGCTTTTAAACATGATTTATTATTATTTGTAAATAATGTTTTTCAATATTTGAGCCGAACAGCTGTTGCTGACATGTTTTTAATATTCTTCGTCGTTTTCAATGACGTAAGCAAATGTCATCCTTAGTGTTGCATACTAAACACAAAAGTATGAGAGTAATTTTCGTATTATTTCATTAACTGTAATAACACACAAAGTATTACTTGCAGGTGAACCATGACAAGTTCTTAAAATTTGTGGATAAAGCCATATAATATATTAAATATTTTTTAGAAAAACACTTTTCTGAAAATATTATAAAGTTCTCATCAAATGCTAACTGCATATGAAGATTTTTTAAAGAATTTAACTCTCCTAGTAAATATATATTCATATATACAGGAATAAAGGGGGCTACAAATACGAACGAGTGCTCTTTACCGGTAATATTGTGCTCAAAAAACATTGGGCAGATTCTGCTTTTTATTTTTGTCCTAAAAAATATAAAATTACCTGTTATTTTGTGCTTAAAAATATCAGGCAAATTTTAATTTTTGCCTTATAAAATAAAAATCAAATATAATCGTGTTTATTTTCTTAAAAATGTACAAGTCATTATTTTTTAAATCAACAGGAAATTATGTTCTATAAACTGGGAAGATTCTAATTCCATAAAAAATGCGTTACTACAATTTTTTAACAATGCTTTTTTGGACTAAAAATCTAAAAATAATCCCATTCATTGGTGGGTTAATTTTTTTACATTAACTTGTTTGGGGTCTTTGGTATCCACAACATTGATATTTTTCAATAATATTTGGGTCGTGGCTTTGGATTGGTTATTGCTGAGGAAGTACGAAAAAGCTATAGAAGCTGAACACTATTGGTATTGCATGTGTTATTTACAATCTCTGATTTAAACTTTAAGCTTCACATCCTAAGCAAAGTGGCTTTATCAAAACGAAACGAAAAAAAACGAAATGGCCATTTCAGCCCTTGAAAGGGCTTTGACCGAGCTTTTTCTGATCAATTGTGTTGTGAAATGTTTGAACACAAACTATCGAGAACTGGACCTACCAGCTTTATGTCGACTGCGAACAGCTTATGTTCGAAGAAGCTTTTCATGGCAGTTTTTACTCTCTGAGGTTTGCCATTGTCTGTAGAGAGGTGACGGCCGAACAGAAAAACTAATTCAATTGAAAAAACTTTCCGTGTCAGATGGGATTCGAACCTGGGTTCTCTGGCGTATGAGCCACACACTCTACCCACTACGCCACGGCCGCCACAAAACGGAAAACTATATAAAAATAAAACTCATGACTTAAAACTTTGTCCATATAATTTTATGCTTAATACGCATTCTAGTAATGTCTTTAATAAGCAATTTGTTAAAGAAAAGTAAATTTACAATAAAGAAAAATTGGATAAAAACCTCATACAAAGTGACGTCTTCAATATAATTAATTATACCTTGAATGGCACACTTCTTCAAATTCACGCTGCAAACAAATTCTGCGACAGTTTTAATTAAAAACGACAAGTTTGTACTATCAAATGACAATGGATTTTCGTCTCTTACTCATGTTTTCTTTGAACTATGAGTTACCAAAAATCATTTGGACAAAAAAGCAGCTAAAATATGTCAACACTGTGTTTTTAGATATAAATTGGCTGCATGCTATCCGATAGAGCACTCAGGTAGCGAAGTAGCATTAAGTGATACTTTCTGCTGAATGGGTTTTTTTCCAAAACGTCAAACAACTGTTCATCAATAAATGCTTTTTTTCCTAAATTTACTTTTATTATGTTGTGTGCACACGCTTCAAACAAATAGTTTTAATTTCGGTATAGGTTGTGAAAAGTTACTAAAATAATTGCAAAATAGTACTTTATTTGCTTAATAGTACCTTGTACAAGTACAAATGTCATTGTGAATGAGTCAAGTCAACAGCTGTACTGGCAAATATTTGATGACGTTTCTATGCAAATTCTCAAGGTGCACGTTTCTTCGCTCATTTAGTGACCACCGCAGATTTTGGAAACTATTAAATATTCAATAAAGTTTTCATAAATTATAGCAGTAAAGCTTAAAAAATGGCGACTCTAACACCAGAAGCGAAGAAACAGCTGATTACCCGTAATCTCCAGGAGGTGCTCGGTGAGGACAAACTCAACAGCATTTTAAAGGAACGTGATATTAAGATATATTGGGGTACGGCCACAACTGGAAAACCTCATGTGGCCTACTTTGTGCCCATGTCGAAGATAGCCGATTTCCTTAAAGCAGGCTGCGAGGTAAGCAATCATATGAGTCATCATTATGAAATGTTGTGGAAATAATGCATAAAAAATATTGCAACTATAAGGTGACGATTCTCTTTGCTGATTTGCATGCCTACCTGGACAATATGAAGGCGCCTTGGACACTCTTACAACTACGCACACAGTACTATGAGGCGGTAATCAAGGCAATGCTTAGCTCGATTGGTGTACCACTGGATAAGTTGAACTTTGTCAAAGGCACCGATTATCAGTTGAGCAAAGAGTATACGCTCGATGTGTATAAACTAACCTCTGTGGTAACACAGCACGATGCAAAGAAGGCCGGTGCTGAGGTTGTTAAACAAGTTGAATATCCTCTGCTCTCGGGTCTACTCTATCCAGGTCTACAAGCTCTGGACGAGGAATATCTAAAGGTCGATGCGCAATTCGGTGGCGTAGATCAACGAAAAATATTCACCTTCTCCGAAAAGTATTTGCCGCAGCTGGGCTATGAGAAGCGAATTCATTTTATGAATCCAATGGGTAAGCAGCTTAAAACATGCAATCAAATTTCAAATCTTTAAAGCTTTTCTCTGCCAAAAGCCTAAAAGCAAAGAAAAGTTAAAGTTTAAACATTTTTATATTTTCATTTAATATCATTTAAATGTTATTTAATATTTTTTTTCCAAATTCTAGTACCTGGCTTGGCTGGTGGCAAAATGTCTTCATCTGAAGAAGATTCTAAAATTGATCTACTTGACTCGCCCGGTACTGTTAAGAAGAAGCTGAAGAAGGCTTTCTGTGAGCCCGGTAACGTGACTGATAATGGACTGCTATCATTTGTCAAGCACGTCTTATTTTCGCTCTTCAAAGAGGGAGAGGGTGTGTAACTTTTAAAGTCTTTTCATAGAAATAGCTTCTCTTAATGGGATCTATTACTTTATTAGGTTTCGAGGTTAATCGGGCGCCTGAGAATGGTGGCGATATGACCTTTACTCAGTATGCGGACTTGGAGCAATATTTCGCTGAGTGTAAACTGCATCCTGCTGATCTGAAAGCAACTGTGGAGAAATATATCAATAAACTCTTGGCTCCTATTAGAAAAACGTTTGAAAGTCCTGAATTGCAGTAAGTATAAAATTGAAGTAGCAGTATTTTTGAAAAATAGCTAGATATAATAATTTTGATAACTCAATAGAAAACTAAGTGCTGCTGCTTATCCGCCACCTGCTAAAGTTAAAAATGGCACAGCAGCAGCTGCTGTAGCTGCGTCCGAAGAAGATGGTCCACAACGTCTGGACATACGTGTTGGCAAGGTTGTTGAAGTGTCGCAGCACCCTGATGCCGATACATTGTATGTGCTCAAAATTGATTTGGCTGAGACGCAGCCACGGACTATTATTAGCGGCTTGGTGAAGTTTGTTAGCATAGATGAAATGCAACAGCGTCTGGTGGCAGTGTTGTGCAATCTCAAGCCGTCAAAAATGCGTGGCATAATTTCCGAAGGCATGGTCTTGTGCAGCTCAAAGTGGGTAGATCTTATTGAATTGTATAATTAATTTCTTCAATCTTATTTTAATGCATTGCTTAAAAATTTAGCGCTGATCATACAGTTGTTGAGCCTATTATTGTGCCTGCAACAACTGCACCAGGTAGTCGTTTGGCCTTTGAGGGTTACAGTGGTCAACCAGATGAGCAATTAAATCCAAAGAAGAAGGTACGTATTTTGTACGTTATCTCCTGTGAGCTTTGTATAGAATTCAACTATTCTTTTAGGTTTGGGAAAAACTGTCTGCTGATTTGCACACAAACACGAATGGCGTTGCGGTGTGGAAGGATAACTTCCTGTTGACTACGGATGGCGAACAATTGACTAGCAAATTGGTCAATTGTTGCATTAAATAATAGTTTACTTGCATTTCAGCTGCACATTGAACGGCATTTATTGTTTTTAATTCAACTTTTTCATATTTTTAATTTTTGTTTTCGCTTGCAAGAATTGATATTATTTATTAATTATTTTTCTTTTTATACTAAAGTAGTAAACTTTATAAAATATACTCGTGTGTAAATTTAATAAACTGCGCCTTGTAAGCTAATTTCATTCGCATTTCTGTGCTTTTCTTTTTATTCTTTTAAACTACATACCTAAACAGTCAATTTCCGAATATAAAATGAGCCAAGCCTAAAAAATTTATCTCTTATGGTCGAGAAAAATGTGTAAAATTTTAAAATTTCCATTAAAGTGTTTACTTTAATGGTTTATATAAAGAGTCAAAAGTAGACACTTAACAAAAAAAAAATTTTAATACCCTACTCATTTTAACTGAGCACTAAAATGGACAGGGGGATTAAGCAAGGGGGTGCGGGAACGGGGTTCAGTTGATAGAGAATGACTCATATATATATAAAAATGTTTACTGTACTCACCATTATTAAAGCTTTCAATAATAATAAAAACAGCAATGTTTATTCAAGATACTTATTTATTTGTTTAGAATACTTTGAATTTACTTGTGCATTTTAATAAATATTTTTAATGCATTGTACACACAAATACTTTTTTCATATATACAAATTAGCTGTTTTTTAAAAAATAAACGTAAAAATATTACACATGATTTCTGCTTTTCTTTTCAACGACTAATGCATAAACAAACTTTCCAATCGATTTAATAAAAAAAAAAAAATACATGAATATATTTAACTGAATTATGATTAATTTGTGTCGATTTTTTTTTTAAGAATAAACTTAAAATATTTGACAAGTTTATATATTATTAAACATGATTAAAGGAATATATTTTGAAATATAGATACTAAATTTAATATAATTTGTCACAATGAAAACTGACTTTTTTTCTTTACTGCTGAAAAAATATTAAACATCATTTAGCAAAATGTCTTAAAACCAAGGCCCAGCCATTGGGTAACATTTTTTTTATAAGTTTGAAGTTTGATTTTTTTAAAAATTTCTTTAACTGAAAAAAAAGTTTAATTTGAAGTTTAAAATGTGTATAATATTATATTATTTTTCTGATGTCTAAGGGGGAAGCTACATCCTTAAATTCCCCTCATAAGTACATAAAAATTCTAAAGTATGATATTTGCTACTGTTAAATTTTGTAAAGTTTTTTGTAATTTTTCTATATATTTATCAGTAAATTACGCGTTAGCACTAAAAACACGTTCACACTGAGAGTCAAATGCACATTTATCGAAATGAGCATTGCAATTTAGATGGCGTCACCCTATGCTACGTGTAGGAGTAAAAGGGACATATATATATACATATATATTATATACCATTTTGTAAATGCGTATTTAGCTCTCAGTGTGAACGTATTATAAATTTATAAAAGGGTAATTTTGAGCCCCGATTAATTTCCTTTTTAAGATATTTTAATTAATTTATAGGTACATTTTTGAAATATATTAACGTATAAATTTAACTGTCTGTCTTCTGGTTATACACAGGAATTTTAATTAAATTTAACTATATTTAACGTGATAAATCGAGTGTTAATATCTTATTTAAGAAATTTAGCGAATAATTTTTAAATAAAATCAATATTTTATATAAATACAAGTCATTACTTAAGTGATCAGACACAGAGTCACTTGCATGCTCCAAGAACGCACATTTTAAAAACTATTCAAACCTGATTCAAAATTGTCAAAATCAATACAAATCACTTTTTTGCTTACATTTTCCCAATTAAAGCTTTCTCATCGCTTTCAGATTTTCTATGATCTATCAAATTCGTTTTGACAGATATGGCAGTCTGCCTCTCCGAAATGCATCTACCTTCTCTTATTCTACCATGCTCTTGCCGAGCAAAACAAAACAAATGTATAAGTCCCCTTTTAGACACGGCGATATTGCAACGATTTTACTCAGCGATTTTCTTAGTTTTTCTTTTGTTGCATTGTTTCATCGTTCATACTTTTTATACACGACTATTTCGACCGAGCGATTTTTGCTTCTTATTTCTTTTGTTGACATTCCTGTTTGTTATGAAGGAACAATTTTAAAGTGCATATATTTAATGTGAATATAATTTATTTTGGAACTCTGCATAAATTCAATTTAATCAATAAACATTTGAAATGGATCAGGAAATGAGCGATCTGTTGAAGCAAGTGTTGGATACCACTAAAGCAGTTCTTGAAATTGATTCCGATTTTAGCGATGAAGAGGAAATAGTTCTTGGTTTGTTGTTGGTTTTTCTTTTTAATTTTATTTAAGTATACCCGTTAGGCTTAGTGGAAGCTGCTGAAATGGTGGCACATCTCACAAAGGAAAGAAAGCCACGGGAATGGATGAAATCGTGGAGGTTCTGCAGGCTTCAAAAGGGTTTTTACGAATTTGGCGATAGGGAGTTGGACAACGACCCTGCTTCATTCCGTAATATTTTAAGAATGAACAGCAGTGTATTTAAAAGACTGTTGGAACTGATAAGACCATATATAGAGCAGTTAGACACTCAAATGAGGAACTCTGTCCCTGCCGCAGAAAAGTTAGCATTAACTTTGAGGTTTCTTGCTACTGGTAGATATTGCGAAACTTGTAGATGCTTTTTACAACTAAATTTAACATAATTTTATTATATAGGGGAATCTTACATGAGTTTGAACTTTCAAACAAGGCTTTCAGTTGCATTTATATCGCAAACAGTTCCTGTGGTTTGTGAGGCTCTTTGGAAGCATTTAAAGGGAAAGTATTTAAAGGTACCTGTAGCAGTGTCTTGTTCTTTACATTATTTTTATATTGTTTTCATTTTAAATTAAAAGTTCCCGTGCAGCCATCAGGAGTGGGAGGCTATAGCAAGGGAATTTGCTATAAAATGGCAATTCCCAAATTGCATTGGTGCTCTCGATGGAAAGCACATTCAATTCCGACCACCTCGTAGGGAATTAGCTTTTTACCACAACTACAAAGGTGTACACTATTTTAAACTGGTCATTAGAGTGGTCCCTTAGTTGTATGGAGTTGTATCGTGCACCAGTGCAATTGTTACTTTCGAAAAAAAAAAATAAGAACTACTCTACTGGTCATTAATAGTAAATCTTTCATTATACTTATACAGGTACAAACTGTATAGTTTTGATGGCTTTAGTAGATGCAAATTTGAGATTTGTTTTTGTGGACGTGGGTTGCAATGGAAGAACAAATGATGCAGGAGTGTTGCAGCAAAGCAAACTTCAGGTGCGCATTAATATTTCATGGTGCCATATAATTACAGGGCGCCTTTGCTATCACTGGAGTAAATTAATAATACGTTTTAATTGTTGTTTTTTATTGGCATTATATATACCTTATAGAATTATTCTTTAGCTCAGTTCGCTCATTCAAACAAAATTGTCAGATAAAACTAAATGTATTTTGCATAAAATATATTATAATTAAATTATTTTGAACACTTTAGTGATTAAAACTTTAATTGAACACACACACACACACACACACACACACACACACACACACACACACACACACACACACACACACACACACACACACACACACACACACACACACACACACACACACACACACACACACACACACACACACACACACACACACACACACACACACACACACACACACACACACACACACACACACACACACACACACACACACACACACACACACACACACACACACACACACACACACACACACACACACACACACACACACACACACACACACACACACACACACACACACACACACACACACACACACACACACACACACACACACACACACACACACACACACACACACACACACACACACACACACACACACACACACACACACACACACACACACACACACACACACACACACACACACACACACACACACACACACACACACACACACACACACACACACACACACACACACACACACACACACACACACACACACACACACACACACACACACACACACACACACACACACACACACACACACACACACACAAATCCACTCTTTATTAATTAAATTAAAATCCAAATTTAAATTTTGCCCTTTTTGATATACGCGGTATTGCAAGTGCCTGATACACGGTATTTCACGCCCAACGACGATATGCAATTCCAATCAGAAAAATTGCGCCTGGCTGTACGCAACAACCGAATACGGCCCTGAGTTAATGTTTTTGTATTAGTGCGAACATACACCAGTAAGAAAAATGCCTCACTTTTATTCCAGAACGCCACTTCCTTATCTCTTATAGCCCGAAGTACAATAGAGCAAGAGTGCGTTGCGAGGCAACGTAAAAATCTCGCATGAGCTGTCAAAGCATTTTCATAAGCAGAGTTTTTATGTAGCAATTTTGGGAAGTTGGACTTGCAGCGAAAACGGTTGTGTTTGTTCCGCGCGTCTTAATTTTTCCTTGCAAATATATATCGACCATAACGATTATTTATATAATTGCTAAATTTATAAAGCAGTGCGCCTCGTTTAAAGAAGTAAAAAATAAAAATATAAAAAACTTTTTTTAAAGCAATTTCTGTGCGTAAAACAGTTGCCGCCTGCTGGCACATTGTGAGTCATGGAGTCGGTGGCACCTGAAAGTGTAGACGTGGGTCATGAAAAAAAACCGCCCGATAAATCTGGGCAAGAAGTTGCAGCCTCTGCAACCTACTCTAGTACGTGCTCGAAGATAGGACATGTTTTTACTGGAGCTGCGCAGCCCTCGCAAGCTTGCTCGAGTCAGCAGATTTCGGGTTCCGTGCAGAACCAACAATTACAACAACAACAACAGCTACAGCAGCATAGTTCTGCATTGCAACATTTTGATGATTTACCAAGTATGAGCCAACAACAATCAGCACAGTTACAGCAGTTTAATGCTGTTGCCGGCCAGTTTTCGAGTGCCAAGTACGACGAGAAACATCAGCAACAACAACAACATCAACTACAGCGACTACAACAATTTCATATAATAGCTCAGTCGCAGCTGGCTAGTTCTTTTGATACACAAAACTGTGTACAGCCGAGTCAAAAGCTGTTAAGTATGTCACACCAGGTTGCTGCTATAAATTCTCAACAGAGCGTGTCTCATGATTCAATGGATTTTTCGGACGTGCCTTCGCCCAGTGCTGTTTCGGCTGCTGAACAGCTTCTTAATCTTCATGACAACGAATTCCAGGAGGTTCATCATAAGCGCTTTATACGTTCTAGCGGCGGTGCAGTCAAGAATATTGACATTTCAAACTTCAAGAGTAAGGTAGATCTAAATTATACCAATAGATTTTCTGTATTGGGCGATATTAGCTTAGAAAAAAATGATTTAAAAAAAAATAATAATACCAATTATAAAAACACTTTTCCCAAATTTATCAGTTAAAAATAATTCTGCTCCTAAAAAAAAAATAAGCGTGAAAGATAAATTCTGTCCCCCTATTTTTTTGTACAATGTTAACATTAGTAAGTTGATCAGTCAGCTGAAGACCAAGTGTCCAGAGGTGAAATTCAAAATAGTTAACAAGTCTAAATATAAAAGTAAGTTATATCTTCAAGACTTAGAAGCCCACACGGCGATGATGTCTTTATTAAAAGAAAATGAAATAGATTCATATTCGTTTACCCCTCCTCAACAAAAAAAATTTAATGTAATTTTACGCGGTTTATACTTTCAAACAGATCTGGTGGATTTGAAGATGGCCTTGGATGAGGAAATCCCAGGTTGTGTTGATAGTGTGAGAAAATATGTTACTTCCGTCTCCAATCAGAATAATTTTGATACTGGTTTATTTCTGGTCACCTTGGTTTCTGGTAAAACACTTAGTGATGTTAACAAAATTAAGTTTATTTTAAGTCAATCTATATCCTGGCAAGCTCCTAAGTCCAGGTCCACACACATCCAGTGTAAAAGATGTCAATATTGGGGCCACAGTGCTCGTAATTGTAACAGGGCATACGCATGTGTCAAGTGTGACCAAAATCACAAGCATGGTGAATGCCTCATTAAAACGGATGAAAATTCCACCCCTTTCTGTATAAACTGCAACCAAGCTGGCCATCCAGCTAATTTTAAGGGTTGTCCTGCATATAGAGAGTACGTTCTCAAGTTTAAAAAAAAGCTTGCAGTTGCAAGGTAGACCAGGATCAGTGCTGCAAGGGCAGTTAATCTGGTCACCAATAACTTTGTTGATAAAGACAAATCTTATGCCAGTCATTTTCACAGTGAAAATAATGCTCCTCTAGATTTACACTCTTCGAAAAGCAAACCCTCAATCATCAGTGCGTTCCTAAAAATGGCTGAGTTCTTCTGTGAGCCGGAACCGATTTCGTTAGAATCAAAAATTAAAAATTTCATAGACAATTATCGCTCAATGCCGAAGGCGCATGCGAAAGCAGAATATTTGAAGTTGTTGTCTGAGGTTAAATCTAAGTATGGTCCATAGATTCTTAAAATTGGTCACCTTTAGTGTGACGTCCCTGATTGATGTAAGCCGCAGGATTGATTTGTTAAAAATTCTGTTTGAAAACGATATCAGTATTGCGTTTATACAAGAAACTCACTTGTCCCCAAATAGTTCTATCCTTTTAGAAGATTATTTTTTTATAAAGGATTCTTCTTCTCAAGGGCTGGGTATTGCTATAAAAAAATTATATAAATATTCCACGGTTTTCATTCCTGGTATTAAGTTTCCAACTTGTTTCATTCAGGTTGATCTTACGCTTAATGGTGTGGGGAAGACCTTTTTGTTTGGTAGCGTGTATTTTCCCTGTAATTTCTGATATTGATCTGTTTGATGGCCTTACGAAAATTAAGAATTTCGCTAGAAACTTTGACGGCAGTTTCATAGGTGGAGATTTCAACGCGAAGAATCAGTCGTGGGGAGATTCTTTTGACAATTCTAATGGTAAGGTGTTATATATTTGGCTCATGAGCTACTCGCTTGACTTTTGTCGAATCTGTGACCAGAATCCTTCGTATCCTCATGGATCGTCTTTTCTGGATCACTTCCTAATTAGTTCTAATATCGTAAATTTGGTCAATTCAAATTTCGTCATTTCTAGCTTAAGCACTTTTTCTGATCATTTTCCGCTTAAGCTAGTTTTCGATTTAAATGAGTTTTCATTTCATATAAATTCTCCAAGAATTATCACGTCTTTTCGTAAAACCATTTGGTTGGATTTCCAATCAGATTTGGATTTGGAATTATCCGCTCATTTTCCTCCTATTTTTCGTAATTTGGAGAATTCGGAAATTGATTACTATGTAAACAATTTTACTGATATTGTTAATTCAGTAACGGCTTCGCATTCTGAGTCTCTTGATTTTAGAAATAAAAAATACTTACTTCCAGACAGCATCAAAAAACTCTTTAAAACCAAATATGCGTGGCAGAAAGATTTAAAACGGATTTATCACAGCAATTTTAATAGGAAAAGTGCGGAATATATTCAGCTTTCCAAACAAATTCAACTGTTAAAGATCATTATCAGGGAACAGGTGAATATTCACCAGTCAAGGGAATTTAATAGCAAACTGCACAAGATTCGGCCGGGTCCACAAGCTTTTAAGGAAATTTATGGCTTGATTTCTAAGAAGAGCAGAAAATGTGATGAGATCAAAGTTCATGATAAAATTTTAACTAAAGACGAAGAAAAGGTTGAAGCCTTTCGGCAACATTTCGAAGAAATTTACAAAGAAAAAACCCCAGTTATAATAGACCCTAATATAAAATTTGTTGTTGACAACACTCTTTTATCTTACCCATCGTCCATTTTCTGTTTCTCGCCGGATTTTTCCTCTTTAAATAATGACGATAGCGTTCATTTTGTGACTCCTGAATTTATGTAAGCTATCACAAATGATTTGAATACCAAAAAATCAGCTGGTATTGACAAAATTTCGAATTTTCTAATTAAAAAATTCTCTTCCCGCGCCTTTGAGTTTCTCTCTTGTATATTCAACAACTGTATCAACAATGGTTATTTTCTTAAAGTTTGGAAGTCAGCTAAGATTTTTCCTATTAAAAAAAAACCAGGCAACTCTAATATTAACAACTTCCGACCAATTTCGATGCTCTCTAATTTAGGGAAGCTGCTAGAACGTGTAATAAAATATAAAATCGATTATAATATTGACCTTGAATATATTCCTTGTCAACAGTTCGGATTTAAGAAAGGCCACTCCACAGTGCACGAGTTACGTTACCACCAACGACGATGGTAACATTAGCACCACCTAAGCCATTGAGACTACAATAACAACAACAAGAGCTACAATAGCCTACCGACGCTACAACAACAAACAATTAAGTACGACGCATACAGCAGAACCTATCCCACTGAGTTCCACTTGAACCATCGAAGCTACAACAACAACAATAACTAAAACGCACAACTAGCGATAATTGCATATTTTTTAAGTATTTCAATAAATCAGTTGATTTGTTTATTTAGGTTATTCTACATTTCTTTTGTATGTCACATAAATTATTTTTGTTATTTAAGTTATTTCAAGTATCTCTTTTCCGCTATTCAATACTTTGTTGCACTTATTAAAATTTGGGTGACACTTAAATATCGAACTGCATTTTTTGAATGTATGTCATAAACATACATATGGTATTTAAATATATGTATTTCAGCATTTCTTTGGAATGTATGTCATAAGCATACATTCATTACATTGTGGAAAAATATATTTACTTGTATTTATGTATTACACGAAGAAATCGTAAATGGAAAGTTGTAGACGGAAAAGAAGATTTTAATAAAGTTAGATAAGATTTCACACTCAAGAAGAGAAGTTGTTTTAATTTAAACCTCCCACACCATAACTGGCGCAGTCGAAAGTTCTTGCGAACGGTTTTGTGTTAAGTGTTAGGAAATAAAATCGGCGGTTTCCCGAGTTTAAAAGAAAATAACATTGAGATCATCGAAGGATCATCGATCATCAAGCACCAAGGGTACATTGGAGCAGCACAAACCGGAGGATTTCAGTCCTGAATCGCAGAGAGAACCTACTTATACAGAAGATAATATGGCAATAGAACAACTCATACTATTAGGATTAATGTAAGTCAAATATTGAATCTTATTTCATTGTTATAAATGCATAGGAAAATAAAAGAGTTCTTTCCATATTCGAAACCAAGAAGATCTATAAGCTTAATCTAGAAGTGGTAGATTTTCATAAAATAAAATTGAGTGAAAGTGTGTCAAGTATTTTTCAAAAACCAAATCAAAGTTTAAGTGTTGATATGGCGAGTCCGCCTGCATCTGATATTCTTAACTCGTTAAGGATTCCTGATGTAATCAAGGATCTGCCTCGCTATGATGGCAATCCAAGATTGCTTCATGAGTTCATTACGAACGTAGAGGAGATCTTGCGGCATATTTTGCAATTAGATGGGTCCCCCCAATCAACAATTTTGTTAAGAGCAATTCGCAACAAAATTGAAGGCCCAGCCAACGAAGTACTCAATATGTATGGCACGGCTCTGAATTGGGAGGAAATAAAAAATAACTTAATTTTACACTATTCTGATAAAAGAACAGAAACAACATTAATTCGAGACTTACACTCGTTAAAACAAAGAAATCAAGCTGTAGAAGAATTTTATAGCAGTATCATCGAAATACAAGCTACACTCATAAACAATATTCTTATCCATGAATGTAATAATAACGTTATAGCTGCAAAGAAAACACTTTACGGAGAAATGTGCCTTAATACTTACCTTACGGGCTTAAGAGAACCATTGGGGTCGGTTATAAGAGCTATGAGGCCAGAATCACTCCCAATAGCATTAGATTATAGCATTAAAGAACAAAATATTTACTATAATAAATTTACCTTTAATACCAATTATAAGCCAAATTTTAAACCTCCTTTCCACCAAAACAGGTCTATAAGACATGACAATTTTTCACGACCACAGTACAATACTCAAAATCAACCTAGAAATACACCACAACCAAGCTATCAAAATCAGTTATATAATAGGAATTTTGGGCAGCACCAAAACCAAAATAGAAATCTCTTTTCAAATACTCCAAATCAATATACTTCCAATAACAGGCATTTTGGTCAGCACCAAAGCCAAAACAGCAATTTCACACAAAATTTCAATGCCCACAACCAACACGTACAGAGACAACCTCCACCAGAGCCTATGGACACTAGCTCTGGAAACTCACGTTTTACACAGAGGACAAACAGGACTAACTTTCCTAATACAAGAGAAATGCATAATATAAACACAACAGACGGAGTAAAACCGAACCCGGACAAGATTTCAGCAATAAAAAAGTTTCCTTTACCACGCACACAAAAAGAAATAAAATCGTTTTTAGGACTACTAGGTTACTACCGTAAATTCATTAAAGATTTTGCAAGGGTAGTAAAACCACTAACAGAATGCCTAAAAAAAGGTAGAACCATCGTCGCTAACGAAAAATATGTAAAAACCTTTGAAACTTGTAAAAACCTTCTCGTAAATGACCCTATACTCCAATATCCTGACTTTTCGAAGACATTCACATTAACGACAGACGCTAGCAACTTTGCACTAGGAGCCGTCTTATCGCAGGGGCACTTAGGAAGCGACAAACCTATATGCTACGCTAGCAGGACACTAACGGACACGGAAATAAACTACTCGACAATCGAAAAAGAATTACTGGCCATAGTATGGGCCACAAAATACTTCAGACCATACTTGTTTGGACAAAAATTTAGAATTGTTACGGATCATAGACCATTAACTTGGATTATGAACTTAAAAGAACCAAATTCAAAGTTAATTAGGTGGAAACTTAAATTAGAAGAGTTCGATTACGAGATAGTTTACAAAAAAGGGACACTAAACTCAAACGCAGATGCCTTGAGTCGGATAAAAATTGATAATCCAGATACAAAACAACTCGAAATAAATATCAACGATGCCACTACTTCTATTCAAGGTACTTCAGGTTCAACAGTACACTCAGCACAAGAAAACCTTAACGACGGAATACCAATCTCAGAAAAACCTTTAAACGAATTCAATCTTCAAATTATTCTAGACAAATCATGCCAAAAACCATTCTTAACAGTAGAAGTCCCTTTCAAAAATAAACAGAGGAAAAGTATAAGGACACCAGACTTTACAGAAGAAAAACTAATAGACATATTTAAAAAATATTTCGCACCCAATAAGCTAACAGCAGTCTACACAGACGACTTAACCTTTTCCTTAGTACAATCCGTTTACTCCAAATATTTCTCAGCAAATAGAACCTTCAGACTTATAAGATGCAAAGAAATTCTAATAGACATAACCGAAAACGACGAACAAGATAAAATAATTAGCATTTATCACGAAAGCAGTAACCATAGAGGTATTAATGAAACTTTAGCACATCTGAAAAGAGAATACTACTTCCCCTATATGAAATCGAAAATAACACAAACCATAAACAATTGTAATATATGCCAAGAACAGAAATACGACAGACAACCTCAAAAAATCAAATATAGTAAGCCAGAAATTCCCGAAAAACCTCTAGATATCCTGCACATAGACATTTATAGTATAAATCACCAATATGTTCTTACTATGATCGACAAATTCTCAAAATTTGCTTCAGGGTATACACTCCCTAATAGGAATAGTATTTCAATAGTAAAAGCAACAAGACAATTTTTCAGCACCTATGGCATACCCAAGAAAATAGTTTGCGATCAAGGTTCTGAATTTACAGCAAATATTTTCAAAGATTTCTGCAAACAATTCAAAATAGAACTGCATTTCACTTCTTTTCAACAAACTTCCAGTAACTCTCCAGTTGAACGGTTACATTCGACAATGACAGAAATCTACAGAATTATAATTGCAACAAAGAAAGAAAACAAACAAGACGTAAACCATGACGAAACTCTCGCGGAAACTTTTATTACATATAACAACGCCATTCACTCATCCACGAAACACACACCTTTTGAACTTTTCCATGGAAGAACTTTTAAATTCAATAACGAAATATGTTTCAATAACGAACATGAATATTTAAAAAAATTAAATGAATTTCAAGCAGTTTTATACCCAAAGATAAAAAGTAGACTAGAAATTATCACAAATGAAAATATCGATAAATTAAATCAGGTAAGGGAAGATCCAAAAAGTAACGAAATCAACGAAACGGTTTTTAGAAAAGAGTGTCGCAGAAATAAAATGACACCAAGATTCTCAAAGCTTAAAGTTAAGGAAAACAATAGAGTAACAATTATATCTAACAGAAACCAAAAAATCCACAAATCTAGAATAAGAAGAGAAAAAGAAAACAATTTAACAAAACTAATAAAAACCTTTAAAAATTAAATTAGGATAGTAAGCTAGTAATAGTTGTGTACTTACAGGGTTATGACAGGATCTGGACAGAAAATGGAAATTCAAGAACTTAACGAACAACAATCATTACTAACTATCCAAAAAGGCACTGCGAGAACAATAAGAAATTACAACAACCTTATACACATTGTTAACTTAGATCTGTACAAGGACAACGTCAACAGAATAAGCAGTTCAATTACAACACTAGAAAAATTATATAACGATAAAGACATGACGTTAATAACAAAACTTAAATTAAAAGAAGTCCAAAATAAATTAGATTCACTCAGTCCACATTCAAGAAACCGTAGAGGAATAATTAATGGATTAGGCACAGTAGTTAAGTTTATCACTGGCAACATGGACGCAAATGATGCAAAAATATTAAACAAACAAATTGAAGACTTAAGATCCGAACAAACAAATCTTCGACAAGACACTAACAGCCAAATAAAATTAAACTCTATTATGATACAAAGGTTTGAAAATATTACTAATCATATAAACAATCAGCAACTAAAAATAGAAAATTTTGTCAACAAAATTCAAGATCAGAACACAAACAGAATTCGAGTTAATGAAGAAATTCTACTTCAGACTCAACATCTCGCACAAATTAATTACAACATTGACTTATTAAACAATCATTTAGCTAACATTGCAGAAGCAATAGTACTAGCAAGACTTAATATAATATCAAAATTTTTTCTTAATCATGAAGAATTGGATGAAATATATAACACACTTTCAGCTCAATCAATAAATATACAATCTACCAACAATATCTATGAATTACTAGGATTACAAGCTTATTACAACAACACAAATATAATATTTAATGTCCGCATTCCTATCCTATCATATAACAATTATTCCCTAATTCATATTATACCACTCCCCATTAACAAAACAAAAGAAATAGAAATATTACCTTATGCATTATATAACTCTGAGAGCATTCAGTATTTGTCTGAAATTTGTCCGAAAGTAGAAGGAATTTACTATTGTCAAGAAGCAAAACAACAAGAAAATATCACAAAATCAACCTGCCTAGGACGGATTATTCTGCCACAAGAAGGAAAACCAGCTCATTGCGTCACCAACGACATTGGCCAAATATCGAACATTTTACAACCAGAACACAACTACATATTAATACTGAACACCCAACCAACATTAGTTAACTCGACTTGCAACTTCGCTCCACATCCAGTATCGGGAAATATTTTGCTACACTTCGAAAACTGTCAAGTAGAGATAAACAACATAACATACCAGAGTAACCCAAACATCTACTGGGACGAAATACATCTAATTCCAACTGCACACATACCAATACACACCAATTTCACAGTCGGAAATTAAACCTCCACAAAATCAACAACTTCAACATCGAGAATAGAATCGCTATAAACAACTTGAAATCTAAAACAAAACGAGAGCTCAATATAACTATCGGAGGAATACTACTCATGGGAACAATAATTTTGTTATTCATCCTATATAGTTCCAGAAGATTTAAACGAAACATTGTTTTTGATCATCCCGCTCCAACCACAAACCAAAGGTTATGGCCGTCGCTTCACACCGGGGGGGGAGGAGTTACGTTACCACCAACGACGATGGTAACATTAGCACCACCTAAGCCATTGAGACTACAATAACAACAACAAGAGCTACAATAGCCTACCGACGCTACAACAACAAACAATTAAGTACGACGCATACAGCAGAACCTATCCCACTGAGTTCCACTTGAACCATCGAAGCTACAACAACAACAATAACTAAAACGCACAACTAGCGATAATTGCATATTTTTTAAGTATTTCAATAAATCAGTTGATTTGTTTATTTAGGTTATTCTACATTTCTTTTGTATGTCACATAAATTATTTTTGTTATTTAAGTTATTTCAAGTATCTCTTTTCCGCTATTCAATACTTTGTTGCACTTATTAAAATTTGGGTGACACTTAAATATCGAACTGCATTTTTTGAATGTATGTCATAAACATACATATGGTATTTAAATATATGTATTTCAGCATTTCTTTGGAATGTATGTCATAAGCATACATTCATTACATTGTGGAAAAATATATTTACTTGTATTTATGTATTACACGAAGAAATCGTAAATGGAAAGTTGTAGACGGAAAAGAAGATTTTAATAAAGTTAGATAAGATTTCACACTCAAGAAGAGAAGTTGTTTTAATTTAAACCTCCCACACCATAACTCACGCCTTGCTTAAATTTCAAGACGATGTAATTGTTAGCCTTCGCGAAAAAAAATGCACGGTAGCGGTTTCCCTAGATATCGAAAAGGCCTTTGATAATGCCTATCAGGATGGTATTCTTTTTTAATTAATAAATATTGGCTTTGACCCCTTTGTAGTAAAGTTGCTGAAAAACTTCTTTAGTAATAGAAACTTCTTAGTTCAGGTCAATTATAGCTTCTCTAACCTAGGCTCAGTTAATAGTGGGGTTCCGCAAGGTTGCATTTTGTCTCCGCATCTTTAAAATATATTTATTTCTGATTTTCCACCGAAAGTAGAATCCTCAAAGAGTATTCTATATGCTGACGACTCGCTGGTGTATGCTCATGCGTCTTCTCTTGCAGCACTGAACCTGGTCTCCTCTCACCTTGCAAGAATAAATAGTTTTTATAAAAAATGGGGTATTCAAATTAATATTTCTATATCAGAGACAATTTGTCTCAGAAATGCAGCTGGGAGATGTTCCAATTACGTGGTCCCCGAAAGTAAAATTTTGTCTCTCTTTCTGGATGGAGTAGAAATACCTTTTAGGAGCAGTTTTAGGTATCTTGGTGTAACTTTCAATAAATTGGTGAAGTTCAATGAACACGCTAGACTAACTTTAAAAAAAGCTAATAAAATCAAATCAATGTTTTCCTATCTGTTAAAAAATAAGTTCTTAAGTCAAGAAACTAAACTCTTATTATATAAAGTCTGCATAAGATCAGTCATAATTTATGGTTTTCCCATATGGTTTTCCTTTTCCCCTGTGGTTGCTAAGCAACTGGAAACTTTTGAAAGGAGAATAATTAGACTTTGCGTAGATCGTCACTTTGAATCTTACACCAAAAAATACTCAAATAAATTTATTTACAATAAATCCTCCATCATGCCTCTCTGCATTTATACCTTATCTTTATAGAAAAGATTTGTTCACATATTGGAATTTCACGATAATCACCTTATTACAGACATTTACAACTTGCAAAAATCCTTCAGCTGGTCTGACTGCCGCTATTTATCTCCGATCGGCATATTAATTGTTGAAGTTAATACGGAAATTGATTTCTCGGCACCCTTATTGCCTGAGTTCTATCTAAAAACATCTCCTGACACTCGTAGAGGCTAGCTTTTAAGTTATTAAGTTATCTTGACAATTTATGTACAAACCATAAATATATTTTTTACTTGTAAAAATTTTATTATACTGTTGTGTATCTAAAGATTTACCTAGAATTGACGATTTAAATATGAATAATAAACTCGTTTTATGTTGTATAAATGTTTCTTTATTGTTTCATGTATAAAAATTGTTCTCCATTGTATCGAAATAATTTAATTTTGGCTTAAAATTAAGGTTTGCAATATATGTAACTTGTTTTATATAATTGTTAATATTAGTTTTAGTGTTTTTTTAGTTTTATTGTGTATTTATTTATTTATTTTGAGAACATGATTCTCTGGCAAGACTTATGTGTCGGGAGCAAACACACACACATCCATCTCAATACGAATAATATATTCTGTCTCTTCTTTCACACTTAAAACAAGCACGAAGTGTTTTCATGTATTTCCATTAGAATAATACTTATAGTTCTAAGTTATAACGTAAAAGAAAAAAGACACACTATGTACAATGTTATGTTATATTTTGAAGTCTCAATAAAGTACTTACTTACTTACTACTTACTTGAAATTTGTCTTGTCATGGGTACGTGAACTTGTGTTCATTTACTATCGTTTTTTACATTTCCAGTGCGAGTTACATACTATTATACTCATGTTTAAAAAATGATACGATAAGGGAGGATAATACCATACAGCATGTTGTCAAACCTTGCGTGATGGCCTTGATATCAAAAATGATAGTTGTTTGCTGTATCGAGCGTTGAAACGATTTAACATGTTAGTTTCTATGGTGCTGTACGGCAAGGTTTGACAAGCATGCTGTATCGTCTTAACCCCCCTCTATGAATATATTTTGACTTCCGCATGTTTTGCCTACGTCACGAAATACCCAATGTCAACTTCAGCTATTTTTCTTCTTTGCTTTCCTCATTAGGGGTGTTCAGACGATACAAGATGTTCCTTACATACCTTGAGTGATGGTCTTGAAATCAAAAAAATTTTGTTTGCAAGTTAACATTTTGACAGTCTGCTGTATTGAGCGTTCGAACGATCCAACATTCTAGTTTCTTTAGTGCCGTACGGCAAGGTTTTACAGCATGCTGTATCGTCTGAACCCCCTTATTCTCACAGAACGTAGTTTTTCATCTCATTTCCTCACGAACCGAAAATCTATGAGAGAAGCAGAGAAACCGAAATCTCTTGGTATTTCGTCACGTAGATGTAGAGAACGGTGCAAGTTTTCTATCATTCTTGCTCATATTTAATACGGCGCCATGTTGGTGTGTCACATACGAATATATGTGTGGTGTCCCGACTATTACACGTTAACTACACATTAAAACATATGATATAAAACAATTTACACAAACTACTTCACTTTACTTCAGCTCATTGTTGTTTCTAATATAAACTTATAGCCTCATTTAGTATCCCTAACGAACCATTCATCGAACGATGAATGTGGGAACGGGACTTAACGAACGACCAGACGAAAGGGTGGCAACACCTAGACATTATACTAGAAGCGGACAGACATATTAGACAATATATGAAAATAAGGACGGTTAGGGCTGGACGAGTTGACGAAGTTAGTTGGTTTTTTGACGCGCACGACATCGGACGGTGTTTTGTTTAATGTGTATAAAACTTTTGAAGTACTTAATAACATAACTTATTGTATAAAACTTTTGAAGTACTTAATAACATAACTTTATGTATAAAACTTTTGAAGTACTTAATAACATAACTTTGTGAATAAAACTATACCTATCTATATTAAAATACTATATATATTAAAAAAGACGTGTTTTCATTGAGGAAAAACTATTTGTAGCTTAAAACCCTACAATTGGGGGCTCGTCCGGGATATGGTGAACGCAAAGTGTTTAAATTGAGTTTGAACGCATTTAGAACATTCCGGAACAAAGTACTATGTGAAGCGACGAATAAGTGCCAAAGCATAAAAATTTACATTGCTGAGTGCGGTGAAACGCAGCGAGTGTCAGTTTTATGTTATATGAAAGAAAAAAAAAAAAAAAAAAAAAAAAAACGAAAAGTAACGAGAAGCGAGCGGCGACTGAGTGTCAATGCATGAAAATTTTCCAATGTGAGTGCAAAAACCTTAACTGACTTTGTGTCCGCGCATACTTCTTTTTGCAACCAAGATGGTCAACGCGCAGTGTTTGAACATGCATAAACAATTACCAAACAAAATATATAACTTTTTACAAAAGCATTAGCTTTGAGTGTGCGACTGAGTGTCAACAAATTAATTTTTGAGAGCGGAAATCAAAAGCAGCGACTTTGTGTCAACGCAGATTTTGCTGTGAAACGGAAAACAACAGGCAACGACTGAGTGTCAGCGCATAATCTTTTCTGTTTGGCTAAGGACAGCAATCGACGACTGAGTGTCAACGTATTTGATTTTCATTGAAGCAGAGGGCGACATGCAACGATTGCATTTCAATGCACAATTTTAATAAAACCAAAAATAGCAACGTCTGAGTGTCAGCACGCAGCAAGTAAGCAGCAAAAAAAACCCACCCTTATCTTCATGTAAGTTAATGCATTTAATAAGGAAAGCAGAGAGTGTCGATCGAAAAGCGACATTTTTGAAATCAACAGACGGCGAAGAAATATTCATTGCTGAGAGCAACAATCTGCAAAGAGCGCATTCATTTCTGAGGCTGAGCGCAACGAGCAGCAGTTAAACGTCAACAAATAGCGAGCAAGGCGAATTCAACGAGCGAGTAGCGAATGCCGAGCGTCAACGCATAATTTTTGTAATGTATGCTGAGAGCAACGATAAAAGCAACAAATAAATAAAAAGCAACAACTGGAACCATTTAAATCGTGCGCAAGAACAGAACGAGCGAAAACAACGAGAGTGTCTATTGAGAAACCGACAACATATTTTTTAATCAGCGGCGAATTTGAATAGCGAAGCAAAAATTGACAGCCACAACAAAGAACAAAACAAAGAGTTAAGAAATCATCGCAGAAGCAGCTTTAAGGTGACCAGACCAGCAGTTTGTAACTATTGTTATTTTTAGTGTATGTTTAGTATCTGATTCGTATATTTTTATAAGTAAACTTTAAGAAAATATTGTTTAAAATGGATTCAAACGCAATTCTTTCAATGAACGTAAATAATTTAAAAGAAAAGCTAAGAGAACTTAACTTGAGTATTTCTGGTCAAAAAGGGGAATTACAAAACAGACTATTTGGATATTATAATATAGCAAGAGGACCAGTTAGTGATGACGAATCGACAAATTCTGAATATGCTGATGTTGCGGTAGGCGGCTCTTCTACTTCGTTTTTTACTTTACGTGATATTGAAGATAGCGTAAGTTCTTTTACAGGTAATGACAACCAAGATGTGCGCCAGTGGGTTGGGGAATTCGAAGACATCGCCGACACGGTCGGATGGAATGGATTGCAAAAATATGTATATGCCAAACAACTTTTAAAAGGTGCAGCCAAGCTATTTACAAGAGGTTTAATAGGTATTCGTAGTTGGGTAGCATTGAAGGAAGCTTTAGTAGAAGAGTTTGAGGGAAAATTGTGCGCATCTGAAGTTCACCGCGCGCTTAGGAATAGGCGAAAGCAAGCACGTGAAAGTCTACAAGAATATTTGTTTATTTTAATAGAAATGGGAAAACCAATTCAGCTTGATGAACGAAGTATTATCGAATACTTTGTGGAGGGCATACCCGATACAAGACAGAACAAAACTATTTTATACCAAGTTAAAAATTTGAAGGAATTGAGGGAACAAATGCGCGTTTATGAAAAAATAAAGGGTCCTTTCTTGTCGTCAAACAAGTTAGGTACATCGCAAAAATTTTCAGGTGATCAATTTGAGAAAAAATCGCAGCAGCATGAAGGTAAGAAGAAGTGTTATAGATGTGGAAAAGAGGGCCACATGGCAAAAGACTGCCCTGCTGATAACATAACTTGCTTTAAATGTAAGCAAAAAGGCCATTTTTCATACCAATGTAAGAATAGGCAAGAGGGTGAAAAAGTTATTAAGATGGAACGCATCAACACAATCAAGAAAAATGTTGCGCACAAAATGAGTGAATCGAAGGGTGGAATGATTTTCGTCGATTTGATCATAAATGATTTTTCATTTAGTGCATTATTAGACACGGGCTGTGACGTTTGCATAATCAGGTATGACACCTTAATGATGTTGGGTGATTTTGAGCTAAATTCGGATAAATTACTTCTGAGGGGAATCGGTACTGGCGAACTCAAGACAATGGGTAGCTTTAAGGTCGATGTCCCTGTTGATGGCTTATTTTTACCTATAACATTTCATGTTGTTAGGGAGCGTGATTTGGTTTATGCAGCGGTTTTGGGGAATAATATTCTGCAAGAGGTAGATATTATCGTCAAGGAGGGCAGTGTCGAATTTAAGAGCAAAGATAAGGTCAATGCAGTGTTAGAAGAGAAAAACATTTTACTAAGCGAATTTCAAGCTTTGTGCTTGAGTGGTGATTTTGAAGCACAAGCCAAGGCACCTGATTTGGACATATCTCATTTAGATAAACAAGATGCTTACCAATTGGAAGCACTGATTGCTAATTATACTCCACAAAAACCGGCTAGTTGCCCAGTGGAAATGAAACTCGTGTTAACCGATGACTTGCCTGTATACCAACTTCCGCGAAGAACTTCGTATGCAGACAAGTGCATTATTGAAAAACAAATCCAAGAGTGGCTAAATGACAAAATTATTGTACCAAGTACATCTGAGTACGCGTCACCGATCGTATTGGTTTCGAAGAAAGACGGATCCAAACGATTGTGTTGTGACTATCGTAAGTTGAATGCGAAAATAATTAAAGATAATTTCCCGATGGTAATTATGGATGAGGTATTGGAAAGGTTACAAGGGGCAAATATTTTTATCACCTTAGATTTAATGAACGGGTTTTTTCATGTACCAGTAGAGCCTGGTTCCAGAAAATATACCTCATTTGTCACACATAATGGACAATATGAGTTTGCTTTTGTGCCTTTTGGCATCTCGAACTCACCTGCAGTGTTCTGCCGGTACATTAATGCTGTTTTCCGAAATTTGTTGAGTAACGGGACGGTGGTGATATATATGGACGATATCGTTATTCCAGCCAAGGATAGCGCTGACGGAATTCGAAAGTTGAGAGAGGTCTTAAAGGTAGCGAGTGAAAATGGTCTGCACATTAAATGGTCGAAATGCCAGTTTTTGAAAGCCAAAATAAACTTCTTGGGTTACATTATTGAAAATGGAACCATCTTACCATCGACAGAAAAGACTAGGGCAATTGAAAATTTTCCAATACCGCGCAACAAGAAAGAACTACAACGCTTTTTAGGATTGACGTCATATTTTAGACGGTTTGTCGAAAATCATGCCAAGGTAGCCAAACCTTTGACTGATTTACTCCGGAAAGAAGAGAGTTTTAGAATAAATGAGGAACAACTACTTGCTATTCAGGGATTAAAACAAGCTCTTATCAATGCACCCATGTTAAAATTGTATAACCCTTCTGCAGAGACAGAGATACACGCGGACGCATCAAAATATGGTTACGGGGCAGTATTGCTGCAGAAAGACTCTGAAGACCAGTTGTTTCACCCGGTGGAATATATGAGTCGAAAAACCACATCATCAGAAGAGAAATACAGTTCATATGAACTAGAAGTTCTGGCTATTATTGAGGCTTTAAGGAAGTGGAGAATTTATGTTAAAGACCAGAGATTTAAAATCGTCACTGACTGCAATGCGTTTGCATTGACAATCAAAAAGAAGGACGTGCCGGACAGAATCATGCGGTGGGCGATGTATTTGATGGAGTTCAATTTTGTAATTGAACATAGGTCAGCTGTTCGTATGAAGCACGTCGATGCTTTAAGTCGGGTTCATTGTCTGTTAATTGAGAGTTCTGTAAAGTTTCGTTTACGGGAAGCACAGGTAAAAGATGACTGGTTGAGGGCCGTAAGAAAAATTTTAGAAAAAGACCATTACGAAGATTACTTTTTGAGAAACGATTTGATTTACAAAAATCCCGTTAAAGAGTTGCTGGTAATACCTTCTGAAATGGAAGAGGAGATAATTAAATTAGCACATGGACAGGGCCATTATGCATCCAAGAAAACTCAAGATTTAGTTGAAAAGTATTATTTTATCCCAAATTTAAATTCTAAGGTAGGCAGAGTAGTAAAAAGTTGTGTGGAGTGCATAATAATGAATGCAAAACAGGGGAAAATGGAAGGCTTATTGACGCCAATCGATAAGGCCAGTGAACCGTTAGGAACCTATCATATCGACCACGTTGGTCCACTCACAGAGACGCACAAAAAATATAATCATATTTTTACAGTTGTTGACGGTGTGACGCGCAAAACTCGCAGGCGACTTTTGCCCACACAAAGTGCAGCGACGCAGTCCACCAGAAACATATTTTTCATTTTTTTTATTTTGTATAATTCTGTTATTTAATTTAAAAGAAGAGAATCACTTATTTACATTATCATTAGTCAAACAATTCTCACCCATACTTACTTACTTTGAACTTATATTTTTACTTACCTTAATTTAAAAGAAGAGAATCACTTATTTACTGTATCAATAAGCAAACATTTCTCACTCACACTTACTTACTTTACTTACCATGAACTTATATTTTTACTTACATTAATTTATTTACTTATATTTACCTACTTTAATTATCTACTTACTTACCTATTACATTATAATTGTTTTTGCATTGTGTAATAATCAAGTCAATTATTATTAAGAAGAATTGAATAGAAACATTTGTAATATATATAAATAAGTAAGAAAGCACCCTGTACTAACATAAATGTACATATACAAACGATTACGAGAATAACACGTTGCCTACATAACCTAAGCAGAAGAGAAGCAGAGACCAGCCACGCAGTACTACATACATGCAAGCATAGAATATATAAAACGTTTGGCAAAGCAACCAACAAGAATTAGAGCGACAACCTAAGAGCAGAGTATTGAATAATGAATGTAAGAGAAACAAAGCAGCAGCATAATACGACACACGAACGGAGTAGCATACAAGAAGCATAGGCAACGAGAATGAGAGCGACAGCATAGCGCCATGCTTAATGCTAATAAGAAGAAGAACGGCGGCCAGCAATAGAGTGGTAGACTTGCTGACAAGCAATTAGAAATTCAGTTGCTGACGGACCGCGAACTAGAAAACACGCGACCAACTGGAATTGCAGAGAATTAAAGGTACGGCAACGAAGGTAAGGTGAGGACTGACAGAGACGGAAAGACAAAGACACAAGTAGAGATTAAATTAAATTTGTCGTATCAGTAGCCGGGGCGTCAGCCTGAAGCTCGTAAGCAGGGTAAATTAAATTAAATTTGTCGTATCAGTAGCCGGGGCGTCAGCCTGAAGCTCGTAAGCAGGGTAAATTAAATTAAATTTGTCGTATCAGTAGCCGGGGCGTCAGCCTGAAGCTCGTAAGCAGGGTAAATTAAATTAAATTTGTCGTATCAGTAGCCGGGGCGTCAGCCTGAAGCTCGTAAGCAGGGTAAATTAAATTAAATTTGTCGTATCAGTAGCCGGGGCGTCAGCCTGAAGCTCGTAAGCAGGGTAAATTAAATTAAATTTGTCGTATCAGTAGCCGGGGCGTCAGCCTGAAGCTCGTAAGCAGGGTAAATTAAATTAAATTTGTCGTATCAGTAGCCGGGGCGTCAGCCTGAAGCTCGTAAGCAGGGTAAATTAAATTAAATTTGTCGTATACGAAGCCGGGGCGTCAGCCTGAAGCTCATAAGCAGGATATATCTTAGGTTGTCGTATACGAAGCCGGGGCGTCAGCCTGAAGCTCATAAGCAGGATATATCTTAGGTTGTCTTATACGAAGCCGGGGCGTCAGCCTGAAGCACATAAGCAGGGCCTTGAAAGTAAGGAAGAGCCAGGGCCACAGAAGTATAATTACGCAGGAGTACGGAAAGCACGAGACGACATTTCGACCACGACGGACCATCCTCGAGACACCTACCAGTTGCCACGTCGAGTACGATTCGCCACCAGGAAAAGGAGGAGGAGACGAGTGAAGGAAGTCGCGCGGCACGGTTATTCTCGGCATCACCTTATTTTAAAATTATTGGCTTAAAGCCCCAATAAAAGAAATATCAACTACAACTGTACGTCTCTTTATTCATTATAAATAATGTACTGGACCTCGGAATCCGGCGAGCTTACCTCAGCTATAGACCCGGAAGACCGGGAGCTTCGTTACATGGCGCCCGAGCAGGGACGTACAGAATAGTTAGAGGAAAAAAAAAAAAGGAAAACGGAGAATACGTGCACACGGCTCGAAAATGGTGGTGAAACGGGTTATTGAAAAAAAAAAAATGTTATAAAGAATAAATAACGAATTAAAGAGGATTGAAGAAGCGGAACGAAGACAGAAGTGTAAAAAGTGGAAATTAAAGGATTAAAGAAGGAAAATATTAAAGGACGTTTAAGGAAAGGCTACACAGTGAAAGGAAAAAAAAACATTTAAGAGACTAAGTTTAAGCAAAATTGTTTTAAAAAAAAAAAAAAAAAAAAAAAAAAACAACAGAATGGTGAAAACGGCTTGGATTTACTCGTTACGACGCGAGGATCTGCTCAACTATGCGGAAGAGTTTCACTTTGAAGCGGAAGGCTCAGTGGAAGAGTTGAGAAAACGCTTCGCAGCTTTGGTGAACGAGAGTAAGCTATCCCCGGATGAAGAAAAACGCCTTGTAGATTTAGAGACAAAACACAAGCGAGGAAATTCACCAGGACCACCGGCAACTAATACCGGGTACTCTATCCAATCGGTACATCTGACGGTACCATCATCAGAGCTCACGGGAGCCTACAATCACGAGACGACACAAGGACTGGCAGCAGAAAATTTAGCGGGGTACCCACCATCGAAGTGGCCATACTCCGAGGCTCCAAGAGATACTCAGCGGGTAGTATGCTACGGCGACATCATAAAGAGAATAAAGAAGTGGGGAATAGAATACCAAGGGGACGAGGACCCACTTGCATTTATAGAGCGAGTAGAGGAGTTGTCGGAGGTCTACAAAATCGACATAAATTTGTTGCCAAAAACCATGCCGGAGTTGTTGCAGAGCCAAGCACTCAGTTGGTACAGAAACAACAATCAGCATTGGAAAAGTTGGGTGAGTTTCAAAGCTGATTTCCTTGGATTTTTCCTACCGACACGGTTCTTTGAACGATTGGAGGACGACATACGTCAGCGCCAACAATTACCAGGCGAAAGATTCAAAGACTACGTCACTGCCATACAGAATCTGATGCGACACTCCGATCTTAGTGAACAAAAACGGTTGGAGAGAATATACCGTAATTGCAGCCATGAACTCCAGCTATATGTTAAACGCAGAGAGTTCGTGAACCTAGCAGAACTAATCAGCCTAGCTGGCGACTACGAAAACTTGGACAGGCCAAGTCTCACGCAGACCCGATCAGAGCTCCCGAGACGCGATGATAGAACAGGGCAAAGTTTTCAATTATCAAATCCACACGTAGATCAGCGCACTATCGGTAGACCCCGTGGACAAAGCGGACACTTGGCTCGAACGTGCCAGGGCCCGTCCGCTCTTTTCTGTTGGGATTGCGGCCGCAAGGACATTCGCACTATTGATTGCTGTCGCCAGACGTCGGGAAACTACCAAGGGGCCCCTCCACGTCGAGGAGAGCAGGGTCCAAACTATGCCAAGCCTCGACACCATTAGATGACCTGCGAGCCGAAGGGGGCCGCATCGTCGCCACAGTAGCACTCGACGATGTATGGATGGAGGCCACACTAGATACGGGTGCGACCCGTAGTTTCATCAGCAGCTATTTCGCCAATAAACTACGAACTCCCAATAACACCATTCCCATCACAACTTATGCCTGGCTGGCTGACGCAAGAACACAGAAGGTCACCGAGGCACTAAAGGTGGAAGTCTCCTTGGGAAAGCATAGTTACCAAGCCACAATCCTGATCCTCCCAGAAGTGATGGATGATTTAATTCTGGGCATGGATTTCTTGTCCGGTATCGGGACGACAATAAGATGTGGGGATTTTCACCTTGACTTGCGAAACACGTCCAACGAAAATACCCGGTTTGAAATCATTCATCAAATCGCAGCAGCACCTGCGTCACCAACTGCCATCGCAGCAGCACCTGCGTCACCAACTGCCATCGCAGCAGCACCTGCGTCACCAACTGCCGTCGCAGCAGCACCTGCATCATCAACTGCCGTCGCAGCAGCACCTGCGTCACCAACTGCCGTCGCAGCAGCACCTGCGTCACCAACTGCCGTCGCAGCAGCACCTGCATCACCAACTGCCGTCGCAGCAGCACCTGCGTCACCAACTGCCGTCGCAGCAGCACCTGCGTCACCAACTGCCGTCGCAGCAGCACCTGCGTTACCAACTGCCGTCGCAGCAGCACCTGCGTCACCAACTGCCGTCGCAGCAGCACCTGCGTCACCAACTGCCGTCGCAGCAGCACCTGCATCACCAACTGCCGTCGCAGCAGCACCTGCGTCACCAACTGCCGTCGCAGCAGCACCTGCGTCACCAACTGCCGTCGCAGCAGCACCTGCGTTACCAACTGCCGTCGCAGCAGCACCTGCGTCACCAACTGCCGTCGCAGCAGCACCTGCGTCACCAACTGCCGTCGCAGCAGCACCTGCATCACCAACTGCCGTCGCAGCAGCACCTGCATCACCAACTGCCGTCGCAGCAGCACCTGCATCACCAACTGCCATCGCAGCAGCACCTGCGTCACCAACTACAATCGCAGCAGGAGAGAGCCAGAGGCCACGAAGGGCAAGAACAGCGGCGTCATCAAGAAAGCCAACGAAGTTTTCAAGAGCAGCGACACCTGCAAGACCAACTGTCAACAAGAAACGAAGGGTAACAACAACAGCAACGACAAGAAAGAAGTCAGCAAAGATAATAAAGGCTACTTCACTCACTGGAGTGCAACAATACTCTTTTGACGTGCAATACCGGAAAGGGAAACAAAACGTTGTGGCCGACGCACTATCTCGACAGCCTATCGAAAATGTTCGTGGCTGCACCATCGAACAGCGCGATGTAAAGCTAGGTGTATGGTATGAGAAACGTGTCAGCGAGGTAGAAGCCGACCCGGAAAGGTTTCCAGAGTATAGCATAGAAGACGGAAAGCTATACCGTCACTTTCCCAGAACCATCGGTGATGAGGACTGCACGCCATGGAAGTTATGTGTGCCAAACCACCTCCAGGAGCGGGTAATGAAGGAGAATCACGATGCGTCTACAGCCGGCCATCTGGGAATACGGAAGACAATAGCCCGAATAGCCAACAGGTACTATTGGCCTGGAATGTTCCGCCACATAAGCCAATATGTACGAGGATGCAAAATCTGTCAACGATTCAAGGTAAGCCAGCAACGTCCAGCCGGTGAAATGCTGACCCACTTAGCCGAAGAACCATGGTCCACCGTCTGCGCAGATTTTGTGGGACCCCTACCGCGATCAAAGCATGGCAATACTATGCTCATAGTATTTATGGACAAGTTTTCTAAGTGGATGGAGATGATGCCACTCCGGAAAGCTACCAGCGACCAGCTCGTGAAAGCATTCCGCGAACGAGTCCTAGCAAGGTTCGGAGTGCCGAAGATTTTAATCACAGACATCGGAGTCCAGTTTACTAGTAAAAACTTCCAAAACTACCTAAAAAGTCTCGGCGTAGAACAAAGGTACACCGCACCCTACACCCCGCAGGAGAATCCGACGGAACGTACCAGTAGAACCATCAAAACGATGATATCCCAGTATACTGAAGAGCAACAGAGCACGTGGGACGAGCTACTCCCAGAACTGACGTTGGCTTATAATACAAGCGAGTCAGAGTCCACCGGATACAGCCCTGCATTTGTATTACAAGGACGAGAACCCCGATTACCCAATGCCCTATTCGACGAAAACACTATAGGCACAGGTCAGATGATTCTGACAGTAAATGAACGAGCAGAACGACTGAAAGGTCTATTGAAAATCGTGAGAAGAAATATGGAACAGGCGGCTCAAACCCAAGCAAGACATTACAACCTAAGACGACGAGAGTGGAAGCCGAAAGTAGGAGAACTCGTGTGGGTTAAACAACACCCACTTTCCAAAGCCATCGACAAATTCGCAGCTAAACTTGCACCACGCTTTGATGGACCGTACAGGGTGGAAGCATTCGTATCCCCCGTAATAGTCCGAGTCAAGAAACCTGGAGAGAGACGATCACGCACCGCCCACCTGGGAGAGCTAAAAATTTATTACGAAAATGAAAGTGGTAGAGCAGAAAACTTGAGCTCATCCCATGGCGGCACGCGCTAACAAAAAAAAAAAAAAAAAAACCCCACCTTAATAATAAAATCATAAGTAAATCAGCATCGACAGAGCGACAGCTGCGTCATTCGAGTAGCGACCAGCCAACGGAGTGCCCGCACCTCAAATAAGACTCCCAAATAAATTAATAATAAAAACCAAAAGTAATTCAGCAATTGACAGAGCGACAGCTGCGTCATTCGAGTAGCGACCAGCCAACGGAGCGCACGCACCTCAAGCAAGACTCCCATATATATTAAAAAAAAAAAAATAAATATAAAACCAAACATAAATCAGCAATCATGGCAAACAAAAACGAAGACAAATTCGAAGCTAGCAGGGAAAAGTTCCGGCGCCACCTCTTAGAGGAACAGCGGCAACGACCACGCACGCGGCAGTTAAGCCCAGGATGGGAGGAAAGGGTGGATGAGCCACAACAAAAGTTCCCCCGCATCCGACTCCACCGCGTCGACGGTCCCCAGGGATTAGGCGGCAACACACACGACGCAGACATCATCAACCGGACACCGTCCCAAACACAGCGCCGGGTCAGGACAGCCGACACAACAGGACCCCACTGCAGCCACTCGCACCAGCCTTCTGACCCTCAACCCTCGAAGGGCCAGAGCTACCGACGAATATGGTTAGCAGCACAGCGTGCGGGACAAGAAGAAGAGTATCCCCTCGAGGACGACAGTACCGACACTGAAGAAGGCAACCCAAACGTGGCACCTAACACGAACCCCGCCCACTCTTGGGATACGCCACCAGCAACTGCCTATGCCGGCCACCGACGGGTACGTTTCGCTACTCCTAGAACCCAGCCTATCCCTGGAGATGCCGACGATGAGCCCAGCTGCAGCCAGGCACAAAGAGGTGACTCACCGAATACGCCAACGACCCCTAGTTCAGCAGGCGATGAACAAGATGATGACGAGACATGGTCAAACCCTGACGAGATCGCAGACGAAGACGAATAAAGTCTCGGCGTACTGGAAGAGGCCGAAACTTCAGTAGAAGATGAGGAGCATGAAGCTAGAGGCCCATCTCCAATCAGCATCAGTAGCGAAGAAGATGGACCAATGAACGCAAGTGACTTGGAGGAAGATGAGGAGTATGTCCCCTTACAAGGGAGGTGGTTCTCGACGCAGGTCCTGCGCGATGTGGTAAGCGCTCGCGGCTGGACACAGTATGTCCTACAATGCCGAGCCACGTTAACCGTCAGAGACCCGGAACCCCCAGAAGAATTTGCCGACGAACCCTGGGTGGAATTCCCGGCGTCGCCGCCTGTACCCTTCCTAACATGGGAGCCCTCAAACCCGGACATCTCCGAGCCGGACGATATCGCCAGTGTAGGCAGCAATATACACGATGATGTAGTCGACTTCATCCGTCACCGAGACAAATGGTCCCGCACCCAGACCCACGTGCATAGCTCAACACAGACGGACCCTGTCATTACTACCTTCGAGAAGTCATGCCAGGTGAGCATGCCCCCGTCAACGACATCAGGTACCGAAGACACTACCGCACCACACTGGATGTCACCTCAGACCGTGGAGTTTCTGGAAGCATACCTCGACACGGGCACAAACGAGGAAGTCCTGTCACTTGACGCGGACCTATGGGAAGGACTCGACGATGACAATCCTAGTGAAAGGTTCGACCTATTCACCCCCGAAAATATAGAACCCCAGACAAATGGCCGTACGACGGAGGAAATTCTCGAAGCCGAAGTTCACGGGTTACAACACAAAAGGAAGAAAGGGACGAAGCTCTCCCGACGCCGTAAGATTAACGGAAACTGGTACCGGATAATGATATCCCGAAACGGCGAAATAACAACCACTCTCGAACCCCCGGCGAAGTAAGGAGGGAGTGTGACGCGCAAAACTCGCAGGCGACTTTTGCCCACACAAAGTGCAGCGACGCAGTCCACCAGAAACATATTTTTCATTTTTTTCATTTTGTATAATTCTGTTATTTAATTTAAAAGAAGAGAATCACTTATTTACATTATCATTAGTCAAACAATTCTCACCCATACTTACTTACTTTGAACTTATATTTTTACTTACCTTAATTTAAAAGAAGAGAATCACTTATTTACTGTATCAATAAGCAAACATTTCTCACTCACACTTACTTACTTTACTTACCATGAACTTATATTTTTACTTACATTAATTTATTTACTTATATTTACCTACTTTAATTATCTACTTACTTACCTATTACATTATAATTGTTTTTGCATTGTGTAATAATCAAGTCAATTATTATTAAGAAGAATTGAATAGAAACATTTGTAATATATATAAATAAGTAAGAAAGCACCCTGTACTAACATAAATGTACATATACAAACGATTACGAGAATAACACGTTGCCTACATAACCTAAGCAGAAGAGAAGCAGAGACCAGCCACGCAGTACTACATACATGCAAGCATAGAATATATAAAACGTTTGGCAAAGCAACCAACAAGAATTAGAGCGACAACCTAAGAGCAGAGTATTGAATTATGAATGTAAGAGAAACAAAGCAGCAGCATAATACGACACACGAACGGAGTAGCATACAAGAAGCATAGGCAACGAGAATGAGAGCGACAGCATAGCGCCATGCTTAATGCTAATAAGAAGAAGAACGGCGGCCAGCAATAGAGTGGTAGACTTGCTGACAAGCAATTAGAAATTCAGTTGCTGACGGACCGCGAACTAGAAAACACGCGACCAACTGGAATTGCAGAGAATTAAAGGTACGGCAACGAAGGTAAGGTGAGGACTGACAGAGACGGAAAGACAAAGACACAAGTAGAGATTAAATTAAATTTGTCGTATCAGTAGCCGGGGCGTCAGCCTGAAGCTCGTAAGCAGGGTAAATTAAATTAAATTTGTCGTATCAGTAGCCGGGGCGTCAGCCTGAAGCTCGTAAGCAGGGTAAATTAAATTAAATTTGTCGTATCAGTAGCCGGGGCGTCAGCCTGAAGCTCGTAAGCAGGGTAAATTAAATTAAATTTGTCGTATCAGTAGCCGGGGCGTCAGCCTGAAGCTCGTAAGCAGGGTAAATTAAATTAAATTTGTCGTATCAGTAGCCGGGGCGTCAGCCTGAAGCTCGTAAGCAGGGTAAATTAAATTAAATTTGTCGTATCAGTAGCCGGGGCGTCAGCCTGAAGCTCGTAAGCAGGGTAAATTAAATTAAATTTGTCGTATACGAAGCCGGGGCGTCAGCCTGAAGCTCATAAGCAGGATATATCTTAGGTTGTCGTATACGAAGCCGGGGCGTCAGCCTGAAGCTCATAAGCAGGATATATCTTAGGTTGTCTTATACGAAGCCGGGGCGTCAGCCTGAAGCACATAAGCAGGGCCTTGAAAGTAAGGAAGAGCCAGGGCCACAGAAGTATAATTACGCAGGAGTACGGAAAGCACGAGACGACATTTCGACCACGACGGACCATCCTCGAGACACCTACCAGTTGCCACGTCGAGTACGATTCGCCACCAGGAAAAGGAGGAGGAGACGAGTGAAGGAAGTCGCGCGGCACGGTTATTCTCGGCATCACCTTATTTTAAAATTATTGGCTTAAAGCCCCAATAAAAGAAATATCAACTACAACTGTACGTCTCTTTATTCATTATAAATAATGTACTGGACCTCGGAATCCGGCGAGCTTACCTCAGCTATAGACCCGGAAGACCGGGAGCTTCGTTACATGGCGCCCGAGCAGGGACGTACAGAATAGTTAGAGGAAAAAAAAAAAAAGGAAAACGGAGAATACGTGCACACGGCTCGAAAATGGTGGTGAAACGGGTTATTGAAAAAAAAAAAATGTTATAAAGAATAAATAACTAATTAAAGAGGATTGAAGAAGCGGAACGAAGACAGAAGTGTAAAAAGTGGAAATTAAAGGATTAAAGAAGGAAAATATTAAAGGACGTTTAAGGAAAGGCTACACAGTGAAAGGAAAAAAAAACATTTAAGAGACTAAGTTTAAGCCAAAGTGTTTTAAAAAAAAAAAAAAAAAAAAAAAAAAAACAACAGAATGGTGAAAACGGCTTGGATTTACTCGTTACGACGCGAGGATCTGCTCAACTATGCGGAAGAGTTTCACTTTGAAGCGGAAGGCTCAGTGGAAGAGTTGAGAAAACGCTTCGCAGCTTTGGTGAACGAGAGTAAGCTATCCCCGGATGAAGAAAAACGCCTTGTAGATTTAGAGACAAAACACAAGCGAGGAAATTCACCAGGACCACCGGCAACTAATACCGGGTACTCTATCCAATCGGTACATCTGACGGTACCATCATCAGAGCTCACGGGAGCCTACAATCACGAGACGACACAAGGACTGGCAGCAGAAAATTTAGCGGGGTACCCACCATCGAAGTGGCCATACTCCGAGGCTCCAAGAGATACTCAGCGGGTAGTATGCTACGGCGACATCATAAAGAGAATAAAGAAGTGGGGAATAGAATACCAAGGGGACGAGGACCCACTTGCATTTATAGAGCGAGTAGAGGAGTTGTCGGAGGTCTACAAAATCGACATAAATTTGTTGCCAAAAACCATGCCGGAGTTGTTGCAGAGCCAAGCACTCAGTTGGTACAGAAACAACAATCAGCATTGGAAAAGTTGGGTGAGTTTCAAAGCTGATTTCCTCGGATTTTTCCTACCGACACGGTTCTTTGAACGATTGGAGGACGACATACGTCAGCGCCAACAATTACCAGGCGAAAGATTCAAAGACTACGTCACTGCCATACAGAATCTGATGCGACACTCCGATCTTAGTGAACAAAAACGGTTGGAGAGAATATACCGTAATTGCAGCCATGAACTCCAGCTATATGTTAAACGCAGAGAGTTCGTGAACCTAGCAGAACTAATCAGCCTAGCTGGCGACTACGAAAACTTGGACAGGCCAAGTCTCACGCAGACCCGATCAGAGCTCCCGAGACGCGATGATAGAACAGGGCAAAGTTTTCAATTATCAAATCCACACGTAGATCAGCGCACTATCGGTAGACCCCGTGGACAAAGCGGACACTTGGCTCGAACGTGCCAGGGCCCGTCCGCTCTTTTCTGTTGGGATTGCGGCCGCAAGGACATTCGCACTATTGATTGCTGTCGCCAGACGTCGGGAAACTACCAAGGGGCCCCTCCACGTCGAGGAGAGCAGGGTCCAAACTATGCCAAGCCTCGACACCATTAGATGACCTGCGAGCCGAAGGGGGCCGCATCGTCGCCACAGTAGCACTCGACGATGTATGGATGGAGGCCACACTAGATACGGGTGCGACCCGTAGTTTCATCAGCAGCTATTTCGCCAATAAACTACGAACTCCCAATAACACCATTCCCATCACAACTTATGCCTGGCTGGCTGACGCAAGAACACAGAAGGTCACCGAGGCACTAAAGGTGGAAGTCTCCTTGGGAAAGCATAGTTACCAAGCCACAATCCTGATCCTCCCAGAAGTGATGGATGATTTAATTCTGGGCATGGATTTCTTGTCCGGTATCGGGACGACAATAAGATGTGGGGATTTTCACCTTGACTTGCGAAACACGTCCAACGAAAATACCCGGTTTGAAATCATTCATCAAATCGCAGCAGCACCTGCGTCACCAACTGCCATCGCAGCAGCACCTGCGTCACCAACTGCCATCGCAGCAGCACCTGCGTCACCAACTGCCGTCGCAGCAGCACCTGCATCATCAACTGCCGTCGCAGCAGCACCTGCGTCACCAACTGCCGTCGCAGCAGCACCTGCGTCACCAACTGCCGTCGCAGCAGCACCTGCATCACCAACTGCCGTCGCAGCAGCACCTGCGTCACCAACTGCCGTCGCAGCAGCACCTGCGTCACCAACTGCCGTCGCAGCAGCACCTGCGTTACCAACTGCCGTCGCAGCAGCACCTGCGTCACCAACTGCCGTCGCAGCAGCACCTGCGTCACCAACTGCCGTCGCAGCAGCACCTGCATCACCAACTGCCGTCGCAGCAGCACCTGCGTCACCAACTGCCGTCGCAGCAGCACCTGCGTCACCAACTGCCGTCGCAGCAGCACCTGCGTCACCAACTGCCGTCGCAGCAGCACCTGCGTCACCAACTGCCGTCGCAGCAGCACCTGCGTCACCAACTGCCATCGCAGCAGCACCTGCATCACCAACTGCCGTCGCAGCAGCACCTGCATCACCAACTGCCGTCGCAGCAGCACCTGCATCACCAACTGCCATCGCAGCAGCACCTGCGTCACCAACTACAATCGCAGCAGGAGAGAGCCAGAGGCCACGAAGGGCAAGAACAGCGGCGTCATCAAGAAAGCCAACGAAGTTTTCAAGAGCAGCGACACCTGCAAGACCAACTGTCAACAAGAAACGAAGGGTAACAACAACAGCAACGACAAGAAAGAAGTCAGCAAAGATAATAAAGGCTACTTCACTCACTGGAGTGCAACAATACTCTTTTGACGTGCAATACCGGAAAGGGAAACAAAACGTTGTGGCCGACGCACTATCTCGACAGCCTATCGAAAATGTTCGTGGCTGCACCATCGAACAGCGCGATGTAAAGCTAGGTGTATGGTATGAGAAACGTGTCAGCGAGGTAGAAGCCGACCCGGAAAGGTTTCCAGAGTATAGCATAGAAGACGGAAAGCTATACCGTCACTTTCCCAGAACCATCGGTGATGAGGACTGCACGCCATGGAAGTTATGTGTGCCAAACCACCTCCAGGAGCGGGTAATGAAGGAGAATCACGATGCGTCTACAGCCGGCCATCTGGGAATACGGAAGACAATAGCCCGAATAGCCAACAGGTACTATTGGCCTGGAATGTTCCGCCACATAAGCCAATATGTACGAGGATGCAAAATCTGTCAACGATTCAAGGTAAGCCAGCAACGTCCAGCCGGTGAAATGCTGACCCACTTAGCCGAAGAACCATGGTCCACCGTCTGCGCAGATTTTGTGGGACCCCTACCGCGATCAAAGCATGGCAATACTATGCTCATAGTATTTATGGACAAGTTTTCTAAGTGGATGGAGATGATGCCACTCCGGAAAGCTACCAGCGACCAGCTCGTGAAAGCATTCCGCGAACGAGTCCTAGCAAGGTTCGGAGTGCCGAAGATTTTAATCACAGACATCGGAGTCCAGTTTACTAGTAAAAACTTCCAAAACTACCTAAAAAGTCTCGGCGTAGAACAAAGGTACACCGCACCCTACACCCCGCAGGAGAATCCGACGGAACGTACCAGTAGAACCATCAAAACGATGATATCCCAGTATACTGAAGAGCAACAGAGCACGTGGGACGAGCTACTCCCAGAACTGACGTTGGCTTATAATACAAGCGAGTCAGAGTCCACCGGATACAGCCCTGCATTTGTATTACAAGGACGAGAACCCCGATTACCCAATGCCCTATTCGACGAAAACACTATAGGCACAGGTCAGACGATTCTGACAGTAAATGAACGAGCAGAACGACTGAAAGGTCTATTGAAAATCGTGAGAAGAAATATGGAACAGGCGGCTCAAACCCAAGCAAGACATTACAACCTAAGACGACGAGAGTGGAAGCCGAAAGTAGGAGAACTCGTGTGGGTTAAACAACACCCACTTTCCAAAGCCATCGACAAATTCGCAGCTAAACTTGCACCACGCTTTGATGGACCGTACAGGGTGGAAGCATTCGTATCCCCCGTAATAGTCCGAGTCAAGAAACCTGGAGAGAGACGATCACGCACCGCCCACCTGGGAGAGCTAAAAATTTATTACGAAAATGAAAGTGGTAGAGCAGAAAACTTGAGCTCATCCCATGGCGGCACGCGCTAACAAAAAAAAAAAAAAAAAAAAAACCCCACCTTAATAATAAAATCATAAGTAAATCAGCATCGACAGAGCGACAGCTGCGTCATTCGAGTAGCGACCAGCCAACGGAGTGCCCGCACCTCAAATAAGACTCCCAAATAAATTAATAATAAAAACCAAAAGTAATTCAGCAATTGACAGAGCGACAGCTGCGTCATTCGAGTAGCGACCAGCCAACGGAGCGCACGCACCTCAAGCAAGACTCCCATATATATTAAAAAAAAAAAAAATAAATATAAAACCAAACATAAATCAGCAATCATGGCAAACAAAAACGAAGACAAATTCGAAGCTAGCAGGGAAAAGTTCCGGCGCCACCTCTTAGAGGAACAGCGGCAACGACCACGCACGCGGCAGTTAAGCCCAGGATGGGAGGAAAGGGTGGATGAGCCACAACAAAAGTTCCCCCGCATCCGACTCCACCGCGTCGACGGTCCCCAGGGATTAGGCGGCAACACACACGACGCAGACATCATCAACCGGACACCGTCCCAAACACAGCGCCGGGTCAGGACAGCCGACACAACAGGACCCCACTGCAGCCACTCGCACCAGCCTTCTGACCCTCAACCCTCGAAGGGCCAGAGCTACCGACGAATATGGTTAGCAGCACAGCGTGCGGGACAAGAAGAAGAGTATCCCCTCGAGGACGACAGTACCGACACTGAAGAAGGCAACCCAAACGTGGCACCTAACACGAACCCCGCCCACTCTTGGGATACGCCACCAGCAACTGCCTATGCCGGCCACCGACGGGTACGTTTCGCTACTCCTAGAACCCAGCCTATCCCTGGAGATGCCGACGATGAGCCCAGCTGCAGCCAGGCACAAAGAGGTGACTCACCGAATACGCCAACGACCCCTAGTTCAGCAGGCGATGAACAAGATGATGACGAGACATGGTCAAACCCTGACGAGATCGCAGACGAAGACGAATAAAGTCTCGGCGTACTGGAAGAGGCCGAAACTTCAGTAGAAGATGAGGAGCATGAAGCTAGAGGCCCATCTCCAATCAGCATCAGTAGCGAAGAAGATGGACCAATGAACGCAAGTGACTTGGAGGAAGATGAGGAGTATGTCCCCTTACAAGGGAGGTGGTTCTCGACGCAGGTCCTGCGCGATGTGGTAAGCGCTCGCGGCTGGACACAGTATGTCCTACAATGCCGAGCCACGTTAACCGTCAGAGACCCGGAACCCCCAGAAGAATTTGCCGACGAACCCTGGGTGGAATTCCCGGCGTCGCCGCCTGTACCCTTCCTAACATGGGAGCCCTCAAACCCGGACATCTCCGAGCCGGACGATATCGCCAGTGTAGGCAGCAATATACACGATGATGTAGTCGACTTCATCCGTCACCGAGACAAATGGTCCCGCACCCAGACCCACGTGCATAGCTCAACACAGACGGACCCTGTCATTACTACCTTCGAGAAGTCATGCCAGGTGAGCATGCCCCCGTCAACGACATCAGGTACCGAAGACACTACCGCACCACCCTGGATGTCACCTCAGACCGTGGAGTTTCTGGAAGCATACCTCGACACGGGCACAAACGAGGAAGTCCTGTCACTTGACGCGGACCTATGGGAAGGACTCGACGATGACAATCCTAGTGAAAGGTTCGACCTATTCACCCCCGAAAATATAGAACCCCAGACAAATGGCCGTACGACGGAGGAAATTCTCGAAGCCGAAGTTCACGGGTTACAACACAAAAGGAAGAAAGGGACGAAGCTCTCCCGACGCCGTAAGATTAACGGAAACTGGTACCGGATAATGATATCCCGAAACGGCGAAATAACAACCACTCTCGAACCCCCGGCGAAGTAAGGAGGGAGTGTGACGCGCAAAACTCGCAGGCGACTTTTGCCCACACAAAGTGCAGCGACGCAGTCCACCAGAAACATATTTTTCATTTTTTTTATTTTGTATAATTCTGTTATTTAATTTAAAAGAAGAGAATCACTTATTTACATTATCATTAGTCAAACAATTCTCACCCATACTTACTTACTTTGAACTTATATTTTTACTTACCTTAATTTAAAAGAAGAGAATCACTTATTTACTGTATCAATAAGCAAACATTTCTCACTCACACTTACTTACTTTACTTACCATGAACTTATATTTTTACTTACATTAATTTATTTACTTATATTTACCTACTTTAATTATCTACTTACTTACCTATTACATTATAATTGTTTTTGCATTGTGTAATAATCAAGTCAATTATTATTAAGAAGAATTGAATAGAAACATTTGTAATATATATAAATAAGTAAGAAAGCACCCTGTACTAACATAAATGTACATATACAAACGATTACGAGAATAACACGTTGCCTACATAACCTAAGCAGAAGAGAAGCAGAGACCAGCCACGCAGTACTACATACATGCAAGCATAGAATATATAAAACGTTTGGCAAAGCAACCAACAAGAATTAGAGCGACAACCTAAGAGCAGAGTATTGAATAATGAATGTAAGAGAAACAAAGCAGCAGCATAATACGACACACGAACGGAGTAGCATACAAGAAGCATAGGCAACGAGAATGAGAGCGACAGCATAGCGCCATGCTTAATGCTAATAAGAAGAAGAACGGCGGCCAGCAATAGAGTGGTAGACTTGCTGACAAGCAATTAGAAATTCAGTTGCTGACGGACCGCGAACTAGAAAACACGCGACCAACTGGAATTGCAGAGAATTAAAGGTACGGCAACGAAGGTAAGGTGAGGACTGACAGAGACGGAAAGACAAAGACACAAGTAGAGATTAAATTAAATTTGTCGTATCAGTAGCCGGGGCGTCAGCCTGAAGCTCGTAAGCAGGGTAAATTAAATTAAATTTGTCGTATCAGTAGCCGGGGCGTCAGCCTGAAGCTCGTAAGCAGGGTAAATTAAATTAAATTTGTCGTATCAGTAGCCGGGGCGTCAGCCTGAAGCTCGTAAGCAGGGTAAATTAAATTAAATTTGTCGTATCAGTAGCCGGGGCGTCAGCCTGAAGCTCGTAAGCAGGGTAAATTAAATTAAATTTGTCGTATCAGTAGCCGGGGCGTCAGCCTGAAGCTCGTAAGCAGGGTAAATTAAATTAAATTTGTCGTATCAGTAGCCGGGGCGTCAGCCTGAAGCTCGTAAGCAGGGTAAATTAAATTAAATTTGTCGTATCAGTAGCCGGGGCGTCAGCCTGAAGCTCGTAAGCAGGGTAAATTAAATTAAATTTGTCGTATACGAAGCCGGGGCGTCAGCCTGAAGCTCATAAGCAGGATATATCTTAGGTTGTCGTATACGAAGCCGGGGCGTCAGCCTGAAGCTCATAAGCAGGATATATCTTAGGTTGTCTTATACGAAGCCGGGGCGTCAGCCTGAAGCGCATAAGCAGGGCCTTGAAAGTAAGGAAGAGCCAGGGCCACAGAAGTATAATTACGCAGGAGTACGGAAAGCACGAGACGACATTTCGACCACGACGGACCATCCTCGAGACACCTACCAGTTGCCACGTCGAGTACGATTCGCCACCAGGAAAAGGAGGAGGAGACGAGTGAAGGAAGTCGCGCGGCACGGTTATTCTCGGCATCACCTTATTTTAAAATTATTGGCTTAAAGCCCCAATAAAAGAAATATCAACTACAACTGTACGTCTCTTTATTCATTATAAATAATGTACTGGACCTCGGAATCCGGCGAGCTTACCTCAGCTATAGACCCGGAAGACCGGGAGCTTCGTTACAACGGGTTCTCTAAATTTGTTTGGCTGTATCCCACAAGGTCCACCGGTGTAGAGGAGGTAATTGATAGGCTTCGTAGGCAGTCGGCAATTTTTGGTAATCCGAAAAGGATAGTGACGGACAGAGGCGCCGCGTTTACGTCAAATCAATTCAGGGAATATTGCGAGCACGAAAAAATACAGCACCTACTCATCGCAACCGGTGTGCCTCGTGGCAATGGGCAGGTTGAGCGTATACATAAGGTTGTTATTCCGATGCTCTCAAAGCTGTGTCACAATAACCCGACTCACTGGTACAGTCACGTAGAAAAAGTTCAACAAATTATTAATAATACAGTTCCACGAAGTACAAAAGCCACGCCCTTCAGGATACTTACTGGGTTAGATATGCGAACTGTAGACTATCCAGACTTGAGAGAATGGTTAGAGGACTCATACATAGACGAACTAAATACAGCACGAGAAGAGCTGAGGAGGGAAGCTCAGGACAATATTTCTAGGATACAGAAGGAAAACCGAAAAACATACGACACTAAAAGAAAGATCGAGACCAATTACAAAATTAACGACTTAGTTGCAATCAAAAGGACTCAATACGGGACGAATTTGAAACTGAAGCCGAAATATTTTGGACCTTACAAGGTGACAGCTAAGTTGAACCATGGAAGGTACGTAGTCGAGAAATTGGGCACCCATGAAGGCTCTAATAAAACAACTACGGTAGCCGAATTTATGAAGCCATGGCATCCATCATTCGGGACGAATGACCAGCCAGGACGGCCGAATGTGGGAACGGGACTTAACGAACGACCAGACGAAAGGGTGGCAACACCTAGACATTATACTAGAAGCGGACAGACATATTAGACAATATATGAAAATAAGGACGGTTAGGGCTGGACGAGTTGACGAAGTTAGTTGGTTTTTTGACGCGCACGACATCGGACGGTGTTTTGTTTAATGTGTATAAAACTTTTGAAGTACTTAATAACATAACTTATTGTATAAAACTTTTGAAGTACTTAATAACATAACTTTATGTATAAAACTTTTGAAGTACTTAATAACATAACTTTGTGAATAAAACTATACCTATCTATATTAAAATACTATATATATTAAAAAAGACGTGTTTTCATTGAGGAAAAACTATTTGTAGCTTAAAACCCTACATGAATATACGAACGAAGTTGTAAACTAATCGAAATCTGTATCTCGAACGAGTCTGATCGGCAACCCTTACGTTAAGCTTACGTTTGCTACGTCATTAAAACTGTTATACACAAGCAGTTTTTAAATTGAAAATTGCCAGATAAAAAATTCTAGCAAATCACAGAATTTCGGCATTTTCCTGCAAAGATTTCATAAACTTTTAGCTTCGTTTTTTGGTTGTTGGCAATGCCTATTTTCAATCTGTTAATATGAATCAGCTGTTTTTGTTTACATCGAAGAAAAATATTTTGAGCAAATCGGTCAATTTCTGTAATGTTCATTGTTTTTTACTTGATTTATGGTGTTTAGTGTTTTTAATCAAAATAGTGATTTGACTAAAATGTATGCAGCTATTGCCGTGTTTGATTTCGAGGAAAGCGATAGGAACGATTTGAGGGTGCACAGAAGAAGGTTGCGAGATTGCACGAATGTTTTGGAGTTACCAGAAACTGAGAAAGTTATGAATTTATTTATACATAAAACATTGCACTTTTTTCTTAATATACATATATTTGAGTTAATAGTTACCTTTTCTAATAGAAATATCCATTTTCAAAAAAATTTTCTTCGACAAATAAAACAACGATAACTTAAAAGTGTTCGTTTGATTTTGACGTCTCGCTTCGTTGTTTTATTCATCGTTAGGGATACAGATTGCAAAAAGTTACTGTGTTACGGCATCGTTCGCCAGCTGATCAGCTGTTATCGTTGTTTGATTCTGTTCGAATTACAAATTTCAAAAACACGAACGAACACTGTTTTGCACGAAACGATTGATCGGATAGGCATACAGAATGAAGCCATTAGTGTTTTTAATGCCTGATGATGACTCTCAGCGAGAGTCGAAATATCGCAAAATAAAAAAACCACAAGACAGATTAGTAATATCTTTTTCTTTAATATACGGCCAAAGCCCAATTTACAAGAATTTCACAAACTACTTTACTTTAAATTTAATTTTTAGATTTAGGTATTTATTTTTAAATTTTCAAAAATTATAAAAATTTTTATCAGTTTCTAAAATTTGTTTGATATATACTTGTATGTTCGTGAATTTAAAATATAAAAGAAAATAAAAATTCTCAAAAATAAAAAGATCTAAAAAAATAAACATTAGTGTGTTCAAGAACATTGTTTGCACCAAATATGTATTAAATATATTACAATACACATCCCAGCTAGACAGCTCCCTGCCAGCATTTTGAAGTGCCATTCAACGCCAATCGCCAAAAAGTGACGGCTAAGGTACATCTTGGAAGATAATTTAACGATAGTTTATGTTTTACAAAAACAAATTACATGAGTTATCGCATATTTATCTTCCCAACAGGCTCTCAGGGGATTGTTTGTCTGATTCCAACGGTTTGTAAGCATTCAACTTCTTGGCGTTACTTTTGCGTCATTTCCGTCTTTCTTAAAATCACTAAAAAACAGACTTTTTTGAAGTGTCTATTACGAGACGCCATCAAAGTGACGCCGGCGGGGAACAGTTTCTCCCGACAGAAGTCAGTTTTAGGATAAAATATCGTTAACGCCAGCGTTTATCTCGACGCCTATAAGTCACGCTTTGGTGTCTTCGGCGATAATTAATGTTGGCAGGGCTCTAAAGTAATTACAAACACAATGAAACAAAATTTGTTGTTCACTAACACACTCTTGCTTAACGATTCTGTGTCAAACAAGGAAAGTTGTATATGTTTGCATGGCTTGCTCTTTTACGCATCAAACATATGCCTAACGTGTGAAAAAAAAAGAAAAGCAACCAAAAACAATGAGCCGTTGAAATTGAAAGGATGTCCAAAAATTAAAATAATATAAAATAAATTACAATTGTGCAAAATAAAATAAAGAAGTGAAAAGTGATAAAAAAATGAGCAAATAAACAATTAACAATCTTAGTTCTAAGGAAAAGCAAGTTTTTCTTGCTAACGTAAAAAAATATGAAAAGATTATTAATTGTTCAAAAGTTGAAGAAAAAGGCGGTGTCAGTGGACGGACAGACTGTGGACAGGGTGCAACTAGCATGCAAGTGGACGTAGGAGTAGAAGTGGACATAGGAATACAAGTGGATGACAACACAGACGTGGACTTAAATGATAGTTGTAGCGATAGGGATGAATTTATTGATGATAGGGATGTGTTTTCCAGTGAACCAGCCGAGATAGACAAATTAGGAGAAATAAGGTCCTGGGCAATCAGAAACAAAATTTCACATAGCGCTGTTTCTGATTTACTTCAAACTCTGAATAGAATAGGCTTCGATGATTTTCCATTATCAGCTAAGGGTCTTTTTAAAACAAACAGAAAGAAAGTTGAGGTACAGAGTATGCCAGAGGGGGAATTTTTATATATAGGAGTTCAGGATTTTTTAATGGTAACTCTTTTCCGTTTCTAAAAGATAGCAGCGAGGTTTGAATTGACGTAGGTATTGATGGCTTAAAACTATTTCATAGTTAAAGTAGGGTTTTATGGCCTATTCTTGGCGCAATCGTTGGTTTTCCGCAAGAAATCCCATTTACCATTGCCTGCTTTTCAGGCATGGAAAAACCTTGTCATGCAAATGACTTTTTAGAAGAGTTTTCAAACGAGATAGCACTATTAAAAGCTAATGGTCTGAAGGTAGACGGAGTCTTGAAAAAATTTAATGTTAGGCTTTTTTGTTGCGATTCTCCAGCTCGTGCTTTTGTGACTGGTGTTCAGCCATTTACAGGAAAAAATAGTTGCCCCAAATGCTGTCAGGTAGGTAGCTTTAGTCATCGTAGAGTTTCTTTTTCCAAAAGTATTTCTGCCTCTAGAACAGACATTACTTTTAAAAATAGAGTAGATGTTGTTCATCATAACGAAATATTTTTAAAAAATGAAAATGTATTGGAAAGGGCTGAAATTGGTATGGTTTCACAATTTCCGCTAGACCCCATGCACTTGGTAGACTTAGGGGTAGTAAAAAAGTTAGTAAGATTATATATAAAAACAGGAAATTTATCACAAATAAAGGAACGAATAACTTACGTTTCATACTTCGTTCCTTTAGAATTTGGGCGCGTCTGCAGAAATTTCGATGAAATCTGCAATTGGAAGTCGACAGAGTTTAGGCAATTTTTGTTATATATAGGAATATATGTATTAAAAGATAGCATTAGTAGGGAGGCTTATTATAATTTTCTGTTATTACATATAGGTATTAGGCTTCTTTCCTGTGAAAACACGTATAGCACAGAATGTAAGGTTGCACAGGAAATTTTAAAAGAATTCGTACAACAATTTGGAGACATTTTCGGGGATCATTTAGTTAGTTTTAATATACATGGTTTATTGCATTTGGTAGATTGTTGCAAACAGTTTGGAACATTAGATAGTTTTTCTGCATACAAGTTTGAAAACTATATGCAACATTTAAAGAAAATTATTAAGAAACCAAACAAAATTTTACAGCAGCTTTATTTAAGGTTAGAAGAAAAGAATACTTATGGATTAGGATATCATAAAATTTCTCAAATAGGATCTTTTAATATAAATGTTAAGAAAGAAAATGACTCTTACTGTTTTAGTCAAAAGACAGGACCTTTTAAAGTATTAGAAATTAAGAAAGAAGGTGACCAGGATGTAGTTTTTGCAAATAGTTTTGAAACGATTGAGGATTATTTCGAAGAACCACTTCAATCATACTTAGGGTTAGGTATATTATTAGGTAGTGACTGTTGGTATCCAGCTGGCTGCAAAAGTCAACGTACGCAACAACAACAATACAAACAGTCAGTACCGTCTTAGTAGCCAGCCGGCTACCAAACTTATCAACATAAGTCATCGTTTTACTATAACAACAACAACGCAATCCAGCATATTGGCGAACGCTTGCTACAACAACGCAAGCGGTCATTACCTGGCCTTGCATAACAGCAAGGCAGGAAAATGACACCAGCCAACAACGACTTTGGACAACAACAGCTAAGCGCTCATTAGTCTAGCCTTGAAGAATTGCAAGGCAGGCAAAATGACCTATTCATTTATTTTTGCCTAAATTAACAGTTTTATTTATTATTTTGTACATTTTTTGCTTATTTCTATAGTTTTAATATAATTTATTTTAAGGAAAATGTATTATAAATAGATGGTAGAAAAATAAATTGAGTCAGTTGTTCTTACAACCAGTGAAAGTATTCTTGCGTTATCATTTGATATAGCGAACTTTTGGTGCAACACCTAAAGTTCAGAATAAACATTTGGTAAAACTTACTTTTGGTGCAACACCTAAAGTTAAGAACAAACATTCAGAGTAAACATTTGGTTAAACTAAATTTCGGTGCAACACCGAAAGTTAAGACCTAAACAGTGACCTTAGTAATGATTTAGTAAAAATTTCTAAAATAGAAGTAAAGTATAAATTCTTTTGTATTCCAATTTCTAATAAATTTTTGTTGATTCCAATTTTGCATCATGTTTTTCATGATTTCTCAAATTAATTTAATTAATTTTTACGATAACACCGACTTTTCTTTCTCTTTTGTATTATTTTATGCTTTTGTTCCATATTTTATTTAATTTTATTTTATTTTGTATGATTTTATTATATTTTATTTAATAAAATTTAATTTCATTATATGTTATTATATTTCATTTCATTCACTCTTTTAAATTTTATAATTCCAGTGGACGGAATTAACTTTGATGATCCAAGCACGTTAATTGAAGGTTAGTCTATCTACCACTTCTTTCATAAAAACTAATTTAAATTTTTGCAGAAGTCGGAATTATCAGCCAAAACCACCCCCAAAACACCAGCCAAAAGCCAATGCGGAAGATCTTCCACACATCGTCAAATTTTAATGGCCCAACACAAAGTTCTTCAACGAATAAAGGTACTTTCATGCTATATTGTTTTTATAAGTTACTAATCAAAAAATTTATCAGACTTGGCAAGCCTTCTTGGAACGGTTATAAATAACCAAAGAAAGCTTCTTTTAAATCAAGATGTGATCCAAAAAAGATTGGAAAGTATGGAGTATCGATTGGCCATATTGGAGGCAAATAATAAAGATATTGTAAGTAACTACACGGGCACAAATCTTATTTTTATTTTTCTAAAAAAATAAATCATTTCTTGCATTAATGGGGCATTAATGGTTGCATTAATTTTTGGCATTTTTTTAAAAAAAATCAAATAACATCAAAAACCACTTTAAATGTTAATAAATATATTTGCAAAATTTGAAAACGATATCTTTTTCCTTTTATAAAAAAAAATTCCCAAAAAAATGTTTTTTTAAAAAAATTGTTGTATTCTTTAAATGTAAATAAATATATGTGCAAAATTTGAAAACGATATCTTTTTTCCCTGTATGAAAAAAAATTCCCGAAAACATTTTTCTTTTAAATTTGTAACCTATGTATATGCCCCTTAAAAATATTTTACTTTTTCAGATTAACCAACGAAGTGAGATGCTGGCACAGAACACAATGGTGCGTGAGTGCAAAATTCTCGTCAAACGGATGCACAAGTCATTGTGCCGCATGACCGGAGAAGCGGATGACGAAACTGCAATTGAGATCGCGGCCACTTTCCCAATTACGACCATCTCTGCATTTATTGAAGACAAACTTCAAAAACTGGAGTATGAGATGTCAATGGTAAGAACGTTGTACAATTTTAACTTCTTTTATGTTATAATAATAAGTATTTAAAAATTCACAGAAGGCTCATCTTTTTAAGCTTAAGGGTTCCTCGGGAACTCTTGATGGAGTGTAAAGGAGTATGTTCTCCGATGAGTTTTGTCACTGCTACAACTTTGATGGAAAGTTTGGAAAGCTGGCCTTAAACGAAATGAATTTGATTGACAAAACTCTGTTTGGTAGGGTTTATATATATTCTTTGAATATTTTTTGATAAAATTCTATCTTTCTTCTATCAAATTCTATCAAAATGAAGGACGGCAAGAATTCTACAAAGGGTTGCGGAGGTATGTAGATCTAAGCCATAACCGACATAGGCAGAGGCAGCACTATTTAGCAAAAAAACCAAAAGGAAACAGTAATTTAATATTTTCTTTTTTATTTTGAAATTAAATGGGCTATGGCCGTTAATTAATATTTAATTTCAACACAAAACAACAGAAGGCCGACAGTAAATTAACATTTTCTTTTTTATTAATTTAAATATTTTCTTAATCATTTGCTTACTTCACTTCTTATTTTAGTTAATAATAATTAATATCTTTGGTGGTGGTCTACTCTCTACTGATCTCTGGTTTTTATTTTTTTTTTAATTGCATTTTATTTACATATCTATAATTTAATGTTCCGTATTAATTATGTTATGTTCTGTATTAGTTAATTATTTTGCCTTAAAATTTTATTGTTTTTGGAATTAACAATAATTTTAATATAATATTTTGCTTGTTTTATATTAATTGTAATGTTTTTGGTTAACTGTCTGCCTAATAGCACGAAGTTTTATGTTTTTGTTTTCTTTCTTCACTAAAACTACATCTGATTTTCTCTTTATATATATCTTTTTTCTATACTCTTTATATACCTTTATATATTTACATAAAAATGAAATTGATTTAAAAACTAGTTAAAAATATAAAGAAAAACCATTATTAAAAAAAACTGTGTTTCTGTTTTTGTGGGGTTCGAACCCGTGCATGTTTATATCATAGGCCAGAGCTCTATCCACTAGGCTATCGTAGGAAAGCGTGGCGCAGGCGCTAACAGCGTACATAAATAAACAGCTAAACTTTATATTGAATTCTTTACGGAATTTGTTATTAGTGAGAGCAGAGCAACTATAACTTATTTCAATCTATAAAACATATGTGCCAGATAGAGCTGCCAGATCACACAGATAGGAATTTGTCCCGAGAATTTGCCCAACGCTAGAACAAACCTAACGTAATTTGCATGGAGAGTTTTTATATGAACCTAACGTATAAAGGCCTCTTTCCAGCTCTCAAGTAAAGCCTTGTTCTCATACAAAAAAGCTTAAAAGTAATCGAAAAGTAATTTTCTTATGTCAAAATTACTTGAAAGTGAATCCAGCTCGCAATCAAAATTTTTTATTTATACTACTTTTTTTTCATTGAAAAGTGACAACGGCAACAGTGTGAACGTCAAGAAATATATGAAAGTTTTATTATTACTGCAAGTAAAATTTGGACAACACATAGATGTTAGTAATTTTTTTAGTTTTATTGATAAATTTATTTAAGATTGATAAATAAATATCGTAAATTTCAGAATGAACAATACGCAAGGAGAAGAAGAGGTATCTCAGGCGGGTGGGCACTTTGTCCCAATATCTCTTGTCCCAAAAAAGACGATCAGGAAGAAGCGATCTGCCAACTTTTCCGAGGAGGAAAAGCACCAATTAGCAAGGGAGGTGAAGGGGTGGACAGCCATATGGGATATTACATGCACCCAGCACAGCAACAAAAATGCTGTTGACCAGGCATGGCGATCCATAGCCGGTATTTTGGGCAAAACAGGTAAATTCACCTAACTTCACTGAAAGACCGCTTTTACCAATAATTATATATCAATTTAGAAAGTGAATGCAAGGCAGCGTGGAACGCAATGAGAGAGAGCTATCGCTACCACGCAAAAGTAGCAAAAAAAAGCAAAAGTGGTAGCGCAGGTGGCCAATCACTAGATGAGCCAGCGTTTGATGACAGTGTCGACTGGGAGTTTGGCGAAGACTTGGCGTTTTTACCTAGCACCTCCAAAAAAAGAAAGTAAGTAGAAAGTAAGTTTATCCAAGTGTACAAGTTTGAAACAAATTTGTTATATTCCAGGACTTTTACGACTCCTGTCGCGGACAATGATGATGCAGCATCAACAGGAAGTAATCGCTGCTCTGTGTACAATTATGTAAGCATGGTTGAACACTAGGAAATCATTTACTTTAAGTAAAAATTAATTTTATAACTTCTTTTTCGTGGAAAAAGAAGTTCTTTTTCCAAATATGGAAAAATTAATGGCCGCTCTCAATTGGTTTAGAAGTCATAGGGCTCGAAAGTTGAGAAATGGACATTGAAAATTTATTTTTTTTAATTAATTTTCCTACAAAACGAGCTATCAATCATTAAAATACATACATGACTTTTAAAGATATTACTTTGTAGATATTATGCACACTTAGCGGTTCATCATTTTACGAAATAAACAAACGTAAGTATAAACATGAATTGTGCATAATATGTAAAATGCTATATCTTTAAGAGTAATGCATGGATTTTAATGATTGATAGCTCGTTGAATAGATAACTGCATAATCTTTCTTTTGATACCAATAATGCTTGTAGGAATGTTTTGTAGGAAAATTATTTAAAAAAATGAAGTTTTTTATGTCCATTTTCCCAACTTTCGAGCCCTATGACTTCTAAATCAATTCAGAGCGGTCCGAAATTTTTTCACCATCAGCTTTTTAGATCAAAATTCACATAAAACAAAAATGAAAAAAAAGGCGATTCTAACTAATAGTAAATTGATCCTGTTATAACATTACATAGTATATGAACGTTGGACAATGTGGTATTTGACTGATTGAGGCGGCCAAAAAACAAACGTTTAATAATTTGGCAGTTCAAAATCACACGCTTCAAAATCACAAATATTTGCCTTTAGTCGTAATTCTGTAATAATGTGTTGCGATTATGGTCTGCAATTCCATAACTTTTCGAAAGAAAATCAAATATATTTTGAAGAATTATTGAGTCATTTCAAAGAGAAATCTATGCTTTTTGTATTTTTTCTGTGTTCATATAGTTCATATTTTCCCATATGAATCAGATTTACAATATAGAGGCCGCTTGAGGCACGTTTGAATATCAATATGTAACGAACTAACACAAATGACGGCTAAGGATTAAAAACACAAATTTTCTTAATAATATCGCTAATAACATTTTATTATTCTATCCTTAGGAGACCATATCCCAGGAGCCCTTGACGTCTGAAGACAGCCGACCAAGCACTTCGAAAAGGACGGAAATGTGGCAAAGACTTGACAGCCTCTTAGAAAAGCAGGCGAACATATTGAGCAGCCAAGAGGAAACAGTGCCTGAGTCACCTTTTAAAGAGGCACTGTCAAGTATTGATTGCATGCTTAAGCAGCTGCCTAAAAGAGTAGCTGATGCCGCATGCATCGAATTTTCGGCTTCTTTATTGGCAAAAATTGCCCAACAAAATAAATAAATATGTTTTTATAGGGTTTTAATATTTAAAAATAAAAATATTACATATTAATATAAATGTATTTATTGTGTTTTGTGTATTTCATTTATAATTTTATTCAAGCACTAAAGAAACGCTGCTCTATTTTGCCAAGGAACAGACCCAGTTGCAGAATTGACATATTCTGTTAGCGTTCTTTGAATATATTTTCCGTAATCGGAAGATCTGCCATGATAGGCCGACAAGTCAATTTGCATCAAGGAACCTTCTCGATGCTCGCTAGCTTCCCATTCTCCGTCCACCCAATATTTATATTTCTTAAAATACGTTCTCAGTTTTTTCAATGAACTAAATGCACTTTTTCAAGCCAAAAAGCCATTAATACACCAACTTTACTTGGAGTCAACAAAAATATTTTTCAAGTTAGGCCAAAATTTTATTAAAAAAACTGCATTAAAGACTGATTGCGACGTTAGGTCACCTCATGTATCCTTGCCAGTCAATGAGATATATCTCGGCCCTGAATGTCTCGAGCTACTGAATACGCTTCCAAAAATAGCTGCCGAACGAATCAGATTAGATTGCCTATCTTTTTATATCACTGCTCTGGAAGAAATTCAGCAAAGATTGCCGATACAAAACAAGACCTTTTTCAAAGATATGTGCTTTCTTGATCCCAAAATTGTACTGGGGGTCCATACTGAATTCAGCAGGCGTGAAATTGATTTTAAAAATATTTGTGAGAAATTTAAATGTTATATAAATGACGTGCTGGTTGAGTGGAGGTCTATTGAATTTCAATTTCTTGAACCTGAAAAGAAAGTTCTTGAGAACATGGGTATCGAAGAATTTTGGATAAAAATTGAGAATTTAAGGAATTTTAATAATGAAGCAATATTTACCAATTTATCCAAATTAGCCAAGCATTGTTTGATATTGCCTCATGCTAATGCAGATGCTGAACGTATATTTTCTATTGTAACCGATGTTCGTACAAAAAAAAAAGGAATAAAATCAGTCACGGTCAATCATAACCTCACTTCAATTTGCATAATTCGGTCTTTTTTTCTTTCTTCTTCTTCTTCTTTTCTTCTTTTCTTTTAAATGTAACGAAAGCCATTTCAGACAAATGAATTATAAAGATCTTTATGATCATCATTAAAAAAGAATGACTTTTACCTTTGAATAATTCTGTTGAATCAGCTTTAATCTAAACTAATTTATATGCGTATAACATATGCTTATATATTATGTTTTGGTATTTTTTTTATTTATGTTTAATACCATGATATGGATGTATCAATGTTAACTAGTCAACACATATTTATGTTATTTTTTATTGATTTTTGTGTACAATTCAATTATATGGATTTATCGATGTTAACTAGTCTACATATACTTATGTTAATTTTTTTATTGTTTTTTTGAGTACGTACAATACAATTTTATGGATTAATCGATGTGAAATATAATATTAAATAAACATTTTAAGGCATACGTACATGCTATTTTTTTGTTTGCAACAAACTTTTTGTGTTTCATTTAGATGTATGAAATAAATATGTAGGGAAAAATTATGTTTGCATAGGGAAAAGTAGGGATTTTCATGAAATGCGGTAGGGATTTTTTCAAAAATTTAGTGGCATTACTGCTCACTGCATACCTGCAGCGAAACCAAAGCATGAAGCGCAAGCAGTGACAAACTCAAGTGCTACTAGCGGCATGATTCATGTTATACATTGTGAAAACAAATCGCTGCCAAAAGTAAGTCATTGGAGTTTGTAACCTGTAAGTGGGTTATGATGGATATTATTACAAACAGATGTGTAAGTAAGTAAAAAGTAATAGTAAGCAGATGTGTAATAATTGTATTTAGATTTCATGACTTTTAATTGTATATGTGTAAGAACTTATTTAGAATAAATATTATTTTGAGTGAAAAGAAAATATTGTCACTTTTCACTCAATATTTTTATTATAAAAACCCGAGTTGGGGTTAAATAAAATCAATCTTGGTATCACCTCGAAAAACAGAAGTCTTTCTATTGATTCAAACCAAGCCTAGTGGCTTCAACAATATAAAATATATTGAAACACTGCCTTGTGGAAGAATAATGAAGTAAAGCCTTGCGGCTGAAATTAACAGGCCTTGTGGCCAAATCCCCCTTTGTCCTCAGATAGGAAAGGTTAGCAATAACAAAAATAAAATAGTATTAACCTTTATACGTGGACCAGCTGATAACGCAGGGTAGTACTATTCACAATGGTTGGCAGGGAATTCACTGAGGACACATAAAATAGTTCCGACAATGGCACTATTGGCATGGGGTGGATGGACTAGGTTCAATAATCCAGCAGATACATCCAAAACAACACCATATATAGGAATGGTTGCAGATCTATTAGGTCCTCAAATTTTACTGCAAAGGATTGAAACAAGAGAGAGAGCTCGTCAAATAGTTTGTGATGCAGTATCTAATATATTTGATAATTTGCCACAATATGCGACAAATGTATCATTAGAATCTTTTACACTCTTTGATAGGTAATATTAGCAATTCTTATGACGACATGGGATACATAAGAGGTGAAAATGAATTTGACTTTGCTAATATCGAGGATTGTATGAGGTTCTTATATTATATATCTTTGAATGCTGTACGTATGTTTAAAATTGGTGACTTAAGTCCATTGGTACATCTCTATCTAGCAGTATTAAAGAAAGGAAATATGACTACCAGCTTCATTGATAAGATAACAACTGGACTTAGAAATGACTTACATATTCCTGAAATCCAGATAGATATGGATATCTGTACAGGATTATATTCTAATTTTTGTAACATGATTGATGATACAAACTTTGGAAGTATTGTCGCACATTGGTCATCACTTCTTCCCGATAATTCTTTAAAACTAAAATTGACTGTTTTTCAGGCATCAGGTTCAGGATTAACAGCACTCATCACGATAGGTAGGGCTATTAAGTTATATCCAACATTTCTTTGGAAGAAAGTAGCACCCACAGGAAATGGAAGCTGTAAAAGCTGCTATGATGGCTGTTCAGAATAACAAATGGTATGGATTCAGAAAAGATCTGGGAGTTGTAAAAAGTACCAATTACAAAAATGTGGCGTACGTTTGTAAGGAAGTGATGACCAAAGTGAACGGTGAAGGTGGCTTATCAAGATACTCAGGATGGACATTTTCACCGAAGTTTAGGTCTGTAGTAGATTTAATGATTGCACTAAAAAGTGATTTGCAGCAGACCAGTGGAAAAGTTTATAAAAAAAAGATTAAATATCTGAAAAGTCTGGACGGAATTTATGCTGCTCATGTGAATAACGTCATTTCTCTTCAGTCATCGCTGGATATAAGCAGTCATCTGTGCATATTAGGTGATTTTAATCTAAGTAAAATTGAATGGTTGCGGATCGCAGGTGACCTTACTCCAACTAATGTAAATCAACTCCATGAAATTGATTTAATTGATGGCTTTTTTAGCATTGACTTAGCACAAATTAATTGTTTTAAAAATAAATTAAATAGAATCCTAGATTTAATTTTTGTTTCTAGTAATATTAAATTTATTATAGCAGAATGTGTCTTCCCAGTTAGTCCAGCTGGTATTCATCATTTTCCTTTGCTTCTTGAAATTGAATTTTATGAATTTATCTCTTCCAACCAAAATAATAATGTATTTAATTTTAATTCGTGTAATTTCAATGCATTAACTGAGCTATTTAATGAAATTAATTGGACAAACTTATTTTTTGGAAAAAACACCGCAACTTGCTTTGATATTTTCAAATCTACCATTTTAAATATTTGCAAAAACAATATTCCTCGGGTTGTGCAGAATAACCACAAGTTGCCGTGGTATACTAGTGGTCTCAAAAAATTAAAAAACTTGCGTAATAAATTTTTTAAACTGTTTAAGTCTTCTAACGTTAGTTATTATAAACTCAAATTCGAGCATTATGCGAGAGAGTTTAATTTCTTAAATAAATTTTTGTACAAGCAATATATACTTAGTTTTGAAACCAATATAATTTCAAATCCTAAAACATTTTGGAATTATATCCAATCGAAAAGAAATGGATCGCAGATTCCATCTTCAATGGTATTTAAGGGCAGCAAGTCTTCCTCAACTGTTGATACTGTGAATCTTTTTGCAGATTATTTTAAATCAAACTATAATCATGATGAATCGTGGTATGACAGCTCCCTGTTGGACAATGTTGAATTAGGCTTCGATATTGGCTCTATGGTAGTGACTGTTGAAGATGTACTAAGCTCATTGTCTCAATTAAAAAGTTCTTCGAAATGCGACAACGATGGATTGTCCTCTATTTTATTAATTAAATGCGCAGCTGCACTAGCTGAACCGCTTTGTATTATCTTCAATAATTCTGTGTTCTGGATCTTTTATCGAAGCTTGGAAAATTGCAGTTATCAGTCCAATCTTTAAAAATGGTCAAAAGAATGATATAACCAACTATCGGCCCATTTCTAAACTAACAATTATCTCAAAATTGTTTGAGTCAGTTATCAAACCGAAATTGTTCTTTCTTGTTAAGCGAAACATTTGTCTTGAACAGCATGGGTTTGTAGCTGGGAAGTCTACAGTAACTAACCTCTCACTTTTTTCAAATTACTGTATATCTTCTTTAGAATCTGGTATTCAGGTCGATGTCCTATATACAGATTTTTCTAAGGCCTTCGATAAAGTTTCCCATAAGGTGTTAGTTGCTAAGCTTGCTAAAATGGGGTGCCACTCCGCGTTCTTGGAATGGATTAAGTCCTATCTAAGTGGTAGAAGCTGCTATGTTTCTATAAATAATTCTCAATCATATTGCTTTAAAGCATCTTCTGGCGTTCCTCAGGGTAGTATATTAGGCCCATTGCTGTTTGTTTTGTATATAAATGATATATGCAAATGTTTTCGTTACTCTAAATTTCTTCTTTATGCTGACGACTTAAAGATTTTTGGCAAGGTAAAAAATTTGGATGATTCTGCATTACTGCAAATCGACCTTAATAATGTCTATGTCTGGAGTCTTCGTAATGGGTTACCGCTTAACACTGGAAAGTGTTCTCAGGTATCTTTTAATAAATCAAAGAATATAATAAAAACATCCTATGCAATGGCAGATATCACATTGCATAAACTTAATACAGTTCGGGACCTGGGAGTTATTTTTGACTCCAATTTCACCTTCGTAGATCACTTAAACTTTTTACTTCCCAAAGTCTATTCCCTCCTTGCCTTCATTCGTAGAAACAGTCAAGAGTTTAAGGATCCTTATACAATAAAAGCACTTTATAGTTCTCTTGTAAGGTCGAGACTAGAATATGCTTCTGTTATTTGGAATCCTTCAGCGGCAATCCATTCTTCAAGGCTAGAAAAAGTTCAAAAAACTGCTTCTAAGTATATGCTTCGTTGTACTAGTTTTAATTCAAATTTACCCTCGTATAATGTTCGTTGTTTGTTATTGGGTTTAAAGACACTTGAAATTAGAAGAAAAATAAGTTTATTAATTTTTGTATATGATATCATCTCGGGTAATATAGATGACTCCTCATTACTAAATTTAATTAATTTCAATATTCCTTCAAGGCAGTTGCGCTGTTTTAAACTCTTTTATGTTAAATGTCATAGAACGAATTACGCCCTAAATGAACCGATCACCAGATCTTTGTGTTTATATAATGATTTGTCTTTAAAATATGCTTTTGATTTCTCAATGCCTAAATCATCTTTTAAAAACTTTGTTACTAGTTTATTTAATTAACTTTATAGCTTATTTGTTACATTATTTCAATATCTTCTACATCAAATGTATAATTTTTCTAGTCTGTAAGGATTTTTCACATCCATAGACTCAATAAACTAAACTAAACTAAAAAAAAAATATATTAAATGAAACAAATTAATAATATGACCGATACAGAAAGAAATGTGTAAAGAAAATTCCGCACGAGAATTTAGTCAAGTAGATGGATGTTGGTTACGCAGCAGAAGAGTAAGAGAGATAGCAAAAAAGTATGTTATGTATATGAAACTAGAATAACCAGTATTTGAATTGCACTTGTTACCCTCCAGTACGCTGAGTGTCAATTACCTCCTTTAGGCTACCTATTTCAGTAGCTATACGATATGTAGTTACTTCACTAGCGCTTGGTAATGCAGCGCGGAATCAATGCGTGAATAAAATGCGATCCAATGCGGAACCAATGCGGAACCAATGCGTGAATAACAAAATAAAACAAAATTCCAAATAATTGAGTGATTCCCCAAACTTTGATTTGAATTTAGTGCGTTTCATTTAGTTTTGCATTCGATTCGTAACAGTTGGTCAATAAAGTCTATTTAAAGTGAGTGTGAAAAACAGTGTAATAGATCAGAACGGTGAAGAAAATTATAACTAAAATTATAAAAAATAAAAAAAAAAGTTGTTCGTTCATTCGCTCGATTTTATTCTCTTTATTTTATTATATTTTGTGATTTTATTTCATTTAACATGTTTTGTTTTATGTTTGCAATAGATCAAAACAATGAAACATTTGCTCCAGCCTGCAGGAGTCATTAAAAGCCTTAATAAAATTTTAAGCAACGACGTTGATATGTTATACAATGTTGATGGTATTCAAGGGAAGGAGGCATTAAAAGGGCTTTCAAATTTTTATAATGCGCATTTAGCTATTTTAGAGATTTTAATATAAAATATAAACCTGAAGTATCATTCCTCAATTTCAGACTCTATACCAATCAAGGATGGCTCCGGCACTGCCGACTTTCAGCTTCGGAAAGCTCTAAGTTTGCAAAAGAAGCGCGTATTTAAGGCCATATGCGTGGAAAAGAAGAAGATGGATGGCAAACTTTTAAGCGGTTCAAAATACCTACAATAAAATACTTTTTACTTTTCGTCAATCTAATTAATGAAATAAAATTAATTGTTAACTTTATTATTAAAGTTTTCCCATTTTTTCAATGAATAGGTTTGAAAAGACACAAATTAAAACACTGCAGTACGCCGAACTAGTACAAAGCTAGGAAGTCGCTACCCCCGTGGTAACCACCAGTAGTTACGAGCTGATACCTTTTGTACGCTTTCTACTGCCGATTTTAGTATAGGGATGTCATTGGAAGTAGTGACATCTGCCCCCCTCTGCATTACCAGTAGCTAGCTTCTTTGTTGACTCCCAGTTGCTAGCTAGCTCGTTAGTTAGCCAGCATTACAGAAGTAGTTACGTACTGATAACCAGCGAAGTAGCTAGCTACTGAGAAGCACCGAAGTAGCTAGCTACTGGTAATGCAGGGGGGGACAGATGTCACTACTTCCAATGACATCTCTGTGTTAAAATCGCCAGTAGAAAGCGTACAAAAGGTATTAGCGGGCAAGTAGTGGTAGTTACCACGGGGGTAGCGATTTCCTAGTTTTGTAATAGTTCGGCGTACTGCAGGGTATGTATCTATTTAAATTTGTCTATGTACGTGTATCGTATGGGGTACTTAATTCTTTAGCGTCGAAAAGTTTGTCTTTTCTGTCGAATCAAGCCCGAGGAGTAACATCAAGTAAGACTTTCATTTCAGAAGCTAAGAATTTAATTTCACTTTATTTTATTTCATGTTATATTGTTAGATAATAAACTCCACTCCCCTCCACTCCGCTCCACCCATAACTTTTACATATAATAATCTTATACACGTATACGTAATTATATACTTATACATATAATTACTTTTGATATTGAAAAGAACTGAGTTTGTTATTAAAATCTCCGGATGCGGCAGGAAAGCAACAATGGAAGAACATAAACCAAGCTGTAGTGTAAATGTAAACTCAGGTGTAAGCACCATCAATATGTTCTATATTCTACATCACTAAAACTGGATTCTACAGCACTATTATTTCGTTATAAGTTGAAGCTGCTTTCTCAAGGCAACTAAACTATTACTTGGAGATGAATTAAATGAAATGGAAATTCAAATCGCTTCAAAACTTCTATTATCACCCATAATGAATTTAGAGGAGCGGTTATTTGGAGAAGACTTTTTTAAATCAATGGTGAGAAAGATAAATATTTGAAATGCTTTAAAGCCACTACTTTTCCATTTTTTATAGAAGATGTATTTATTGAAGCTCAAAACAGTTTACCCATCTGTGTAGACGAATTATAACTGACTCTTGCATTGCGGAATTTAAGTGGGATGGACGGTGCGGAAAGAGAACTTTGTCAAAGATGATTTTATTCGATAATCTTTTCTGTGGTAATTAATGTTTTTTTTAATTTTATTTAATTACGCTAGCTATGAATGACTTACTCTTTATAGGTGTTTTTATCACAAAAGGGCGGAAAAAGGTCGAAAAAGCCATCAGAAAATCCATCGAGTTATCTCATAATAATCATAAACAAAGACAATTTTTAAAAACTAAAAATACAAGCACAGGTTAGCAAAGTTCAAAAACTCATTTAAATATCGCAATGCTAGAGTTAATTGAGGCCTTCACACGACATTTTTTAAGAGATTTAAATTTCCATTTCACCCAATTCATTTCCAATTAGATTATCACTTATTTGACTTGAGAGATTATACCACTAGATTGATATCGACTTTGAGACGTTTCATAAATAAAAAGAAAATTTGCTTTTAACCCTTTGACGACCATAGGCAAACATATTTGCCACAGCATTTTTCGACAGTACTTTTTAATAGATGCAAGATAGTACAAAAATGTCTATGAAGAAAATGTACTCAATACTCGGGGCTACAAAAATGTGGTACATAAATTTTACCCCCCTCCCCCCACTTTTTCTGTACAAGCCACTAAAGTTGGTTAAAATATGTATTTTAAAGCGCCGGGGGTCCCAGCCCCATATGATAACCAAATCAAATGGGGCTTTAATATGTTCTATCTGTATCCTTTTTGATTCAATATAAAAAAAAACATAATCCATTGGTACCTAAATTTAGGAACGGGAAACATAAATTTGATTGGCAACTATATTTGCCTATGGGTTGAAACGGAACTTTTTACATATTTTTGAATTTTTGATAATATTCTTATTTTGTTTTATATCAGTAGGCTTTGCTTTTTTTTTTGCAATAATTCCTTGAATAAGAAATTTTTTGAAAATTGGTAATAAAATAGTATAATTTGTTGATGAAAGTTTAGTCAGTTTTTTGAAGACGTGTGATCAACGTGTGTATTGTGAAGTGCAGATAAAATGAGTGCAAATCGGGACCGATTGTTTATGCTTCGTCCAGAAGAAATAGAACAAATTTTATTATGTGACAACAGTGATGAAGAGGCTGATGTAAGCATGGACGAGGAAGATATGGTTTTTCTGGAGAACGATATGGAGGAAAACAAAACGGGTGAAGTGGTTGAAATCGTCATTGAGGGTTCAAAACAAGGACAGGCGCAGCCAATGAAAAAATCCCGAATGGATCGCAATGCGAAAGAACCAATGCCATCAACTTCAAATCAATCTGGTACCACTTTAGTAATTCCACCGCAAATAGTGTACCGGTTTACTCAACCACTTCACTATACCCCACCAACTTTCACTGGATTAGGAAAGCAGTGTAACTATGCCCATTCTCATGTTCTCAAACCAACTGTTCCTCTACATCAAGAAATCCCCCCGGCATTTGAAGTTTTCAATGCTGTTTGTAATTTTGAAGGTAAGTTTTATTAAAATTTAGTATTTTAGCTTCGTCAACAAATGTATATTATTGTTTTCTAGAATTTTGTGAAAATGTCGTTATACAGTCGAATCTGTACGCCTCCCAAAAGGGACGATTATTTCATTTGAGTACAACAGAGTTCAAGGCCTATTTAGGTATCATTATACGTATGAGCTTGGTTAAACTTCCAAGCATTCGATTGTATTGGTCAACAAACCCTACATTTCATCAATCTCAAGTAGCAGCTATTATGCCTCGTAAGCGATTTGAGGATATCACAGCGAATCTCCACTTTGCCGATAACAATACAGCAGATAGTAGCGATCGAGCAAATAAAGTTCGCCCACTTTTTGATCACATAAATAAGGTAATGCCTGAGGCATACTCATACTCCAAAAGACTATCTATAGACGAACACATGGTAAAGTTCAAGGGCCATAACTCCATGAAGCAATACATGAAGGATAAACCAATTTCCTGGGGTTTCAAATTATGGTGTCTATGTGATGCTGAAACAGGATTTTTGTATGCCGTTGACATATACACTGGCAAAAAGCAATTTGTTGAGCATGGTCTTGGTGAAAGTGTTGTGCTCCAGTTGTCTGAGCCGCTCGCACAAAAAGGAGTCCAAGTATATTTTGATAACTTTTTTACCAGTATAAATGTGATGCGAATTCTCCAAGAAAATGACTCAAGAAATGAAAATTTTTGAATCGGAAAAATTTTCCTAAAAATTGTCCGACTGACAAAGAAATGAAAAGAGGTGATATTAGCTATTTTGTAGCAAATGGAATTTCGGTTGTGAAGTGGATGGACAATCGTCCTGTTTACCTTGCCTCAAACTTCATAGACCCGACCGAAGTTTTTGAAATCAAACGCCGCACAAAGATTTCGGAAAATAGCAGCTTCCCAAATAAAGTAAATTCTCTGGAATTCCGGTCTGCTTTAGCTCAAGAACTTATAAACGACTTTTCTTCTCGTCAGCGATTTTCATCAGAGTCTACAAAAGTCGGAAGTCGCTCGATATTTAAACCAAAAAGTATTCACAAAATGGAAAAAAAGCAGAACTGGAAAAGATGTGCACATTGCGCCGCAAATGGCAAATATAGACGTACAAATGTGTTTTGTGATGTATGTAATGTGTTTCTTTGCTTCACAACTTCACGAGAATGCTTCAATATTTATCATAAACAAGACTAATATATTATTTTTATAATAAAACTTAATATTTTCTACTTTTTTAATGAATTAATAAAAAAAATCGTTCAAAACATAAAACATTTTCATATATATTTTTTTTTGCAAAAAGTTCCGTTTCAACCCATAGGCAACTATATTTGCCAAGTGATTTGAGGGGGAAGGAGGGGGTGTGGAGAGTCAAATTTTTTAGACATTCATATTATATGGCTAAGGATTAAGAAAACTAAAAAAAATTTTAAATCCCTTCAGCCAAAAAAGTCTGGTCGTCAAAGGGTTAAGGAAGTACGAACATTTTATTGCCAAGATGCTTGAACACTTTCATCAAGAAGTTAAGGATAAAACATCCAGAGAATTCCTATGATATTTATACAAGGACTACATTTCGCAAGGTTAAAAATGACACAATATACAAAATAGAACTTTGCTCAATGCATTTTTTTTTCTTAGATTCTGAGGATTGTATCATGTGTTTACTTCTACATTCTATTCTTCAGCTTATTCGCTGTAGTAAGGTGTATAAGCCTACCATTGCGGGTGCACAGGAAGAATTTATGAATTTTCATGTAAAAATATTTAATGTCCTCGTGACAAGACTGGAAGGATTAAGAAAAGCGTTTTATGAACGAAAAGAAAACCTTCCGCCGAGAATTCTTTTACTAAGTCTATAGACTTAATTATAAAGTTAGGCTCTGTTTACAAAATTTAATACTCACAAAGAAGCAAGTTAGTTTGCACATATTTAGAACAATATTGCTTTTAATAGTAAAATCTGAAAAATTTTCATCCGTATCAAATCTTCTTAGCAAGTTAAATTCAATTATTTAAAAAATGGCTCAACTATTTTGCTTCTTATGTGATAAATGCTTCCCAAATTCAATTAGACTCATTGACAACTTAAAACTTGCACCAACATCTACAACATACACACCAAGTACACCCTGTACTACAACTTATACTTCAAGTACATCCCTGGAGTGGTTACAGAAAACCCAGATTACGTCATCTACTCGGATAGAATAATGCTGCCCGACACAAGCGTGCTATTTAACAGACCTGATATAGTGATCTATGACAAACGGCAAAACAAATTCATTCTCGTTGACTTCGCTGTTGTTAATAATACCAACGTGGACTCAACGTATCTCAGGAAGATTCAAAAATATGTAGCCCTAGATAATGAGCTAAAGCAATATAATATATATATTAAGGTGGTCCAAAATTACTTTTTTCAAAAATGTTGTCCTCCTATCGGCCCAAGTTGTTCTCTATGGACTAAAAATAAGTTGTGAAAAAACCATTTTGAAATCAAATGATTTTTGAGCCATCCCAAGCAATAATTATTTTCATAATGTATACCATATAAGTTTATATGATATAACACACATCAAAACTCTACCGAACACGCTAAAATATAGCAGGCTGTGAAAAGCTGCTAAAGCGCATTTCGATTTGAAAATTCAAATTTTCTGTTCTTTTTTTCCAATTATTCAAAGCGCTCGTGGTCGTTTTAGCGCAATTAATAAGCAATTGGCGTAAGAAAATAATTTCGTTCTGTTTATGTAAACGTATATATATACATAGTTAAATACTTAAAATGGCAAGACGGAGTCAAACTCAAATTTATTTAATAAATCAACCTATTTCTAAAATACCTACAACTCGGCTGCCATCAAATGGTGAGGCAATGGGATTTTTTTTTATATGCACAAAGTAGAAAAAAATCCTTTTAAAGAATCATGTGCGAAAGTAATAAATGAAGTAATGCTGATTTGGAAAAAAGCCAATATACCAACCACTCGAAAAGACAATGCTTTAAATAAATTTAAAAAATTATACATGGAGTGGATGAAGTTATTTAAACACAAGGCAAGACAAAGTGTTCTTCATTGTCAACAAGAACATGGTTTTCTTCAAAAGATGTCTAATCTATTTGATATTGCTCATCAAGACGCAATGCAAATCATTACAATTGAAGAAGATCGACAGTTTTTGCTTGCACAACGTGAACCAGGACGAAGAGGATTCATGGCATCAGAAGATATAAAATTCTTAAATAAAGAAAAGAGAAAACTGGAACGCCATGAAAAGCAAATGCTTTCTAAAAAAAGGTTGCCAATTGTGATGAGGGAAATACTTGTACCCTTGGGATATCAGATAGCGAAGAAGCTACAACTTCCGATGAAAGCTCTGAAGATGAATACGTCACTAATATTCAATCGAAAAAAGACAAAAGCTGCACTAAAAAATTAAAGCCCATTATAACAACAGAACTGGCATCCGCATTGGACAGAACAAAAGTGAGTGACCGGCAAGCGATGTACATTTTCGGAGCAACGGCAAATAGTCTTGGTGTAAATATAGATTCCTTAGCATGTAGCCGTAGTACGATAAAACGACATCGAGAAAAATGTAGACTAGAAATGGCTAGTTTCATAAAGGATTCATTTAGTCCAAACTGCAAATTAACTGTACACTGGGATGGAAAACTGATGCTTGATCTTACTACTCAGGAACATATAGACCGGCTTCCAATATTGGTTTCTGGAAAAGGAGAAGAAAAATTACTGAGTGTAAAAAAGCTGTTATCGTCAACTGGTGAAATGCAGGCGAATGCTGTTTTTGAATGTCTAGGCGAAAATGAGTGGAATATTAGTCCTAGCGTTGTTGCAATGTGTTTTGACACGACATCATCCAATACCGGAAGTCAGAATGGGGCTTGCGTGCTTCTGGAGAAGAAGCTGGATAAAGAGCTATTTTGGTTTGCTTGTAGACATCATATGTTTGAAATTGTTGCTGCTGCTGCATTTGAAGCAGCTTTGCCCACTGCCACTTCTGGACCAGACGTTAAGCTTTTTGTGCGCTTCCGCGCGTATTGGCCAAAAATCAACCAATCAGTTTTTAACACAGCGAGCATGTCAACTATTAAAAGAATTTCTGAAACGAAACGTAACGACATCGTTGACTTTTGCCAAGGACTTCTCAATAGAAAGCAAACTAGAGATGATTATCGAGAGCTGCTGGAATTGTCCATTATATTTCTTGGTGGGAAACCGTCCAAAGGAATTCGATTTATGGCTCCTGGTCCAACAAGCCACGCCCGATGGATGTCAAAGCTTATCTACTCATTGAAAATGTTTATGTTTTCCCAACAATTTAATTTGTCTGATAGAGAAAAAAAAGGCTTAGCAGAAATGAATATTTTCATTGTCACTATTTACATTAAAATTTGGTTTGCGGCACCGTTAGCCATATGTGCTCCAAACAACGACTTGCAACTCATAAAAAGTTTGTTGCAGTATGATAATTTGGAAATTGCAACAGCAACAGTGAAGAAGATGTTAGGTCATTTGTGGTACTTGTCAGATGAGTTAGTAGGACTCTGTCTGTTTGGCAGCAATGTTTCCAACGAATTAAAACGCAAAATTGTTACAGAAATGATAAATGGTGCTTCTCCATCTGTTCGTGTAGTGCGGCCAAAAATTAATCAATCTGCCTTTAAAAATTTGCAGCTGCATAACTTAGCTAACCAAAATACGATTAAAATTTTTCATCAGTTTGGTGTGAAGGAGTTCTGGGAAACCGACGTGGCAGAATGGGAAAACTCGCAGAGCTACATAGAGGCAAAAGAGATTTTTAAATCCCTTATAGTGGTCAATGATGTCGCAGAAAGAGGAGTCGCACTTATCAAGGAGATAAACCGTAAAATAACCAAGGATGAAGAAGAACTTCAATTTTTATTACAAGTAATTTCCGAGCATCGAAAAGAGTATCCTACGTGCAGCAAGAAGGCTCTAAATGCAGTAAAGCTGAATTCCAAATCATTGTAATTAAATTTTAATTAACAATTTAAATTTATTTTAATTTTTTATTTATTTTTGTAAACTATTATTAAAAAGCTAATACGAGTAACATACATGATGAAATTGAATTTTTTTGTAAATTATTTTAAAGAAATGAATTAAATATTGAATATGCAAAGAAATTTAACTTATTTTTGTTAATTATTATAAAAAAAGTTTGAATTAGTTAACGGATTTCGACGAGTAATAGCTCGATGGAAAGACAATTAAATGTTCAATATTATTTTTAAAAATTTACGTCCATTTAAAAAATGTTAGATTTACTTGACCCATGCTTTATTATCAATCGACAAAAGAACATTGTTACTTTGTAATTTTTTGACCGATTGGATTGAGTGATAATAGGTTAAAAAGATTATTGCTTGCTGAATGAAATTCCAAGCCTGCTATGTTTTAGCGTGTTCGGTAGAGTTTTGATGTTTGTTACATCATATAGCTTATATGGTATACAATAAGAAAAAAACTATTGCTTGGGATGGCTCAAAAATCATTTGTTTTCAAAACTGTTTTTTTACAACTTATTTTTTGTCCATAGAGAACAACTTGGGCCAATAGGAGGACATTTTTGAAAAATTATTTTTTCATACAATTTTGAACCACCCTAAAATATATATACAGTGGGGAGCACAAATGAGTACATGTTTATACTACGTGCACTTGGTACTAAATAAGAAAAGAAATACAAAGAAAATAGAAAAATTGTTGTTGGCCTTTTATTTCATGTTCAATCGTCAACAAAATGTGTAATAATACAAAAGGAAAAATAACAAATTAAAAAAAAAAAACAACTAAAACGAAAACAACTCGCATGTACTCAATTTTGCACCCAGCAGTTCTTATTTATGTTTTCAGCAAAACATCAAAGTTTACCGTTAATTTCAAAGTGTTTTCATTGTTTTATGATTTGCTTTAAAAATTTTAGTTTAATATTGCGTTTTATTGTCTATGGTAACAACTTTTTCCAAAACATTTAAATAAATAAAATTAATAACTTTAATAATTTCATAGCTCAATAAAATTATGAAGAAACTATCACAAGACATTGAGAATAGCATTGTATCCATGACAAATAGTGGCTCTTCGTCGCGGATGATAGCTAAGCAGCTTAAAATAAGCCAGTCAGCGGTAATAAGAGTTCAGAAGAGGCGAAACGTTATTTCTAAACCACAAGTTAGAGGACGTAAAAATATTTTAACGGATGCGGACGCTCGTCTCATGGTAGCAGAGATGAGAAAAAATAAGTGTTTAACACCAAAAGATGCTTCTATAGCAATAAACAATCCAGTTAGCCGATGGACTGCTAGAAGAGCCCTTCACAAAATTGGCTACATCGCAGCAGTAAAAAAATCAAAACCTACATTATCGGTGAAGAATATTAAGGCACGGTTGAAGTTCGCCAGAGAACACAGAAATTGGTCAGCAGAAGACTGGAAACGAGTCATCTGGTCAGATGAATCAAAATTTAATCGGCTTCAGTCTGACGGTAAACAATATTGCTGGCGCCGCCATGGAGAGACTATCCAAAGACACCATGTTAAAGAAACAGTGAAACACGGTGGAGGGAACGTCATGGTATGGGGCTGCTTCACATGGTGGCACGTTGGACCACTACAAAGAATTAATGGGATAATGAGAAAAGAAGACTATCTGCACATATTGCAGACTCATCTTCCCGATTTTGTAGAAAGGAGCGCCTATCCTGAACAAGAAGTAATATTTCAACAGGATGGTGACCCTAAACACACCTCAAAAATTGTTCAAGAATGGCTGATCGGGCAAAATTTTAAATTGATGCAGTGGCCAGCCCAAAGTCCCGACCTCAATCCGATTGAGAATTTGTGGTCAATCGTGAAAAGACGGTTGGGACAATACCGAACAGCACCAACGAACCTGGACGAGCTGTGGCGGCGGGTACAACAGGAATGGCAGAATATTCCAAATGGAATAATTGAGAAATTGGTAGAAAGTATGCCAAAACGAGTAAAAAGTGTTGTAAAGAATAAAGGACTTTGGACTAAATATTAAAAATTGGCTCCATTCCTAAAAGTGCAAAATTGAGTACATGCGAGTTGTTTTCGTTTTAGTTGTTTTTTTTTTTTAATTTGTTATTTTTCCTTTTGTATTATTACACATTTTGTTGACGATTGAACATGAAATAAAAGGCCAACAAATATTTTTCTATTTTCTTTGTATTTCTTTTCTTATTTAGTACGAAGTGCACGTAGTATAAACATGTACTCATTTGTGCTCCCCACTTTATATATATCGTAGAGTAGCGTAAATATGCTTACCACAGTGTTTCTCTTCACGATCACATCGCATGCACAACACCAAGCGTTTAGCTAACTAAGCCAATGTGGGAATATGCTGTCTCAGTATATCTCACCACTGTGACTTATGTAAGTAAACATACAGAATGTCAACGAACCCGGCAGTTAACCTACATTTAGCATACAACTCCAAAACTGCTGCCGATCGCAGTTCAAGCTACCGATCGCAGTTCAAGCAACCACCGCATATTTTTTTCCCTGAAGTTAATTGTGCAATATGTCAGTCCAGAAATATGAACAGCAGCACAAATTAATCAACAATCGATTAGCCAATATAATTTTTGCAAATTATTTGTCCAATCAATAAATGTAAAATCAGCACAAAGCAATGACCGACCGATTGACCAACATTAACTGAGTTAATTGCACTAATCGCAACCTCATCAAATTAAGGTAGAAACTAAGAATATAAATATAATTGTTTTAAGCAGTTAGTGTCATTATTAGTTCAATCGTTCAAGAAAAAATAAAAAATAAATTTTTTTTAGTATTTTGCGTAAGCAAGATACTAACTGGCTCCCGAGCAAATTGCAGACTTCATAAACCGTAAAGCCAACATAGTCGCGCAAAGAAAGTAGCCTAAAGCTAGTGAAGACTCGTGAAAAAGTGTAAAGCTTAGTGTTAAAAACATAAAAGCTCGCGATCCTTAAAATAAAAAAAATTCGGGCCGCGCAAAATAAGGACAAAAGTGCCCAAACAAGTGGTAAGAAGGTGTCTTAGTAGCCAAAAAAGAGGTAAAAAGGAGGTACTATGTGCCAACCCCTAACACAGAAACAAAAAAAAAATAAATTAAAGACGTTCTAAAAATATCAGAGAAAAAAAATTATATAAATAAAGTGCAAGTGCCACATTAAGAAACTAAACTAAAGACTCAACTAAAAAATAAAATAAAAAGTGAACTCTGTTGCATCTAAAAATATAGAACCACAAACGCCACATTAAAAAAAGACTACATGGAACGAGGTTGACGAGAATCAACAGATGAAATCACATTGCTTGTGGACAACGAGGACACAGTACATTATTCAGATACACACCAAATCTAAAAGGAGCCAGCAATTAAAAATATATTCTTCACGGACGACGAGGATACCATTTAATTTATAGAAGAACAGCAACAAGAACAACTAGAGCCAACAAGGTTACCATACTGACCAAGATCCAAGCCCACAGCTGTAGCCACAATAAGGCCCTAGGCCTCCGAGGGCTTCTGAGTGAAGATTACAAACTCACAACATAGTAACTGGAAAAAGATTTCACTAACAAGGCTAGGAGAAATATTATATTAACACTATGGAAAAAATTACGATGATTCTAATCCTTTCAATTATAACGATGAAGATACTCATGACTGCAGCACAGCAAATTGAAATACAGGACATATCGAACAATAACGGATACATACCCATTAAGACCGGAGAAGTAAAAATAATCGAACATTACGATAAAATCATTCACTTCGTGAATCTAACAATTGACACATCAAGTAACATTGACACATTGACAGCAACGACCTTTGAAGACAAACAGCTTTTGAGCACTCTGAATAAAAATTTAATTTTATTAAAAGCGAAAATAGATCATTAACATCCACGTGTTAAGTCGAAACGAGGCATCGTAAATATCTTAGGTAAAGGACTGAAATTTATAGCTGGCACTATGGACAGTGACGACGAACAGCAAATCAACGACGCTCTCGATATAATAAAACAAGACGCTCGAACCATGGAGAATAGCATAAAAAATTTAACATACATTAATAATCTCATGACCGATCAAATGAATAACATTACAAATCACATAAATAAACAGCAAACCATCATTAAAGATTACATAAACGGATTTAAAGAAAACACACAGAACAGAATCAAGACACTAGAGGACGAAATACAATTCATGGAGCACATACAGTCAAGGAAATAACTCTACATACAACCTTTGATTTAGGGGTATTAGAGAATTAATAGCGATAATAGAAAAAAAATTTATAGCAATGTTTAAGGCATTTATAATAAAGACTATTTGAAGAAAAAATATTTATGAAAAAAATATAACATAGAAAAAATTGGGGAAAAACATAAAAATTAGCGGGAATAAAGTCTACATACAGTGTGGCAACTCCATATATCAAAAAGAAAATGAAAAAGAAAGAAAGGGAAATAACAGTTAGCTTTGTTGCTTTGAATAAAACTACAAGCATTACCATTGTTTAAGTGGAAAAAGTGATAACTAAAGAAGGTATTATTTATATTTATATCCTTAAAAATGGAAAATCGGAAAGAAATACATATTTCAGTTCGAAATATTGTAGTAAATCTTCGAAAGGAAAATAAATCGTATGGAGAAATTGCTAAGACAGTTAAATTAAGTCGTTCTACTGTACAGACGATCATTAGAAATTATAATAATAACAATAGTACCGAAAATAAACCACGATCTGGCAGGCCGAAGAAGCTTTCGATACGCGATGTTCGCAGTATTATTAAAGTGGTCAACCAGGATCCGAAAATAAGTGCCTCAAAATTGGCGGAACACGTCGAAAAATGTTCCAATATAATTGTTACTCCACGAACAATAATAAACGCTTTACATGACGCTGGATTTAATAGCAGAGTAGCACGCAAAAAGCCACTAATTTCAACGAAGAATCGTAAACTTCGCCTTGAGTTTGCTAAAGCACATCTAGACAAGGGTATGGATTTTTGGAAGCATGTTTTATTTACCGACGAAAGTAAATATAATATTTTCGGAAGTGATGGCCGATCCAAAGTTTGGAGAAAACCAAACACTGCACTTGATCCAAAGAATATTATTCCTACGTTTAAACATGGTGGTGGCAACGTTATGGTTTGGGGTGCCATTGCGTCATCTGGAGTGGGTCGTTTGGTTTTTGTCGAGGGTAATATGGACCGCTATCAATACAAAAACATATTGGAACATAATCTGAAGGCATCTGTTGATAGCTTGGGCCTGGGAAATCAATGGATTTTCCAACAGGATAACGACCCCAAGCATACTGCGCACGTTGTTCGAGACTGGCTCCTGTACTATGCCCCAAGACAGCTGAATTCTCCACCCCAGTCACCAGACTTAAACCCAATAGAGCACATATGGGACGTTTTGGAAAAATTGGTGCGAAAATATGACATTAGTAGCCGTGAAACATTAAAAACCGCTCTTATTCGTGCATGGGCCGATATAACACCGCATATTACGGAGAATTTGGTGACATCAATGCCCCGCCGTCTTCAAGCAGTTATTGATGCCCAAGGTGGACCGACCAAATACTAGAAGTTTACATTTTTTTCGTTTTTTTGTATAAAATTTTGATATAGTATTTATTTCTTGTGGCTGTATGTAGACTTTTTTCCTATGCATTTTTGCTGTTTTTGTTATTATTTTTTTAATTATGGTAATGAATTGCTTTTTTATTTTATAAATAAACTAATATATTAATGCCTTAAATATTGACATAAACATTTTTTTTATTTTCTTCACAAAGTCTATAAAACCCCTAAATCAAGGGTTGTATGTACACTTATTTCCTAGACTGTATATCAAATAGATAACGATATGTCTCTTTTGCGAAACCACACTAACGACATTGGACAGGTCATTTTTTTAAGTAAACTCGGTATAATTCCTACAGACATTTTGACAAAAACGGACCTCGACCTTTTAACTGATTTCGATAGCTATGCTAACATAACTGATAGCAGTCGGAATGCAACACCTAAACATTGTAATAATACTCCAAGTTCCCCAATATTCAAAAAATACCTATTCAAAAATAATATTTGAACCTATCCCTAGCAATAAAAATAAATCGATAAGATTGGAAAGTAATGAGTACTTAATAGACTCAAATAATAATAATGATATAAATGTTAAAGATAACCTTAAGAAAAATTTAATAACTATTAACGACAAATGTTTATCAAATATACTAAATTTTGAAGAAGCATACTGCGATATGCAAACGGTAACAAAAACCGAAGTAGTTGAGTAGTTGATTTAAGAGGGGAAGAGTTAACATACAGAATGTCAACGAACTCGACAGTTAACCTACATTTAGCATACAACTCCAAAACTGCTACCGATCGCAGTTCAAGCAACCAGCGCATATTTTTTCCCTGAAGTTAATTGTGCAATATGTCAGTCCAGAAATATGAACAGCAGCACAAATTAATCAACAATCGATTAGCCAATATAATTTTTGGAAATTAATTGTGCAATCAATAAATGTAAAATCAGCACAAAGCAATGACCGATCGATTGGCCAACATTAACTGAGTTAATTGCACTAATCGCAACCTCATAAAATTAAGGTAGAAACTAAGAATATAAATTTAATTGTTTTAAGCAGTTAGTGTCATTATTAGTTTAATCAATAAAATGGACACATTGTCCAAGAAAAAATAAAAAATAATTTTTTTTTAAATAAAAATTTTATTTTATTTTTTAAGTAAATTTTTTTTTGCGTAAGCAAGATACTAACTTGTACATGGGATGTGTCTGTGTTTGTGCGCGTGTCGACGCTGCGGTAAGCAGCTAATGATATTACCTACATATATATTGAATATTGAAAATAATAAAGTTCAGTTTTTGTATAGACCACAAACAATAAAGATGTTTTATTTCCGAAACCTCAACAATATATAATAAAGCAACAATATCAGCTCTGAAAAGTCTTGACATACCAAAACAACTAATCTATGATATGCAAAAATATTTAATACTACAAAGCTGTCGTATAGTTACAGAGCTTCTTAATCTTCAATGAACATAAGAAAAAAATGGCATGTTTGGCGTATGCCTGCATGTCCATCAAAGCCTAGCCATTTAAAGGCAGGTCAATTTTATCCTACAAGATTAAATAGAGATAGTGTAAACATTAGTACCTCTATTCTTCCAACATATCTAACAGCAATGTCAGAAACATTGAAGACACACAGATTGTAATCAAAATAATCGCCACGGCTGTAAGTCGATCGTTGGAAATTAGAACGGATCAAAAGTACCAGAACTAAGATCCTTTCCCATCTTAGAACTAAGATGGGAAAGGGTCTAAATCATCAGAAAGAAGAACTGAGAAAACAACTTGGTATGCTAACGCAATATTTCGCTGGGAATAGAAGTATGAAAGCATTAAAACACTACGAAAATATTAGGTTAGCAATCAATACTCACTCCAGTCAAGACCCAGAAAACAATACTCTAACTCCAACTTTATTTAGACACCCTTCTACAAAAGCTGGCAATAAAATCGAACTGGCTCCGTAGATACAAGACATCAGAAAAAAAAACAAGTTTACTGAAACAATTACATTTGAAGGAAGATAATAGTTGAAGGAAGTGGAAGATAATAAATTAAATATTAAAAGCATTTTTAATTTAAAACTCCACAGTAAAATTGCATATGGGTATAACATACTCCTACACCTAAAAAAATGTGAAGTATAAATAATAAACCTTTTCGGGTTTAATTAAAGAACTAGGCTGGAATTTTAATATTACTCCGAAAAGTGTTATGAATAGTTTTTAATAGTTAATATAACATTTTTTCTGAAGAGTATAAGAGTGGGATAGACATGTTAATGTAACTCTGTGCGTGTTAGGTGAGCATTCGTTAGCAAAAAGCTATTTAAATCGGCATGCAGTGTTGACTATAAGCACAAAAAGTGAAAATGGATGCAGAGTGCGACATTTTTGAAGAGGTCGAATTTCTGGACGTGAGCGCCAATTCTGTTGCTGACGATTCGCTAGAGGCTCTATTGGCAACGTGGGAAATGCCCCCATTTATCCTGGATCAGTGCGAAAGTAAGTTTTAATGAAAAACTTATAGCTTTTAGTTCTATACCAAATCGAACATAATAAGTTAATGGCGTCTACAATTAGCGTTTCATTTTTTTCCATACATTTGGCGGCCATCCTTATATATAAAGTCATATATAATTATAGTTATAAGTGTTTTTATAAACAAATTGAAAATAAATAAAACAAATATAAAAATAGTTTTTAAATTTTTTTTTGCTGCGAAGTATTATGGGGTGTGAATGTTAATCCGCAGCGGTGTAAGGCTAACTCTTTTTTTCTTTGTGTTTCGACTTCAACACTTTCTACTCTGCTGAAGTGTATGCCATAGTATTTTCGTGGTTGACTGGAACCCATAGCGTAAAGTTGTTAATATTACTCCGCATCAGTTTAAGGGTTACTCTTATTTTCTTTGGGTTTCGACTTTAACTCTTTCTACTCTGCTGAAGTGTTAGCCTTACTATTTTCGTGATTGACTGAGAACCATAACGTAAAAGTGTTAGCATGACACCGTTTCTTTATGACTATAACTCTTCATTTTTTGGGTGTAACAACAATAATTTTTGCCATTTTAATTACGAAGCATAAACACATTAAAGTAAAATTAAATAAACGAATTCAGGAGAATTTAAATTTAAAGGGGAGAGTAGTTACATATGCAAATACTTATGTTAACATAAAGCTGACAATGCACCTGAACTAAATTTCATTTCACATATTTCACCACCAAAAATTTTTAAATGAAAAAAAAAAAAAATAATCATAGAATGTTGGGGGGAGGATTTGATGATACCTTGACTTAATTTTAATGGTCTTTGATTTCAAATAATTTCCCACCGAGATATAGTGAACACCGTAAATTGTTATTTTTCTAAGAAGTTCTGGGACAAGCTTTGCCACCGGCTTGTTTTTCAATATTTCCGCATGAAAAAATTATAGAATATTGTTAAAAGTATACTTCATAATGTAAGTTAACAACACATGTTAATACGCCCGCGAGTTATATCTGAAGATACCACCCACGCTGCAGCTGAGCCACCGAAGGCTGCTGAGCCAGCAATCGCTTTCGCAGTATGAAAGCGATTGTTTATTAAATATGAAATGTAAACAATTTTTAATTTTTGTTTAACGTAAAATTGTTTCGTAGCTTCCATTAAATTTCACAATGAATGGAAACATTTCATAAGTTGAATTATTGCTGATCTTGCAATAATTCAGCTTCCAGCTGGAACTCCTTCTGAGTTCGTGAAGTTGTTCAGCTTCAGAAGTATTTAACTTTAAGTAAGTCTTAGATTGTAGCTGAATGAATAAAGTCTAAGATTGTAGCTGAATGAATAAAGTCTTCATTTAATAAAAACAATTAGTTTTATTGATCGAATAAATATCAAGAAGAATACAAAACTCGCGTATTAAGAGGCAACAATAGCAACAGCGACGGACAACAATAGCCAGCCACCTGCGATGTGAGGTATATTGCGGTATATCCAGTTATATCCGGTTTATTTTATTTGTATGGTTATTGCGAAAAATATAAGTGTCGGATTTTTGTTTTCTTACTTTCATTGAATCTTTGTTGTAGACAGTTAATATTTGTTTGGTTGTTTGTTAACAGTTAATTACCTGTTTCAATCGGTTTTTTTTCTTTCGTCTCAATTAAATTTTAAATATAAAAAAAAAGTGCTGCTCATAGTTAATACAGCTGTTGAGGCATTGAATAGTCGCCTTACCACCCAGCTAGAAGGCATAACAAACGCTATTGGCCAATTGCGCATTCCCAAGTGTATAGGCTCCAGTTACTATTATACCAAATGTACAAAATACGAGTACAACTTAAGATTTCATTAAATCTATACCGGAATTCAACGGAAATGCTTTAGCATATCCAGCTTGGCGAGAAACAGCTCATTTCGCCATGAACTATTACAAGGAAGGTTGTTCAGAAGAACATTATTACATAGCAATGGGAATATTTAGAAATAAAATAACTGGTTCTGAAATGTTATTCGGACATGTTCTAGAAAACGATCTTAGCATTCTTCGCCATGTGGATAAACAACTGACTTTAATACTGGACAACAATAAGATGATACATAGTAATAACGAAATCGTTAATACTACCATAACTGAACAGCAAAATTTAACGATCTCGGGAACATTCCTATTGACGTTTACTTCAACATCCGTAAAAATTAACGGTTCAACCTTCACAACTAAACTATTCTACACTTCCACAACTACATCCTCCAAAAAGCATGGACATGAAGTTTCTACAGCAGAATTGAATTGAAATTCATTTAGACAATACAAACCAGCCAGAACTCGCAACAGTGAGAAAATGTAGACAATGCATTTTCTCAGGACCTTCAACTTGCCAAATTATTCCTAGAAGTTTAGTTCTTAATTATCTTCTTCTTCAAGTGCAAAATTACTACTTATTATTGCTAGCAAATGTTCACAGCATAGCTCAAAAAAATAAATATTAAATAAAGAACTCTGGCTCATCGTTTTTATTTGAGAAACCGATCTGTTTAACTTGTACAAAGGGTTTAAATGAATTTGCTCAATCCATACTCTTAAAAAAATTCACAAAAAAAGTGTTTCTTTTTTCATGTGAAAAGAAAACTTATCCGCTGTTCGCATGGGACGTTTTTCTAAGCCTCAAGGTGCAGGATCGCATAAAACTTGTACAAAAACACAGACTATGCTTAAATGTGCATGGCGACACTGTCCCAAGTGTTCGAAAAAATACAATTCATTAGTTCATTTCAACCAACAGGAATCATCACTTGATATAAGTGATGAGGTAAAAGAAGATTCACCTGCGACTCTGGCAACAACTAATCATACAATTAACAACAAATATGTACATATGAATGCGAGTTGTGTGCAAACAATACTTGATTCCGGCTCACAGATCAATATGGTGACACAGCGACTAGTCAACAAATTATCATTAACCACTACAAGATCCCAACTCTACAGTGAAGGAATCGGTCAACAAACTGGGATCACAACATCAAAAGTGAACGTTGCAATTCGTTCAAGAACATAAAACTTTTCAACTAGATTAGAAGCCTACGTTATGCCGAAACTTATTTCCTTATAACCGACAAGGGACTCTGAAATAACAAATTGGAACATCCCAGATCTTTTACGCTTAGCCGACCCCGAGTTTTTCAAATCTGGTAGAATTGACATGCTTATTGGTGCTGAACTTAACCATAGCCTAATTCGTCCAGAGCAGCAAGAATTAAAGGGAAACTTACCACTCCTACAAAACACAGTCTTTGGATGGATTGTCATTGGGAAAATTGAAGTGTGTTGTGACTCACCGAGTCAACTACTGTAATATCCATAACTGCTTAAAGCCACTAGTTTTAATATTTTACTTAAATCAATGCTTATTTATAGGCATTACCTCTGGTAGCCTATAATAATAATCTGCATTGAGCGCAAAATGCATTCACAGCATTTTAATTAATAATATTTTATTGTTGTAATTACATGCATTTATGGAATTTTATTTACTGTAGCTTGAACTTGGACAATATTAAGCGTAACAAGAGTTCCGCCTTGTGGAAAAGAAAATATGACTAATAAAATGCAACTTGAGCATTTTTACATATGTTAAACAAGAACGTTTCCGTATAACTTGAAACTCGGTCAAGTTATGGAAAAATAGGCATTCTTGTAGATTAAATAAGTGTTACAATTAGCCAATTAGTAAGTAGGTTAAATTTAAGTATGTGACAAAAAACTGTCAACTAAGTAACTAATTAAGAATGCAAAGATTGAGGCAGCCAGATAATTGTTATAAATATCGGTGTTTCAGAGTCGTATGAGAGTCGTGTAAGAGTTGTCAAAAGCTGATAATAAATAAATCGAAATTCTAACCTTAAACCTTCTCCGGAATTCTTTATTTGCGCAAGGATCATCAGTGCACAGATAAAAATTTAGCACGGTGTTTTTAAACAAACGCATGTTTAACTTTGTTGTATTTAATATTGAAATTTTTAAAGCAATTTTTGTTTGAATTAACTAATTTCAAACAAAAATTTGGTTGAGTTACGTTATCGGCATTAAACTGAAAGCCGATGAAGTGAACGCACACACGAAAAGTCGAAATAGATGCGCTTCGTGGTTTTTGTTCTTACTTGTGCTCTTTCATTGTTCAGTTTAATTTGATCGCTGTAGCAGATAACACTATGGAGGAATTGCTCAAAGAGTGGAATTTATTGGATATTTTACCTGCATTAGAAGCCAAGTATTTGTGAAATTTAAATACAGTACAGTGGGTGATCATATTATTAGAGCCACTTGCATATTTTCACAATTTTTCACTTTCCAAAGTTATAGTTGAACACAAACGGATACTTGCATGTGCTTATGATATTTTTAAGACATAACAATGTTTTTAAAAAAAAAATATACAGTTGGCAACGCTGTTAATTTCATAACGTGGCAAGTCGACGCAATTTTGTAAGAGTAGCCGTTATTTCGTTCGAAGAAGCGCTTCAATGCCACGTGGTTCATTTGTGACTTATTAAATTTAATTCAAGTTTTTGAAGTTTTTGTTTTACTTTTTTAATATTGTATTGACATTGTGAAGGTATGTAAATGTTTTTTTGTTTCTTTTGCCTTTTTACGGTGTGGTATTACATATTTTTTAATCGTCTATTGAAAGATTCTTTTTTAACTATGGGAAAGTCCAAAGACCTGTCTCCAAGTAAAATTTCGGAGATAAAAACACTCCTAAAAAATACTGAGCACTCTCAAAGAAAGATAGCGTCGATTGCTTCTGTCTCACGAGCATCAGTGGACCGAATAAAAAATAAACTTGATAAAAAAATGAACTTAGCACCGAAACGTTTAAAGAAATGTGGACGAAAAAAAATTACGACCTGCCGTGACGAAAGAAAAATTAGAGACATTTGCTCGGAAAACAGGAGTGCATCTCTAAAGGATATCACAAAAATTATGCAGACTGCTGGGATTCAAATATCTCCTATGACAGCTCGTCGACGAATAAAGGACTTGGGCTTCGCATGTCGCAGACCTGCAAAAAAACCATTTCTTACACCGGCAATGCAGCAAAAACGTCTAAATTGGGCTAAAGAACACGCAAAGTGGACAATAGAAGACTGGAAAAAAGTATGTAAATTAAAAATTTTATATTTGCTACCATATTTTGACAGTATACTATTTTTGAAAAATTTATTCAAGGTTTGCTTCTCCGATGAATCTTCAGTTCAGATTTTATCTGACAAATCTCAATTCGTTAGGAGAAGAGCTGGTGAGAAATTCAAAGATGACTGCATTGTGAAGCGAGTAAAGCATCCTTTAAGTATCATGGTTTGGTCAGTCATCAGCAGCCAAGGCACAGGTCGCCTGTACATTGTTGAAGGAACGATGAGACAGGATCAATACATCAAGGTTCTAGACACAAAAATGCTACCGCAAGTTCAGGAATGGTTCCCAAACAACAAATTTATTTTCATGCATGATTCTGCTCCTTGTCATAAGGCTAAGAGAGTCACAAAATTTCTTAATGACCAAAAAGTCTGTGTTCTTGACTGGCCTGGAAATTCTCCGGATCTCAACCCTATTGAGAACCTCTGGGAACTCATGAAGCGTGAAATTTCCAAAGAATTCGTGACCAGCAAACGCCAATTAATAGAGCGTTTGATTGAAGTGTGGCACCGAAATGAATCCATAAAATTCAATTGCATCAAATGCATAGAATCTATGCCAAAACGAGTAGCAGCAGTCATTGCAGCAAAAGGTGGAGTTACCAAATATTGACAAAAATATTTTTTAATATATTTTTCTGCAGTTATAAAAGCTTAATGTTAATTTTTTTCTATGCTTTATTACATGTTTTTTACTAATAAAATAATTGTGATGCAAAAACATCGACTATAATGCCTTTTATTTAACCCGAAACTTAGAAAATACGTTTTTTTTAAGGTGGCTCTAATAATATGATCACCCACTGTAGATATCGGATATAAGCACATCTCATATAAGAAAAAATCGCATATAAGAAGTATTAGCAAAAACACCGAGCCTTTTTACATCTTTTCAGTGTTAAAATTGCTTCATATAAGAAAAACACGTATACGAAAAACACTGATATAAGAAATGTTTGTCAAACACCAAAGCTGACAAACGTGTTTGAAAAGGTTTCATATAAGAAAGTATTTGAGATTGTTGGCCACACTGAATATGTTTACATATTCAGGCCACACTATGTTTACATATTCAGTGCATGTAGGTAACTCTGTACATATACATACACGTGTTGTCAAAACGATATGTAATGGACGATAAAAAGAGAAGAAATACAGTTTCTATTAAAACAAAAATTAAAATATTGAAAGACATTCAAAAGGGCAAGCAAAGAAATGAAGTTGAAAGAATATAATATTGGAGTGTCAACGTTATCAAAAATAATAAAAAATTCAAAAAATATAGAAAATAATTATTTTGCATCGAAAAATGTGGACAAAAAGAGAGACAGAAAACCAAAATATGAAGCTCTAAACAGATCAATGTCAATGTGGTTCGAGCAAATGATGCAGAAGGGCGCACAAGTGACTGGACCAGCACTTATGGAAAAGGCTCAACAATTTGCAATAGATTTGGACGTCCCCGACTTCAAACCAAATCCTGGTTGGCTTCAACGGTGGAAAAAAAGCGAAAATATAAATTTTAGAAAACGTCACGGCGAAGGCGCTTCTGCCGACACTGAGTCTGCCACAAATTTCAGGGAATATATTTTGCCTCCATTATTGGAAAAATATGCGTTAGAGGATATTTATAATGCAGACGAAACTGGGCTCTTCTATAAAGCACTGCCAAATGGATCCTATGGTTATGTAGGTCAACAAGTGAGAGGGGTCAAGACACCGAAAGACCGAATAACATTGCTTTTTATAAGCAATGCAACTGGTTCTGATAAATTTGTTTATTCAATCGGCAAATTTAAGCAACCAAGGTGTTTTCGCGGAAAAATCGTTCCCATTCCATATAAATTTAACAAAAAGGCTTCGATGACCAGCACTACATGGTGTGAAATCATTAAAGAGCTAGATGAGAAACTTATAAAAAAGGACAAAAAAATTTTGCTGCTGATTGATAACGCTTCGTGCCACAAACTTGACTTCACACCAGAAAATATTGAAATTAAATTTTTACCACCATGTACCACAAGCATAATTCAACCATTAGATCAAGGTATGTATGGATGTAGATATGTACAGCATTTTTCATTCACATAGAAACGCAACTTAATGTTGATCATTTTATGTTTTATTTAAATTTATTTCAAGGTATTATTCAATCCTTTAAAGCCCAATACAGAAAATGCCTAATTCGGGAACAAATATTAGCGATAGAAGGTGATTAAATGGACAAATTCTTAAAAAGCATTTCAGTTTTAAGGGCGTTGTATATCGTAAAACGCTGTTGGTGGCTTGTAACACCACAAACAATACAAAATTGTTTCAAAAAGGCTGGAATTTTCAAGGCGGACGAATCTAATGAACCTGAGATAACTGAAAATATCTTGGACGATGAATACAGCACCTTTTTAAAAGAAATGTCTGATTTAGAGAATCGTGATTGCTTTGGTACCTTAAATGATACTGAAATAATAAGTGAAGTACAAGGTCAAAATTCTGACGAAGAGGAAGTAGAGCTAGTAACTGAGACAACATCTAAGCCAAGCAGAGAAGAAGCTATTAAGGCGTTATTTGTTTTAAAACAGTATATGGAGTCTGATGATAACAATATTATTAACATTGAAAACGTTTTATTTAATCAGCGTGATAAGTCACTAGTCCAAAGAAAAATTAAAGACTTTTTTTATTCTATTTGAAAGAATATTATTTATATGTATGGAAACATATGCACCTATTTTTAGTCAAACTGTGAACTGATTTTAATTTTGTTATTTTGTTATTTTTGTTTATTTCAATTTAAGTTTTTTATACATATACTCAATTGTTTTGTCAAATTGTGAACTGATTTTATTTTAGTTTTTTTTTTGTATACTGAATTGTTTTGTTTAATAAAATGTTTTTCTTTAAAACATGTTTTTTTTACTTTTTATTTAAATATATTTACATATTCGTATAAGAAACAGATTTCTTAAATGCGTACGTACGCATTAAAATAAAATATATTTCAAAGTTTTTTAAAATTCACCACTCATTTTAGACTCAACCTACCACTATTTAAAATTTGCAAGTGACAACACTGGTCATCCTCAGTTTGCTAGTGCCATCTGTTAGCGCTATCAACTGTTAACATAGCTGCAGTTATATATTTAATATTAAATCAACATCAAAATGTAACAGAGCTGTTTGGATCGGTGTAAACAGAGTCGACTTATTAATCAGTGGGTCATGGGATCGATCCTCACGGTGGGCAACTTAATACTTTTTTTTTTTTTTGATGTGAATGCGTTTATGCTGTTGTTGGTACATGCTTTTGTTTTCTTTTTGCATAGTGCAAAAAAAATTAACAATTGCCCACAAGTGCGTTGAAATAACAATGACAGTAACATAAAAAGCTTCGCTTCTCTCGTGTGTCCAACGACGCACCTGTGTTTTTTCTATTTTAATAAATTGATAAACATAGCAAAGTGCAATGAATCAGAATTTTGTGTAATTTATGGTATTACAAAAAAGACATTAAATTTTATAAAGTGCCTGAGTGCAACAAAAAAGATGCAATCATATTCTTATACATAACTCACTCGTGTTTGTTTAGCACAGTGTCAACTGTGGCAGATTAAATCGGAAATTTATAAAAACAGATTATTAAAAAACACGGCACATGGAGTGCTACAATTATTTTTTCGACATCGCGATGTTTTCATTTCGGTGGTTTGAACACTTGCGTGGTCAAACTGTTTGAACAACGATTTGATGAAGAATTTGATAGTGTGAACAGCCCTTTTCGTACCACTTTTTTCTGTTTCTCTGTTATTTCTATTCGTTGATGTGTTTCACAGTGTTTGGTTGACAAAAGAACTTTCACTCCTACCTTGTAATTATATATAATGGCTCAATATAAGCTCAAATAAAATTAAATAAGACGGCGCATACGTAACATAGCTTTTAATTTGTTTTCAATTTCCTATTTGCAGTTTAATTTGGATAGTGAAATTATATTACTGAGCAGGAATGTGGCTCCTTCGATAAGAAGCGATTCAGAATCTTTGGTAAGTGTTGTAATACATGTACGTTAACACTGACTTACTACCATATTTTTTCAAATTTCTATGTTCCGTGTTCTTCATAGAAGTATCCAATCAACGTTATAACAATTTTAGAGGAGACTGAAAAGGGGAGAGAAGCTGTTCAATTTTGTGCGGCCAACAATTTTTTACTTGATGTTCATAGACAGGATGTCGTCAATATTTTAATTGACAAGCTATTGAGAACGGGACTTAGGGTAGGTTGCTCGGAATTCCGCGCAGTCGTAACGCAAATTAAAGAAATTTTCCCAAAAGAGAGTGAGGTACATTATTTTTTCTTATATATGAAAATTCTCATTTTAATTGACTAATACTTCATTTTGCAGGATTATTATTTCACGCCCAGGGGGCCTAGAAAGAATCCTGGAGGCAGGCTGTACGACAAGTACCGAAATTTAAGAAATAAAAAAATTAAAGTCGACAACATCATCAGTGAAAATATAGCTGGTAACGACGATGATCTTGACCACGAAGAAATAAATACAGATACCTGTGAATTCCTGCGATGCCAAATGCAGAAATGTATTAGTGAAAGTATTTCCACTGATAGTGCAACCACTGCTGTTTCTGACTCCTGGACGCAAACTTTTATTTTGAGACGTAGAGATTTAAAAAGGTGCAATAACAACACAGAATTTTTGAGTTATTGGCCAGCGTTTAAGCAAGCTTTGGGATATCTATTGGTAAAATAACAAAATTAAATTTAAAAAACAATTTTTTGCAAAATATTTTTATTTACAAATTGATTATGATTTCTCCATTCTATTTCCTGGGAAAGAAAACTGTTTTTTGGATAAATGGGATAATTTTGCTACAAATATTACCACTTACTATGAGAGTGACCTTAAAGACAGATCTTCCAGAGAGAAGTTCGTGTGTAGCAAGCAAATCAAAAACAAAGGTTAAATGCTATATAACCTGTATATCGCGTTGGGCGTGCTTAAAGATTAAAAAATTGCTTAAAGATTTTAACCCTGTGTTCAGTGTTTATTTTCATCACGTCTACTTTTTAATAATCAGCAAGTTTTCCAATGCAGTTAGTATCAATTATTTTTGTATCTGTATTAATTTTCAAGTAACTGGAATTTAAACATTTAATTAATGGATGTACAATCCATATCAGTTAACGAAAATAACTGCTTTTGCTTTTGTAGATTATTTCGGATTTTTTTTCATTATTTCAAGAATTTGAATGAAGGAAAATAGTAATAGCATAAAAAATGGAACCATCTTCAATATTTCTTAAACTACCTGTGGTGGAAAAACCGAAGTTGAGGGTTAAGATCTTTAAGCAATTTATATATAGATACTCTTCAAAACGTTAATAAGGTCATCACATGTCAGACCTGTGTAATAAATTTTTTATTAAAATAATAATATTTTTTTTTTTAATACATTTATTTGCAGAAAGCATTGACTACATATTAGCTACTTTGCTGAATAGCATAATATTACCCAGCGCTCGATTTAAAAATGAAAAAGGACAATGCAGTGGCAGGTATACTATTGCAGATGCAGAAGAAAGTTTCACCGTGCACTTAAATTGCGTGAACAATATAAGTATCAAAATTGAACAGCTGAAAAATAAGTATTATATTTCAAATGCTACTCTTCAACCATTTGTCATTGTAATTGGAGATGACATTTTTAATTTGAAACAGTTTTATATATATTTTGATGCAATATTATACAAATGTAGTTCTTATAGGGAATGCTTAAATTTATGTTTTAAAATATTTCAAGTGTTGGACTTAAAATATGCTAAAGCCAGCCAAAATGTTTGGATGTTTATCCAAAAAATTTTTTTGACATAAAAACCACTTCGGATTGTTCTACTCCAGCAGTAGAATTAATAATTAATTTCTTGAGACATTAAAAAAAGTAAAATGACATACTTTTGCTTTAAATGCGGTAATAATTTTGATTCTATCAACATTTTGATTGATCACTTAAAAACACATTTTTTTAATAGAATAGACCGTTTTGAATGAGCGCAGCCTAACTGCAAGCAAATATTTACCCAAATTAAAACATTTAAATTGCATTTGTCAAGAATACATGAAGCGTCGTTTTCAGTCGAAAATAAAAAATTATACTGTGGAACAAAACATATAATTCCTTTCCAACACACAATTCAAAAAAACAATATTTCAGGAGTTATCGACGAGCCAAATATTTCTCAGTCAATAGTGTCCAAACAAAACTTAAATTCAGATGTAAATAACCTGATATCAGCAATTGTAAGGAAGTTATTATTATTCTGCCTTAAATTGTATGCTAAGGACAATTTGCCTAGACAAGATGCTATGGACATACAAGCGTCATTAAAAGATATTATATTTACTCTTGGTGAAATTATTTCTTTAATAAGTAATAGAAATGCTTCTGACGAAGATGCCCTGCATTCTTTAAAACAATTTTGTTGTGATCCATGCAAGAATTTTAATAGCGAATATAAATTTTTTCAATACATCAGTGATCAAGGTCTCTATAAGTCATCGAAACCATTTCCAATTTCATGCTCCTTAGCAAGAAACCTTAATTGTGGTAACCCAACTCTTAAACAGAATTTCGTCAACTTTTATTTAATGCCAGTCCGTTTTCAAATAATTAAATTTCTAGAACTTCCAAATATATTCCAAACAATAATGGATAACTTAAATTGTTCTCTGGCCAGCGAAAAAATTGTAAATTTTGTAAATGGAAAAATGTACATGTCAAAAAAAAATTTTTTAAAAAAAGAATATGTTTTACCGTACATTCTTTACTTTGACGACTACGAAATAAACAACCCTCTTAGTTCCCATAGCGACGCAATCTGTGCAGCTTACTTCTTTTTTCCTAATATTCCAGATATTTTTCTTTCTAAGTTAGATTTCATTTTTCACTTCGGATTTGTTCGAACGCGAAATTTAAAAATTTTAGGTAACGATGCTACTTTTTTCAGCTTATTAAGGAGATTAAATTTCTGGAAGAACACGGCTTAGATATTTATGTAAATGGTAACACTTTTAAGGTTTTTTTTGTGCTAGGAGCAGTAGTTGGCGATAATCTCAGTTTAAACAGCATTTTAGGATATTACAAATCTTTCAATTCCCATTATTTTTGTAGAGCATGCAAAGCTGATAAATCATTGTCTCGTAGGTCTTTTCAAGAGCATACACATTTGTTAAGAAATAAACAGAATTACCAAGACGATCTCTTCCGAAATAATCCATCCGCAACGGGAGTGTTTGAGGAGTGTATTTTCAATGACATAAAATCTTTCCATGTAGCCGAAAATTTTGTATTTGATGCTATGCACGATTTGTTTGAAGGCATTTTTATGTATGATATATGCAACGTACTTCTTCAGCTTACAAATAGCTGAATAAAGACATCACTCTTCAGCAGCTAAATAATAGGAAAGATTTGTTCTCTTATGGAGAATCTGAAATAAAAAACATATCTCCACCCATACAGGAATCTAGAATCAGGACCATGACATTAAAAATGACTGCACGAGAGTGTTGGACATTTTTACATTTCCTTCCTCTTATGATTGGAGATTTAATTCCGAGGGATAATAAATATTGGGCATTGTTATTGCTGCTTATTGAAATAATGGACATGGTTTTGCGACCAGAATTCGATCACGAAAATATTAATCTATTAAAAAAACTTATTGAAGCTCACCACACCTTGTATATAAATTTATTCGGGGAAACGTTGAAACCTAAGCACCATTTCCTCACCCATTATTCGACATCAATTTTACAATGTGGTCCTTTAAAAAAAATTTGGTGTTTTAAATTTGAGGCAAAGCACCGGCCATCTAAAGTATATGCTAGAAGCATAACCTCTCGAGTGAATCCCCCATTGACACTTAGTAAAAAAGCTTGCTTAAAATTCTCAGAATTTCTAATAAAATATGAAAATGGATTAAAAAAAACCGTCGTAGAAATCAACGCTTTCAAATACTACGCTTTAAATGAATTACCCTTTTTCCAGAACATTAACCCTTCGATGCGTGAACAGGTCCCTAGGGACCTATTGCGTTTTCAAACGTAATTTACTCCTATTTCGGCCAGGACAACACCCCCCCAAAGTTACCATGTATTCCAAGAGAATTTTGTGGAGAATCGTTTAAAAAAAAATCAAGGCAATCCGACCAATGGTTTAGGTGCTACACCCATTTAAATCAAATACATGCGCGGATGCGTGAACAGGTCCCTAGGGACCTTGTACTGAAAATGCAATAAAACACTTATAAATGCATTTCGCTACCTTAATATAGAAAGACCCTATCTCAAAAAGCCCTAAGTCAATAGGAGAAGGAGAAAACTTAATAAAAAATGAAGTTCTGTAGTTTCGAATTTTTTGTAAACAAATTTTTTTATTAAAAACTTTAAGTGATGTAGCGATGTTACAATTCTTTTTACTGTAGAAATTGCAGAACTTTGTTTTTTATGAAGTTTTTTTCTTCTCCTATAATGTAAAAAAAATTGAGTTAGGGCCTTTCTATATTAAGGTAACGATTTGTTCTTCGCTTTATTATAATTTTTTTATTGTTTCAACATATCACAGATGTGTTCTGTGAATTTTTGGTAATTTTTGGATAATTATTATTATGCTTTCAAAATAATCTGGTAGTTTATTTTTGCACTATTTATATTACGTCCTTCCTTGAAAACATAATGAAGTGGTAGTTTATTTTGGTAATTGTTTTTCTTTGGAAACATAATAAACCAGTTCTTAAAATTTCTACCTATACTTCACTAATCTCTTTTATGTACAAAGAGCAGATGTGCATAGTGCAGGTAACCAAAAGGCCAGGTAGACGTATGAAAGAGTATATAAGAGGTTCTAATTTCGTCAGCCAACTCATTCTAAGTTCAGACAGTGAGCAGTAAAGTGTGATATATAAAGTGAAAATAAAAGTAAGAAAATTGAAATTACCGTAGTACAAGATACCAGGAAATAAGTGTACATGAAAGACGTGCAGTTGATGACAGATTTGCTAATTTTATGCAAGAAGAGCTGAGCGGTGACGAAGCCTATGATGCTTTTGGCAATACAGCTGAGAATGATGACGACTCCATATATGAACCAGGTTTTCATGGTGATGATTCGGACGCAGAAACTCAACAACATATTGAAGTCAATGAAGAAAGTGATGACAGCGATGTTGACGGCGAAGAAAACAATGCACAGCAAACAAATGACAATTACTACTATGGTAAAGATGGCACACAATGGTGTAAAACAGCACCCCCTAATTCTCGCATTCGAGCTCATAATGTGGTTGACTTCACAAGAAGGAGACCAGGGCCAAACGAAGCGGTACATGATCCCTTCACTATATTCCGCTCCATCATCAGTGAAGACATAGTGTACATAATATTACGCGAAACTAATAGGAAAGCCAGGGAAGTTACAGCTGCATGGAATTTGGCAAATCCAACGAAGATAAAGGAATGGAATACCATCACACTAAAGGAGTTTGATGCATTTTTGGCTATTATTCTACATGCTGGACTCACCAAATCAAATACCGAACCTGCTAGAGAGTTATGGGGCCCAACACATAACCCAATATACAAAGCTGCTTTGTCCTACGATCGCTTTATGTGCATCAAACAATTCATCAGATTCGACAATGCAAATACACGACAGCAGCGACTAATCACCAGCAAAACTGCGGCAATTGATGATATTTGGGAAATGTTGCAGTCAAACTTAGCAGCAACTTACACTCCGCATGAGTCATTGACAGTTGATGAGCAGTTATTCCCCTACAGAGGCCGTACCCGCTTCACACAGTACATTCCTTCTAAGCCTGCGAAGTATGGAATAAAGGTATGGTGGTTGTGTGACTCCAAATCATACTATCCCGTCAAAGGTATGATCTATTCTGGTAAATTGCCAAACCAGGATCGTGAAGTAAATCAGGGCCAAAATGTTGTACTTACGCTTATGGAGAGATATATGGATACTGGCCGCACAGTTTATGCAGACAACTTCTTCACAACGTTGGATTTGGCACGTGTTTTGATGAGGAGGAAAACGGGCTACGTTGGAACAGTTCGCGCAAATAAGAGGTTCGTACCGCATGAGTTCCAGAAAAATCGCCAGCGTCCTGTCCTCACCACATTGTTCGGCTTCAACGATGGCGATATAGCCAAATCATATGTGCCAAAACGAAACAAAGCTGTTCTTCTTATGTCTACTCAACATTATACTTGCACCCTACAGCATTCTGGACTACAATGCTAATAAATCTGGCGTAGATGTGATGGACCAAATGCTGGGCACTTACTCGTGCAAACGCTCTACACAACGCTGGCCATTAGCAATGTTTTACAATATGGTATACGTTTCTGCACTTGCTGCATTCACCATATACATCGAAATGCAGCCTAACCAACGAAGTGATCGACGACGGGCGTTTCTCCAGCTCCTCACCAGGCAGTTGGCAATGCCAAACATTGAGAATCGGGCCCTAAACAACCAAATCACGAAGCATCCAAGGATACGCAATGCAATGGAGACATTTGATGTCAGGGTAAGAACAAACTGCTCCAATTTCACAACCAGACTACTAATTTTGTTTTTTTTTATTTTTTTTTATCTTTTCAGATAAGACCAAGACCGGTAGAAGTCAATTCACTAGCATTTGCGCCAAGGACGAACAGGCCGTCATGCCGCCTATGCCGTTCTGAGTACGGACGGCAGCGGAAAACGAGGGCCTACTGCTTCAATTGCGACAATGCTGTTTGCGGAGAGCATTCTACAGTCCTCCACCGCTGTCATACTTGCGAACAGGCCACGATGGACCAAAAGCAGCAACAACAACAATAGAAAATAAGATGTTTTATATGTTAATTTTATTCACTTTCATATGACCCATGTAAAAAAATAAAAAAAAAAAATTCTAAATATAAGAAAATTTTTTAGACAAGAAATGTTCTTTAGACATTAACATAAAAATAAAAAAATTTTTGCAATTTTTTTTCATAGTAAAATACTTAAAAATAAAAAAAGGTCCCTAGGGACCTGTTCACGCATTGAAGAGTAAAAAAATGTTCACGCATCGAAGGGTTAAAGAATCTGATGCAATACCTGGGACTTATAAAATGGCAGACAAAGTTTTGTACAATCAAAAACCTTATAAAACAAAGGATTATTTAACATGTGTGTTTGAAAATATGAAACTGTTTCAAGTTATAACATTTTTAAGTAACACTAATCAAACTAATCTTTTCGTTGTTTGCAATCAAATAGAAATCAGAACATTTGATAGACACTTTCAATCGTTTGAAATTGGTAAAAAATTTAACAGATCCGTCTACATTAAAAATGTAAAGTATTTCACGAGCCCACCAATTTGTATAAATACAATTAATAACGGAAAAACATATTTCAGAAATAAATACTTATGAATTTAAAATTTTTCAACAATTACACTGGCTTACAAATTTTAATGTTTATCATTCCATACAATCTCTGATAGGCAAATGCTTTGACTTGTTTTGTGAAACCACCATTATTTTTAATTATCTCAGCAGGAGCGGATCTAGCGAAAAATGGCTCGCAGAATTAACATTTTTTTTCAAAATTAGAAAACACTTAAATAAAAATAAAAAACTAAATTTTTTCTAAATTTATTTTAAGGGGTGAAATTGGGTAATTTTAATATCAAAATATTATATTTTTTAAATAATATCGTCGATACGTATTATATTATACGATATTATTATTTAAGTGTTTTCTAATTTTGAAAACAATTTGTTAGTTCTGCGAGCAATATTTCGCTAGATCCGCCACTGTACCTCAGTTTTCCAAAAACAGGTTACTTTTAATTTTTTATATTTTTTAACTTATTTTTACTACAAAATCTTCCCCAATACTTCATATATTTTATCTTTAACTTCATGTTATTTACCAATATATGTACTTATATATATGTATATAACATATAACGTATGGTGAATGAAATCGAGACACGTGTTCCACAGTAAAAATAAAAATTTCTGGAAACTAGCAACAACAACTTTTAATGCAAAAATGTAACGGTACATGTCATTGATCACATGGCATAAAAATATTCGAATTATATTTCAAGTTAGTTGTGAAAATGTCATTGAACGAGTTTGAGCGTCGAAGAATCATTTGTAATTTTTGTGAAAAGTCCCAATAAGACCAAAAATGAAATTTTTCACCATTTCAAAGACATGGGATATAAAAAATCAACTATATATAAGACAATTCAACTATTTAGAAATAAAAACCAAATAGAAAGAAAAACTGGTTCCGGTAAAAAGTGTGTTTTACAAGACAGCAAAGTTCGTGCTCAGCTGAAAGCCGATACAGTGGGTCGGACTGCAAAATCTTACCGGCAGTTGGGAAGAAAATATGATGTGGACAAAAATACTATAAAAAAATATTTGAAATCTATGGACGTGCAAATTAAAAAAAGACAAAGTAAGCCGGCAGCTACGGAAAAGCAAATAAAAATTATAAAATCTAGGCTGAGAGCGCTTTCTGGAAAATACTTTGCAACAACTGCTACTTACAAGTGTGTGATGGATGATGAGACTTATTTCACTGTGGAAGGCAACGAATGGCAGCCAAAACATTATTTCGAGTCTCACAATCACAAAGCACCAGAAAGAGTCAAATATATCCAGAAAACAAAGTTTCCAGGAAAAGTTTTATTGTGGTTGGCAATCAGCGAGCGTGGTATCAGTGAACCGATTTTTTTCAAAGGTGGTTTAGCAGTCTCTGCTCAAACTTATACCGAAAAATGTATGCCTGTGCTTCAAAATTTCATTAAAAAATATCATAGCCGCGATAAAATAGTTTTCTGGCCAGATTTGGCATCGTCACATTATGCAAAGGCAACCTTGCACGATTTGGAAAAGCGTGGTATTGAATTTGTACCGAAGGATTATAACCCACCAAATGTTCCACAGCTGCGACCAATTGAAACTTTTTGGGCGAATTTGAAGAGAAATGTGTACAGTGAGGGATATACAGCAAAAAATACAGGCTGCCTAACAAATAAAATCAAAAAAGAGCTCAAGAATATCGCGACACAAGTGGAATTCAGGAGTCGATGAGGACACTGCCTCAAAAAATACGAAAAGCAAACCGTTACGGAGTAAATATGTTTTTGTAAATTTAGTTTACATTTCAAAATATTGGAATAAATCTTTACTTATACTTTAAAAACTTTTTATATATTTTATTTTTTAAACGACACAATTGTCCAGATTTTATTCACCATACGTTAGATGTATTTATATTTCACATAATATTATAATTATACATTTTATAAAATGTATTTAAAAATAAAAAAAATGGATTTTAATAAATGAACTATTTTAAAAAAATGCGTTTTTATTAATTGCAATAAAAAATTAGGATTCAAAGAAACAAAAATGCTTAAAAGAAGTAATTTTTGTTATTATTTTCAAACAATTGCATTTTTGTTTCAAACAATAAATTGTTTGAATATACCTATTCTTGCTTAATATATTCAAGCAAGGCAGTGCTTAAACGAAACAAAAACTTCTTAGAATGAACAATTTTTTGTTGGTTTTTTTAAGCAAGTTTGTTCACGAAGTAAGAATATTTTTGTTTAATTTATTTAAGCAGGAAATTGCTTAGAACAACCCAAAAACGTCACGAAATAAGAATATTTTTGTTTAACTTATTTAAGCAAAAAATTGCTTAAAATAAACTAAACACGTCACGAAATAAGAATATTTTTGTTTAATTTATTTAAGCAGGAAATTGCTTAGAACAACCCAAAAACGTCACGGAATAAGAATATTTTTGCTTAGATTATTCAAGCGCGAAATTGCTTAAAACAACGCAAAAACGTGCTCGGTGCTATTTTAAGCATGTTTTGTCATAATTTAAGCTTGAATTTGTTCGGTTTTTTTCTTAGTGTGGGGATAACCCAGTACAACGTAAGTATACAAAGGGGCTGGTGAGCCTTTAGAATAGTACACAAATAAAAGGGGCATTTTAATGCTTCGACTGACGGCAACGCCTTGCTGCACATCTACCAAAAAAGGCAACACGCGATGTACTTCTATACTCTAGAGGCACAAATGTAACTCGTGCATTTTTTTAAATAGGGACAGTCGGTAGGATCGTTTAGAGAAGAACCTACGGGTATCCTCATAGGGAGGATACCAACATTTTTGGCGCAGCCGGTAGGTTTGTTTAGAGAAGAACCTACGGATATCCTCATAGGGAGGATAAAAAATAGGTTGGTAACTTTCTTCGATTTACTGCTAACGATGTCTCTCCACTCTACAAGCAACATCCAGTTGCACTTCCTGGAACCTCCCCATCCGTGTACGACCCAGCCTACAACACTTAAGTATTCAAAAGAAGAGTTGGATCAGCTTTTTAAGGATTTAAGCTCTCCTTCCTCACTTGTTGACGAATACGTTCCATCGTCGACGCAGGCAAGTACAGATGCAATTCCAGTTTACGTCCCCACTACCAAACACGAAGGCCCCAAACCCATCACCATAGAGGAGTACCGAAGGAGACAAGCTTCTAAAAACCCCAGAGATGTCGCACCATATTTTAAACCAGCCAGTCCTTATAAGCCCAAAAAACGAGGAGGCCGGCAGCGGAAGTTACGATCACAACTCGTTGAGCTTCAACGTCTAGCTGCCGTCGCTATTGGCGACAACCTGAGGAACCTTTGGGCGGAGATGAAGTTGGTTCGTAAATTAATTAAATAACTTTTATTTTAAGCCTTTTAAGAATAAAAACAAAAAAAATAAATAAAACTACTTCCTCAAAAAAAAAAAAAAAAAAAAAAAAGTAGGAAGTAAAATAAAATGAAACGCAAGCATTCACCAGGTAATTAGTTCAGAATATTAAAATCAATGAGTTGAATGATCGCATTTCCAATACTAGACAGTTTCAACTGCAATAATATAGAGAGAAAAAAAAGAGAAAGCATTTTTTTTTTGTCTCGAAGAAAACAAAATCGAGTTTAAACGAAACAATGCACTCAGAGAAAAATATGAGAGAAAACACAGAGTGCTGAATAAATTTCAATATTTAATAGAGCGGAATTAAATTACTAATCAACTAAATTCTTAAAGTAATACACGACTTCCTTTTCTTAAATCGTTTAATTTTTGCGCGTTTCACTCACTGGGAAAACGCAGTATTGTAGATGAAAGATGATTTGACGGAGTGTACTTACGCCTAAAACTATTCGGCTGAATTAAATAAATGGGTGTGGACACCTAAGAGAGGACCCCCCAGCCAAACGCCAAAATGCAGTATATACGCAGCGTTTATAACAGCATCACGGGCAGCGAACCGCCAGTCGCCAACCCACAAGGAGTCAATGCACAACAACTAGCAGATATGGTAAACGTAATGACAGAATTGGCCAATGCCTTCAAAGCACAGCAACAAGTAATCCAAAATAGTAACAGGCTCCAACAAGACGTTGTCGCAGGAGAAATCGACACCGCAGCCGTCGGACAACGAACAACAGCAAGAGTAGATGCCGACCTTGCAGATTTGGACCGTGCAAGCTTTGAGAGTCGCTACAAAGCAGAAAAAGCCAAGAATGAACTATTGGCTGCACAGGAACTTAGCGACGATAAACACACAGAACCATCCACCGACGAAGCTGTAGCCTATCTGCGCGCTAGATCAATAGGGAAAATAGTAGATGAAACCTACCAAGCATGGATGAGTAGTATAATCCGCGAATATTTGACTAAACGTAAACGAGTATCACCATTTGTTGAAGCAGCAGTGGTCAATGGAGCAGCCTCTTTCCACATGGCAACATTAGGCAAGATCACACATTGGGATATGCACACGTTAATGAAGCATAATGACAACATACAAATGGTTGAAAGAAGCACATTCCGATTTTTAAACATGATATTAGTCGTCCCATTCACCTCAATGTCTCTCAAGGCGTTAAACTACCTCAGGCCTGCCGTGCAAGGGGAAAGTACACTCTCTACCTCACGCCGATGGACACTCCTTTCGACTATCATGTTGATTTTAAGACTAACCATAACAGGCCTAGCCGTCAGATATCTTTTTACCCCTCTATTCTGGCTAGCAATAAGTTTTATTATTACGCCCAATGCAATAACACCACCGCCGCAGCATACGCCAATCGACACCGGCCCGAGCTACTTAGCGAATACGATCCAGACAATTTCACCTTGGATAAAATCTTCGATAAGTTCAAGCGGAGACTTCGCCCATGGAGCTATGACGAGTATATCGACTCTATGGACAGCTCCACAAAACGAGGATTTTATAACAACGTTAGGAGAGAAATGGAAAATGGACGAAAAATCTCGAGTGGCATCACTCCTTTTACAAAGCTCGAAAAGCTTAGCACAAGCAAGTACAAGCCTCCAAGACTCATTCAGGCACGTAACCCCACATTTAACCTCGCTTACGGGAGGTATGTTAAGCCGCTCGAGCGCGCTCTTAAAACAGACATCCACTTCGGCAAGGGAACTTATGATGAAAATGGTCGAAAAGTCCACATCCTTAGTCGACGATACAAATACTATACTGAGGGAGACCATTGCACCTTTGACGCGCATGTCACTATCGACATGTTACGATTATGCCACCGTTTTTATGAACGAAGCTACCAGCAGGACCCAGAATTACGCAAGTTGTGCAAGAAAACTATCAAAAACACTTGCAGGTCCCGAGACGGCGACTACTACCGCGTTAAAGGAACCAGAATGTCAGGCGACGTTGATACCGGGTTTGGCAACAGTCTCATCAACTATTATATCCTCCGCCACGCCCTACACACAATCGGTATACGAGGCGACGCCATCGTCAACGGAGACGATTTCATTCTTTTCACAGACGTACCAATACCTACGGACGCTTTCGCGCGATTACTACGCGCATATAATATGGAGACGAAGATGGGAGAGAGTCAGCGAAGTATTCACCGTGTTGACTTTTGCCGTTGTCGCCTCATTTATCATCCTGATGGGCATCCAACGATGGCTTTCGATCCGCAGCGAAACAAGGAGACGTATGGCGCGACGTACCTTCCCTACACCGAGCGCCAATATACCGCGTATTGCAAGGTAGTTCAACATTGCAATTACACGATTAATATCAACTCACCAACACATAAACAATGGCACCAACTGGACAAGTTAAAAATAACACGTTTATAGTTTCAACGAGCGGTACTCAAAGCGTGATTCCTTTGAAATCTAAAAGCAGAGTAACCCGAAAAATTTATAAAATCTATATTACCGCTCAGCGCTGCTCATATTACACTCAGCCAATCAGAGCTCGACAACACAACAACGCCATTTTATCCATGCTGCTTCCGATCATGGCCTTTGGCCGATCAGCAGCGGTAAAATGGCGCTGTTGTGTTGTCGAGCTCTGATTGGCTGAGTGTCGTCGTCGTCGTCGTCGTTCAAATTGTTTTATTATTTTTACTGCGCATAATACAAGTTTTGATATTAGTGTTTTGCGCAACAAATAATTTATGCATAAGTATGTATATTGTATACATGTGATATGTAAATATATTTTTTAATTAAAATACAAAGATTATACATTCAATAAATTAGTATGTCTAAAGATTCGCACGGGTATACATGGCCGGGGCATAATTATTTAGGGCCTGGAAATTCTATAAGTAAAGAATATATTAAAAATTTTCCACCAGTTGATGATATAGATTTTGATGCTTTAATACATGATTTAAATTACGAACTTGCTATACGAACTGAGGAGATAAGAGAAGCTGATAGAGAAGCAATTAAAAATTTTGTTACAGATTATAGAAGACATGGTAGTATAGCTGAGCTTGCTGGTATCGTTGGATTAAGTATTAAATATGGATTTGAATCTATATTTGGAGTTCAATATCCAAGTATGAGTAGTAAACGAAAACAACAAACATTACAAGAAAGAGTTTATGCTGAAAGAGAAAGACATATTGGTGCAGAGTGGACAAGGTGTCGTGAAGATCCTAATAATTGTGGATTTCAAAATATAGCAGACTTTAAAAAAACTTCTGCAATATCAAAGCAAATATACGAGTCGTACAGAAAAGGTGGATTTCATTATAATCAAATTGAAAAAATTTTTAATGAGGAAAGAAATAGTGGCGCCAACACCAATTCCGATCAATCCAAGCGACAACGATACGACGACGTTCCTGCTGAAGAAAATAGTAAATCTGTTGAATACGCTGCAGAACCTACTAATCGTGCTGCTATTAATAACACTATGGATGTTGATGTGCAAGAAAATATTCAGAACCAAAGTGGTTCAGGTCGTGGACCTAATACGGGGGCGCGTCAGGGGGCGACGTCGGGAGGATCAAATTCCTCTAACGGAAATGTACCAGATATAACATGGATTCATCCAAGTCAACCATGCAAAAATAATATTTTAAAATTTTCTAAACAACGTATATTATATTCTTATGGATATAGTACAGAAAATATTCAAGAAGATAATATTGATAGAATTACAACATCTTTGGCATTAATACCAGTTGATTTTGTACCATTTTATTTAAGTCATGCTGAATTTGAAATGTTACCATCAACAGCTAAAGTATTAAAGGTAAATTGTTATGTTACACCATTAGGAACAAGAACTGCATTTGATGTTGGAGCAACTATAAGTGGTACTGCAACGTCAGAATATATACCTATTGGAATTATGGCAAAAGGTTTAAATTCGGAATTTTATGGAAAAAATGTTAGCTATACAACCGACGGAACAAATCCTATGAAAGTTACTGGAATAAATAAAATTAACGTTGAAGAAATATTTAAAAAATATTATGATCATATAAACTCTAATGCAATGTGTGTTCCGACACCTATTTCTGAATATTATGTACATGAATGGAATCGCAGTACAATGCCAGATCCACCACCAGATGATTATATGTTACATGATAGAGGATGTGTACGTATGGATGAAAAAATTCATCAATTTTTAATAAATCAAGCTGTAGGACATCAAATTATAAATTATGAATATGAACCAAAAAGTGGTTATATAAAACGTGGAAAAGAGCATTATATACCGTATACAAGAAGAAAATATAAAGTACATTCTGATGTCGTTAGACCACATAGTAGTGCATTACAATTTTTTAAAGCAGGAACTAAAGTTGTTCCAGGAGATATTGGTTTAAGTGCAAATGTAACTTCACAAATTGTAATAAACAATTTAAATGATGCCTACTATAGAACAATTGAATCATATGGTACTTATCTTCCACTGCATGGTGGAGTTGGTTATAAAGCTCAACCTCAATTACATATTGGTATTTTAGCAACACCTCAATTAAAACCATCTGATACTTCTCCATCTTATTTAAATAGTGCTAGTTATTGGAAAATTTAATGTTCCATTGAGATTGAAGTAAATTTATCTTCTGCATTTAGTAAAATTGATAGTATTAGTTGGCCACTTGAAGTTAATTTTTCTGCAAATTACGATCGTTCATATACAGACGGCCAAACTCTATTTGGTGTTACAGACGAAAAAAATGGATCTATAAGCGTAAATCAAGAATCAGATGATGAAAACGATGATGATGATTTTAGTGAAAATAATGATAATGATTTTCATATTATTCATTCTTCAACAAAAAACTCAAATTGTAATTTTTATTTATTTATTATATTTTTCAAATAAAGTATAAGTTGACATTGGATGTGGTTTTTTCTTATAATGTTTTAACTTATTATAACTTTTCCATTTATATGTAAATATTCTAGATCTAAATGCTTTGTCATGAGGGAATACGTCATTATTTGACAATACAATTATTGGAGTTCTACAAATTACAGCATCATTACAATATTTTACTTTTGCTGTTACAGTATCTCCTCCAAATAACATTTTTAGAGTTTCTGTTGCAGATGCTTCTAATATTGGTTCATTCCATAATATTATTCTTTTATCTACACATTCCATTAAAGGAAAAGAACAGTATCTATTGCAATTGCCAACTTGACCAAAATTTAAACAAAAATGTATAAATGTATCAAAAAAATAATTTATTCCAGCATTTGGTGGAGATAATATGAATAAAGTGTTTTTTTTCGGAATTTTTTTATCAATTATACATAAAAAACGTTTCAAAAATTTTTTTATTTCAAGTTCGTTATTTGAAAATTGATATTTTAATATATTGTAGTGGCACAGCATGACCACTATACCGTACATGCCAAACAATTAGTAATAACACAAAGTTAACCCAAATAATTTGTTCTCTTTCTTTTATTCTTTCGTACGTTGCACCAATGCTGATCATGTTGCATTCAATCGCAACACTTTTTACTACGGCCAGCGTGAGTAATGCAATCAATGCATTTGCTGTCACACTGACCTAGCCAACTACGTAAATGCAAGCGCAGCATAATTTCTTATTGGCTGCGACGTTAATGAATGAAAGAAAAACTAATAAACGACTGACTCAATGTATTGAGTGAAATTAAAATTGGAGGAGGAGTTTAGGAAAGTGGGGATTTTTGAGTAGTATTATTTTAATATAAATAAGCCACAAATTTTTAAATAAAAATTAGAATTAATCTAGCTTAAAAACTAGTTGGTTTTCTTTCTTTTATACCAAGAGCGGCAGCAATGCCATAATTTTCAGTTTGCCGAAGTTGGCAGTTAGTTGAAACTCTTTTAGCTACATATCTTTTACATAAGAAAGATTCTTAAATAAAGAGGTTGAAAATAATAAAATTATGTTTTCTTTTATTATTCTACTTCAACCTAAATTTCACAACTAAGCTCCGGTCACTAACTGACCAGCCAATGGATCACGAGTACTTTTCGTCGGTAACGCGAAATTCATCGGCTTGTTGTGATTCAGTCGTCACAAACCAATTAAAACTTTAATAAATTAATGCCGATAGCAAATATCGACTAACCTTGATCATGAATTGCGGTATGCATAAACAGATAGTAAAATAAAACGCAGCACAAATTGCTTTAAGCACCGACCTACCTCAATTCATGATACTAGGCATGATCCAATTACCACAAACAGAAGAATTAGTAATAATAAAAATAATGCCACACAGGTGAACGACGCTATGCGCCTGATACCTGAGTCGCGTTACTGTTTGATGGAATTGTTTGATGGAACATGCAGCTGTTGGTCGCTATTTTGTGACCAACTGAAAATGCATAATTGCCAAAACTCAATAAACAATGTATGTATGTTTGTATGTGGATATAATTTAACTAGGAAGTAAGATAAGTTAAGATTGTTACACAATCGCAATGTGACAAAAACTGTCAATTGTACAAAATTATAATAGTTTAAAATTAAGTGATAATGTAAAGATTTTGAAAGCCAAATTTTGTTATAAATATCTGTGCTTCAGCTAGAAATAAGGAGAATGAATAAAGAGTCTGAAGACGTTGTATGTGAATATTTCCCAGACACCAACAAGTATGTTCTTTTCTTTGAAGCGGACCAGTGTGTGTCCAGTACACATTAAAGTAAGTATACAATCGGCTGGTGAGCCATTATAATACACACCCAAAATTTTTTGGCAATCTCCCGACTGCCTATTCATTTGGCAGCTACCCTGCCGGTTAAATATAAGGTAACATTTTTTTATCTAGGGAAATTGTGGTAGGATGCGCTCTTTCCTATTGGAGGAAAGACGCATAAGGTTTTGAATCAGATAGCACTTTACTTTAGGGCCACGACTAAGGACCTACGGGTATCCTCACAGGGAGGATCCCAACAAGCGTAAGCAGTTTTGTTTTACAATATATTCTTTACAATATAGTAAAATTGTAATTTATATTAGCGTAAGCATTTTTTGCATACATTTTAATGCTAATCACACTACTTTAGTTTAATATAAATATCGGGAAATTAAATTAATAAAGCAGAATAATTCCAACATCAAAACAGTGTGTTATTATTTTCTTCGTTTTGAGTCACGGTCTAAGTGCCGTAGATTCATCTCAACAATATTCGCGAATGAATTCACAGTTCAAGTGCTGTTGAGTTTCAAACAAGTCTTATTCATTAACAGGGTTAATGAACCTGGAGGTTCAAATAGACCTACCGATAGACCAGAACCCATGGATATCAATACTCATAATAGGTTCAAAATAGGCCAAATGTGTCTAGCGTAAATAACTTTGAGGTAAAAGAAAATTGTCCACTAAAAGCCTCACCAGAAATTTACCTAATATAACGGTTAAATATAATAATAACACCCTTTTAAGTTTTACATTTCTATTTATCAAACAAGTGTAATAATTTTAATATTCATCAAAACGATCAAGAGTACCGGTGAGGATGAATACCATCACAAGGGTTTTTCTTGAAGTGTGCCCCGCAGGATCAACGTCGTGACGATTGATAGAATCCACTCACGAAAAAGACATCTCCACTGATTACACTTGCATTTCCAAAGACGAGTTATGCAACAGAATTCAAAAGTCACATCTTAACCATAACGAGATAAAGCATGCCGGTTTCGCATCCGAGCTATTTAAAGAAGCATGTCAAGATTCTGAACTGACGTTCAAGTTATGAACAACAAAAAACACAATAGTGCTGCTTCGTACGCTGACTCGCCAATTTCTCAAATTCCAGCTCCATCCAATGTTGCTGCTAATGTTGAGCATAATCAGATGATTTCTTCGAGTGTTGCTGCTGTTGACGCTGCTGGTGTTCTTGCTGCTGTTGCTTTGCCTGCTTTTGATTCTCATTCTGATTTTTCTCGTACTGTTGATTCTGCTAATGCTGTTGCTTCTGAAACCGGTTCTGATGGTGTTGCTGTTACACAAGCTGCGATAGTGCCTGCTTCATTCTCTGCTTCTTCATCGAACGCTGTCTCTCTTTCTAATATTGTTGAACCTAATGAAAATGAAGGATGGTCTCATGTAAACATAAGACATCGAAGTAATAATAAATATAATAACCGCTCGTGTTGGACGAAATGTTAACACTAGATTAGCAGTATTTAATCCAAAAATATTTCTACACTTATCATCTTTTAAGCCGTCAGTTACTGAAGATGATATTATGGATTTTATAGTGAAGAATACGACTGTTTCCATGCATAGTCTTTCCTGCACAAAATTGGTAAAGAAAGATATACATACAACCTCAATCATTATTTTTCGTTAACTTCAAAATTGGTATTTCAAAAACCTACTACAATGATGTTGTTAATCCAGAACTTTGGCCAGAAGAGGTCAAAATAAAAAATTTTCACTTTTTTCGAAGACCTGTAAGCCAACTGGGGCTGCAATAACTAAGTCTGGTCCTGTTCGTGATGTTCCTGCTTTAAATGTTTACTACCAAAATGTGTCTGGGCTGAGAACCAAATCTGCTTCGACCTATGCTGCTACTTCCCAGTGTGAATACGACATTTTTGTGCTTGTGGAGACGTGGCTAAATTCAAATTTTAATAATCAAATATTAATAATGGGGAATTTTTTGATCCTCACCTATATAATGTTTATTGCAAGGATCGCGATGCACTTGCTACTGGTTGTCTTCGTGGTGGTGGAGTTCTCAAAGCTGTCAGAAGGAATTTGATTTCTTCGGTTGTTGTCCTATCAAATTGTGATGCGGTTCTGGATCAAATCTGTGTTACAATTAAAGGCTTGACTGAATCTCTTTACGTTTGTGTTTCATACATTCCACCTAAAAGTGCTCTGGAACTTTATAAAGCGCATGTGGATAATATTTCAACATTGCTTGCTAATTTTCGAACTGACAGTGAACAGCTGTTAGTTTTGGGCGACTTTAATCTTTCTAACATTTTCTGGAATAGACAGTCGGATTACAATTATCTCAAGCCATCAAATGTTATGAGTGTTATTGATTTGTATCTTATCGATAATTTTTTTGGCATTGGTCTTATTCAGATAAATAATTGTTTTAATATATTAAATAGATTATTGGACTTATTTTTTATTACTAATAAGCAGAAGAGGGATTTCTGCAGTGGGTGTCCACCATATCCATCTAGATATAAGACTTTCTTTTTATAAATATTTAAGTTTATTGAACAATAATGCTACTGTTGCAAATTTCAATTATAAGGCTTGTAACTTTGATTTTTTTTTAATTACATTTTTGGTTGTATTGATTCGGATGACGAGTTTAAACATTTAAATACGGCATCATGTTTTAGTATTTTTAAAAATCGTATCTCCTCTATTTGCACGCAACATATTCCTAAGTTTAAGGATCGTGTTAGTAAGGTGCCTTGGTGCACGAGTGGTTTGAAAAAATTTAAAAACCTTTGTAATAAGTTTTATAAAAAGTTTCTGTTGACAAATCTAAATTCATTTTTTATTAAATACAGATATTATATGAGGGAGTTTAACTTCTTGGATAAGTTCTTATATAGACAATATATCTCTAAATTCGAATCATATATTAAGTCAAATCCTAAAGCCTTTTGGCATTTTATTAAATCTAAAAAGGGTTCCTCAAATATTCCATCATATATGTTTTTAAATAATAAAATATCAACCAATGCGTCCGGAATCGCAAATCTGTTTGCTGAATTTTTTCAGTCAAATTTTGAAAAAACTAGTAAATGTAACTATAATTGTGGTGATAATTTACTTCCTGAAATTGATTTTGGTTCTTTAACTTTAACGATTGATGATGTTTTAAATGGTATTTCAAGATTAAAGATTCAACTAGAATGGATGCAGATGGCCTCTGTTACATTTTTTTGAAAAATTGCTCTTTTAGTTTAGCTTATCCTTTAATGTTTATTTTCAATAGTTCTTTGAATTGCGGTTCTTTTATTGATAGTTGGAAGATGTCCTTCATAACTCCAATCCATAAAGTGGGCTGTAAAAATAATATAGCTAATTATAGGCCAATTTCAAAGATTACAACTATTTCTAAGTTATTTGAGTCAATAATTAAGGACAAATTGTTCTTTGCCGTAAAAAATTTTATCTCTCCTCACCAGCATGGTTTTGTACCTGGCCGATCGACAACGTCCAATTTAGTTTTATTTTCTGAATACTGCATATCGGCTTTTATTAAAGGATGTCAGGTTGATGTCATTTATACGGATTTTTCTAAAGCATTTGATAAAGTGTCGCACGTGCTTTTAATCAAAAAATTAGAAAAACTGGGTTTCCACTGGCTTACAGGTCTTCGAAAAAACTGAAAATTTTTTATTTTGACCTCTTCTGGCCAAAGTTCTGGATTAACAACATTATTGTAGTAGGTTTTTGAAATACCAATTTTGAAGTTTTTTAAGCTGGCTTAAGTCATATTTATCAAACAGGCATTGCGTAGTTGCCTTCGATAATGTTTTTTCTTATTCATATGTGACAACTTCTGGTGTGCCACAAGGGAGTATTTTAGGACCTCTCCTATTTCTGTTGTTTATAAATGACGTTACCTTGATGTTTGTTCATTGTACATAAATATTTACTTTACGCGGATGATCTGAAGATATTTTTTAAAATAAATAATATAGATGCTACTGTGCTCCTACAAAATGAAGTTAATAAGCTTTATAATTGGTGTTGCGGTAATGGTCTTGCTTTAAATCTTGCTAAATGCGTTTCTATGACTTTCTCTAAATCAGCTAATTTCCGCCAGTCTGCTTATCATATTGCAAATTCTTCTTTAGTTTCAGTTCATCAATTTAAAGACTTAGGTGTGGTGTTTGATCATAAATTTACTTTTGTGTATCATCTGGATTACATTATTCCTAAAGCCTATTCTATGCTAGCCTTTATTAAACGAAATAGTGCATGCTTTTTGGATCCATACACGTTGAAAGTATTGTTTAATTCTCTTGATCGGTCTAGATTAGAATATCCAGCTATTATCTGGAACCCTTTTTATGATTGCCACAAGCTGCGGCTAGAAAGGTGTGGCGGTGCCTTCAGCTCCGTCAAGGAATAGAATTAGGAAATATCGTGTTTCAGCTCTTAGAGCCCTTGGCGACACTTTGTCGCAGACACTGTAAACAATTTCAACCATTGCTGCTGGGATGATCACGCAAATGGTGATCCAAGCACATTCCTAGCCACTCGATACATTGTTGCTGCCCTTAGAGCAGCAGGCACTTGAGTCAGTGCATACGTTATCGCGATCCACTGTAATTCGGCCACTGACTTTGCATGCGTGTTGTTGTTGTACACTTGTGTGTTGTGCAACAACAAACGTGGCCCGTCATAGAACACAGTCACTGTCTCTAAATTCTTGCTTATGACGATTAACGGCAATATGACCGGCTTGTTTATATTGAGTGTTGTTTGTATAAACAACAAGCTATGGTCATTGGATACGTCGCGCTTGTAGATTGCTTGTTGGCTTAGCTACCCAACAAGCAGCTAGCCGCGCCGCTTGTATGTTTACAGGCATTTGCGTTGTCAGTATTTTCATGCACCGCGGGCTGTCCGTCCGTCACTAGCGCTGGTGACGAGTCGGAGCCATATAAAATACAGTCTCTGCCGACGTTGAGTTGTATATTGTATAATGGACGCGCACAAGTATGTAATTGTATTATTGGCTATTGGATGTGCTGCAGCCGTGTACTGTGCGCTGCAGTACATATTTATGGGCTCTGGGCCATGCTACCATAATTAGTTAGTTGGATTTTCTACCGCGCCGAAGAAAGTTCAATCGCTCCAGTGCTCCCTCACAGTGCTTTCAACTGTAAATACTGTAAATAAAAAAACTAAGATAAGAATTCAGAAGTGTGTTTATTCTCAAGGTATAACGGAAATCCACAAAGGATTCAAAAATCTTTTTCAAGCAAATTTCATAACAAAAAAAAACTCGTGAAAACGCTTGGTCTGCAAAAAAAGGCATGCCTCATCGGAATAGAAGGCATCGACAAAACTCAAAATCACACTGCGGAAAGAGTCAATATTCAAATCTAATTCAATTTTAGCGGAAAGAGTCAACATTCAAGTCTCATCAAATACATCCAACTTTAAACAGCGAAATAAAGCTCACATACTACCAGAAATAGTATCCAAACAACCATCTCGCAACATCGATGTATCCGAGTGCAACATACCACACAATCTGTAGTTGGCAGATCCTAAGATCCATGAAGCTCGAAGTATCGACCTACTCATCGGGGCTGGATAATTCTTATCTACAGTGGTGGCCATATAATTAGAAACGATGTCTTATTGGAAATAAAACCGATGTGGAACATCTTTTAAGGCCTAGACTGTAAATTATAAGTACCGTTATTCAACGAGTAGACAATCAACAATGTTGTCGATGCAAAACACGTGGAGTTCAAAGTTTGCTTAGTGAAAAAAATAAGATTATTTAACAAGTAGTTGCTTTTGGCTGGCCATGTAATTAGAAACGTGCTGTTGTTGTTTTAATTTCTGAACTTATCTTATTATTAGTGACAAAGTGAGTGTAATTTGAAAATCAGTAGATTAACTGCTAATAATTTTGATATATTCTAGCTTTTAAAATGGGCAAGAACAAGTCATGTACTCCAAAAATGAGGGAGTTGATTGTGCAGTGTTATCAGAATGAAAAGCTGTCAATGTCGGCAATTGCACAAAAGTTTGCGTGCTCCAAAAAAATGGTATTTGGTGCAATTCACTTGTACAATTAGACAAAGGAGTTTGAAAACCCAGCCAGGAAGCCTAGGGAACGAAAGACCACTCCAGCAGAAGATAGAAGTATTTGTAGGGTCAGTAAGAGGAATCCATTCTTGTCTTCGCGGGAAATAAAGGCTGCAATTGGACAGCAAATAAACGCAGAAATATCCACACGGACAATAAGAAGGCGCTTACAAGAATCGGGACTTCGTGGGTGCATTGTACAAAAAAAACCGCATGTGTCAAAAAAAAATATTAAAAAGCGGTTGATGTTTGCAAGGGAAATGCTTAAAAAAGATCCACGTTACTGGAATAGAGTTCTCTGGAGTGATGAATCCAAGTTTAACTTGTTTCAATCTGACGGAAAAACGTATGTGAGACGTCCTCCAAACAAAGCCTTAGACCCCAGGTACACTGTGAAAACGGTGAAGCACGGAGGCGGGTCTATTATGGTCTGGGGTGCTTTTTCTTGGCGTGGTGTGGGTCCAATTGTTCGAATTCAGGGAATAATGGATCAACATCAATATACAGTGAGAAGCAAAAGTCATGGTACCCCAGCCACAATGAAAAATAAACCATTATATTTTAAAAAATATATTATAAAATAAATGATTTTTATTTTTATTTTATGTATTCAGTTCTATATAACAGAAAACTAAAAAAATATTTCACATTTTAATTACAACAAAAAATAAAAAAAATAAGAGATCATGTCAGCTTCATTTTTTGGCACAGCAAAAGTCATGGTACCTCTGGTGTGGAATTGAATTATATTTGATTTATCCCATACAATTTTTGTGCAAAACTGTTGGCAACCCTTAAAGCTTTTTTATGATCACATTGAAAATTGTAACGGCACTATAATGGTTTTTGATTGTTGCAAGAAGTGAAGTCAAAGTGTTTGTATAAAATGTCGCGAAAAGAGCTCACCATTGAAGAACGAAAAATAATAATTAATAACCACGAAATGGGTAAATCTTACTCTGAAATTGCTAAAATTATAAAAAGGAGTAAGTCAACAGTGCAAAAAGTTATAAATCGGTTCAAAAATGAAAACATTATTGAAAATAAGCAGCGAACAGGCCGTCCACGGAAGCTTACTTGCAGAGAAGAACGAAAAATTGAGGGTATTATTAAGAAAGATCCATTTACAAGTGCACCTAAAATAGCAACAGAGTTGAAGGAATCCTTTGGGAAAGATGTTTCTGCAGATACGGTACGTAGGTGCATCAATAAGGCTGGATACAATGCTCGCACTGCACGCAAGAAGCCGCATGTTAGCAAAATAAACAGAAAAAAGCGCATGGACTTCGCAACAGAATATAAAAATAAAACAAATGAGTTTTGGGAGAAAGTGATATTCTCCGACGAATCAAAATATAATATTTTTGGATCTGATGGACGCGTTTTAGTGTGGCGAAAAAATTGCGAAGAGCTAAATCCAAAGAATACTCGAAAAACTGTCAAGCATGGAGGAGGTGGAGTAATGGTGTGGGGATGCATGTCAGCAGCCGGTGTTGGCAATTTAGTGTTCATTGAGGGGATTATGAATAAAACAGTTTATATGAACATTCTTAAAGAAAATCTGAGAGTGCTGAAAAATTAAACATTCGTGATAGCTATTACTTTCAACAGGACAATGATCCTAAGCACACGGCTGCTGACGTTAAGATGTGGATCGCTTACAATACACCACATATGCTTAAAACCCCTCCTCAAAGCCCAGATTTGAACCCCATCGAGCACTTGTGGGACCATTTAGAAAAACGCATCCGAAATCACACAATATCAAATAAAACACAGCTCAAAGAAATACTTTTGAGTGAATGGAACCAAATATCCGAAGACTACACTAAAAAACTTGTTCACTCAATGCCGAACCGATTAAACGAAGTTCTACGACTCAAGGGCTATCCTACTAAGTATTAGGTAAACAAATTTAACTAAAAAATCGTAATATTTTAATAAATTTTTCATTATTTTTTAGGAGTACCAAGACTTTTGCTGTGCCAAAAAATGAAGCTGACATGATCTCTTATTTTTTTATTTTTTGTTGTAATTAAAATGTGAATTTTTTTTTTAGTTTTCTGTTATATAGAACTGAATACATAAAATAAAAATAAAAATCATTTATTTTATAATATATTTTTTAAAATATAATGGTTTATTTTTCATTGTGGCTGGGGTACCATGACTTTTGCTGCTCACTGTAAAAGCATTTTGGAAAATGTAATGGAACCATATTCCTTAGAAAATATGCCCGTCCATTACATTTTCCAGCATGACAATGACCCAAAGCACACTTCAAGGTTAGTGAAGTGTTGGCTTTCAGATCAAAATATTGATGTTCTGGACTGGCCAGCTCAAAGTCCTGATCTCAACCCAATTGAGAACTTATGGGCAATTGTAAAAAGAGATCTCAAGGACAAAAATCCACGAAATAATTATGAATTGTTTCAGTTGGTGCAGCAAAGCTGGGATAATATATCGCTCCAAATATGCCAACGTTTAATACAAAGTTTACCGAAAAGACTGGTGAATGTTGTCAACAATAAGGGTTATCCAACAAAATATTAAAGGATATGTCTATTTTGTTTAACTTTGCGAAGATATTTTTCAGTTGTATGTAAATATTTTTTGTTGTTTCTAATTATGTGACCAACTTGAAATTGCTGTTTTTTTGTGTTTAGTTAATTTTCTTAAAAATGTTATTCATGCTGAATTTTTTTTATTTTCAACTCAATGCTGATATGTGTCTTTACTATTTTAAGTTCATAGTTTGAATATGGTGAACTAAGTTTGTAAAATATAATACCAAATACATATGCTGAAAAGCCGTTTCTAATTATAAGGCCACCACTGTATACTAAGCAGTGGGAAAATATCGCTTGGAGATGGACGACCAATTCTGCAAAATACGCTTTTCGGCTGGATCATTGGTAGGGAATACAAACAAGATATAGTCGCTAAAGCTATCACTTGTGGTATATGCACAGATGATGAATCATCAAATCAGCTGAACGAATCACTAAACAAAACGCTGAAAAATTTCTGGAAGTTAGAGGAATGCGACTCTGGGGCCAGTAAATTCACAGCTGCCGAGATGAGGTGTGAAAATAACTTCATAAGCAACGTTCGTCAACATCAGGACGTTCGTCGACATATGATTTATCGTCAGATTGCTCTTTCAAGGTGACCCTAGTCAGCTCAGATCATTAAGAGATATAGGCTTGCAAAGATTGAAAGCTATTGAACGAAATATAAACAAAAACAGACCCTGTAACCCTACACGTATATAAATTATCTCCTGGTAAAATATACTTGGTGTAATTCCAAGTATACTTTGTAAGGACCATATTTTGGGACGCCAAAATATGCCTCACAATTTGAAGATATGACCAGCAAACCCACCGATCCCCGACAACAGCAGCTATCAACAACATCGATATGAATAGCAAGTATAAATAATATATAAATATTATAAGTATATATTTTAACTTTAAATAATTTATTGTATGCAGCAAGTAATATATTAGTAGTAACGCGGCCATATTAGTATAAGTATAAAAATTCATTCACCTACATGTAAATATTACGCTTTAACAAGACAATATTCACGGAAAATACTTTACCACTTCCCGCTTTCCCGCTACCACAACTACCTTTTGTAGTTGTTTTATATTTAGTAGTTAAAACCACTACTAAACCTTAAACAGTTTATTTTTACCACTGGGTCGTCAAAGGCATACATTTTTAGTTAATTTTTATTTAATATCAAAGACGTTCACACCGACATGCAACTTATTCAAACGCAACATGCGACGAACATGAACGAACCACTCAATTGCACACGGCACCACGAAACAGCCGCTATACGGCATTGACTCAAGCCGACATAAAACATACCTACATACGCTTATATTAAAACTGACATTAGCCAAGCAGCTACAACAACTAAACACATGAAACGACATACAACCCCTATACGACATACAACCCCTATACGACATACAACCCCTATACGACATACAGACGTTTAGTGCAGCTGACATTAAGTTTAGTAACGACAACAATAGAAGACATAATTATTTTGCACACAACACCAACGTTCGACCGCTAACCCAAGGACAGGTTACGACAACCAAATAACAGCGACTCAGAAAGCAACGAAATGAAGCTGAGACATATTTTTAGAAAACTCTAACAACGGCGAGTTGTGTTTTAATCGACAGACAGAGCAGTCGTGCCTACGGGAGTTGGATTTTAATCGTTGAACAGCACGGACGTGCCTACGAGAGTTAAGTGCCGATAAAGGATTATGAGGAAATAAGAATTCAAAGTAACAAGAAGTCCTGCAGGAGAGTCTCATTCATCTGCCCAGCGGAACAGACATACCAAGAAATCTTGCCACGGGAAATTATTACTCCACTATCGGGTCAACAAGGACAAGACACACTAGAGGAACATTGCAACCACGATTTCTATGAAATGACATGCCAACCACACTCCACTCCAACCACACGGAATAAAATGTATAAATAGCCAGTGCGTAGCCTGAAACAGACAGTCAGTCAGCAGAAACCGAGCATACCACACCTAAGAGTTTTCATTTATATCCCCGATTGTGACACTAGAGGACAGGAGTTTATACTCCTTTCTGAGCGCCACAAACCTCTTGCTCTACACGAGTTTAATTTTAGTTTTTCCCACGAATTGTGTCATAGTCGGACAGGAGTTATATTCCTTTTCTAGGACACACTTATCCTGCCCTACACGGATAGCAGTTATGATCCTTTCAGCGTTACGTTCACCTCTCTCTTCACGAGCTAATAGACTTAGGATTAACCTTCCCACACAATAGTGGCACTAGAGGACAGGATTCGATTATCCTTTCGAGTGCCACATATTCCTGCTCTCTACGAGCGTACTATCATCCTTCTTCTTCTACTCGCTCGCTCATCGCTCCAGACGTCACACGCTGAAGAACCAGCCAGCTTCCTGCTACAAACACACTGTGCTACGTGAAGCAGGAATATTAACATAACTTAAATCGAAATACCCAACGAGGGTTAGAGCGTAATACTCATAGAAAGTATAACAATCGCTACATTGAACAATTGTTATAACCTTAAGAGTATGAATAAACTAAATTATTAATAATAAATAAGCGAATTCGATTCGATAACTTTAATAACCTCTTTTCTTGTAGGAGGATACCTCAGCCTGAAAAATAAAGTAACGCCAGGAGGTTCGTTACAACTTTACCATAAGTTTTAAATAAACCCATGTTTGCTATTCTACGACCCACTTGTTCAGTTCTGAACAAAAACAAAAAATAAATAAAGACACAACAGCAAAAAATACAAATGACAAAGCGAGCTGTTAACTGCCAAGAAAGCTGAGCTTGTAAAATCGACATATGCATCCCAGTGCAATGCTCTGGAAAATTAATACAAGGTCAGTTTGACTATTTTGTAATATGAATGCAGCTCTTTTTTGTCAATGCATTCTTTTTGTTTTGTATGTTTTTAGTACATTGTTTTAAAAGAATTATGTCTTGGCCGGTTTTTGTCATGTGTACATTTTGTTGTTATTCCTAATATAAAACAATTAATGTTAACTGTAAACATGTGTGTCAGCACATTTTCATATTTTGTATATGAATTTAATTTGTAAACATGTATGTAAGCATATTTTTATATTTTATTTAACTTGTACACACATACATATGTAAGCATATTTCTATATTTTATATCGAATTTATTGATTTTATATTGTATTGTAAGTAAATAATATCAATTTTGTATAAAAGCTATATTATTAATAAATTGAGTGTCAAACAGTTCACTTTTTATTTTACTCCTCGAAGTTAAATAGGTTCAAGTGCCTAATTAACTAAACTATCAAGGTTTACATTCTGACTAAACAGGTTCAAGTGCCTAGTTAGTCAACTAAAACTTCGATATCGCATATCGCAACACCACTTATTGTGTGGAAAACATTTTAAAGCCACAACTTGTGTGGTAATATCGGGTGTTTTTTTTAGAGGTTTGTTTTTCGAATAGAGATAAAACTGGCATTTTGTGGTCAAATCTGGCAACTCTAATGTCATTTATGTTCAGTTTGGTTTGCCATTTCATCATGAACAGGTTGACAAAAGAACAACGCTTGCAAATCGTGCAAATTTATTTCGAAAATAATGGTTCAGTTCGCGAAGTTTACCGCAAGCTCCGTCCATTTTATGGTCGACATAATCGTCCATCAGAGCAATTAATTCGGTTAACCATGGATCGTTTTCACACTACGTTTACTCTATGTGATAATACGCATCCGCAGAGACATCGAACAGTGCGCACCGAAGAAACAATTGCCGCTGTAGAGCAAAATGTTGAAGAGGACCCGAATGAATCGATTCGCCACCGTGCACAGCAATTGGAGCTTTGTCTATCAACTTTATGGAAGATTTTGCGCAAAGATCTTGGCTTGCGACCTTACAAGATCCAGCTTGTGCAAGAATTAAAGCCGCGAGACCATGCAATGCGTCGTGATTTTGGTGTATGGGCCGAAAATGAGATTGATCTCGATGCTGATTTTCATCGCAAAATTTTGTTCAGTGATGAGGCTCATTTTTGGTTGAATGGCTACGTCCACAAGCAAAATTGCCGCATTTGGAGTGAAGAGAATCCATGAGACCCTTGAGACGCCATTACATCCACAAAAACTGACTGTTTGGTGGTCTATATGGGCTGGTGGAGTCATTGGGCCATTCTTCTTCCGAAATAATGCTGGAGAGTCAGTTACCGTTAATGGAGACCGGTATAGAGCCATGATAACCGACTATTTTGTTCCCGAATTGGATGGCATGAGTGGATGAGTTGTGGTTCCAACAAGACGGCGCTACATGCTACACAGCGCACGTCACAATCGATTTATTGAAGGAAACATTCGATGAGCGCATAATTTCGCGGAATGGACCTGTCAATTGGCCACCAAGATCGTGTGATTTGACACCATTGGATGATTTTCTTTGGGGATATGTGAAGTCGCTCATCTACGCCAGCAAACCAGAAACGTTAGGGGACTTGGAAGCCAACATTCGTAGCGTTATTGCCGACATACGGCCCCATATGCTCGAAAAAGTGGTTGAAAATTGGACCTGTAGAATTAGATTTATTCGAGCCAGCCGCGGAGGCCACATGCCCGAAATCATATTTAAACATTAATGGCATAAAATTATCCTTCCAATAAAGCCAAATTGATGGACATTAAAACGATTTTCTTGTGTTTTATTTCAATTCGAAGTTCTATACTTCTAAAAAAACCACCCTTTATAATTCAATATAATTTCAATTTTTTAAATATACAATAATTCTTCGAAAAAATACATGTAATTAGATGGTATTTGTCGGTTCTGGTACAGGGATCGAGAGATTAAGTAGTATATAAATGCGGGTTGCGGGGCACAATGTGCAAGGCGTGCTTGTAGAAGTATGGGTGGAGGGGCGAAGGTGGTTTAGGGGGATTGCTAGAAGGGAGGACAGAGTTGGGGTTGTGTGAGCTTTAATAGAAGCTACGCTTTATTGCATCACAATATCAAGATTCATAATGTACGGTCTAATAAAAATATTAATATTGTGAAATAAAACAAACACAACAAAATATCGAATGATAATAATGCAGCTTCATCTCCAACAGCTTCAGTCAATAATTAAAAAAAAAAAATCAAGTGTGAACCTTATCAATTTGATATTTTGGAAAATAAATCGTCTTCACATATTCGAACAAACACACACACAAGAAGAATAGTGCAATGATAATTGAAATTTGCAACAATTTTAAAGTTGTCAAAAGCACTTTCGCAACAGCATACAAACATTGTGTTTACACCAAAAATTTATATAATAGCTATCTAAAATTCTAATCATTGTAACTAAGCCTGGAGATGGCGCTTATCACGTTCGAACATTGTTTTTAGTACAAAACCCATGTACGTTTTGTCAGCTTCCTACTGTCAAAGCAAGTTTTTCTGCCTGCTCTTTGTTCCAAGCTCGCAACGTGGTAAGGTCTTCCTCTATTAACTTATATTGGTATAATAAATTATCCGAAGAAAAAATTAACCTTAAGTGTTTTTAATCATTTCATTAAATTTTTTATTTCTTTTCCATATATTTATTGAACTCACAGAGTTTAATAAAGATTTTATTAATTCCCGTTGTGCAGAGACGATCCACACAATCACATTGATAAATGAGAACAAAAATGAAAAAATCCTAGAACCTGAACCATTTCTTATAATTCTAAAAGTGATATTTGTGAAAAGCGTAGACAGCTTTTGAATGATCATTTGAGATATTAATTCAATATCAAACTTTTTTCTGGATTTATTATAAAAGTAAATAGTAGTAAAGACGATATGGAAATATCTATAAAATCATTGTTCATTGTTTTAGTTATTTTATTTTAGTTTTTTTTATTATATGTATTGAAGTTCAAAGACTAGCAGTTTGCCTTGTTTATAATATTCGTTGCTCCAGTTATTTAATATGTTTGCGTAAGCAACAAAATATCATGTTGTGACAGAAGTTTATTTATTTTATCACTTTTATATTACATTCACGTGTTTTATTATTTATTTAGCTGTAAAAGCGACATCTATGTTTCTCCGAAATACAATATTTCCTAGAACTTAAGATTTTACTATTAATTAGTGTTGCATACTTTGGCAGTAAGCTTTAGCGAATTCACAAACCTTGTAAGTAAATTTTTCAAACTTAAAGCTGTTAGTTAAATTGCATCCTTTCCAACTTCATTACTAATTAAGCTCCCTAAGAAAAGCTTTGTGCTTATATAAATTGAGAACGCTAAAAGCAATTCATTATTCTAGTTGTGCGATCGCTGGCGAGCAGACGTTTCCAGTTTAATAGGTCAGGGAATATTGGACAACGCAAAGTTGACTGGTTCACTAAATCTTTTAAATTGGAATAGTTTAACATTCGTTTGTGGTAGCATTGGACAGCGATAAGTTGACCGTGCAAACTGCAGGCCAATGTTATTTTTGCTGCCTTTGATTATTTTTTTCGTATTATTTATAGCTTATACTAATTGATGAGCCCACGAACTATTAGTTTTCTTTTCTTATAAATAAATAAAATATTTTCTGCTAAAAAGCATACAGTGTTTAAATTATTCGGGAAAAGAACTGCTACAATGTTAATTTTCAACAAGTAGCATTTTGCTTTGTTTATATTATTCATTGTTTTGGTTAATTTTTATATTTCGTAATCAGTAAATTGCATTGTGAGTAACTGCAACCTATATTGCCGGTCATTGACCAAAGCTATGTTTTTTATTTTATGTCAATAAAAATATTATTTGCGCAATTCAACGTCATCATATTGCCGGCCGCTAAACTGAAGTATGCAATATGCTGACTGTAGTGCCTCATCCTGTATTATATTTTACGTAAATTATATACTATATATTATATTACTACTTTATAATGGCATGATGCCTAATTATGCACTTTAAGTTGCTTAACTTGCACGCTGTGTATGTATACCTTCAACATTGAATAAAGAGTCAGTCTGCTCGTAACCACACAACGAATTGGTTGTCATTTATTTAATTTAGTTATTATTGGGAACAAGTTACTACATGGCGACCGTGACAGGACTCGTTCAAATGATGACAAGCATGTTGGTAGTGTTCGTGTCATCACTTAAAGTGCACAAAAATAATAAAACATTTAAACAATCAAGCAAATAATAAAACCATATAAATTAAGTTTGAACAATACTTTTGTGTTAAAATGTGCGGTAAGTTAACGACAAACATACCCAATGTAGTTAACGACGCAAACTGCCGGTCAATAACCGCCCTCATTAAATTAAGCTTAATTACATATATTTCATAATCCATTTCAATCATACTGCGCTTTCGCAATTCAAAGTTATCGACTGCTCCACTTAAATTCGCAATCATGTTGCGTTGGAAAATATTTATGCTGACGCAGGAGAACTCATAAGAAAGCAACCAATAGTTACAACAACAACAGCAGCAGTAGCAGCGGAATAGCAGCGAAGCTTTAGGTAATAAGTTAACTTAAGAATATTTTGTAATTTAGTCTAAGTGAAGAATTCAATAAATAAAGAAAGCCATCAGAGTTCGCTCTGATGCTTTTTTAAAAAACAAATCTAATAAACAATTTATTTAACTGGCGCCCGAGCAAACTTAAAACTTTTTAGAAAAATCGCGTATCCTTATTTGCAAAAGCCCTGAAGTAGTGCAGCAATAAGGAAAAAAGTGCCGAAAAAGCCACGCGAAATTTTTAAATAAAAAAACGAATACGCGTATCCTTTTTGCAAAAGCCCTTAAGCAGTGCAGCAAAAAGAAAAAAGTGCCGAAAGAAGCCGCGCGTAATTTTAAATAAAGACGCCCTTAAGTAGTGCGAACATTAAGTACAGATAAAGGCCCCCCAGTAACTACGGTAAAAAGGAAGCATTACGTGCTAGCCTGTCTGCCAACACCAAAAGGAGCAAAAACCTGAGATTAATCAGAAAAACCAAATCAAAATCATCAATAGCCAACTTAAAAGAAAGCTGGGAAAATTGCACAAACTGAAACACAAACAACTGAAAGCAGCGCAAACATCTCTAGAAGACACCACTATGCAGCTCGTCAACATTATTATATTGTAAGTCAATTAAATACAAATGTATTGAATTAAGTGACAGATATAAAAATCAAACAAATTGTTATAAGCTAGTTCAAATAATAGGATAAGTTAAATACAAACAAAAAATAATAGTGCAATTAATGTTGTGAAAAAAAAAAAAAATGTATTTTAAGAAAGTTGAAGCATCCTAAATAAATATTTACAAAAATACAGAGGTATAAGATTATATTTATAACCAAATTTAAATTAAAATTTTCAAAAAAGGAAACTAAGTCAAAAGAAGCTCTAAGGCCAACTTTGTACAAAAAATCAAACTCATTAATTCGTTTAATAAAGCTTACTTCCAATCAAGAGAAAAATGTCAAATCCGAATAATCTGATTCGTCCTCCAGTCCTGAATAACCCTAATAGTGCTGAACCTCAGCAGAGAATGATTTCAATGGGCGAACTAGCGCCAATAATTTCTGAAATCACTGCTCAGATGTTAAGGCAGCATGTTCCATCTTTGGTACAGGCAGTTCTTAATCCTAATGCTTGTCCTAGCACAGTTAGTGACCAAGTTATCAATGAGGAATATAGGAACGAACTTGGCGACCTCGATAAAATTCCAGACATTGTGAAATGTCTACGAGAGTTCTCAGGGAAGCAAGGTGAGTTCAACTCTTGGAGGAAAAGCGTAGAGCGTGTATTGCAAATATACGAGAGAACTAAAGGCACTCCTAGATATTACGGTATTTTGAATACAATTAGAAACAAGATAGTAGGAGAGGCCGACATAGCTCTAGAATCCTATAATACGCCTCTAGATTGGACGGCTATTTCTAAATGCCTGTCATTACATTATGCAGATAAGAGAGATCTCTCAACTCTCGAATACCAAATGACTTCGCTTGTACAAGGCAAATTACCAGTGCAAGAATTCTATCAACGCGTCTATAAACATTTATCTTTAATTTTAAATAAATCGGATGCTTAAACGCATCAAACGAATCTTTATGTCTCTTAACACAAACTTATAGGGATAAGGCTCTTGATACATTTATCAGAGGCCTGAATGGCGACCTCCCCAAGCTTCTTGGAATGAGAGAGCCAGCGGACCTTCCGCAGGCCCTACACTTATGTTTGAAACTTGAAAATCAAACATACCGAGCAAATTATGCTCAGAGTAATAACTTTATCGAGAGAAGAAATAACTCAAAAAACCAACCCCCACTACTACCACCACGTATCTATCCCCGTTACCAACAACCGCAATTCACACCTAATCCTCACCTTTTATCCTACCAACGTCCGACAATGTTATCCTCACAACCCGTTTACGTACCACAAAAATCATTTTTCCAACCGCAGTTTAACGATTCTCAACAAATGCGTACGATCGAACAGGCTCGTGTTTACCAAACACAACCACCTCCTAGACCCCAAGGTGCAAAACCTCAACCCAGGCCAGAACCGATGGAAATAGACGAAAGTATGCGTAGCAGAAAAATTGATTATATGAATAGACCAAAAACTAATTATGTCACGGATAGACCACCACCATCAGTAAACCAACCCCAGCGTAAAATCGCACGAAATTTTTATATTGACTCAGAACACCCCGAGTATGAGACAACTTTAGAACAAGCAAACGAACAAGCGGACCAAACTTTGGACGATTATCTAGCATCCATAGAAGAACCTGCAATCCTTGAAAACGAACCTTTGGAGTTTAGCGATATTAATTTTTTAGGATGATAAGCTCTTCGTTTTCCCCTTATAATTCACCAGTTTGGGTTGTTAGCAAAAAACCAGACTCAGAAGGCAATAAGCAATATAGGATGGTTATAGATTATAGGAAACTAAATTCTGTAACTATTTCAGATCGGTACCCTCTACCAGAAATTAATAGCGTTACGTCTCAATTAGGCGAAAACTCTTATTTCTCAGTACTAGATTTAAAAACAGCCTTTCACCAAATCCCATTAAAACCAAAAGATTTTGAGAAAACAGCGTTTTCTGTTTGCAACGGTAAATACAAATTTACACGTCTGCCCTTCGGCCTTAAAAATGCGCCATCAATATTTCAGCGGGCCCTCGACGATATATTGCACGAGCATATCAGCAAGATTTGTTACGTTTATATAGATGATATCATCATCTTTAGCAAAACGGAGCATGAGCATTTAAACAATATTCAAAAAATTTTTAAAACATTGGAAGATGCGAACTTAAAAGTGCAATTAGACAAGTGTAAATTTCTCCAGAGACAAGTCGAATTCTTAGGGTACATTGTTTCAGCTAACGGAATCAGAACAAATCCTGCCAAAGTCAAGGCAATAGCTGATTTTCCACAGCCTAATACTCTTAAAGAACTACGATCATTCTTAGGTTTGTCAGGCTACTACCGAAGATTTGTTAGGGATTATGCTAAACTAGCTAAACCCTTGACAACAATCTTAAGAGGGGAAGATGGACGCATTTCAAAAAAGAAATCTTCCTCTGTTACAATTACCTTTAATACTGAAGCTGTAGAAGCATTTAATAAAATAAAAAACTCATTAGTGTCGGAAGATATAATATTGGCATACCCTGATTTTACAAAAGATTTAGAACTAACAACCGACGCCTCTAAATTCGCATTAGGTGCAGTTCTGTCACAAAATGACAAACCTATTGCATTCATTTCAAGAACGCTTAATAAGGCAGAAGAACATTACGCTGCCAATGAGAAAGAACTTCTCGCGATTATTTGGGCACTAAACTCATTCCGGAATTACCTGTATGGCTCAGTAAAAGTAAAAATCTATACCGACCACCAGCCTCTCATTTATGCTTTAAGCAATAAAAACAACAACAGCAAAATGAAGCGCTGGAAGGCAATCCTTGAAGAATATGATTATGAGCTTCTTTATAAGCCAGGCAAAGCAAACTTAGTAGCTGACGCACTCTCAAGAATACCTCGAGAAAATGAAGTTCATACATTGTCTATCGCTACACATAGCGACGACAGCTCTTCGCACAATCTAATACCGCACGTAGATGTCCCAATAAATGCATTTAAGAACCAAATTTTTCTCGAGATAAACTCAACACCAGACTACAAATTCGAAATTGTTTTTCCTACCTATCATAGGCATACAATATATCAACCACATTACGATAGACACACCTTAGTAGCTATTTTAAAAAAACACCTATATCCATCAATAATAAACTGCATTAAAACCTCTGAACCAGTTATGGGCATAATACCGGAAATATTTCCAGAACACTTTCGAAATTACAAGGTTAGATTTACAAATAAACAGGTCGAAGACATTAAAAGTGAACAAGAACAAACTGAAATAATGTTGAAAGTCCATAAGCGCGCTCATAGAAACGCAAGAGAAAACAAATTACAAATACTTGAAACTTTTTATTTTCCCGCAATGGCTAGCAAAATTAAAAAACTTATAAAAGAATGCGTAATCTGCAAAGAAAGTAAGTACGAGCGTCATCCGAACAATCCTAAATTGCTACCAACTCCGATCCCTCAATATCCCGGTCATATACTTCACGTCGATATCTACCAAACAGAAAATAAGAACATTCTAACAGCCTTAGATAAATTTTCTAAGTACGCATGCGTTAAAAGCATTAAAAGCAAAGCAATAGTAGACGTCAAGGAACCTTTAAGAGAACTCTTTTCTCATTCGGTGTTCCTAAAATTCTTGTAATAGACAATGAGAAAACTTTTAATTCAGCCACAATAACTTCAATGCTAAAAGACCAACTAAACATAGAAATTTACCAAACTCCTCCATATAAAAGCTCAATCAACGGACAAGTGGAACGCTTTCATTCCACGTTAACAGAAATAATGAGATGTATGAAGCAAGAACACCCTCATAGAACTTTCGAAGAAATATTAGACACTTCCGTTTATGAATACAACTATTCTATCCATTCGACAACAATGAAAAAACCGATTGAAGTACTTTTTGGTAGAACAGTAAGCACCAGCCCAGAACAAGTTGAACAAGCCAGATTAGAAAATATTACAAAAATTAAAGAAAAACAAATAAAATATCTGCAGTTCCATAATAAAACAAGACAGCCGTTAAAAGAGTACAAGCAAGGTGATACCATTTTCGAAAAAATTAACCAAAGACTCGGAACTAAAACAAGTGCTAGATTTAAAAAAGAAATAGTTAAACAAAATAATTCGACAACAGTTCTCACAGAAACAGGAAGATTAGTCCATAAGAGCCATATAAGAAATTAACTAAATAGAAAACCAAAAACAATAGAGAGGAACAAAAAATAAATCTATGTATACAAAAAATATATTTACAGGCAAAATACTAATAAGTAATGGTACTATAAAAACAAAACCTAATTATCTTTCCAGATCCCTCCTCTTCCATCAATCCTTCTCCCACGCCGAAATTCAAATCCTTAACTATACTCTTTCCCATCTGGTAACATTGTCTAATGGAATAGCCAAAATACAGGACGGCACATTAAAAATCGTGCACATAATAAAGCTTAACGAATACCACAACTTCCTTACAGAAACACAGACATTTCTCAACAAGAGTATCCATTCTGAAAACATGTTTATACCATCACTAAAACATGAAATGATTCAAGCCGCAGAGATGCTAGAGTCACTACATATACCAAACGAAACCAGAAAGAAAAGAGCAATCAATGTGTTAGGCACCGCGTGGAAATACGTCGCTGGATCGCCAGATCATGACGATTTTGAACTCTTGAAAAACGATCTTAATCAACTAAATGCTAACAATAACAAGCAAGTAATTATTAATGAAGGTTTTACTAAAAGAATTAATGATTTAACCAAAGCCACTAACGAAATAAACAGAGCTATTAAAAGCCATGATTCTATCGGCAATGCCGCTATAATAAGTCTTCAAACTAGGTTAAGATTAGCTAAAGAAGAATTACAGAACATAAAATATGCCATGCAATGGGCAAAAAATAATGTAATAAATTCAGTCATTTTGAACAAAAAAGAAATAAATCTAGTTATTCAAACATTGCAAGAAGAAAAATTTCCATTTATGTCAATCGAGGAAGCGTTAGAATTCGCTAATGTAAAAGTATTATATAAAAACTCAACTTTGCTTTACACCCTCATAGAACTACGAGCTCAGCTGCAAGAACTTGAAGAGCGCCTGAGCAATAATATTAAATCGGAGATTCGTCAACTGGAAGATCGTCTGCTCGCCCTTAACGACAACTCTTTCAAGAGCCTCTCTGAACTGATCGTAAGTCTGCAAGAGAAACTGGAGGCCAAAATAATAACAGAAGTGAGTGCACTGAAAATTCATATCAGCGAGTTTGACAATAAAATCATCTCGCTTGAAAATAAGCTTCGCTTGGTGTCTTCTCGTTGTGATGAACTTGAGAAACAGCGATCGCAGTTAAGCACGAACAACAAAAGCAACATAACCTTCACTGACCAACTATCTGATGCTGTATTATTTGGTATACCGTACTCGGAAGAAGAGAACCTTAAAAGCATTTTTAATAGATTCTGTCTCTTCATCGAGTTTCAGCCGCCACTAATAAGAGACATTTTTAGAGTCAAAGCAAATCTGGGCCACCCTAACTCTTTAATTATTATAAAGTTTCTCTCCACTTTTGATCGTAACCGCGTTCTCAAGGCATTTGGAGCTTATCGGCGGCGAACTAAATCAGCAGTCAATTTAAGAGCTGCCGGATTTGAACATAATAACAATGTTTATATCCACGAAAGCCTCACTGCTGAGAATCGTAAGATTCTGCAAGTTGCTATTGCTCATAAACGCAAAAACAACATATTTAATGCGTTTACTCTCCGTGGCACTGTGCACATTAGGGTATGCAAAGATTCTGAAGGCGTTCGAATCAGTAGCCTGGATGAACTGCACAAAATTATTTCTGGTACAACTTCTGAAGCTGTTTCATCACCGGGTAGTCAACGACTTGATGCCAATTAGCCTATCATTAAATATTACACTAATTTTTGCTTTTTCAAATTATTTTTCAAAATTTATTATTATTACTGTTTTTATTACTTTTATTATGATTGCTTTAGACTTGTTTCATTTGTTGATTGTTATTATGCCTGTTTGTTGCTCGTCTGTCGATGTTGTGTGTAGTAACTATGAATCATAGTCCGTTTGGTGGTGTTGATGATCGCCGTAAGGTGTTAATTGATGTTTTATGTAAACAACGCGATGGCCTTTCTATTGTCCATTTTAATGCGAGAAGTTTAAATCCATCAAAACTTGATTCTGTAAAATATGTTTTTGAAAGCTCTAATGTTGATGTTATCTGTGTGTCCGAGACCTGGTTTAATAATGATATCTCCAACAGTTATTTCAATATTTCCAACTATACTCTATATAGAAATGACAGAATGAACAAAAAAGGAGGTGGTGTTGCTATTTAATGCAAATCAGTTCTTAAAACTAGGCTTGTAAATTTGTCGAATAGTTCAGATGTTGAGTTTTTAAATGTTGAAATTTGTAATAATAACAATGCTAAGTTACTTGTTTCTTGCGTTTATAATCCTAACAGATGCTGCAGTCTTGAACCTTTTTTTAGTGATTTATACAGGCGTGTAATTGATTTTGATTCCTATATTGTATGTGGTGACTTTAATGTAAACCTGCTTAACAAGGACAACATATCTGATAGCTTTATTGACAGTGTTAAGGCTGCTGGAATGACAGTTGTAAATTCTTCTTATCCAACTCGATTTGCTCCAAATGTGACTCCTAGCCTAACCGATGTTTTTATTGTTTCAGATGTTACTTTACTTTCACTTTTTGATCAAATATCATTTATATCTGATCATGATCTGCTTTTCTGTTCCATTAATTTTTTTACATGTCGTGATGTCGTGATTCGTCCTATGTCAGTATCGTATCGCGACTACAAATCCATTGATTATTCTCTATTGTATGGTTATTTCTCTCAAATTTGTTGGGAAGATTGTTGGGTTTCTGTGTCTGTTGATGATAAACTGAACGTTCTTACATCGCATGTGCAAAATGCTTTCGAGAATTCTGTGCCTCTACGTACCGTGACTGTTGAAAATAAGACTTGCCCTTGGTATACCTCACACGTTAAAGCAGCTATTTTAAAAAGAAATAAACTTTATGGCAAATGGAAGAAACATCGCATTGATGAAAATTGGAGATTGTTTAAGCTTGCTCGCAATGAAGCTGTGTCTGTAATTAGACAGTCTAAGAAAAAATACTTTCGTAGAAAACTCGACAGCTCACTTTCTTCTAGAGATCTTTGGAAAAATATTCGTAAGCTCGGTGTCTGTAGCAAAGATAATACTCAGTGTGATGTTGATCCAAATGCTCTGAATGACTTTTTTCTTACCAAGACTTCATCAGGCAATAACACCTTTCAATGTAATGTGCGTCAGTTCCAGGATCTGGAACAATTTTCTTTTTCTAACGTTGACATAAATGACGTCACCAAGTCTATCATGAAAATAAAATCAAATGCTGTTGGAGATGATGGCATTTCTTTACGATTTATAAAGCTAATTTTACCATATATCATCAAACCGTTAACACATGTTATCAATCATTGTTTTACAACTTCGTGTTTTCCTGAATCGTGGAAAATTGCGACTGTTATTCCAATCGCTAAAGTCAGTAACGCTTCTGCTATGAAAGATTATAGACCAATTAGCATTCTGTCTGCATTCTCTAAAATATGTGAGTCCCTCATGGCCAAACAAATTAATAATCATCTTGAAACTCATAGCCTTCTATCTCCATACCAATCTGGTTTCAGAGCCGGGCATAGCTGTGCGACTGCCATGCTTAAAGTCCTTGACGATATCCGCACGTCGTTTGATGCAGGACATATAACCCTACTTTGTTTATTGGATTTCTCTAAAGCCTTCGACTGCGTCAATCACTCTATTCTTGTTCAAAAGCTTAAATTGCTTTTTGGTTTCAATAATACTGCTATCAAATTAATTGACAGTTATCTTGAAGGAAGAAGGCAGAGGGTGAGGATTAAAAATAAGTTTTCCGACCTTAAGGATATTGCAGCTGGTGTGCCACAGGGATCAATTCTTGGGCCGCTCCTATTCAGCGTCTTTATTAATGACATTTTTACTGTGTGCAATGATGTGATGATGCATGCTTATGCTGACGACATTCAGTTGTATTTTTCAAACCGAGTCGGACTACTCGATGACTTGTGTTGCAGGTTGAATGATGATCTTAGTGGAATTCATAAGTGGGCATTTGACAATGATCTTTGCCTTAATGCAGATAAGTCTTTTGTGCTACCTATTTCAAAGGACAAACTTAACAACTTGGAGATCCCACCCATTCTATTAAATAATAAAAGTTTGCAAGTGGTGAATAAAGTAAAAAATCTAGGTTTTTTTATTAATGCAAAAATGTCATGTTCTGATCATATTAATAGTACAATTAAAAGAATTTATTATACGTTGCGTTGCCTTCGGCTATCTGCTAAGTTTACACCAGTTCAAACTAAAAAGAGACTCGTTATTCAATTAATTGTGCCGTATATAACATTCTCTGAACTGGTATACAGTAACTTAGATTCACATTCAGCGCACAAAATACTTGTTGCCTTTAACGATGCAACTAGATATGTTTACGGACTGAGTCGGTTTGAACATATCTCTACTCTCAGTAAGGATATTTTGGGGTGTGGCATTATTAGTTATATGAACGCAAGAAATTGTATCTTTCTGCATAAGCTCATTACTTACAGGACTCCATCATACCTTTTTCAAAAACTGCGCTTCTCTACCTCAAATCGAACCGGTAACCTTATACTACCTAAATATAATTGTTTACAATCTAAACGTCTTTTCTTCATCAATGCCATTAAACTATGGAATTCACTACCGCTTAATGTTAAAAGTATCGTCAGTACGAGTAAATTCAGTCAGTCAATTATGTTATATTTTTCTAGCAACTAAATCAGTCTGATTAAATTAATAATAATAGTAATAATAATAATAATTTAAACTATTTTGCTCTATTCATGATTTATATGTTATAAGATCATTAATTTAATAATTATTTATCTAACTTTAAGAATCTAATGTGTCATCGTATTATTGTATCTTTTTAATTGTATTCTATTAAATCTTTATCTTTAAGTATCTCTCAATTAAATGTTATTGGTTGATTATATATTCTTATCTGTTGTGCTAATGAAAGATCTTTTTGTATCTTACTGCACTAATTTTATGTTAAAATAAATACAAAAATACAAAAAAAATACAAAATAATTTACATTCCCCTCACTTCGGAAGAAAGTTATAACCGAATACTAATTAAACCTATAAAGAAAGATAATAAAACTGTCAATCTAGAATTTAAGGATATTATAAAAAATAAAGAAGAAATATTAGCTATTAAGAAAAATTGTACTCTAATTAACAATATTACTCTTTGTAAAAGAAGCGACTTGAGCAACATTGTTAACTCTACCTGTATTTCACCACTTTTGGATGGATCCCACCCATCATGTAATATTTCTGATGCTTTTCATATACCATCAATAGAACAATTGGAATCAGGTATAATCTTATTAAACGACTTTAACGGGCTACTAAATAATCAATCAATTAAAGGAACATACTTAGTCATATTTCGTAACGAATCAATTAAAATTGATAATAAACTTTATCGAAATTTTGAAGCTCCCGATATGGTAGCCTCAGCTCAAATCGTTCAGCAAACTCCTCTAGAAAAGCAATATATTAAGCTGCTTTCATTGGAAATGTTAAGTCAATTGCATCTTAATAATACAAATAAAATAGAATACCTAGAGACCGTGGCAACTGTTAATAAATTTTCAACCATCATGCTGATTATTATCTTTATCTTATTTATATCTACCTTTGAATTTATTTTTAGAACTAAAGATAAAGTTATAGTTTACAACACTACACAAGAGAGTAAAATCGATAATAGCCCTAATACTGAACCAATTTTCACTAATATTGTTATACCAAGATTAAATGATCTCCCTTACTATTAATGTTTGGGGACAAACATTCTTAAGAGGGGAAGAGTTAACGACAAACATACCCAATGTAGTTAACGACGCAAACTGCCGGTCAATAACCGCCCTCATTAAATTAAGCTTAATTACATATATTTCATAATCCATTTCAATCATACTGCGCTTTCGCAATTCAAAGTTATCGACTGCTCCACTTAAATTCGCAATCATGTTGCGTTGAAAAATATTTATGCTGACGCAGGAGAACTCATAAGAAAGCAACCAATAGTTACAACAACAACAGCAGCAGTAGCAGCGGAATAGCAGCGAAGCTTTAGGTAATAAGTTAACTTAAGAATATTTTGTAATTTAGTCTAAGTGAAGAATTCAATAAATAAAGAAAGCCATCAGAGTTCGCTCTGATGCTTTTTTAAAAAACAAATCTAATAAACAATTTATTTAACTGGTATGCGGAAAAAACTAACTAACGAAATGTGTACGAATATACGTCAAAGCTGCAAATCAAAATTGAAAAAAAAAACGTGTACAGTTGACTTTTGGTTGCATGGTGATTGCATAAAAGTGTGTATATGTGCGAACGATCGAAAAAAATATAAAACAACCCACAGCGCCAGTTGCTAACGTCAATTATAAAACTGTGGTTGATAAAAGGGGAAAAATAAACATGGCGTTTATAAAACGTTACTTTTCTGAGGCACTACATGACTAATAACCAACTTATGACTGTACTGCAATTAGCAATAAGTTACTATATAAGTGTTCGAATTTTAATTAATAAAAGAGTTACAATTTAAACTTCAACAAAACCAATCGTTTTATTTAAAATTTAGTTAACATCGTTGCTACCAGTTCAAGTGCTGGGAATAACAATCATTAAACTCAAGTTCACCATTTCAACTCAGTTCATGTGCTAAGTTGAGGGCCTTGGTCCTTGAGTAATCAGCGTTCCACATCGCAACAATCATTTCAGTCGAAAAAGTATCTTGCCTAGAGTGAAGATGGAATAAGCTCACTTTATATAGAAATGTGTTCTGATATAATTACGAAAATGGGTGAGTTTCGGGAAAGTGATAGTGGGCGGAGCCTTATAAGAATAATCCACTTAGAAATAAACATTAATGAATATCAACCGATTAAAGGTTTACATTTTATGGAGATGCCAAGTTTCTTAACAAATAAAAAAGCATGCATAAAAGTGAAAAATACAGATGAATATTGTTTCAAGTGGGCAATAGTTGCACCAGTCAATACGAATACGCATATAACTTCAGTGTAAGGTATAAACGATATTTCCCAAAGATCAATTATACTTAGAAATGGTATGACACTAAATTTCGGGGATCTTGAGTTTCCCTTGAAAATAAAGGATGTTAAATCATTTGAAGAGTTGAACAGTTATAGTAACACCCGCTAAAATTATGTAAAATCAAGTCTTTATTAATTTTTCCTAATAATAAAATCTTAATTGACCAAATTGCATTTCCGCTCCCACAGATATGTTCCGTGGAAACGAAAATGCTTTGCAGGTAACCAACAAATAACTCCAAAGAATTGCTTACAATCAATTTCGCAAATTAATAAATAAATCTAAACTTACCGAATTGCATTTCCGTTCGCACAGAAACGAAAATGCATAATTCCAAAGAACTACTTACAATTACCTTTTACAAATAACTCCAATAAACTCTCCGCAACCAATTGTGCTTATCAACCCAAATTCACCAAATTGCATTTCCGTTCGAACAGACAAAATTCCATAGAAACGAAAATGCATTGACCTCAATCGAAAGTAAACAAACAATTCCAACGAATTGTTTATGGCCAATATTAAAAGCTTATAATCACTAATAAAAACGGAAAATGCAAGATCAGCACTTTCGCTAATATAAATACCACCTAAGAATATATTGTAGCAGTCTTAGATAGATTTAAAATAAAGAACATTAAAACGATTTAAAAATTAGATTTTTTTATTTCGGTTTAATTAAAAACATATTTTTTTGAACCTGAATCTAAGTATAAATATTTTCAGATATGAAGAGGAGACCCGCTGTATTATATATAGATACATATTACATTGCGAAAAATGAGAAACCCTTGCACATAAATTTGTTTCTACTGCAGGATATGGACGATTTTCACTATGTTTGGATTAAAAATATTACAAGTAAGAAGAAAATGCTGTATTTTATATAGTTTTAGCAAATGTAACTTATTTTATTTTCACTTTCAGACCTTTAAATTATCAAATAAGAACAAACGATCATCAGGTTTTCATATGCAATAGCAATATTTTGGTAAAGAACATAGCTATAAGTAAGAAAATTGTCACAAAAATGCCATCACGTTTCAGGTCTACTTAAGAATATACTCACTTTGAGAGACAGTGAGATGTTATATTTGTTGTACTATTGTAGATTCAAACATACCGTCTACATACCGATTTTAAAATAGTTAGATCGATTTTTAAGCCTGATTTTGAGTATAATTTGATAACTAAAAAAGGAATTTTTCCAAATGAATGTATCAATTCGTGGGAAAGATTCTTTAGCTACATAACTAATTCTAGTTGTACTGAAGATGAATTCAATATTGCAAAAACTGTATGGGATAAGTATAAATGTGAAAATTTTTTGAACTATATGGAGCTTTATTTAAAAACCGATGTCTTATTACTTGCCGATATATTTGAGAATTTCAGAAAAGTTTACCAAAACATTTATGGCCTGAACCCATAAGTTTTTAGGCCCATTTTCCTAACTTTGACGTCTATAACTTTTAAACTACTTGAGATGGCGGAGATGGATGGAAAAAATATCACATGTGTTGTGAAAAAAACACACTGATGCAATGATAAATGCATTTATGAAGTCAGCCAATGTAATGAAATGTTCTTTTTTTCTATATTATTTTATATTTGCAATGTTCAATTCATGTACTGTAATGTTTTTGATTATATTTTATTTTTTATAAAATAAAAAAATATCAGTTTTATCTTGTGTGATTTTATTATTAAAAAACGTTTATTGTGAACATATTGTAGATTGTTTAACCTACAAAATGACCTACAGTCAATAACCGTGTGGAGGTCGAAACGATCAAGGGGTTAGTCAAAATAACCAAATTTTTGATCAAAATAATTGACAGGTCGGTTCATACAACCGAGTGGGAGTCAAAACGGATAACAGGTCCATTCATAGAATCGCATGTTGGTTAAAATGACTTACTTCTCCGTTCACACAATTGAGTTTAGGCCAAAACAATTTACAAGATCGTTCATTTAACTGAATGTAAGTTGAAAGGATAAATGGGTTCGTTCAGAAAACCGTGAGCGCAGTGCTTACAACGGAATGCCCAGTCAAGGCTATGGGAAACTACGTAGTTGTGGTGATTACTTTTTAAAAGTTATCAACAATCGACTAAGTCGGTAGGGCACCAATTCGGTTGCGACAGTGGATATAATTCTCTGTGTATAATTATGTACCTTTCATATTTTATACATTTAAAGGTGTATCTAGGTTAAGAATATTTCTTTTTTTCTTAAATCCAAACCAAGAGTTCGGTACTCATTGAATTATACTTAGTTTTTTTTTTGGGTTATTCATGAATTAGAAGAAAATTAATTACCGTCTGTATCTTGCCTGATCAGCGCAAAATTTTTTTTGTTTCCTTTTGTTTTCTTACCTTTACATAGTAAGCAAGATGTTTTCAACTAAAATAAGTAATTTCATTCATTAATTCATTCATTCACTAAACTATTATATTAAAATCAAAATAAATTCAAATTACAATGAAAATAATCTAGATTTTATTATTAGGGAATGCTGAAGAGGTAAACGTAGAGTAAGGGTGGAAGGGGTACATGGACAGGTACGACAATCAAATCCTAGGTACGGCGCAGATTTCCCAATGGAAGGGAGAGATACACTCTAGTTCATTTAAATAACAACAGTGATAATCAATGCTAAAAATTGACATTGTGAGAAAACTAACAAAAACCGATTTGTATGTACTTACATTTTATATTAGTTGACCACACTGGTTTAAGAAAATGTGCAAAAGAAGAATAAAAAAGTCCCGTTAAGTTTGCTGTGTACGCATTCGTACCGAAATAGCAAAAAATGTGCTTTTGAAATAGTTCATATGAATAACAACAGAAGCTGGATTTTGATATTTCTTAGCGATTGTGTTACGCAGAGTGTTCAGTTTTAATTAGTTTGATAAATTGCATCTCATAAAATAATAAATCTTTTAAAATGGAACGAGGAAAGCCATTAACTGGAGAAGAAAGAGGAAAAATTGAAGCCTATTTCGAACAAAAGTTATCCTTCAGAAAAATTGGAGAGAAAATCGGAAGAAGTGCTCGTGTTGTCTTCAATTACATAAAAAACAAGAATTCATATGGGAAAAACATGAAAGGAAGACCAGCAAGTGTCTTATCGGCAGCAGATAAGCGCGCAATTTTAAGAATAGCATCGAATGCCCCTGATTCCGTACCAAAAATAAAGGCAAAAGCCGGAGTTTCTGCTAGTATTTCGACTGTCCGGCGCTTGATTGTGGATGCTCCGCATATCCAAAGAATGAAACTAAAAAAAAAACCTGTATTAAAGACCATTCACAAAGAAAAACGATTGGATTTTGCTAAAGTTCACATGACGTGGAATACAGAATGCCATTCTGTCACGGTTGTCTTTTCTGATGAAAAAAAATTTAACCTTGATGGTCCTGATGGGTTTAACTTCTATTACCATGACATAAGAAAAGAGGAAGTAATACTAAGCCGTCGACACAGCCGCATTGGTGGAATTATGGTATGGGGTGCCATATCATACTATGGCCAAATTAAACTACAATTTAAAACGACAAAACTGAATGCAGAACAATACAAGAATATTCTCGAACAAGCTTTTCCGGAATGCAGTAACATCTTTGGACCTTTGCCTTGGATTTTCCAGCAGGATAACGCTCCGATACACAATGCCAGAGCGGTAAAATCCTGGATAAGTGTACAAAATGTGACGCTGATGGACTGGCCACCCTACTCACCCGACTTAAACATAGTGGAAAACGTTTGGGGATGGCTTTCACGGAAAGTTTATGAAGGAGGTAAGCAATATGAAGACATTCCATCGTTGATCCATGCAATCGAGACCGCTTGGGACGAGATTTCATTAGATTACCTTAAAACTCTCTACAATTCTATTCCCAGTCGCATTTTTGAGGTTATAAAGCACCATGGAGGCAACACTCATTACTAAACGATAAGGAACACGTCAAAACAAATAGTTATTAGCAAAAAAATCTAATTTAGTGAATAACTTTTATGTTTTCCAAACTTTTCTTTGCCGTTGTTATTCAAATGAACTATTTTTTTTTTAGTTTTCCAGCAGTTTTTTTTCTAAATATAATAAATAAATTCCAAGAACATTTTTTAAAGAAAAAATTTTTGTCGATTATAATGAACAATAAAATAAAATATCTAAAAAAAATTATTGCATCTCTTTGTTTTGCTTGGTTGATCAAAAATTCGCAGTAACTAATACAGTTTTTGTTGTTGTTATTTAAATGAAGTGGAGTGTACGTGCAAATGGCAAAACACCTAGCCATGTAAAGCGGAGTTTTTTTTTTGTTGCCTTAACCCTTAAAATATTGCATTCTGTAATTTTATCTATCCTCAAGCATGTTAAATACTATGCTTACGCGTCAAACTGGTATTATGCGTATTATGTTTCTCACAAAACGCGTATTATGTTTCTCACACACTGCATAAAGAAAAACAACAAACACCACAACAACCAGCTTTAAGTGCGCTAGTGCCAACGACACTTATAAATCAAGGCCATAAGTCCAGTGCACTAATTTTTGTTGTTGCTATCTGGAAACATTTTACAACAAACATTTGATTGGTTATTAATTTGAAAAATAAAACTGAAGGAGGAGTTATGGAAATAATGGCAAAATAATGTTAAGAAAAATACTTGCAAAAATTATATATAAACTTTCATATTTTAAGATAAAGAGGATAGATTTGAATAAACAGACGAGAAGCCCAAATCAAATTATCTCTTTTATTTAAAAATTTAGCCTTTGTGGCTTAGTAAAAATAAACATAGCCTTTGTGGCTAGTGAGACCAAAAGCCTTGCGGCTGATTAAAAAGGCGTGTGCGCCTCTAGTACACAATCTCACACTAGTTCTGACACACATAGCGATCTTGTCGAAACTAACCTCCAACACTACATGGCGATTCTGCCAAACCGAATTTGGACTTCATAACTCTAATTTGCAGCACAAAATTATCAGTCTACTGTCAGCTTCTGAGTTAATCGGTCATTCGTTTCTCAGTATGTCTCAACTTAGATCTCGGTGTGCGATTTGTAACAAATCGACGGCTAAAGTTGCAGCTCTTTGCTGCAATGTTTGCAAAAGTATTAATCACAAATCTTGTGCTAATATTGATGACAATCAATTTGACTGCATTAATAATCATCCTAATATTGTGTATAATTGTTTGAACTGTTTAAATAATTCGGCTAATTTTATGGATGTTTTAAAAAAGTTAGTTGATGATGTGAGTGTTATTAAAGCCTTTTTAGGCGTTGAAAAAGCTCAATATGCTCTTAACAAAAACAATATCGTTTTGCCGAACATTGAGTCGTTAACCTCTAGCTCTATTGCTTGCCTAAATGCACACACTGTTGGCAATGTTGTTGTTCCTGATGCTGCTGATGGCAAATTTGTTGTTCCTGCTGCTGCTGTTTCGTCTATTCTGCCTGCAAATTCACCTGCTACGTGCTCATCAGCATCTCCAGTTTCGTTTTCTTCTTTGCCTGTTGCCAAGGTTGATTTATAAGGTTGTCGCAGGGTTGATCGCACTCTCTTTTCAGTACCCATAATTGTCAAAACCAGCCAGTTTTGTGAATGACTACGAAAGAAAAACGGATGATAAAAGAGAGCACTTGCAGATTTTCTATAAGCTGTCAACTTCGATTTGAAAATTTTGGGTACTCGCTCTCTCCCTTGCGACAACCTTATAAATCAACCTTGCCTGTTGCTGAATGTTTTGGAGATACGCTCTCTCAACCGGTTTTGAGTGATGTTGAGTTGCCTACTGCTAAGTCTACTGTGGCTGCTGTTTCAATCTCGTCGTCTGCGTTGTTGCTGTCCACTGCTGCTAAGCCAGCCTCATCGATTGCTTTATCTCAATCATGCTCTGATGAAAATGCATCTCTTGCTCAAGTTTTGTTGTCTCCATCGCGTGCTGCCGTAAGTTATGCTGATGTGCTCTCTAAACCTGTTTTGAGTGATGTTGAGCTGCCTACTGCTATGTCTACTGCTTCTGCTGCCTCAATCCCATCGTCTGCGATGTTGTTGCCCGCTAATGCTAAACATGTGTCTTCGATTGTTTTTTCTCAATCATTCTCGGATGATAATGTTGATATGTTTGAAGCTAAGAATAAATCTACAAATTTTAAACGCAAGGTTGTTGTTGGTTTGAACACAAACTGCAATTTTGAAGTTGCTGACAAGAAACGATGGTTGCATCTATCTTCGTTTAAGCCATCGGTTACTGAAGAAAATATTATTGATCACGTTATGTCGCATGCCCATCTTTAAAGATCTCAAATTGCGTGCTATAAGCTAGTTAAAAAAGATGCTCCAATAAAGACCTTAAAAAGAATAAACTTTAAAATAGGTTTTTCATCAACTGAATATAACAAAGTATTCAATGCATCGCTTTGGCCCATAAATGTTAAAGTACGACCTTTTTTAAAAGAGTTTTTTCAAAAGGAAGGAGACCCACACCAAGTAGCTTAGATTCAATTGAAAGTTGTCATAATGATAATCTGCGCTTAAAAATTTTTTATCACAATGTCTCTGGCTTGCGAACTAAATCGTCAACTATTTTTGCTGCTTCGTCTCAGTGTGAATTCGATGTGATTGTCTTAACTGAAACTTGGCTAAATTATGATTTCTATGACAATGAATTTTTTGATCAAAATCAATATCAGGTCTTTCGGAAAGATCGCGATGCTGTTAAAACCGGTTGCCAACGTGGCGGAGGTGTCCTGATTGCTGCCAAACGTACGATGCAAGTCACATTAATCCCTCTAGATATCGCTGATTCACTTTTGGACCAGCTTTGCGTCAGAATTAATGGTATCTTGGATGCTCTTTATGTATGTGTTTCATACATTCCTCCTGCTAGCTCATTTGATTTATATAAATCCCATCTGGATAACATTCGCTTTTTGGAAGCCAAGCATCTTGGTGATAATCAGCTATGTGTTCTTGGAGATTTTAATTTAAGTAAAGTGACTTGGTCTTTTATTAACACTGATATAGGTCTTAATAGTTACAATACACCCTGTAACATTACCCATGGATAATAATTTAACGCATGGTAAAGTGTTCTTAATATAATTCCAAGAACATTTTACCATATATTAGTTTAAAACCCATGTTTGCTTTTTATGACCCACTTATGGTGTCGCAAACATGTCACATACTTTTTAGTCACAACTTGTGTGGCAATATCAAATTCAAAAATAATAAATTAACTTAAATTAAACATTTCAAAGATTGCGTAAACAAATTCTTCGAATCCACTTGAACAACCCAAAAACTAATAGCGGTCGCCAAGTGCATTCGAAAGAACATGCATTTCCACGGAAAGTCAAGTGAGCGCAAGCGAAATTGTGTAAACAATCCCACGCTCACTTACTGACCTAAAAGAAAGCAACACAATGAACCATTGCGCAAGCGAGTCAGTCGTTCACTTATTTACCTAGTTCGCTTCTTAAGAAATAAGCGCAGGCAAATTATGCAAGCAAAGCAATTGCTTACTGACCTAGTCCGCTAAGTGCAGGTAAATTGTATAAGCGAACATACGCAGACCAATCATCGAGTCACAACGAAAGAAATAATTAAGAACCAATAAAAATTGAAAGAAAGTGTTATACAAATTTTGCGTCACTTTCTTTCCTACCCAAAAGACTCTGCCGAAAGAGCACACAAAGTTATTTTGAGACTCCCTCGTAGAACAAATAAGTTTTATTTAAATACCGATGTTAGAATTATAAGTATTCAGTCTTAAGATAGATTCGGTTTTGTAATAAAACAAAAATTCTAAAAATTAACAAGAGTTTTATTCAAAGTGAAAATTCTTAAGCACACAATGAGTAACTTTGTTCTTTCATATTGTTTTTTGTTTAGACTTGACTGTAGAATGTGATGTAAGTGATGAAAGTGAATGCGAGTCTGAAAAATCTGCAGAGCAGTTGATAATCGTAACAAATCTTAACAACCCGAAAATGAAGCGTGGCAAGAAAAGCTTCATAGATGACAGAATGCTTGCATGCATGGATGCTGGCAATATGTCGAATCCATTTGCAGTTCATTTTATATCTGCAACAGCTAAAGCTTTGGGTCATAACATTGAAGATCTAGTTATTAATTGTACAAGTTTGAGAAAACAGCGCAAAGAATATCGTCGGCGTCATGGCACAGAAATTATGGAGAATTTCAAGGTATTAAAGTTTATTATAGATTGGTTATGAATACTTCACAGAGTGAAAATTTTTTAGATTCCTGATACATTTGTGTTACATTGGGATGGCAAATTATTACCTGCAATGGCTGGAAAGGAAAAAGTTGACCGCCTAGCTATTGTTTTAACAGCAGAAAATATAGAAAAATTAATTGGCATTCCAATTATTGAAGTTGGATCTGGTGCAGCAACCGCCCAATCAATATACAATTATTTAGAGAATATGAATATGTTAAATTCGTTGGAAATGGTGTGCTTTGACACGACTGCTGCAAACACTGGTCAGCATAATGGTGCTGCAATGTTGCTGGAACGAAAATTGGAGCGAAGCTTGTTGTGGTTGCCATGCAGGCACCATATTGCAGAGATCCTACTACGAGCTGTATTTGAAATATATTTTGGAAAATCTAGCGGCCCAGAAGTTGCCATATTTGAACGTTTTTCACGAGAATGGAATACTTTTAACTTGAAAGATTTTAAACTCGGCATTATGGATGAAGAAGTGCAACGTGCTGTTAGCGTCGATGAATGTCAATCCACCAAAGAGTTTTGCATCGAGAGTTTGGCAAAAGACCACATTCGGCATGACTACAAAGAGTTATTACAACTCACTTTTATTTTCGTTGGTGGCATCATTCCCGATTTTTCATTTCGTGCTCCTGGAGCAACGTCGCATGCTAGGTTTATGTCGAAAGCGATATATGCTCTAAAAATGTTTGCTTTCCATGAACAATTTGAAATGTCTTCCAGCCTGTTGAATGGCATGCGTAATGTGTGTATTTTTCTGGTGCGCCTTTATGTTCCATATTGGTTCAGAACCACTTATGCAGTTGAAGCACCAAATAGGGATTTGCAGCTGATTAAAAATATTGCCTTTTACATTGACCCAAAAATATCCTTGCCTTTATTAAGCAAAATGCGAAACCACTTATGGTATTTATCGGAGGAAGCAGTTGCTCTCGCCTTTTTTGATTCCAACGTGGACATTAATGTGAAAAAAAAGATGGTTGCGGCACTTGGACTACAAAATGAGACTGAAGGTAATGAAGAAAATGACGTTTTTCTGCCTAAAAAAGTATGTGCGAACATTGAACAAATAAAAGAATTCACACATAAAGATTTAAGCTATTTTGTAACGCAAAGGACTAAAAACTTCTTTTCACGAATGGAAATAGACATGGATTTTTTAATGTTTGATCCGACGAATTGGAGCGAAAGAGCAGAATACATAAAAGGCATTCAAATCCTCAAAAACGTTACTGTTGTTAACGATCCTGCTGAGAGAAAAGTAAAACTTATAACAGATTTTAACAGGTCTTTAACACATAACGAAGAAGATAAACAATTCTTGCTTCATATTGTTGAGAACTACAGACAAAAATTCCCTTCGTATACTAAATCTTCGCTTTTGTAAAATTTTGGAGTAATTATAATAAAAGTAACTTAAGTGGAAATTAAAAAAATTAAGTGAATTACATTTTTTTTAAATAAAAAAGTAGACAACAGCCAAAAAACGAGTATTTTTTCTATATTTGAACTTTGACCTCAACTTGGCACAGGTTGGCATACTCTGATCGACTTGAAAATTTGCCACATGAATTTTGACATCAAATGTCATATTTAACCAATCCCCGCAATAAAAATTCCAACAAAAACAAAATTCCATATAAGCTGCGCCAGGTCTAATATGCACTCTGCCAATTAGGGAAATCTATATTGTAGAAATCGTAAGATGAAGTAGTGAGCTTTGTATTATAGCTTTTATAGCTTTATTTTATAGTATTATAGCTTTAGTAAGGGGTATTTGCACTCTGCCGAAGTTATAATAGCAACAAACCAATTAGCCAGGGCGTTAGGGCATCCACACCTTCCTTGGTAAGGGGTATTTGCACTCTGCCAAAGCTCCCAGTTCCTCCATCCCATTTCTTATCAGTAGAGTTAGAGACGCACCCAGTAGGGCGAAGTAGAGCAGGTTGCTCACACTCTACAACCGCGCTGCCGCCGGCACTGTCGACTGGAGAAACACCACGCGGCTGCCCTTCGGAGCTGTAGCCGACAACCTACGGTCAACGGACCCAACAGCGACGTGCACATGAGGATTTGGTGACACCTTTCTTTCTTTTATATTACTCTTTATTATTATTATTACTTAAGAAATTTATAACTATACTTTTAAACGCTCATGAACTTTACGTAAATTTTGGAAATAGATACTCTAAAGAGGTATCATTAGATAATTTGTGTTTATTTCTTCCAACTAAACATTGGATAATAAAAATTATAACGTTCGATTGTAATTTGTGCGTTTTATTTGGAGTCCTTAAATTAAAAGATTATACATTTTTGGAACGACCCTAGACAGCCGCTTTGCTGTCCCAGCTATGGACCCAGGTCAACTGGGAGTCGTGACAGATCTGACATAGAATCATTAAAAAATAAAGATCTCACTGAGTCTATTAAAGACAGCATTGCTCATTTAAGGTACGACATTGATTCGTTTTTGCAGTATTCGTCCAAAACCACTGGTTCAGCACTTCATCAGCCGGATCCTCTTCTTGAATTTTTGTTCCAAAAAATTAACGATATAGGCGACGAGCTACTTATTACACGTTCCATCCTTTCCGAAATAGGAGAAATTGTTGTATCAAATTCTAAAAAAATCGACAATATCCCGGAACGTTTCAACAAAACTTCAGACTCTCCCCAACGTCACTCATCTTCTGTCCTGGAGGAAATTCTGGAAGCAACGCTTTTAACTTCACCAGCCCGGTCTTCTCCTTCACCGCTTACATCTCCCTGTAAAACAGTTTCAAACTAAACTAATCCAAGCCCAGTTGCTGCACCTCGTAAATTGGTTCACCACTTTGGAACAACATGGACACTAGCTGAATGGAAAAAAAGAATAAAAAAGCTAGCTAGTGGGAACGATACCGAAAAAACAGCACTATTTGTTAAGGGTCTGCCGTTAAGAACAAGTGTTTCCTGGGTCTGTAAGCTATTCCAGAAGAACTACGGCATCGCGATTCCAAATGTTGACTGCGAGAAAACTTCCACAAGCCGCAGGAAAAAATGCAGAAATTTCAAAATATACATCCCTTCAAAATACACCTGGTTATTTTCTCACACATACAGTTTAGATAATGGAAAAGCTGAAGTTTCAAAATGGATCGATAAACCAAGAAGGATGCCTAAAAGTACCAACTCTAAGTCTCACTCCTACAATAACTCTAGTTCTATTTCTTATAATTCTAGTTCTAACTCTAAACCTAATTCTCATAATAATTTACATACTGCTAAAAATAAGGTCACTTTTAGTAACAGTTCTTCCAATAATTCTAGCCCTTTATCTAATAACTCTAATTCTAACTCTCATTTTTATTCCAAGTCGCATTCTTATAAAACTCTACATAGAGAAAATTCTACTTCACATGACTTAAACTATGCACCCTCCGACAAAAAATTACCCAATTCACATTCTAGCTCTGATCCGAATTGGAAACTTAAGACTGATATTTTTCCAATTTTCACTCCGCAGTTCATTCGCAACATAAAAACAACATCTTCTAAACCAAATAAAGCTAATCCTGCACTTAAGCCCTCTCTCCCAAAACGAGTCTCTTTCAATCTTAATCCTAATTCGGACACATTAGCAAATCAAAATGAGAGTAATATACTCCAGACACTCTATCCTAACTTCGTGCATTCACATACTTTAAACCCATCTCCTTCTGTTTAAATCAGAAGTGGTGCCCCTAGCCAACCTGGCAGTCCCACTTCTTTCATCGACCCTCTTCAACCACCAAAGGTCAAATTAACTTCGAACTCTTGTGTTGACACGGAGAGTAGATATGCCCTATCTCGCCTTAGAGAGAACAGTGTCTACAATAATGTGCGTCTCTATCTAGCTTACATGTATAAAGCACCTGTCTCTACTTGTATTGAAGGCAAAACCAAGACAAGCCTCAAGGTCTTGATTCAGCAGGAAGGCTTACCTACCGATGACAATGAATTACGCAATTTGTTCACAAGCTTCCACGAGCAGCTTGGCTTGACAACCAACAAGTCAATGAAGATATTGACACCTATGGAGCTCATGTAAGGTCAAAACACATCTCTTACCTTCAAAAAACCCGTAAAGAGCAGCAACAATATTATTCCTAACCAGCCTCTTGTCCATAATCAAACCCCTTTTCTCAGCCCAATATTTGTCTCTCTTTACTACCAAAATGTAAGAGGATTACGCACTAAAATCTCTACAGTGTCTCAACAAGAACGAGAATCAGCAGCGGTCAGAGTAAATGAGCAGAGGTATAAAGCAAAACAACGTATTGATGCTAAGCACGCATAACCGAGTTTCTACAACATCGGTGACTTGGTACTAGTTGAAAACGAGCCTATTAGCACAGGAGGTTCCTGCAAACTTGAACCACACTACAAAGGACCATTTCAAGTCAAGAGCACGTTAGGTAAAGACCGATATGTAGTTGAAGATATACCAGGATCACAACGAAAACAAAGACATTATTCTTCAGTGTATTCATCAGATAAAATGAAACCGTGGTGTATTCTCCCAATGGACGAGGATGATGACGAAGGTGACGCAGAACATGATGACGAAGATAAAAAAACATTGAGAAGCGAGGTCGCTTCAATTGTCAGGAACGACCGACTGTAAGACATCAAAAAAATAAGGTGGCCGCTCTAAAATAGTAGAGTGGTGGCAAGACCAAAAAAAAGAACAAATGAGAGGGAGTCGAAAACGTGAGCGGGAACGAGTCGGCTGCACGAGCGTGTGAACGAAGAATACGGGGTTGAATGAAATATCAAAGTTAATTAAATCCTTTCTTATTGGATTTAATTTTGTTTTTACACAACTGTATTTAATTCTACTCGTATATCAAATTATCACTGATTTTTTTGGTTTATTATTTTTGTGAATTTTGTTGTTTGTCAGATAATTTGTTCAATATTTTATAACTACCAACATGACAACTAGTACAAGACAATTTGGTCCTTGCGATAACAGAGGATATTATGGTCAATGGGTATCTGGGAGCGCTGTTAATAACAAGTTATTCATGTGTGCAATTGACTCCAATCCATTTCAAGGTGAGTACAAACATGAGATAGTTCCAACTCTGGCGTTTTTGGCTTGGACAGACTGGACACGACATACAACTCCAAATGACACTTCAAAAGTCACTCCTTATGTAGGAATGGTAGCTGATCTGTTAGCACCTGAGATCTTGCTTGAACATATTGAAACAAAAGTGAATGCCAAAGCTATTGTAGTAATAATGATAATATTATAATAATATTGCAGATTCATATGTAGATTCATATGTAGATTCATATGTAGGTATTGGCTATGTCAAACTAGATGCTGACTTCAGTTTGGATAGCTGTGTAGACTGTATGCGTTTCTTATACTACTTAGCATTGAATGCTAATAGAATCTATAAAATAAGTGATTTAAGTCCTTTGGTGCATTTATATCTTGCTATAATTAAGAAAGGTAACACGACAACAAGCTTTGTTGAAAAAGTCAGTAGTAGTATCCGTAATGATTTGAATCTGCCTGAAATACATATAGACATACACGTATGTAGTAGCATACATTCTAATTTCTGTAATCAGGTGAATGAAACTAATATAGGAGAAGTTGCTAATCACTGGACATCATTACTGCCTGTAAATGCTTTAAGACTTAAATTAACAGTTTTACAAGCTTCTGGATCAGGTTTAACAGCTATAATAACAATTGGTAGAACTACCATTGGTACTTAAGCAATTCAGCGTCCACAACGCAACAGCGTTTATTTTATTTGTAAATATTAATTTAATCAATACTGCTAGTACTAGCATATTTGTAGTTATATAAACTAGCAATTTATCAATAAACAATATAGTATAATTCTTGCAACTCAACAAGGTGTATTACTATTTTACTAGTAACAACCACGATGCAGACCAAGTTCCAAGTGCTTGTTTTGATCACAAAAACCAATTGCAACAAGTTCAAGTGCTTGTTGTGATAACCAAAAAGCCAACGAATTATAACAAGTTTCAAGTGCTTGCTATAATTACGAACGGGCAAATAAACGAATGTGTCCAAAACATTTAGCGACCGTGACAGGACTCTGCAATCTTCGGATATCATCAACAGAAGATCTCCAAGACGATCATCAGCAGAAGACGATCATCAGCAGAAGACGATCATCAACAATGGCCACCTTCTCAGAGTTGGTAGCAGCTCAAAGCGATGCAGGTCACCAGGTCGAACGCATTGTCAAAAATTACAAAAAGGATCCTTCAGACAGGAAACAAAATGCTCGATACTTCCAAGATAGAATTGAGCAGCTCAAGGCACTCTGGCAAGCATTCGAAGAAAACCATATGAAGATCAGAGTGTCAGAGACAGAGTACAATGACCACGACTATTTCAGTAACAACTACTACGGTGAAATAGAAACGTTAGTCTCAAAATACATTCAACACTTTCAAGAACACATGAATGCGTTATTAAAAAATCAAAAGCAATAAAACACGTTTCAAAATCCAAGCAATTAGAAGGTCCAAACGAAGAACTAAAAAAGGTGCTTCGCAACCAGAAGGCGTTATTAAACATTATTTCGAAAACTTTAAACGAAATTGTTGCAGATGGTGAGCCACAGTCCGAGATGTATTGCATTTTAAAGGCATCATTACTCGAGAAGTATCAAGCAGATTTCATAAATAATAACTCCAAAATATGGGATTCAACTCAGTAGGACACAGTAGATGACTACAACTGGGAAACTTTTTACGACATGGAAGCAAGAATACAACATGTCCTAGTGGCCCTTAACCAATACATAAAGGCGTCGACAAGTGTTGCTGAGAACGGTCAAGGAGCACTACATGAACACACACAATTTCAACTAGTAAAACTACCAACAATAACGCTGCCTACGTTTGATGGTCATCTAAAGATCATCTAAAATGCGTTCAATTTAAGGACCTGTATGAGCAACTCATACACAGCCAACCGTACAGTGATGTGCAAAAAATGTTTTATCTTACGGCAAATCTTAATGGTGAGCTCAAGAACCTGATCACACATTTGCCAGTATCAGCTCATAATTACACGACAGCTTGGGAGATATTGACCAGTCGATACGACAACAAACGATTGCTTGTCACAGCATTACTTAATCGATTATTGGCACAGGCTAATAAAGTTAGGAGTTAGTGCACACTATTAAATGTCTTCATGATACAACAAAAGAATGCATTTATGGACTAAGCGCGTTAGACATACCAGTGTCAACATGGGACGCGATTCTTGTGCACATCATCATAAGAAAATAAGATCGATCAACCCACACATCCTTTGAGCAATCCCTGAGCGACTCAAGACAACTTCCAACTTCCTAAACTTCTTTGAGGCCAGGTTCAATTCGTTGGAAACATTGAACAAATGCATCAATAAATAAATGAATAATAAAAATACATCCAAAAAGACTTGCAACTTAATAAAAGTTAATAAAAAAAAAAAACATAATAAAACTACACTAGCTTAGTTTACTAATAACTAAAAACAGATAAAATAAAATTATAACAGAAAGATAGTATGAAAACCGAAAATAGATAACGTAACGGTAACGTCACACAAAGTGGTGAATTCTTGCTTCCATGTTTGAAGGTGGCTTTGACTAGGAAGTTCAATTCACATTCGAGCATGGAGGCCAAAATTCGCCATAGCAGTGTCGTATGCAAACATGAGTGACATACTGCTCATACCACGGCTGACGCGTTCGAGGTGTGACAGCTGACAGATAACTTTGACAGCTGACACTTTGACTTGGACAGTCAACACGTTTCTAGACAGCTGACACTTTGACTTTGACAGATGACCGACTTGCTTAATGTGACATCTGACATTTCCTATTATTCAACTTTGACATTTCTGGTAATATAAGTCTGACAGTTCCGTACAATCAAATCTGACATTTCCTTCCATAAATATTCTCACACTTCTTGGTTTACCAAACTGACAGTTGATTGTGAGTGAAAACTTAATGAAGTAACGATTGAAGACCAATACCCAAATATAAGTTAGCTTATAATTTTTGCACTAAATTGGCACTAACAACCGTTCGTCGGCTCAGGGCTAATGCAAAACCTAATCTTAACTTTTGCTATCATATAAAAGAGTTAAAATACAAATATTTAAAACAAACATTTCTTAATTTACTAAGCCGTCTTTAAGGAATTTTTTTTTTTGTAACTAAAAAATTGCAACTATTTCGCAGAGAGTTAACTAACGTGTTTTTTTAAACTTGGTAAACTACAGTTGATTTCTTTAAAATGTGCGTTCGCAATGCATGTTTGTATTATGTATCTGGTAAGTAATAAATTTTAAAATGAAGCTGATTAATAACTTTGACTATTAATATTATTTTAAAATAAAAATGAATACGTTTTCTTAATATTAAGCTTATTTAAAATATTTTAATTTTTACAATGTATAAAAAACCTGAATCGCAAAATTTAATTTGAAATAGTATAATAATAGATCATTTATGATTTTAAGCTTATTTTAGTTATAAAATTGAATTAATGAACATTTAATAATTTTCGTTATTGAACTAAAATAATTTGAATTTTTTTTTTGTTTTTTCAATTTATCTCTTTAAAAACTTTAATTCTAATATAATTCTCAGTTGGTCAAGGCGTTTAAAAAATAACATTAAAATTTTTTTTTTGTAGAGTTGAGAAATTGTATTCTATGTTCTTAAGTTTAGCACTTACATTAAACGTCATAAATAAATTCAATCAGCACAAGCAGAGGAATCCAGCGAAGAATCTTTGTTAATTCAGATAATTTGATAACAAAATCATTAGATCATTCTCAATTGGTATAGATAGAGAAGAAAAACCGCTGCAAAACCGCTGAGGCTAACTTGATAAGAACATCCGTTGCAAAATTATTGAGCTGAAAAATTAGCAAAAAACAAAAAACCTTTATTTAGAAGTTTTGTTTAATAATAATTATTTAACTTATAATTATTTAAAATTAAAAAATAAACATTTTATGCAGCGCTATAGAATTAAAACGATTTAATGACAATTATTTTGGAATGAATTGGAAAAACCAACTAGTTCATTTCAAACGCAAATACAGCTAATTGTGAACTACGCAATTTCCAATTGTAGTTGAGAAAAAATCAATTCAAATTCAGAAAAGAAATTGAGAATTCCATTTAAAATTTAGAAAACATCAATTAAAATTCCATTTGAAATTCAGAAAAGATCCATTGAAATTCAGAAAGATCAATTCAAATTCAGATATTATCAAATAAAATTCAGACAAAATAAATTGATATTAAAAATTATAATTTTCCTTGTAACTTAATACCATTGCCATAGAATTGGCATACGAGCTCGATTTGAGAAGTTGAGAATGGCAATGGTATGGTTATAGTATGGTAGTGGTAATGGTATAATGGTATGGTAATGGTATGGTCATGGTATGGTAATGGTGTGGTAATGGTATGGTAATGGTATGATAATCGTATGGTAATGGTATGGTAATGGTATGGTAATGATATGGTAATGGTATGGTAATGCTATGGTAATGGTATGGTAATGGTATGGTAATGGTATGGTAAGGGTATGGTAATGGTATGGTAATAGTACGGTAATGGTATGGTAATGGTATGGTAATGGTAATGGTATGGTAATGGTATGGTAATGGTATGGTAATGGTATGGTAATGGTATGGTAATGGTATGGTAATGGTATGGTAATGGTATGGTAATGGTATGGTAATGGTATGGTAATGGTATGGTAATGGTATAGTAATGGTATGGTAATGGTATGGTATGGTAATGGTATGGTAATGGTATGGTAATGGTATGGTAATGGTATGGTAATGGTATGGTAATGGTATGGTAATGGTATGGTAATGGTATGGTAATGGTATGGTAATGGTATGGTAATGGTATGGTAATGGTATGGTAATGGTATGGTAATGGTATGGTAATGGTATGGTAATGGTATGGTAATGGTATGGTAATGGTATGGTAATGGTATGGTAATGGTATGGTAATGGTATGGTAATGGTATGGTAATGGTATGGTAATGGTATGGTAATGGTATGGTAATGGTGTGGTAATGGTATGGTAATGGTATGGTAATGGTATGGTAATGGTATGGTAATGGTATGGTAATGGTATGGTAATGGTATGGTAATAGTGTGGTAATGGTATTGGATCATTCAGTTCCAAGAATAATTTGAATTTCTATATATGAATATGTTTATTTTGAATTACAATTAATTTACTTCTGAATTTTATTTGATCTTTTCACAATTTTAATTGACCTTTTCTGAATTTTAAATTAATTTTTAATCTTCAATTCATCATATTTGAATTTAATTGAAGTTTTCTGAATTTCAAGTGAACTTTTCTGAATTCCAAATGGGATTTCCGAAATTCAATTGATCTTTTCTGAATGTCAATTGATCATTTCTGCCTTTCAAATGGAATTAAAAATTTTAATCTTTTCTGATTAAATTGTATTGATTTTTTTTTTTAATGTATTAGTTAAAAAAAAATTTTTTATTATACAAATTAATAAAAATTCAATATTTTAGAAGGTTTTGGTTGCATAAAACTAAAATTTTGTTTTAGTTCGTATAGTTACTGTTGCATAGTTGCTGTTACACGCTCTGTTAAAAACGGTTGTGGTCGCTCTATGATTACACCCACTTCTCAAAAAAAAAAAAAAGCGGAATGGCTATTTCAGACCTTGAAAGTACTTGACCGAGCTTCTAATGATCAATTGTGTTGTATGTGTTGTGAAATGTTTGAACACAAATGATCGAGAACTGGACCTGCCAGCTTTATACCGACTCCGAACGGCTTATGTTCTCAAGAAGCTTTTCATGGCAGTTTTTACTATCTGAGGTTTGCCATTATCTGCAGAGAGGTGACGGTTGAACAGAAAAATTAATTCAATTGAAAAAACTTTCTGTGTCAAATGGGGGATTCGAACCTGGGTTCTCTGGCGTATGAGTAGCACACTCAACCCACTACGCCACGGCCGCCACACATCACACCACACTTCTCAGAAACCATTATAATTCCTAAGTTGTACATGTTTTGATAGTGAAACTTGGTTTGTAGTTGCTATAAGTCAAATTGACGGTTACTAAATATATATATAAATGTTGCCACGTCTACTTTTACCGTCCATTAAATATATATAGCTGAATATCATCGTGTATGTACGTACACCAACTGTTGGTATACCGTTTGTCCGACTCCGGTATAACAAGGGTGGTGTGGCTATTTAATTCTAATCTAACTCCAAACGATTTGTCCAACTATAACCAAATTTTATACTTATATTCATTCGAACAATGTGTAGTCCGTAGTCTAGAGTAGGCGGGATTAGACAAGGGGGCGAGTCACTTTAATTTGAGTACTTTATCTAAATAAATATCTACACCATAGTATTGATATTTGGCATAGGGATGAGTAGGTACTATTCCAAGCAACATGTAAAAAGCGGGCGAGTATCCAAACTATATCAGGTTAAAAATTCATAATTTAACTATGCTTTCAACATTTTAAACATTATTTCAAAATCTTATAAAATTTAAATGGCAAATATTTTGGCATTATATGTATATGATATCGAAGTGATATAAAAAGGTTTATTTGATAATTGGAATCTGATTAAAATCCTCTTTTTTAGTTCTAAAATTAAAAATATCTTAGTGACAAAAAAATCGTAGTTTTATACGATTTCTTAAGCTATTTGTCTTCTTTACAAATTTTTACTCAATACGCTTCTTTTTATCGTAGAGTGACCGCAAAAAATCAATGTCGGAATCTTGTTCGTCTTAACCCCACAAAACGAATCCCCTTTCCAGATATTGGGATAGCCAAAAGTTGAGGCAGATTAAACGACGGTAACACGTGCCGCTCGTCGCTCAAAATTTGAAAAAAAAGGAATTTTTTGTAGTACGTAAATTATAAAATAAAGCACACAAAACTTGTCGATTTGAGGGTAGTTTACAACCTGTGATCTGGTGAATGGGAAAGCCAACAAGAAATATTTTATCCTTGGTCCGGCTTTGTACACCTGATGTGGATGCCTTTTCAGAGTCTAGGTAAATTGATTTCTATATATTTAAATAAAAATAAAAATAAAATAAAAATTAAATAAATTAATCAAAAATAAAACTAAAATAAAAATTAAATAAATTAATTAAAATTAAAAATTTATCACATAATAACATAATATATGAAATATGCTCCTGGTGCCACCAGGTCACGTTTTCGGAGCTAAAGGAGCCGTAACTCGGTTTGACTCAGAGTTACAGCAATTTTGTTCATAACATAAATTTTGAAGAACAAAATAAGCTATCTTTGCGATATCGTGCGTGTTTTTATTATTTACCGTTCTCGAGTTATGGTTCAATACGTCAACTTTTTGGCCAAAAAATTCGTTTTTTTCAAATTTTGAGCGACGAGCAGCACGTGTTACCGTCGTTTAATCGGGCTCAAATTTTGGCTATCCCAATATCTGGAAAGGGGATTCGTTTTGTGGGGTTAAGACGAACAAGATTCCGACATTTTATTTGCCCCATATAAGTTGCGGTCACTCTAATGTAGACTTTTGACCGTTACTGTATATATATATATAAAGATTTACAGTCGTTTTAAGTGAAGCAGTTTTTTTTTAATTTGTTCTTTTTTGCAGCTAATAAAAGAGAGAGTGCAACAAAGAGAGAAAAAATAAATCAATCATCAAAATCGGTAATTTTTTGTTTTATTTTCATTTCTATGCTGCTGTAATATTGCAAATATGCAAAGGAAGCAGTGTTGTTGTTGATATTTCGAAAATTTGCAATTTGCAAAAAAAATGCTTAAAAATATTTTCAAATTAAATTATTGAATATGCCAGAATTTGATTACCGGCATATTTTACAAAAATTTATTTCCCAACAATTGCACCAATATTCCAGCGCATTACATGGCCTTGATAAAGTTCTTTGCCCGCGCGCATGTTGACTGGAGTACAGGTGAAATTTGAGCGATATCGAATTACTGCTCGTGTTGATGTTGGTATTCTTTTTTTTTAGCAAGCCAAAATGTGTTCTGTCTGAAAAATTGCTTTAATAGTATTACTTTGATATTTAAGGGGACCGATACATGTACTATGGCATTTTTTTTCTTTAAAATTTTATTTATTTTTACAAGCTCCGAAATTATCAAAACCCAATTCAGAGTATAAAGGTGTCAGAGTATAAATGTGTCAGTAGGCAAACTAAATTTCTGCCCATTTTAGCAGGTGGCTTCTACGTAACTTCTATGAACATGTTTATATTAATGTCGGCACGGGTTGTCGTGCTCCAAATGAGCAGAAATATAGTTAAGGAGTAAATAAATAAAATTAGGGCGTAAGTGTTATAAGTGTAAATAAGACCATTTTTCGACTTTTGGGGGGCCTTTTTCGTTAAAATACCTAATTTCAACCTAAACCAAAACGAAATGGAAATAACGATGAATTGGCAACCCTGAAATTCAAAAAAATTTCAAATGAAAATCAGAAATATTTTTTTAGAATTATTAAAGTTACACTCAATGAGAAATATAGTTTTTCGATTTTTTATAATTTTTTTTTTTTTGTGATTGAAATGCTAGATAAGGGTACTTTAAGTATTTTTGAAAAAAGTCAAGTTATAACTTTTTTCCTATTTGCTTTTTTTTTATAAAAAATAGCACAAGAATATGCTTAAACCATCCATGCTATTGTTTTATAAATTTTGTATTTTTGGATTTTTGTAGATTTTTTCGTAAAAATACTCACACTCGAAATTTTCAAATAGTTACACTTCTAGCAAAAAAATTCATAACGATTAAGTTATTCAACATAATAACACAACTTTTTGTATTTCCATGTGACATAGTTTAAGGGGGGACATGACATTGGCAGTTTTTTTAAAGCTATTTTTTAAAAATTTTGTATTTTAGTAAATATTCTAAAGATTCTAAAAAAATTTCATGGAAAAATTCATACGGGTTCAAAAGTTACAGCTGGATTAGTGAGAGAGCATTTTAAATTTTTGCGCTACCTACGTACGGCAGCTGGTTTACTTGCTACCTGACTTTTGGTGATTGTTATTTCGTACCTACTTGAAGGGTGGGTTTTTTTTTTGTGTTTTTGAATTTCTTTATATTTCGTTATATTTATAACTCATATAGTGGAATTTTTATTTTATATGCTCAGTTATTTGGCATCTTTTGCAGCGTGAAGGTTTTTTTGTGAAAAATATTGAAAAATTGAAAAATGAAGCGTCGTTCCTTAGATCGATAAGGCAAAAGAGGTTTTTTCACAAAATCATTACACCAAGAAAACCTATTTCAACAGTAGAAATGGAATCTGAGGTGGAGTTCAGTACATCTGCTAAAAAACTTCATGGAGCATCAGTGGATGTTGGTTGTGATGAAACATTTTCCTACTGCATATTACAATATGCTGAAATATTTTTAGGCATTGCTGATTGCCATGTTTGTCGAAAATGTGGTGGAAATGGTGGTGGAAAAGAAATCTATGAATTGCTAAACAAGTGCTTGGGTGGATTCACGCAAAACTCCAATGAAAGTTTCAATGCAAAAATTTGGCTCATTGCACCTAAGTGTATGCCAGGCGGCAACATAATTGTTAATATTGCAAGCTGCATGGCAGTGTCTACTTACAATGACGGCGCTTGGTATCACCATATGAGCTACAGCATTGAATTTTTCCAAAGGAAATGATGCAAATCGTTTGAAATGCGCCAGAGTGAAGGCATATGAATCTTCAAAAGAAGCCCGAATTGCTAAACGATTGCAAAAAACTATAAGAAACAGCACAATACAAGATAACGAAGGCATACAGTACGAAGCAGGCATGGCAGATTGAAGGTAACCTTTTTTTTCTTTGTTCACAAACTTTGAACGCGTTTATCTCGAAACCATGTTTTTCGTAATGGTTGCGGCACTAGCGGGTTCATTTTTTGACGAAATTTTTTTTGTTTTTGTATTTTTTTAAACTTGATTCGCTATCGTATGACACGAGCGTTTTTTTAAATTTTTTTTTTCGATTTTTTATGAATTTTTAAAGTCATTATTTTTTTCGAAAAAATACACTTTCAAATTTGGAACATCAGCAAAAATTGAAAAAAAATTTAAAAAAAAGCTCGTGTCATAAGATAACCAATTTTGTTAAGATTTAAAAAAGTTATTTTTTTCCAGATCGGACAATTTTTGCAACTCCCAGCGCTGCAACCACGAGGCTGCAGCCCGTTTTTTCTCTGCCTCCAGTTTGGAGCTCTATAAAACCATGTTGGAGTGAAAAATATATTTTTATGAATTTTTTTGCTTGTAATTTGTTCAATTCTCTACAATAATAAAAAAATTTTGGAAAAATGTTTGTTTTTGACTGAGTTATGAATTTTTAAAAAAAGGTATGTTTTCTCTGCCGCGAATGTCATGTAACCCCTTAAGAAAATATTTCCACAAAAGGTCATTTAAATTTTTTCAAATTTAGATTTTTTTAGATCTTTTTAATACAAGAACAAAATGCAGCTTTTATCGAAAGTAAAAAGTCACAACTTTAGTAGTTTTCGACCAATTTTCATGTTTGATAGCTTATTTTAAAGATATATTAAATAGATAAAATTTGATGCATTATGTTTGAGTTATGATTTTTTTTAAAAAACGATAAAGATAACTGTCTTAATCGATTTTCGAGTATTAGACCTGGTCGAGCAACAACTGATCCGACAGCATCCCAACTTAAATCTCTTTGATATTTGCCAAGTGGTAGCATTAAGTTTAAAGCGGATTTTGATCATGATTACACTGAACTACCGACTAGAATTAAGCAATATTCAAGTCACATAGAATCAAAGCGCTTGCAAGCCAGTCGGCTTTCAATCCTGCACAACAAATGGAAACATTTAAAGGATCAAAGGCGGTAATTTCATCTGAGTATCATTACTTTTACAATAATCTTAGCCAGGCGAAGTAAAAGTTCTGCAAATGTACTGTAATGCTTCAATTATTTATCTCTTGCTTCTATATTTGTACTAAATTTGCATATGAAATTTACAAACATTGAAAGAAAGCAAGTCCTTGAATAAAAAAATTATTAAAAATTATTTAAAGCATAAATTTGTTTTTAAGGGCCTTCGGGAATTTTGTCGAAGAAAAAAAAGACACCTTTTTAATTTTTTTTTTTTTTTAAGCTGTATTTTATTTTAGACCAAATTTTTTTACATTATTAAGGTATAACTATTCAAGATTTATCCTGACATTTTGGTCCAAAATTATTCGCCGATAAGGTAGAAAAGTGCACTAAATTTTGCGGTGCGGAAGATATGTGGAGACTGGTTCATCTGAAAAAAAAAAATTCCGGTTTAGATAAGAGTTCTTGGGCGTTCAATTATTCGATTTTTTTTTTTGACACATTTTTTGATTTATAACCTAAAACACCCTCATTTTTGTGTATAAAAAATTAAAATTTTCTTTCTACGACCGTCATTTTGTCAAAAATTAATATTTTTCAAAAATCTACAAATTAAACGCAAAAGAACTCTGTACTAAACCGAACATTTTTTTTTTTCTATTTCAGATGAACCAATCTCCAGATATCTTGCTCAGCGCAAATTTAAGGTCATTCGTGGCTCTGCACTTTTCTACGTTATCGACGAATATTTTTGGACCAAATTGTCAGGGACAAATCTTGAGTAGTTATACTTTAATAATGTAAAAATAATTTTGGTCCAAAATAAATTTTGGCTTAAAAAAAAAAATTTTAAAAAGGTGTCTTTTTTTTTGTTTGAAAAACAACCGGAGGCCCTTAAAAAAGCTTATTTTTAATATAGTGCAAAAGTGTCTTTTTGTACATTTTCTAATACGGAAAGATTTAATTTTCAATGGAATACTGTGTCTTTACTAAAATTTCTTTACTTTACAAAAGTGTCTTTACTTACTAAAATAACGCGAAATATAAGCAACTTTTTAGTTTAGGCGTTTAATAGACACTTTTTGTTAATATTGCAAAAAATGATGAGTTCATCAAAATTGTTGCTAACTAGCGAATAAAACTGTTTTTTCGCTCTCCAACAAACTTTTGTTTTTGTAGATACACAATTTTGAATAGACGCCCTCGATATATTAGAGTAACTTTATTATTTTGTTTTAAATTTGTTGCAGTGCAAGCAGATTTATGTTTGAGTAATAAATTATTTATAACGATTTCTATAAAATATGAATTAACAATGATAAGACATAGAACTGAAAACCATTATTCTAATTTAATTTAATTTCATTGGATGTAGTATGAATGTAGCTATGAATTTTTGTGTTTGTGTCACTAATTTCACAAAAATAATTGTGTCACTAGTTGTGTCGAAATCGTCTCAAGTCGACTCAAACCTCCAAGTGGTGTTCCCTGGGCAACGGCAAACTGGCATCCGTCAGTTTGACGGCTAATTTGAGCGGCGGGTCACTCCATAGACCTTAAACATGGAATGTGCGCAGGGTTTGGGTCCCGCCACATTACTACTGCCCAATGAAAACTAAACCAGCCTCGGATAAGAACCCCAATTACGTTGACGACCACCGCAAACGAAAAACGGACAATGATTTACGGATATGCACCTGGAATGTCCGGACCCTTTATAGGGAAGGTGCCATTATCCAACTGGCGGAAGCCCTCAAAACAATACAATCTGACATCACCGCCATCCAGGAAATGCGATGGAAAGGGCAAGGCTGCTCTAAACAAGCACACTGCGATATCTACTACAGCTGCCATGCGGAGAAGCGCGAATTCGGATGTGGATTCGTCGTTAGCCGGAAACTACGCCACCTTGTTTCCCGGTTCACACCTGTGAACGAAAGATTGGCCACGATCCGCATCAAGGCAAAATTTTTCTACATAAGCCTTATTTGCGCGCACGCCCCGACGGAGGAAAAGGACGAAGCCGTCAAGGACGCTTTCTACGCTAGTCTTGAGGACGTATATGACCACCTTCCGGTCCATGACGTGAAAATAGTCCTCGGCGATTTTAATGCGAAAGTCGGAAGGGAAGGCATCTTTGGCCCCACTGTCGGTCAGTTCAGTCTTCACGAGACCTCCACAAACAACGGTCTAAGACTGATCGACTTCGCCGCGGCACGAAACATGGTAGTTAGTAGCACCAGATTTAAGCACCTCGACATCCACAAGGCCACCTGGCTGTCCCCGGATCAAAAAACGCGAAACCAAATTGATCATGTTGTAATCGACGGAAGGCATGCCTCTAGTGTTCTAGATGTGCGTACATTTCGGGGGGTCAACATTGACTCCGACCATTATCTTGTTGCAGCCAAGATCCGCATGCGATTATGCAATGCCAAGAACATACGCACAGGAATGCAACGAAAGCTAGATGTCGCTAAGCTGCAATTACAACGGACTGCCGAAGCCTACTCCGCTCAACTCTCGGTTAAGCTCAACCAACCAACCTCTGGACTCGACGACGCCGGCGGACTTTGGGCGCATATATCCCACTCCATGCGCGCTGCCGCTGAAGAAGTCATTGGTTTCCGGCGCCCGCAACCTCGGAACCAATGGTATGATCAGGAGTGTCGCATTGCGACTGCAGTAAAAAACGCCGCTTATAGAAAAACGCTGCAGTCAGCTGCAACGCGAGCCGTGCGAGAAAACTACCGCGAAAAGAGGAAGGAAGAGAGGCGCCTTTTCAGACGCAAGAAAAGAGAGCAGGAAAAGCGTGAGCGTGAGGAACTAGAGGTATACCAGGGCAAGAAGGATGCACGAAAATTCTATCAACAGGTTAAGCGTCTAACCCAAGGTTTCAAGCCCGGAGCATCCACTTGTAGAGACGAAAATGGAGATCTGAATACGGATACACAGTGTGTGCTTAGATTGTGGAGACAGCACTTCTCCAATTTACTTAATGGCGACGATTCCACCAATGCCGCCCATCGAGAGCACAGTGCAGTGCCACCAATCGACGATGACGGAGTGGAAGTATCACCACCTAGCCATGAAGAGGTTCGAGTTGCTATCCAACGACTCAAAAACAATAAAGCAGCGGGTGCTGACGGCCTGTCAGCTGAATTGTTTAAAACCGGCGGCGATGAATTGATAAGGCGCATGCATCAGCTCATCAGCAAAATATGGCTAGCAGAAAGCATGCCCGACGATTGGAACCTCAGTGTACTGTGCCCTATACTTAAGAAAGGAGACCCTACAATCTGCGCAAGTTATAGAGGTATCAGTCTTATTTCCATCGCATATAAGGTTCTCTCAAGCGTACTGTGTGAAAGATTAAAGCCAATTACAAAAACACTGATTGGACCTTATCAGTGTGGCTTTCGACCTGGTAAGTCTACCATAGACCAGATTTTCACGCTACGACAAATCCTGGAGAAAACCCACGAAAATCAAATTGACACACACCATCTCTTTGTCGACTTTAAAGCTGCGTTCGATAGCCCGAGAAGGGATTGCCTATACGCAACAATGTCTGAGTTCGGTATACCTGCAAAGTTGATTAGACTTTGCAGAATGACGTTGAGCAACACACGCAGCTCCGTCAAGGTAGGAAATGACCTCTCCGAAACCTTCAATACCGAAAGAGGTTTCAGGCAAGGCGATCCACTGTCTTGCGATCTCTTCAACATCATCATGGAGGGGATCGTACGAAAGGCCGGTGTGCATCGTAATGGCACCATTTTCTATAAAGGTGTCCAGCTCCTTGCTTACGCTGATGATATTGATATTGTTGGCAGAACCAAGAGAGATGTTACCGCTGCTTTCGCCGCTATCGAAAAGGAATCAGCCAAAGTGGGTTTGACGATAAATGAGGGTAAAACAAAGTATATGCTGTCTACAAACAAGGGAGCTCGGCGTTTAGACTCCCACGTTTCATCCGGCAGCTATAACTTTGAAGTAGTCAAGGAGTTTGTATACCTTGGCACCGCCATTAATACTAACAACGAAATCAGCCTGGAGATAAAGCGAAGAACAATAATTGCTAATAGGTGCTACTACGGGCTCAGTAAGCAACTAAGTTCCAGAGCCCTCTCTCGATCGACAAAACTAACACTCTACAAGACGCTCGTTCTACCTGTGCTGCTTTATGGCGCTGAGGCATGGGTAGTTTCGCAAACTGACGCAGCCGCTCTGGGGGTGTTCGAGAGAAAAGTTCTTCGCAAAATCTTCGGTCCTGTTCGAGTCGGCGATGACTATCGCATCCGAATGAACCACGAGCTGTATGAGCTCTACGGAGACATTGACGTAGTTCGGCGTATAACTGTGCAGCGACTACGCTGGCTGGGTCATGTCCATCGTATGGACGACGAAGCTCCAGCGAAAAAGGTGCTCGAAGCGAGGGTCGCTGGTCAACGACGACGAGGGAGACCATGCCTCCGATGGATGGACCAAGCTGAGGAAGCCCTAACCGCACTTGGTGTATCCGATTGGAGAAGGCGCGCGCAAAGCAGAGGCGCCTGGCGAGAGCTGATGAGGTCGGTCGAAGTCCGGACACGGGTTGTCACGGCCACCTAAGTAAGTAAGTAAGTCACTAATTTATTTATATCTTATGATGTTTTGTCATATTCGTATACATATATAATTACTTAAAAACTAGACTTTTACATTCTTAACTTAACTTTTTACATCCAATTTTAATTTAGATATTTTTTAATTAAGCTCTATGCATGTCTGCGATAGTAAATAGAAGTCCGGAGGAAACAATGTAGATAAACAAATTTAATTTCATGTTTAAAAATTATACTTTCGTTAATCATTCCAATGCAAACATATGAACTTTTTTGGCCAAATCAAGAAAAATAAACAGCTTATAAGCGGGTTTTTTGTTATAATTGAAGTTTTAACAAATTTTTCTTTTCTAATTCTAAGTAAAGCAAGACATGAGCAGTTATCCTATCAGTTACCTACAACAATAATATAAAAAATCGCATTTTAACAAAACTTGCATTTCTGTTCATATGAAAATGCACCCATCAACCAATTTTGCAGATTTCTTTTTATAAACTTAATAAATAATACAACCAATAGCTTAATCAAATTAAAATAACCCAATTGCACTTCCGTTCACACAGACAAAATTTTAGTGGAAACCAAAATGCATTGACCGAAAGACAAAGTTAAACAAAAAATTCCAAGAATTGCATACAACCAATATTGAATGCTTACAGCCAGCATTAAAGTTCGAAAATGCAAGATCATCCTTTATGTTATAAATACCAGACATGAATATATTGTATTTCACGTAATAAAGAACTAAAAAATTTGTGTTTTTTCAAGTTTCATACAAATTGTAAATATTTGCGTCAGTTCGTTTTTTAATTACTTCACAAATTCAAGGGGAGCTTTGAGATCGATCTCACTTATATTGAGGAATTTGTCATGAGTTTGATATAAGTTTGAGTCTATACGAATTAACGTTATACGAAAAAAATTGAGTTGAATCTAGTCAACTTTGTTGAGTTGTAATTCATAATAGGGGCCTCATAAGCCACTTGAGAGCGTCCTGACATCTTTTTTACCATTACCTTTTTCATAGCTCCAAATGTACATTTAAATAAAAAATAAAGGGCCATCGTCGGTCTCAATAAAAGGTTCCATTTTTTAACTCATGGATTCTATGCATTTGATGATTATGTTATACGGCAATGGTATAAGGAAAATTGTAAGATAAGAATATATTACGGGAAGTTTTTAAAAGTAAATCATTACATACCCAGGGAAAGCAAAAAGTATCTGGACGCGAAAGTAAGTTGAATCTGGATGCGAAAATAAGTTGAATCTGGATGCGAAAGTAAGTTGAATCTGGTTGCGAAAATAAGTTGAATATGGATGCAAAAGTAAGTTGAATCTGGATGCGAATTAATGTTGTTAATGATATTTTATACAATTAACGCCGGTTTTATGTTTCACATATGTCATTTGCAGTAACAACTCATCATTGTATATGCACTACACTCGTACACCATTTTGTGTCCTCACATTGATTTCACAACTTTTTCACATCGTAAGAATCTTAGCATTGATTTCTGACATAATTTTCAGCTTGCGTTTCACAAACTTGCTCGGCGTGAGAAAAAGGTTTTAAATATCTACGTTCTTTTTTGTTTATTTTAGTTTATTTATTGATTGCAGTTTTCAATTACTTGTGTGAATGTGAATGCTATCGATGCTTTGATTCTACACATTGAATATTTACTGCTTTGACCAAAAGCAACAAGTTTCTAACCATTCCGATTTTATATGGAAAAAATGCTTGGCTCTATCGTAATCCATTAAGCTGAATTAGCTAGCCATCTTTGGAAAACATCTGCAGCTGCACTTGATATTTTTGTTCCATCTTAGATAGACTACCCTAGTCTATGATTTGATTCCTTTTTCTAAGACATCGAACTTTTTCATAGGTTGTATTGTTTAATATTTGTTTAATACAAGCTATTCTCAAATTTTAAACTACAGTTTACAAAGTTTCACTTTTCACAAACTTAAAGATAACACCAATACAACAGATGCAACGTTCACAAATTAAATGAACAGAACTTGACAAAGAAAAACATAAATGTCTACCAGGGTTGCAGTAGAGAAAAATAAAAAAGTACTCAGCATGGTAGAATAAATGAGAGTAACCGCAGTGGCGGTCATGGAGTAGTAGGTAGAGTGTGTGTCTCATACATCAGAGATCCCAGGCTCGAATACTCCACCTGATACAGAAATTTTATTGAATTTAATTAATTTTTCTGTTCGGCCGTCACCTCTCTGCAGACAATGGCAAACCTCAGGGAGTAAAAATTGTCATGAAAAGCTTCTTGAGAACATAAGCCGTTCGGAGTTGGCGTAAATCATGTAGGTCCAGTTCTCGATCATTTGTGCTCAAACATTTCACAACACACACAACACAAAGGGCTGAAATGGCCATTTCTTTTTTTTTCGCGCAAAGTGGTCGATATATATTCTTTGGCTCAATCAGTCTACTCAATCAATTTCAATATTCAATTCCATCAATTTTGCCTTAACCCGGCTTTCGTAATATAAGTAAATTTTATGTGTACTCCGTATAAAAAGTATACGTAGGGTTAAACTGCCTTACGATTCCAGGCTTAGGCTCTGAATAAAAAAATGCAATAGACAAATCCCCGTTCCTGAATAAACACGTTGCCACGTCTTATTTAAAAATGGCTTTCAAGCAATATGCGAAATTTCGTCCAAAATTGTGCAGTATTTCTCAATTTGTATGGAAAATTTTTTGGCGGTTTTCCAATTTAGAATTTTTGCGATTCAGTGATTAAACTAAATTATTGAATATTTGTCAGCAATGCAGTGGTAACAAATAATTAAGGGACTTTTCAAGAAAGACGTTTTCGTATTCTATATATTTTTTATCCTCTTTGACAAACCCATATTTTTTCCAATTAAATTGTGTGAACTTTTCTTGAAAATGTTTACCCCAAAGACAGGAAAACCTTCTGAATGTACAAATCAAAATGTAAATTTTTTCTTCGAAAGAATAGAAGCTACTAAAAATTTGTACGTTTATATATTTCAATAATATAAGGATTTTCGGTTCTTTGATGTTATGTCCAATTTATTGTTTGAACACATTGACGACGATAGAAACTTTACGACGTCTGTCAAATTTCCTTACATGTAGCCATTGGATTGAACACATTGACGACTACAGCAACGACATCTGTCAAATTTTTTTTAACATGTACTCGTACTTCATATCAAAAGAATTTTGTTTAATGCCGCAACGTTGTGTCATCGATATGAAATTTTTTCCTCATTGAACAGCTTGTCATTGATGTCGTCGTCAATGTGTCCAAGCTGTTACTTTAAAATAAGAGCAAATGTCATTTGAGTGAAGATGCTTATGCCATAATGAACTTTCTCTACTACTTTTAATGCTGTATTTTCTTTGTGCATGAATAAATTGCAGAACTTTATCTAACAGAACATCTACAGGTTTTTTTTATCATTAACTTGAGAAGAAATTTTTAAAAAACTACTTTTTACAGTAGAAAACTACACAACGAGTCGATCGAAAATCACAAAAAACTGTTGGCAAATTGTCAAAATACTTTACAAAAAAGTATTTACAAAACTTAAGTATGCAACGATATAAACAAATAACCCTTTATATTCAAACATGTACCTGTGTAATCCGGACTATTGTGAATTGTCGCAAAAATATCGAAACACAGCTGATTAACAAAACATTTAACTTTCGCTATCGAATAAAAAGTAAACAAAACACGTGCGACACAATAGTACAAATTTATATTCTGTACTTTTTCAATTAAATAAAAAAAATGCCACCAGTTGAATCCAGTGATTTGGAACAGCTACAAAAGAATATTGAATGGGTACGCAACATTTGTATTCTGGCGCATGTCGATCATGGCAAGACGACCCTAGCGGATTCGCTGATAGCAAGCAATGGAATCATATCACAGCGTATGGCTGGCAAGCTTCGATATCTAGACAATCGTGACGATGAGCAGGAGCGAGGCATAACAATGAAGAGTAGCAGCATTGCACTGCACTACAGAGGCGGCATAAAGCAAGCGGACTATTTGGTAAATCTAATTGATTCACCCGGCCATGTTGACTTCTCGAGTGAGGTGTCGACAGCGGTACGGCTGTGCGATGGAGCAATTGTTGTGGTAAGTAAAGCAGTGGATTATTTATTACTTTTAAAAACCTTTACTTTTCAAACAGGTGGATGTGGTTGAAGGTGTCGGTCCGCAGACTCGTGCCTGTTTGCAACATTCCTACATGGAGCATTTAAAGCCAGTGCTAGTGCTAAACAAAATCGACCGCTTGATAATGGAAAAGCAAATGACGCCGCTTGATGCATATCTGCACATAAGCCAAGTGCTAGAACAGGTTAATGCAGTGCTAGGTGGTATATTTGCCTCGGATGTGTTGGCAAAGGAGGACATTAGTATAAAGGTACGCTAAATGCTTAAATAAATATCTTTTATTTAAGAAAAACTGGCACATAATTTCAGGACAACTACGAATCCGCTCTGGAAGCAGTAGACGACTCGAGTTTATATTTTACACCTGCCTCTGGCAATGTAGTCTTCTGTTCCGCTTACGATGGCTGGGCATTTTCGGTTTGCGATTTTGCTGCTACCTATGCTGAGCGCCTCGAAATGTCACAATCCAACTTGGAACAGGTGCTTTGGGGCGATTATTATTATAATGTTAAGAAAAAATGCGCTGTGCTAGGTGCGCAGGAGAAGGCCAAGAAACCCATGTTTGTACAATTCGTATTGGAGAATATCTGGAGCTTATACGACATAATCATGGTACGCAAGGACAAAGAAAAGCTGCCAGGTAAGTAACTCTTTTACAGTTTAAAAAACATTAAGCTCACAGTTTCCGCCTAGCTATTGCTGAGAAGTTGGGTCTTAAGATGTCGCCTCGTGATCTGCGCATTAGCGATGCAAAGGCACAAATTAAAGCTGTGCTAGGTCAATGGCTGCCCATTGATCACGCAGTGCTGGAAATGATTGTGCGTCATATACCAGCGCCTAATATTGTTACGAGCGAGCGTGCACAACGTTTGCTTTATCCAGCTAATGCGGAGCTAAGCACAATGCCGGCCGAAACATTGAGTTTACTAGAAGAGTTCAAAAAATGTGATAGCCAAAGCGACAACGTCATAGTTTTCGTCTCCAAGGTAAGTCAAGTGAACTAATGCGCTTATAAGTGGTAACAATAACGCTTTTATCGCTTAACATAGATGTCGCCGGTGCATATTTCTCAACTACCACAGAATAAACCTAAACGTATGACCGACGCCGAACTGCAGACACGTCGTGAAGAAGTTCGCAAACGCATAGAGCAACGCAAACAGTTGACGGAGGAGGCAGCATCAGCAGCATTGGAGCATATAACAACAGGTGTTGAAAAACTTTCCGCCAACGTTCCAAAAAACGATGAACAAAATAACGAAGAGAACTGCGAGGCAGAGCAGCAGGACTACGTTTTTGTTGCTTTTGCGCGCATATTTAGCGGCACGCTAAGACCAGGAATGAAGTTGTACAACTTAGCGCCCAAACACGATCCACGTAATAAGGAGTAAACATTTCATTTAGGCATTGTGGACAAATTAATTAAATGCTACTCTTTTGCAGCCAACTTAACCTTGACTCACCCTACATCAGCGAAGTGACAATAGGTGAGCTTTATCTATTAATGGGTAGTGAACTACAGGCCTTGAAGGAAGTGCCAGCAGGAAATATTGTGGGTATTGGTGGTCTAGAGCAGAATATTGTGAAGACGGCAACCCTTAGTAGCACCATGCATTGCACAGCTTTTAGTGAACTAAACATTATGGCTACGCCAATATTGCGTGTGGCCATTGAGCCAGTTAATCCGCAGGATATGCCAAAATTAGTCAAAGGCTTGAAGCTTTTAAATCAAGTAAGTGCAGCTTAACTATTGTTTGCTCAAATCAGGCCATCAATAAACACACTGTTTCAGGCTGATGCTTGCGTTCAGGTTTCTGTCGAACGTACCGGTGAACATGTCATCACAACATTGGGAGAGGTTCATGTCGAGAAATGCATACACGATTTGGAACAGAACTATGCCAAGATCAAGGTGAATGTCTCCAAACCAATTGTTTCATTTCGTGAGACAATTGTTCCAGCCGCAACAATGGATATGGTCAATGAAGCCATTGTTCAAACAGGTGTGTGTAAAAATATTCTAATCTTTATTGCTGTTGACATGTTTCGCTTTTTTTTACCAGCTAATGACAAGGATATCAATCAGAAAATAGTTAATCTTCAAACAGCCAACAAATTGTGCACCATTCGTATTATTGCACTGCCGTTGCCACAAAAAGTCATAGATTTATTAGAAAAACACAGCGCATTCTTTAAAGTAGGTGTAATCATGGTAAAAAAAGAGTTGATCACTATTTATCCAATTCTTTAGAAACTCTTCAGCTCATCCCGAACATTTAAGCTCTCCGAAAAATATGCTGCTCTATTGACGCAAATTAAAGCAGACCTCGCTGTTTGTCTACAAGAATTCGATTTAATGGCATGCACCGGCCTGACAGCTGCCCATGTAGCTGCGTCAGATTTAAGCGAACGCATTTGGTCTTTAGGTCCAAAAAATTGCGGCACAAATATATTACTCAATCTCAGCGACTATGAGCATCCAAATTTGTGGTCAACGCATACTGCAGCAGAGGATCAAGATGCGATTACTACCGATGTGCGTCGCGATTATAATAGCTCTTTTGTTAATGGTTTTCAATTGATCACATCTGCGGGTCCACTTTGCGAGGAACCCATGCAGGGTGTCTGCTTTGTAGTGCTCGAATGGTCTGTGAATGCTAGTGAAGATTTGAATTCCAGAACTTATGGTCCTTTTTCGGGTTAGTAGTGTGCGTCGCACTGCGTGTGCGTTGCTATTGAATTTGTATGAATTAGATTTTAATTTAACATACTTTTAAAGGTCAAGTTTTAAACTCAGCAAAGGAAGCTTGTCGTCAGGCCTTTCAAAATCAACCACAGCGCTTAGTCAGTCCCATGTATAGTTGTAATATTGTTGTTAATGCTGAAATGCTCGGTAAGTGGCTGTGTTTTAGTTACGAGACAAAATATTTTTATATAGTATGACACAAAATGATAGTCAAGCGTTTTATATACATACTTATTAAAAATAATCTTAATGCCGATTATTATTATTTTGTTAAAACAAAATCATCATCGTATTCTCCGTGTTTCCCAAAGCAAAATTGCGCTACCAACTTGTTGCCGGGCTGGTCTGGGGGTTAAGAGCTATGAGCCATAAAAGGTCCAATAGAGGACGAAAATTTCCACGGACAATTTCAAGAAAACGATTGATCCTACGAATTTGAACACTGAGCACCAACTTTAGGCAAAATTATAAGGAATATTTTTGGTGAATACTGCGAACTTGTATCTCCTCTAATTAATGGTTTTTTTGACAGTTTAAAATAGGTTGATCTTATTAGATCCCTGTTTTTGAATGAAGTAGTCGCAAACCTATCAAAGAGGCTTTCAAAAATATGTGCACATTCGAAAAAATAATATAGGTAGCTTAAACAAGCTTAAACATTTTTAAAACTATCAAAGATTCGGTTCTAAAAATATGACTCAGTAAGCTATCATAACGATATATATTTGCTTCGATAAGCTATCATGACGATATACAATTGAAGACGCCTGCTGATTTTTTCCTGTTCTTTTTCTGCGATGAATTACTTGACATGCTTGTAGAAAAATCCAATAGAAAAGCTTTACAATAAAATGTCAACAGGCCAGCCAATATTACGCGAGGCGAAATAGAATAATTCCTTGACATATGTCTGTTCATGTCATTAGTGCAGTTGCTAGACGTTATTAGGATTCTCAAGTCTCAGTCTACTAGACGTTATTAGGATTCTCAACTTGATCAGCCTTTCGTTTATGAGACCATGAACTGCAAAAGGTGGGAGGAAATAAAACGGTTTTATCATTTTGCGAAAAATTATACATTTTCGGAAAGCTTTTCGAAATAAGCCCACTTTTGAACAAGCTTAGAGATCGAATTCTTCTAGTGTCAAGAGAAGAATTTCTTGCAGTAGATGAGCAAACAAAATGTCGCTATGAACTTAAACAATATAATCCCAAAAAACTACATAGATGGGGCTACAAAAATCTCGTTCTTAGCGGCAAATCGGGCTTTAGCTACGAAACACAATTCTAGATGGTGCAAATGTTGTTTCTCGGCTTGTTGATACAGTCCCAAGGCATAAATATCATAAGATTTTTTTAGACAACTGGTTCAACAGTCCTTAATTTCAAGTTTATCTTACCCAATAGTGTAACAAATATTAATGTTCTCACAGAAAAAGATATGAAAAAGGAAGGTCGTGGAAGTTTTATTGAAAAAGTCGCAGAATTAGATGATGAAAAGTTGTCTTTCGTATACTGCTTCGACAACAAAATAGTTAACATGCTAAGAGTATCGAGGGGAAAGGAGGGGAGGGAGTATTTAATGGGGAAAAAAGTATTCAGAAAAAGATTGCCCAAAAGTTATAATGTTTATAACAAATATATGGGAGTGTTGGATTTATTAGATTCCATGCTTGGTCTATATCGAATAGAAATAAGATAAATAAAATGGTACAATAGATTTTTTTTTTATTTCTTGGATTTATGCTTCGTAAATGCATGAACAGGAGGCGAACCTTCACATGGTAACGTGTTTGAATTCCTCAACCTGGCGAGGCCAGCATTATCCATGTCAAAATCGTCGCAAGTCGACTCAAACCGCCACGTGGTGTTGCCTGGGCAACGGCAAATTGGCATCTGTTACTTTGACGAACTCCGCCAGGTTAGCAGCTTAGTTGCGCCTGCCTGTCCACAGCCAGGATAAAGGAGGATGGTTGTTTGTAGGATACGTCCTGCAAACGTAAAAACTGATAGGACCAACCAAGAGCACGGGGTGGCGCCCATCTTGGTAGCAGGTCATATTCGGTATATCGATATGAAACAAGCCTGGGAAGGTATAGCAATTGACCTTAAAACTTGTTAGTACGGCGACAGTCTTAACCCGTCAAATGGGGTAGACCCTATCTATCCACCGCACTGGGACCTTAAATCGGCTGGATAAAAATGGATGTGCGTGTTTCGGCATGCGTGCTTCATATGTCGATGCTCTGGCTTTCCTTGGGGTTTGCTTGTCGATATTTTGACTCGCCCCCCTTAAACTAGTACGGCAGTCACTGAGGGAAGTGTAGAAAGGAGTTGCTTAAACTGGAGTTCTCATACTGGATGTTGAGATCCTTAGATCATCCGGACTGCCAGAGTAAGAGTGGCAACAAAAAGTCCTCCTCTGTAGGTACCAGTCATGTGCAATAGTTTGCAACTGAGCCGGCAGCTGTGAGCTGCTAAGATGGCCCTTTCAGTGCTCATTGAGCACTTACTTACTTACTTAGATGGCCGTGACAACCCGTGTCCGCATTTCGACCGACCTCATCAGCTCTCGCCAGGCGCCTCTGCTTTGCGCGCGCCTTCTCCAATCGGATATACCAAGTGCGGTTAGGGCTTCCTCAGCCTGGTCCATCCATCGGAGGCATGGTCTCCCTCGTCGTCGTTGACCAGCGACCCTCGCCTCGAGCACCTTTTTCGCTGGAGCTTCGTCGTCCATACGATGGACATGACCCAGCCAGCGTAGTCGCTGCACAGTTATACGCCGAACTACGTCAATGTCTCCGTAGAGCTCATACAGCTCGTGGTTCATTCGGATGCGATAGTCATCGCCGACTCGAACAGGACCGAAGATTTTGCGAAGAACTTTTCTCTCGAACACCCCCAGAGCGGCTGCGTCAGTTTGCGAAACTACCCATGCCTCAGCGCCATAAAGCAGCACAGGTAGAACGAGCGTCTTGTAGAGTGTTAGTTTTGTCGATCGAGAGAGGGCTCTGGAACTTAGTTGCTTACTTAGCCCGTAGTAGCACCTATTAGCAATTATTGTTCTTCGCTTTATCTCCAGGCTGATTTCATTGTTGGAATTAATGGCGGTGCCAAGGTAAACGAACTCCTTGACTACTTCAAAGTTATAGCTGCCGGATGAAACGTGGGAGTCTAAACGCCGCGCTCCCTTGTTTGTAGACAGCATATACTTTGTTTTACCCTCATTTATCGTCAAACCCACTTTGGCTGATTCCTTTTCGATAGCGGCGAAAGCAGCGGTAACATCTCTCTTGGTTCTGCCAACAATATCAATATCATCAGCGTACGCAAGGAGCTGGATACCTTTATAGAAAATGGTGCCATTACGATGCACACCGGCCTTTCGTACGATCCCGTACGATTGAGCACAGTCACGCATAAAAATGCACTTCTTCGTAATTGCATTAGTGTAGTTTTGGTCTTTTTGCGGGGATGTTGTGGATCCTCATTGACGGGATCGAGTTGCCCAGATGACTGTCATGGGCTGGCCCTTCGGGGAGTCTCGTACTGGTTGTGGTTGTGTAAATGCTACACAGGTCTAGATTCACCGGCGGGGTCGCGCAGTGGTACGACCGGGCTGACATATCTGTCTTAATATGCAAGAGATTGGGTAGGTCTCGTCTTCACCAGTAGATGGATTGTTAGTACGCCACTACTGAAGTCTAATCTGGTACTGCTATTACGGGCAGTATGTAAATTATTGCATAATGCTCCTAATCAGCAGGGCACTGGGTGATGCTTTGTGTTTGTGAAACAGCTTCCATGTTCGTGTTGCTACACCGGATGCCCCGTATGTTTTACTAGTTAAAACATAAACGGGTCCGTGTTGTAGTACAACACATAAGTTCTGGTTGTCTGTTTCATGAACTATTACCCTAGGTCTGGAAGACCCAAGTACTTAAGCCTTGCGGCAGGCGTACTTGTTAAACCAGAATCTAACTGTTACTTTGACGGCTAATTTTAGTGGCGGGTTACCTAGCCTTTAGGTTAAATAGGTTGCGCGTCGGGTTTGAAGCCCACCACATAAAAAAAAACCATTTCAATGAAAAGTTATAAAGAAATATAGAAATAGAAATATTATATATAATAGAAAATGGTTGGCGCAATTTTTTACACCAGTTGAAAACCGACTTACGGTTGTAGGAGCCACCGAAAAAAAAGTAAGTAAGTAATGCATGAATATTGTGACGTCGAAGGAGCGATGTATACATGCCTCTTAATCATGCAATAATTTTATGTGTTGAAAAAGAAAGGACTGCATAAAAAGCCCCATATATGACATTTTTTAAAATTTTTTTTTGTAAATTTATGCAAACGGACGAATAATAACACGTGAGATCGCTGAAAGAGTAAATTAATCGAATTCGACCTTTAATGATAATTTAAAACAGCTAGGTTTAATCTCAAAGCTCGACATACGGGTTCTTCATCTTATTACGAAAAAAAATTTGTTTCGTCGCATTGTGATTTGCTTCTCAAACACCAAGAGAATGATAAATTTTTGAAGGGTATCATCACTGTGGACGAGAAATGGGTTGTCTACAACAATGTTAAGCGCAAAATATCCTGAAGTAGAAAAGATAAATTGGCTCAAAGCACTTCGATAGCCAATATTCATAAAAAAAAAAGCTTATGCCATCTGTTTGGTGGGATTTCAAAGGAATCGTTTTACTACATGTCCGAATCACAAGTTTTGATTTTTTTTTTAAATTTTCTAGTCTGTAACTTGCAAAAACAAAAAAAAAAAAAAAAAATTAAAAAGATTAAAGACAAATATGCAAATATTTTTATTTTATAAATACTTCCGTCGTGACAAATTTGAAAAAAAATCGTAACCGTCAAAATCAATTTTTCGACAAAAGAGTCCGATTTGACAAATAAAAAATAGTTTAAAACTTTACCCCCCCCCACCCCCTCCCCGCCGCTTAATTTATCTAATTTTGTAAAACGCTCGCCATCACGTCACTTGGGGCTTTTTGTCTAGGTATAATATCAGGTTGGCAACTAAGTAATTACGGATTTTTTTTAGAAAATAAAAAACAATTTTTTCATGGAACGAAATAACTTTATTCTGTAATGTATTGCCCATTTTGAGCAATGACCTTTTGCCATCTTTTAGGCAGCATCATAATTCCACGTTCCTAAAACTTTTGGGTTTTATCAGCAATAAACTGAGCCAGGTACGATTTGACATCATCATTATTTTTGAAATTTTTACAATTCAAGGAGTTTTTCAAAGATCGAAATAAAAAAGTAATCAGACGGTGCAAGGTCAAGACTATATGGTGGATGTGGCAAAACATCCCAACCAAGCTCCAATAATTTTTGCCGAGTGACCAAAGATGTGTGTAGCCTTGCATTGTCATGGTGGAATATAACACCTTTTCGATTTGTCAATTCGGGCCGCTCATACCCATAGTTTTTGTACATAGCAAAGTTGTTTTAAGCGATTATTGCTTTGATTTGGTCGTCATCAACTTCAACTGGACGACCAGAGCGTTTTTCATCTTTGAGTGAAAAATCACCAGAACGAAATTTGGCAAACCTATTTTGACACTACCGTTATTTTAAAGCTTCGTCACCATAAACAGCACATAACTTTTTGTGAGCTTGCGATGCGTTTTTTCCTTTCCGCAAAAAAAAAAAGCAAAATATGACGAAAATGTTCGTTTTGATTTTCCATTTTTCAACAGACGCCAAACAAAAACTACACAACCGATCAAAAAAATTTTCTTACTGATTGAGAGTTAAAGTACCAACTGTCAAATAACAAAATGTGTTTGACATTTCGATTACGTCAGCAAACCTAAAAATTCAACTAATGTGATCTATAAGTGAAATCCGCAATTACTTAGTTGCCAACCATAGTATACTTTATTAACATCCCAACAAACAAAATGATTCACTAATGTTATCCTTTACGAATTGCATTCTCGTACATTTCATTCATTAGCAATTATTAGTAGCGATTCATTTATAATATCGAGAGCGGGAGAAATTCCTCCTTCGTTAACGAATCGTCAAAACCAAAAAAAAGAAATTCGTTAACGAGTCGCCAAAACTATAAAAATCTATTCGTTAACGAGTCATCAAAACTATAAAAAGCAATTCTTCAACGAGTTTCCAAAACTACAAAAAGCAATCTGATAACGAATCATAAATTTTTATATATACGGAAAAGCTCAAAGTGTTTTAATTATAAACTTTATATTAATTTCAAACTTACCACGTCAAGAATCGAAACCACGTCATCTGAATGCTAGTCCGGCACTTTACCCACTCGGCTATTTCAGATGCTGAATATATCTTGCTTAATTTGGTTGATAATAAAAGTCAGCATTCGCGGACATGGGTTCGAACCCCAACTTGGTTCAAAAAAATTTATTTTGTTGTTTTTTTTTGTTATTTAGGTTGTTTTTAAAGATTAGGCTTTTACAAAAGCTGGAAATTATTTTTTTTTTATCATTTTTTGACCAACTATTTTTCGGCTTCGTTATACATTCGTCAAAACCAAAAGAAGCCATTCGTTAACGAGTCGCCAAAAACTATAAAAAGCAATTGTTAACGAGTCACCAAAACTATATAATTCGTTAACGAGTCGCCAACAATAGAAAAAGCAATTTGTTAACCAGAACTTATTCATATGAAAATCTTGAACAAATTATAAGTGGACATTATTTCACAAAATTTTTTTCATATAAAAGTCTTTTTAACCGACTTCAAAAAGGAGAAGGTTCTCAAGTTCGTCGGTTTCTCTGTTTTTTTTTTTTTTTATTTTTTTTTTTTTTTTTTAAATGTATGTACATCGATAACTCCTAAACCATATGCCTGATTGCCATAATTTTTGGGGAACAGATAGATATCATAAGCATGGAGGTGCCCGTACGTGGGCGGTATTCGAGAACTGGGCGTGGCAATAATAGATCTCGCAATACTAGATACTACTGTATCTCGAATAATATTGACACAAGGGTACTGCAATTTAGTGTAGGGGTAGGCACAATTATTACAAATTACGGGCAAGAAAATGGGCGTAATTCGACAAATGGGCGTGGCAATATTAGAAAAACAGTGTATCTTGAATAATTTTGAGGCTAGAGTACTGCAATTTAGTATAGGGGTAGGCATTATTATTACAAATTATCGTCAATAAAGTGGGCGTTATTTGACAAATGGGCGTGGCAATATTATAAAAACACTGTATCTCGAATAATATGGACACTAGGGTACTGAAATTTAGTGTAGGGGTAGACACAGTTAATATAAATTACGGTCAAGAAAATGGGCGTTATTTGACAAATGGGCGTGGCAATATTAGAAAAAGATTATATCTCGAATAATATTGATACTATAGTACTGCAATTTAGTATAAGGGTAGGCATTACTATTACAAATTATGGCCAATAAAGTGGGCGTCATTCGACAAATGGGCGTGGCAACATTATAAAAACACTGTATCTCGAATAATATGGACACTAGGGTACTGAAATTAAGTGTAGTGGTAGGCACAATTATTACAAATTGCCGTCAACAAAATGGGCGTTATTTGACAAATGGGCGTGGCAATATTAGAAAAATAGTATACCTCGAATAATATTGATATTATGGTACTGCAATTTGGTATAGGGGTATAGGGGTAGGCATTATAAAAATGAAATTTCTAATTACAGACCTATTGCAAAACTGTCATGTGCTCCTAAAATTTTTGAAAGCATTATCTATGACATTCTCTTCTTCCATTGCAAATCTATATTTCCTGATAATCAACACGGCTTCCTCAAGGGTAGATCAACTACCACTAACCTCACAGAATTTGTTTCAAACACTCTATGCTCGTTGGAAAGCGGTTTCGAAGTTGATGCTGTTTCTACCGATTTCAGTAAAGCGTTTGACAAAATCTCACACACTATCATCCTTCTTAAGCTTAAAGCCTTTGGTTTTCCATCCCTGTTTATATCCTGGATCAAATCGTATCTCGAAGAACGCCATTATAATGTCATCTTTAGATTTTCCAACTCAGAATCTTTTACAGCTACCTCTGGTGTCCCACAAGGCAGTCACCTTGGTCCTTTGCTTTTCGTCTTAACAATTTCTGATGTTGACGGCATCATCAAAGAATCCAATCTTTCTGTGTACGCTGACGATATGAAAATATATCGGCGCATACAAACCAGCACCGATTCACGAAATCTTCAAAACGATCTTGACAGCTTTTCCACTTGGTGTCAAAAAAATTTGCTGGAACTCAACGTCAGTAAATGCCAAGCTATTACATATTCTCGTAAGCGACTCCAACTCCCCCCGAGAACCTATTACATACTCGGTAAGCCAGTTCCCTCTGTAAGCTCTTTATGTGACTTAGGTGTTATTTGTGACAAGGAACTTAACTTTAGATCTCACATGGATAAAATTATTAGTAGAGCTAACTCTGCACTTGGTTTTGTGAAACACTGGTCCAGAGAGTTCTCCAATCCCTACGTCACAAAATCTCTCTATCTTACCTTTGTTAGACCCATTCTCGAATATGCCAGCCCAGTTTGGTCTCCCATTTACAACACCCATTCAATGAGAATCGAAGCCGTTCAACGTAGATTTATTCGTTTCGCTCTACGTGGTCTTCCCGGTTCTGACAGTTTCAACTTACCTCCTTATGCCGACCGTCTGAAGTTGATTAATATGCATACTCTTGAAAAACGAAGGGAGGTTGCCGATGTACTTTTCATTCATCAACTAGTATGCGGAACCATCAACTGCCCTGCACTGCTACACTTAATATCTCTTAATACAAACCCACGCAACCTTAGGTCTATACCTCTCTTCCACCTTAACTTTCATCGCACCGATTATGGATGCAGTGAACCAATAACCAGGATGCTTCGCATAACCAATAATTTGATTAGCGAATTCGATTTTCATCTTAGTAGACCTCGACTCCGAAATATCCTTCTTAACTCCAACGCCACGTCTTCCCCCTCTTTAATGTCTTCTTACAACTAAGATAATGTATCACTGTTTAAATTTAAGTTTTTAGTTTAAGTATTTAAATTGCTTGTATTAAGCTTAATTAAATAAATAAATAAATAAATTAAATAAATAAGGGGTAGGTAAGTCGGATGAAACTATTCGAAAACATTTAAAAAAACGATTCATAAGCGATTCGTTAACGAATCACCCCTCGCCACAATGTTTAGTGGGATATATGAGAAAGTATTCAAATAAATTATAAGATTACTAAAATCGCCTTATAGCTCTCAAAACGTATAGCTTTTAGTTTTTGTACATTCAGTGTCAAAAAGCTAAATTTCCGGTTTGTTTTTTTTTCTGACCGTTTTATTAAAAGCCCAATGCAAAACTTAGTAATATAGTAATATTTCGATTTTTTTTTTTAAGATAAAAGAAAAAAAATACTTTTCAATGCAAAAATGTTTTACAATTGTCCAGTGTTGTCCAAAGTTGTTTGATCGTTTGGCTTTGCCCTTAAGTACTCCAAACTCAATCCAGTTCCCTTCCTCTCGCACCTTAACCCTTAAGTGCATATATATAGAAAGATGTATGTTCTAATTTTATTAAAGTTTATTTATTTATTACATTCAATTCAATACATAAACTTGTTTTAATTGTTTAAGCAATTTTATTGTTAATATAATATATATATATATATTACCTAATAAATGCAACTTAAAACTTAAATTTAATAAATAAAAATACGCTTAATAGTGTTCACAATTAATGCATTCGGTGTAATTTTAACTGCTTTTTAAATTTAACTAACTTTGCTTTATATTAAAGATATGCAGCTAGTTTTTATTTAATTTTTTATATATAAATATATGTATAAAAAATAAAAAAACGAAAAACGCAACACCAAACAAATTGTTAAAACAATTTCTATAAAATTATTCAAACAATTTGTTACTTAATTGAAAATAAAAAAAATATTAAACCCCGAAAAATTTAAACTTGCTATTAAACTAAAATTAATATATTTAATTGCAGTAAAATAAATGCATTTTTCTCTTAAACTATAAAATGCAAACGCAGCTTATTTAATTAAATATTAAAAATAAATTAAATTATTTATAAATATATATATATTAATTATTTGTAGCTGTATTTTTGTCGACAAAAATACTAGAAATGCTTTTATTTTTTTTTTAATAATAAATTGGTAAATATAAATGTTATATATTAGTATATTTTTTAAATTTAAATTTTGTTAAATTATACTTTTTTATGATGCTTCAGTCACAGTTATTTTAATTTAGTTATAATTTAATTATATTTTACTTTAAATGATTTTATTAAATTTATCGTTTTTTTTTGCCTTGAAAGTTAACGTTTGCTTCAGTTTGTTGCAATTCTTTAAGTTAACAGAAAAAACGCTACTATTTCAAGCTTCAAGCTTTTAAGACATCAGTAAAGCTTGACAAAGCTTTTTCACTTCATCTGTCATCAACGACATCGCGTTCTCTCAATCGTTCTATGCGCTCGCTCTCTTAACTTGAATTAATCCCAAACTATTGACTGTTGAAATTCAATGATCTGATCCCAGGGAAACTCCGGCATCTGATTGTCCTCCACCAGCTTCGAAGTTTCTTCCACCAACGAACGCTTCTCGCGTTCCTTGCCTTCCGCAATTGAATTCGTCGCTGCTATTGGTGCCGCTGTTTCCATCGAATTTAAGCTTTCTTCGCTAAGTGTTGTGCGTGCCTCTGCGCCAGCTACTGCTGCTGGTGTACTAGTAGTTATAGCTACTGTTCTAGCCAAATCTTCTTCCGTTTCCGTAGCAGTTGCAGCTTGTATAGGTGTCTCTCCTTTACGCTCGTTGGTTCGCCCATATATGCTGCCACCGCCATTGAAGCTGCCAATCGTTCCTAGCGTTTCTGGATGATGAAAATTGCTAGAGCTGCCGGTGTTATGCGAACTTTCGGGTCGATTAAGATACTGATAGCTGGATTGCTGCTGATTTTGGTATGTGTCTGGAGATTGATGATGATAGCCATTATTATTGCTTGCCAACGATGATGATGATGATGCCGGCGAAGCTCCATACGTAGGTCGACCATAGGCGTCTTTAGTGCCGTACTGATTGCTGCTGAAGGTGCTGGGATTTGATACGCTCGGACGATAGAAGGGCTTTTGCAGCTGATAACGTTTTGGTGGCTGCGACGAGGGTTTGTGTATCGAATAGCCAGGTTTGACGCACATCATGCCAAAGACGCGTATGCCGGGTACACTGGCATAAGTGGGTTGATCGTGCGCCATTGGACCCTCTGAAAGAAAGAATACAAATTGTCATTTAGATGTGTTATCAGTATAAATCTTGCCCTGCGAGTTGGGAACTCACCCATTTTGAAGTGATCGGGACATCTGCATATGACAAGGTAGTGAGATTTGCCAGTGCGTGTATTTTGTAGTGCCAACAGGGACCAATCTTTAGGCGAGCGACATTCGCGCATTTCTGTCGTGGCCTCACAGGTCTTTGCCAAGGTTATAGCCTATGAATAATTAGATAAGAAAAATAAAAACATTGTAAATGCCATAGTAAGAAATACTGAAATATGGTATATCAAACGAAAATAGTGACATGGCATTTGATATGACATATGGGATGACATGACATAAGCAACTTGATATATGACAAGGCATATAACCTGACATGACATGCCATGATATATAATCTGGCATAACGTGACATATGATATGGCATGACATATGACGATATATGACATAATATATGACCTGTTATATGACATATGATACATATGACATAAAATTTGACAAGTTATATGGCTAGACATATGGCATAAAATATGATATTTTTTAAAAATGTACTATTTATTTATTTAGAGATAATGTTAACATATAATATATATGAGCATATCCATCGTAACTCACGCGACATGCGTACGACTTAAAGCTTCTTTTTCTTCTCGAAGAAAAGAATTAAAAAAATTTCTTATGTACATATGCCTTTGAAGAAATAGTAATGGTATGATATTTGTTTATTTGTTTATTTTTATGATATACCAAAATTGTCTTTCCTGTAACTAATTAAGTATAGCAGTGGTAAATATGGGCGTAACTCACGCGTCCTTTTTTTATACCACAATTTATCAAAAATAACCGATGGATGCAAAACCGTTAAAAAATCGACAGTTCAGTTTTACCAACATCGCAGAGTTGTGCAAAAATATTATGTACATACGTAAAATGGGATTAGATTTGTCATTGCAAAAAAAAAAAAAAAAAAAAATGAAATTTGTGCTACGATGTGCCCAGTGTGTGTTATCATGTGCCGCATTAAAAAAAAAATATTTCTAGTGGCATGATTTTTACGAAATCGTAAGACTCGGTAGGACAGGGGAGGACAGGGTATAGGACAGGGTAGGACAGGGGAGGGCAGTTTCCCCTCGTGACCATTAGAAACATAAAAATTTTAGTATTAAATTAAGAAATTCATAACATTTTTTTCTGATAATTTAGCATAGAATGTATTAATATTAATTAAAGCCTAATTTATTTTTAACTACAAGCTCACAGCTGACACATTTTTTATTTATTTATCAGTCACAAGGAAAAACTAATTTCTTCCTCCCCCTGAACAAAATCCTGGATAGACCAATGAGCTACGCTCTCAAATTTTTAGTCAGAAATTCGGAATTTGTGTTATGATATCTTTGAGTTTTGCTGCAATGTGCTATAGAGATATTAAATAGTGTGCATATTTGCTAATTTTCAGAGTGGAAATACAATTTTTTTTTAGGAAAAGTTAGCTCAACTAATAAGTTTTTTCACAGATTTGAAAATTGTGCTGTGATGCGCTTGAGTTGTGCTGCAATGTACGGCAGAAAGAATAAAGTTAGCTTCATATGCTTAGCTTTATGTAAAGAAGCTTCATCATTAATTAAATTTTTATAAATTTGGAAGTTGTGCTGTAATGTGCTGAAGTTGTGCTGCAATATGCCATAAAAATGCCATAATGTTATGATATACCAAAATTGTCTTTCCTGTAACTAATTAAGAATAGCAGTGGTAAATATGGGCGTAACTCACGCGTCAAAAAAATCAACTGTGTTTTACAAGCACATTTAGATTGTACAAATTCAGCGAATTTTAGCATATAACCTGTTTTTGTTTTTAAGTCTTAAATAATGGGAAAACAATGAAGTTTCATAATAAAACCACTTAACCGATGGTCTTTGCTTATTTAAAAATATATTGAGTTTCCAAAAAATATTTGCCGTAACTCACGTGACATAACCCACGCGAGAAAATTTCCGTTAAGAAAATGTGTGTAATCAAAGAAGACAGAAAAGAGCTTAAGAAGAGTAACTAACATCTTAGTTCGGCCATGGTCGAAGCTTACGAGGTAGCATGTCCTATATCTACAGTAGAGGGGGGTTTTAATATTAGTTAAGACATTGAAATTTTCAGAATGCGAAGTTCATATATGGCAGTATTTTACTAGATACAAAAATTGTTTTTCGAAACACATTAAATTTTTCAGCTATAGTTGATATTTTTGTGGAAATGCTCATATGTCATGACATGTCACATAATTTTTTTTACCTTGCGACTTTTTTGATCTTGTGACTTTTTGTACCTTACGCCTTTTTGTACCTTGCGACTTTTTGAACCTTGCTCTTTAAAACCGCCTTACCGTTTTGTTGCGAGTTCACTTATTAACTTCTCAATCGCTACATCAACTAACTTTGCAACTAGTACATTTTTATAGTTACTGAAAAATTAAAAAAAAAAAAACCCCAAAAAAGCTATATTTCCTTATTCTGCTACGAACACGTTCAATCGTCGTTTGTCGCTAAGATTGACATGATGTTGGCTCTAATAGACAGCTATGTGTCTACTGTGCATGTGTGCGTGTGTGTCAAGTTGTTGCCAACAATCAAAGTTGGCAACATTTAGCCTTTTGTAGCTGCCGGTCTAATATTATTGCTTTAATGACTTGCGATTTGCTACCACAGTGACGCAAGACCCGCTTTTGAGCCCCTCTTTTCGACTGCTATCTTGATTGCTTTAATTTGCTTAGAGGAGTTTATTCTCTACCGATATTGTTGCAGTTGTTTTTGTTTATTTCTGTTTTTCTTGCCTAAGGATATATGTCAACAGCCCACAATTTCACTTCATTATGAAGGTTGGTTTGGTTTTTCATCTAATTCGATGCAATTGACAGACAGAAAAGAAAAAAAAAAGGTTTATCTTTCTTTTCTTCTGTCTTCTCCAACAGCAAATACTATTTTGGACACAATAAAAACAATTTACGCTTAAAAAAACAGCGCTCAAGGTGCAAAGATTAAGTTAATTTTAAGGATGTGTCTTATATGTTTTCGTATGAGTATATCTTCATACAGCTTAGTTAACCTTTGGATCTTTAGAATTCATACTATTGACTTGCGCAAAATGTCCATTCAGGATATGTTTGAAAAGCACTGTAATAATGGAAAAAAATATTTCTAGTGGCATGATTTTTACGAAATGGTAGGACAAGGTAGGACAGGGGAAAACAGGATAGAACAGGGTAGGACAGGGGAGGACAGTTTACCCTCCTGAACATTAGAAACATAAAAATTTTTGTATTAAATTAAGAAATTTATAACATTTTTTCTTATAATTTAGCATGGAATTTATTAATATTAATTAAAGCTTAATTTATTTTTAATAACAAACTCTCGGCTGACACATTTTTTATTTATCTATCAGTCACAAGGAAAAAATAATTTCTGCCTTCCCCTGAACAAAATCCTGGATACACCAATGAGCTACGCCCTCAATTTTTTTTTTTGAAATTCGGAATTTGTGTTGTTATGTGTTCGAGTTTTGCTGCAATGTGCTATAGAGATATTAAATAATGTGCGTATTTGCTAATGTTCAGAGTGGAAATACATTTTTTTTTTTTTGGAAAAGTTAGCTCAACTAATAAGTTTTTTCACAGATTTGAAAAGTGTGCTGTGATGCGCTTGAGTTGTGCTGCAATGTGCGGCAGAAAGAATAAAGTTAGCTTCATGTGCTTAGCTTGATGCGAAGAAGTTTCATCATTCATTAAATTATTATAAATTTGAAAGTTGTGCTGTAATGTGCTGAAGTTGTGCTGCAATATGTCATAAAGATAATGTAAATGCGCACATTTGTTTATTTTTATAACGAAAATAGATTTTTTCACCATGTTATAATCATATCAGACAAAAAAATTTTCATCCACTGTGACACAAGATGATACACAACGGACAAACCACGACACACTTTTTTAAAAAATAAATTACATTTGCAGTACAACAAAAAAAAAAAAAAAAACAATATTTTTATACACTCCTGTTTTAACAAACATTATTTAAACATTATTAGTTTTTATTTATTTATTTCTTAAGGACTATTTTTTCGACTTCATGACCAGATTATAAAAAAATTAGATATGATGGAGACAAATCATGTGCCACATTGAAAAATCATTATAATGGCTTGATTTTTATGAAGTGGTGCCTTTATTTTTGTGTGAATTCAAAAACTGTGCCGTAATGTGCTCGAGTTTTGCCGCAATATATTCTAGAAAGATTAATAATTTTCTGAGTGGAAATACATTTTTTTTTTTAGAAATAAGCATAACTATTTAGTTTTTTCAGCAATTTTGAAATTGTGCTGTGATGTGCTTAAGTTGTGCTGCAAAGTGCCGCAGAAAGAATAAAGTTTATATGTTATGTTAGCTTCATTATTGATTATATTTAATCAATTCGGAAATTGTGCTGTAATGTGCGAGAATATTGCTGAAACACGCCGTAAAGATATTAAAAATTCGACCATTAACTTGATTTTTATAGCAAAAATAGATGTTTACACAAAGTTACAATCGAATAAATTTTCTTTCAATATGGCACAAGATAGCACACATAGGACACATCGCAGCACACATATTTTTAAAATTGTTTATATTTAAAAAAAAAGATATGTATTTATACACTACTCTTTGTAAGTTTTCATTTCTTTGTTCTTAAGACTCTATTTTTTCAAATTCATGACCAAATTATGAAAGACCTATAGATGTGATGGAGACAAATCATGTGCCGCATTGAAAACTAATTATAATGGCATGCTTTCTATGAACTGGTGTCTTTATTATTTTGTGAAATTAGCTACGCCCTTAACGTTTTTTTCGAAATTCGAAAATTGTGCTGAGATGTGCTCGAGTTTTGCTGCAATGTGCTATAGAAAGATTAAAATGTGTGCACATTCGTTAATTTTCAGACTGCAAATACAGTTTTTTTTTTGGAAAAGTTAGCTCAACTATTAAGTTTTTTCAAAAATTTAGAAATTGTGCTGTGATGTGTTTGGGTTGTGCTGCAATGTGTGACAGAAAGAATCAAGTTTAAATGTGAAGTAAGCTTTATCAATAATTATATTATTATAAATTCGGAAATTGTGCTGTAATATGCTAGAGTTGTGCTGCAATGTGTCGTAAAAATATTAAAAATTGTTCATTTTTTTAACGAAAATAGCGTTTTTCATTATCTTGCAATCATACTATTCGAATAAATTTTCTTCGAATGTGGCACAATATAGCACACAACGGACATATCGTGGTAGAGAGTTTTTTTTTAATTATTTACTAAAAAAAAGTGTACCTATTTATACACTCCTCTTTCTAAGTTTTTATTTCTTTAGTACTTTAAGACTCTAGTTTTTCGACTTCAAGACCAGATTGTGAAAGTATTAGATTCTATGGAGGCAAATGAACTTTAGATCGTAGTGAGCGCACCAAAATTACCCTTAACACATTGAAAAATTTTGAGGACTAAAAATTTTGCTGCACAGTGTTATAAAACATTTTTTTGAAATTTATTTTTTTTTTCTTAATTCGTCTACCATGTCTATCAAGCACATCATGTCTAGACACAGAGGCGTTTATTTTTCATAGCTGTTGAACTAAGTTATATTGCTTAATTTCAATTTCATTGCTTCCAACCTGCTTCCAGAGCTGCATATAAATAATCTCTGTTCTTAAACGCAAACTTTTAAAACTATTCTCTTATCAAAACACTCAAAATAAGCTTGCTTTACTTATTTTTACAATAATCACTTCCCTGTTTCAGTTTTAGCTGCTGCCTGATCTATTCTACAGAAGCTATGCGTATCCAACTCTTATTCAACATTTAAAAAGCGATTCAAGACCGAGCTAATGTCTAAGTTTTGCCACAAAGTTTGCCTTAAAAAAAAAAAAAAAAAAAAAAATAAAATAGCCATAAGGAGAACCTCTGCTTTGGGACTTGGAGAAGGAGAATGATTTCCTGTTGATGCAATAAGCTGCAACAAAGATTCACACAGCAATCCATCGTGTTCAACATTCATGTCTCATGATGAAGTCTTTAATGCTGAAAGACTGCAGTTAAGCTAGAACCAGCAGTAGAACGTCTACGACCAAGCCTCAAATCAAGATCAAGCCAAAGCTGTGCAGATTGCATCCAGGCGGTGCTGTCTAGCAATTAAGTGGCGGCTGCCTTACTCTGTGAGCTGAAATTTTTGTTGTGTTTAGTTTTTTCCTTTTGGCTCCTAATGTGACCCACAGCCTCGACAGAGGTTAACATTAACTTTTGGCAGCTTCCACTCAGTCTTAGCTGACTTTTCTTTTAAGAAATAACTAGCAGAGTTACTTTTTTTAAAAGCTATTTATTTTCACTTAGCCGCTTATTTGAAATAATTATTTTCAGATTAAGACGATGCGTGATCATTTCAGTTGCTAACTGTTTTTGTTGTTGTTATTGCTACTGCTGCCAGCTTTGCACAACAACAGCAACTCATGTTAGTTAAATAGTAATGAAAAAAAAAAAAAAATCAGTTTATTTTGTAATAAGTTTTGCCTACCTTCTTTTTGCCATCACCAACCAATTTTGTTGTATGTTGATCATCCTCGTTTAAACTGGCGGAACATGGATCGCGATATCTGCAACATGAGGTACAAATAAAGGAAAAAAAAAGTAGAATTTAACAACAATTGGCAACATTTAATTTCATTCATATATCAGCAGGAGCAGTAAGAGCAGCAGCAGCAGCAACAGTAACAGCTTCATGTTCGGCTACATTCCCAGGCGCACTAGAGGGCGCACTGCTGCACACGTTTCAGCTCTGCTGCTGCTGCTAATTCTACTTCTTGCTGAAGATCAACGTTTTGCTTTTTCTAGTCGCGTTGAAATTTTCTATTCTTACCTTGATGGACAGGCGCACAGTGGCTGCGTATAGTTGAGGCGCACATAGACTGCATTGCATACCTGCTGTATGGCACACTCGGGCAACAGATAGATGTGCTGGTTATGCGGATAATAGTGGTACTTGGTGGGCTTTGCGGTAGCCGAAGGTTTCTGCAAATGTTAGAGAAATGGTAAAAAATTGCGTTAGAATTAAGTGCTTAAAAGTGCTGCATAATCTGTAGGAAGTAGCAAGCAAGGTTTAGTGAAACGGTCTGCTTGCTAGCCGTTGTGTTGTTGTTGTGATTATTAATTTTTTTTTTGTGCTAAGTTAGTTATTATGCAATTTAGTAATTTTTATGTTTTTTTTTGGTCCCTCCTAAGTTGTGCGAGAATATCTGCGTAAAGAATTCTTCATAGTGATGCGGAAATTAATAGTTTTTTTTTTACTACAAAACGATTTTGTAGAATTTACTTATTTACTTTACCTGGATGGATTTTTCCAGTTTCGTAGATAGTATGTTCCATGGGGGGTTTTGATAAAACAAAATCTGCAAAAGATATGTGAATTTTTTCAAGCAAAATAGTTTACTTTTAAAACTCTTAAAAGTAATCAAAAGAGATTTCTTTTGACTTTTTTTTTTTAAATAATCAAAAGAGACTTCACCAGAGTTTTTATTGAATAAATTTTGAAAACTACGTTTTTGAGTTTTGCTTAATTTTTTTTGAGAAATGGTCTAAATCGAGAATTTTGAATTATCTTTTAAACTAGTAAGGGTGGAGCTTCGGTAGGGTACCGTAGCTAAAATACCCCCCCGCGGCCATATTGAAGTATATTCGAAGTCTTTAGCCCCGACATACACGATGACATTCAGTTTTATATATATTAACGAAAGTTTTCCTATTTTGATGACGTCACTTTGTATGGGAAGTAGGCGTGGTTTTGATCCGATTTTGCCATATATCATAGAGATGGTTCATATATTAGATATCAAAGCTAAAGTGCAAAATTTCAAGATATTTCTTTGATTTTTGTGGATTTTTAAAAGATTTAACGTTTAAAATAAAGCCAATTTGCATGGGAGGTAGGCGTGGTTTTCATTCGATTTTGCCAAATATCATAGTGGTGGTTTATGTTATACATCAAAGCCTATATACAAAATTTCAAGACATTTCTCTAATTTGAGCAGATGTTTTAAGAGATTTTACTTTTAAAATAAAGCCACTTTGTATGGGAGGTAGGCGTGGTTTTCATCCAAATTTCATAGCCAGGATTAAGACTGAAGAACAAAGCTCACCTGCCAAATTTCAAGGCATTTCTTTAATTTTTGTGGATTTTGAAGACATTTTACTGTTAATATAAGGTCACTTTGTGTGAGAGGTAGGCGTGGTTTTCATCCGATTTGGCCCATTTTCGAACTTGATCTTCCTTTTTTAAAAATAAACTTATATTTTGAATTTCATCGCTATAGCTTTGAAATTGCGGCTGTAATCGTGTGGACAGACGGACAGACGGACACACGAATATCGACTCAGGAGATGATGCCGATCAAAAATATATATATTTTTCTATACCTGCCACACCTCGTTCTTGGCGTTACAAACGGAATGACAAAGTTAATGTACCCCTTACGCAATACGCGTTGGGGTATAAAAGTACTAGAGTACGCCAGTGGTCGAGACGCGATCTTTTCGCCATACCATCCCCGGGCGACGCCGGGCATTCCAGCTAGCATTTTTCTGTAAAAATTCGTCGGTGCTCCTCCCTACTCTGATTGATTAAAAAAAAAAAAAAATCATTATAATCGGTTGAGAAACACAGGAGAAAATGGTACTGAACTGTTTTTCCTTAGCCTATTTATATATAGATAATTGCAAAACTTAACACAAAGTAAAAATTTCCCATACATATAATTCTCTATTACATTTGTTCGGACATAGCTGCTCAAACACTGTTGACAATCTACCTTAGGTTGTGAACATAGTGAACGCTTGTCGCTGAGCCGAGCCGAGCCGAAAAACGCATTTCAGCAAAAGAGATGCATGAATTGGTTTCTTTATTGCTCCAATGTGCTTTTCGGCTTGGCTCAGCCGAACAAGCATTCACTATGTTCTCAATCTTACGCAGTAAGCCGGATGGATGTGTGTGGAGAAAAAAACACAAAATCAATCGTATCAAAAATCATCATAAATCATTTTTCTTCCGAATGTATACTGAAGAAAAGTAAAAAAAATAAGGATTGAAAAAATAACTGTAGAAATTTCACAAAACGACTTCTTTTTATATCATCAATTTTTCAGGAGAGCGAAAAAAGTGTTAACCCTTGGCGTGACACATGGTTTTTTAGTTACACGGCATGACACATGGGGTCTTTCGTGTCTAACTCTGTTCTTAAAGGTAAAAATGGGGTACAAAAAATTTGGAAAAATTTAGATACATATTTTGAGCATTGCGTTTGATATCCAAAGATTTATATGTTGAATGAAATTTATTTTGAAATATATAAAAAAATTATTAAATGTTGTAAAATTCATAACTTTCGATATAAAAAAGGTAACTCAAAAAATCCTACGGGATATTAAAATCGAATCTTCAAACTATAAAAAAAAACAAATAAACAAAAAAAAAAACGAAATCTCAGCTCTTGAACGGACTTTGTTTGACCGAGCTTCTTGCACACGAAATGCTGGCACACAAATGATCGAGAACTGGACCTACATGTTTTACGCCGACTCCGAACGGCTTATGTTCTCAAGAAGGTTTTCATGGCAGTTTTTTACTCTCTGAGGTTTGCCATAGTCTGCAGAGAGGTGACGGCCGAACAGAAAAATTAATTCAATTGAAAAAACTTTCTATGTCAGGTAGGATTCGAACCAGGGCTCTCTGGCGTATGGGCCACACACTCAACTCACTGCGCCACGGCCGCCACATGTTTCGCAAAAATGTTTCACAAAAATTGTATTATAAAGCTTTGTTAACCGAAAAAATTACTCTGAATCATAAGACTTTTGAATCTTAACAATCTGATAATTAGGACGAAAAGTATTGAAATATAATACAGTATGGCTTAAAATGTAATAAAAGTACGTTCAAAAAGTCCATAGGATAACACATAGATGGCGTTACTAGATTTTTCCATATGATTTGGATTTAGTACCAACCTTCAAACGATACGTATAACAATTTGACAACAATCTGACAATTGATTTGTGAGTTATGTCATTTTGTGTGCAACTATTGTTATTGAAAAAAAAAAAAAATGGAAAAAAGTGAATTTCGAGTTTTGATAAACCATTGCTTTTTGATGACAAAAAATACAATGGAAACCAAACAATGGCTTGATAAACATTATCCGCACTCTGCTCCATCGAAAAAAATGGTAGAAAAGTGGATTGCTGAATTTAAACGTGGTCGTACCAGCACAAATGATGCAGAGCGCAGTGGACGCCCAAATCAGACTGTTATTCCACAAAACATCAAAAAAACCCATAAATTGGTTATGAACGATCGCAAATTGAAGCTGCATGAGCTAGCTGATATTGTAAAGCTACCAGATGATAGTGTTTTTACCATTTTACACGAACATTTGTGCAAGCGAAAGCTCTGTGCAAAGTGGGTGCAGCGTGAGCTCACAGTCGACCAAAAACAACAACGAATTGATGCTTCAGAGGAGTGCTTGGCACTGTTAAACTGCAGTAAAATCAAATTCTATCGTCGATATGTGACAATAGATGAAAAATGGCTTCACTATTACACACCAGAATCCAAAAGACAGTCAGCTGAGTGGACAGCAGTCGACGAACCGAATCCAAAGCGAGCAAACGCCCAACAGTCGGCTTGTAAGGTGATGGCGTCTGTATTTTGGGATGCGAAAGGAATAATATTCATTGACTATCTCCAAAAAGAAACCACCATCAACAGCGACTATTACTGTGCACTTTTGGATCGATTGAAGGCTGAAATCGCCAAGAAACGGCCACATTTGCAAAAGAAAAAAGTGTTGTTTCACCAAGACAATGCACCGTATCATAAATCGATGAAAACGATGGCAAAATTCAATGAATTGGGCTTCGAATTGCTTACCCGCCCACCGTATTCTCCAGATTTAGCCCCCAGCGACTTTTTTTTTTGTTTTCAAATCTCAAGAGAATGCTTGCTGGAAAGAAATTCAAGTCTAATGATAAAGTAATCGCCGAAACTGAGGCCTTTTTTTTTGACGAGAAAGAGAAATCGTACTATAAAAGTGGTATCGAAATGTTGGAAAATCGCTATACTCGTTGTAACGCTCTCGAAGACAACTATGTTGAATAATATAATCGAGTTTTATCAAAATTTTCTTGTTTTCTTACTTATCCTACGTACTTATTGAATGACCTGTTATATATATCTTGTTAAAAAGTGTTCACTTAAAAATATTTATTTTCTTTTAGTTTTTTAAACATTATTTTTTTCAAAATAAATGCGTTCAAAATTTTATTTCTTGAACTTTATATGATTTGTTCTTAATTGAAGTAAATGTACTATAAAAAATGGGCATCTAATACTATATAATGTCATAATTTTATTCTAATAATCTAGGAAAACCAAAATTCCGGGATTCCATTTATAAATCCCGAAAATCTCGGGATTGGAAAAAGCGCAGATTTTGCCATCCCTAAATCCGTTGATACCCCTTATAGTTGAGAGAAGATGAAATATTTTCATCCCCTATCAAATACAGTATATCGCACATCGTTAAATCCGGTCCGGTCCGCTCCTTATATGATTCTGATGCCCCTGTCCAAATGTGCGGATTAATCTCTACGAATTCTCTCTACAATTTGAGGCTTAGTAGTCCTACTTTCGATACACCAACTAAACTTTCACCGATTCTGGTTTTGTGAGGAAAATTGGCACAATCTTTTAAGCATTACTTCTGCCTTGACCAAAAAAAAAAAAAAAAATAAAAAAGAATACATAAAAAATGGTCATAAATTTATACAATCATTGAGCCAAAAGTCGCATCAACTGTGAAATTGGTGAAAATTACACATATATCCAAAATTAACTAAAGTTAATTTCAACAAAAAAAAAAAAAAACTATGAAAACAAGTAATTAATGTTATGTGTGTAGTGTTTGTAATAAGCAGTTAATTTTCTTTTGTTTTCTTACTAATATCTCAACACCTCATGCCAATTTCAGAAATGAAAAAAAAAACACCTCACACAGCCTCACTTAGTTTGGTCAAACCAATAACAACCCACGTTATGGGTTGCAGAAAAGTTGGCACCTTTCACACATGGTACTTGAAATAATTGCATCTATATGGCGTTGTAAATTTATGGCAATTATAGAAAAGTAAAAAAAAAAAAAATCCCTGCCATGGAAAAAGTAAACAATTGACGTCGAAAAAGATACGTTATGGAAACTTGATTTAAAAAGTGAGTGAGCTGGAAAAAATATTACGTTAAATTTGTATGCGAGCATTGAAATATGAGATAGATAGATGAAAAAAGTGAAATTTTTTCACTCACTGACTATGTTGCTTAAAGGGGGGAAAAAACACAAAAGCAGAAATGCAATTGAATGCAAACGCGCAATCAAGAGTTCACCGCAAGCGAGAAGATGAACTCGCTGGCTTATTCCGAGAAGATAAAAAATTTTTTCAATTTTTTTTTTCTTCTCACCTTGGCAATATCTTATTGTTGTAATTGTGGCAAAGTAAAAAAAAAATGCTTTAGCGCAGCAGGATGTTCTGGCTTTTTATTAGACTTGATTTTATTGCGCCAATTTGTGCAGGGCTCAGCTCAACTTTTTATATGGACGAGAAACTTTTTATATGGACATGGAATTTTTTTCCACATTTTTTTTGAGCTGGCAAATATTAGTTTTTCTATTGTCGTCATGCTATATTATTATAGTAAATCCTAATTTAGCTGCGAAATGGTTAAAAACCAATTTAATGGCTTTTAAGCTGTTCACGCTGTATAAGCAATGCAATTAAATTATTTAAATTGAAGTGAAGATTAAGAATATTTTCGTTTTTTTTCAAATTTTTTCAAATAATCTAATTCTAGCTCAGTACTGCCAACTCAGTACACTTAAGCAACTTACATTATTTTTCCTAACATTTTGCTGCAATCAAGCAATGGAAATGACTTCCTATAATTTTATAGCAACTAATTGTACTATCTTGCCAGCTATTGAGCATTGCAAATTATTACTATTAAGTTCAGCTACTTGAGACAGCACAAACAAAGTCATTCGCTGAACATTGCCATTTGCATTGAAACTGGTGTTCAACACGCCTGAAAGTATGCACGCAAATTTGTTTAAAAAATTGCGACAATGCGGTGTTAATGTATATATTTATTATTGTACGCTCTGAGCTCTGTGACTACTTGCTTTAGTGGGTTAAGCAGTTTAGTCAATATTTGCCAGCTGTCAGAGATTTAAGCACCGGCATACCATGAACAATTTCTTCTACAATGTTTTCCCAACTCAAAGTGTTGAATGTGTGTTGAAATGTGGCTAAATATGGTGTTATACAGCAAATATTTGCGCATTAAACTGTTGAAATGGCGTTAAATGGCGCTCAATTTAATAGCTTTGGTCTCGAACTTTTTAGCATGGCTGTTAAAAGAGTCTTTGAATTGTATTCATTCAAAACTGTTAAGTTGTAATATATTTCTTGCTAAGAGAATCTACAATTCTATTATTTTAGCCAGAAAATAATTAAAAAATTTTAAGTTGTAAGAATTTCTTTGCTTTGAAAATGCTTATTTTCAAGAATTATTTTTAATAGTTTTGAACCAAGTTGATCCAACTTGAACGTTTTATTGAACTGTACAACAAAGTTTTGCTAAACACATTTTGGTTTAAAAAGTTTGTAAATAGTACTGAAAAACTAATGTAAATATTTTTTTGAGCGCTACACTCAAAGAAATATTTGTTTATATTAACAAATTCCTACGTTGAGTTGATAAATTTTTTTTTCATATAGAGTCAACAAAAGCTATTTTTTATTTGATTTAAGGACAACATTTGTAATTATATTGACAAAACTTTCTTTTGTTTATTTGATAAATGGATTTTTCGATTTGATAAAAGCCTTTTTAAAGAACGTCACGTTTGCATTGCGAATTTAATAAAAGAATTTGTCAATATGAATAAAGAATATTTCAATGTGAAAACATGGTTTGTTGCATAGAAAAATGATTTTCTATTGAATGCATACTTTTTTTGCCAATCATACAAAAAAAATTTTGTTGTTCTGTTAAAACTATTTTATTATTTCAAGTAATATTTTTTGTTGAGTTACAAAAAATTCTGTTATTTTTAAATTCGTGGCGTAGTGTGTAAAGTGTGTGACTCATACGCCAGAGAACCCAGGTTCGAATCTTCCATCAGACACAGAAAATTTTTTCAATTGAATTAATTTTTCTGTTCGGCCGTCGCCTCCCTGCAGACAATGACAAACCTTAGAGAGTAAAAAACTGTCATGAAAAGCTTCTTGATAACATAAGCCGTTCGGAGTTGTCATAAAGCTGTTAGGTACAGTTCTCGATCATTTGTGTTCAAACATTTCACAACGCACACAACACAATTGATCAGAAGAAGCTCGGTCAAAGTCCTTTCAAGGGCTGAAATGGCCATTTAATTTTTTTTTTTCTTCTTTAGGTGCGTTGAGCATTTTTTGGTAAGGATAAAAATTGTCAATTCGCATCAGCACTGGTAACGTCAGTAATGCTAACGTCGGCAATGTTACATAGACATCACTGTTAATGTCATCACTGTTAACGTTAACACTGTTAAGACTTACACCGTTAATGCCTGCATTTCTGATTCAGTTACCAAGCGTTTTCTGCTTGCCTGGTAGCAACGTTTTTTTGTTTTCTGTATAGGGACTCCCAAAAGGGTGGCATATATTGGATAGGTGTGCACAAAATAAATGTTGAAAGACGAAAAATAATAGGATCAGCTCATATATTGGATCCCTTTAGGGTTCAATCCGGGACAGATGTGAACTAAAATGGACAGTTTTTGGTATTTTTGTATGGGGCCCCTAGAAGGGCGACATATAGATGGTAAGTGTGTTTAGAGGAAATGTTGAAAGACAAAAAATAATAGAACCAGCTCATATATTTGACACCTCTAGGGGTCAATTAGGAAGAGATATGAAGTATATTCGACAGTTTTTGTGTTTTTTGCATGGGGACTCCCAGAAGGGTGGCAATAGTGTGCTTAGCAGAAATGTTGAATGGTAGAAAATAATAGGACCATCTCATATATTTTTTTCCCATCCAAAATGTAATAAGGGTAAAAATAATAGAACCATTTCATATATTTGACCCCTTCAGGGGGTCAATTCAGGAGAGATATGAACAGTAATCGACAGTTTCTGTGTTTTTTGTATGGGGACCCACAGAAGGGCGACATATGACGGGTAGTTGTCGAGAAAAAATGTTGAAGGACAAAAATAATAGGACCATCTCATATATTTGACACCTCCAAGAGTCAATTCAGAAGAGATATTATCTATAATCTACAATTTGTGTGTTTTTTGTATGGGACCCCCAGAAGTGTGGCGGATGCAGGATGTTGGTGTGTTCAGAAGAAATATTGAAGGGCAAAAAATAATAGGACCAGCTCATATATTTTTGACCACCATAGGGGTCAATTTGGGAGAGATATGAACTATAATTGACCGTTTTTGTGTTTTTTGCATGGGGACCCCAGGAACCCCCAAAAGGATATAAGGATAGATAGATAAAAGGTGTGTTTAAAGGAAATGTTAAAAGACAAAAAGTAATATCACCAGCTTATTTTATATACGACCCCTTAAGGAATCAATTCGGGAGAGATATGAACTATAACCGATAGTTTTTGTCTATTTTTGTGTGTGGACTCTCAAAAGGATGGCTGATAGAGGTAAGGTGTGTTGAGAAAAAATGTTGAAAGATAAAAAAAAAATAGAACCTGCTCATATATTTGACACCTCTAGTGGTCAATTCAGGAAAGATATGATCTATAATGTACAATTTTTGAGTTTTTTGTATGCGGACCCCCAGAAGTCTGGCGGATGCAGAATAGGTGTGTTTAGAAGAAATATTGAAAAATAAAAAGATAATAGTACCAGCTCATATATTTAACCCCATTTTGAGTCAATAAGGGAGAGATATGATCTATAACTTACAATTTTTGTGTTTTCTTTATGGAAACCTCCAATAGTGGCAGATAGGAGTTGGGTGTGTTGAGAAGAATTTTTAAACGGTACTTGGCAGATGATAAAATTTTCGAAAAATTGCATTTTTAAATGAAATCTTAAATTTGACTACTATCCAATGATCGAAAACTTTGTACTACTAAATATAAAATCATGATCGACGTGTTTTATTACACGGTACTTACATAAATACCAATCAAACATTTTTGTTTTTTATTTCAATTATCATTAACCTATAGCATCCTTTTTGGAATATATTGAAATGATTGAATATCCTAAAACTTTTCATAGTTTTAAGTTTGACTTCGGTCGGCTTCGGTCGGCAAGCCCCCAGTCGGCAATACCTATTCTATTTTCCTTTTTTTTTGAGTATCGTACAATCACTTGATCAATAATTGATACACAAAAAACTGAAATGTACTCGAGAACAAAAAAAAAAAAAAAAAAACGAGTACATATCGCACGTTTTCTTCAATAACGTCATAACTCAAAAAATCAGATTTTTTAGGAGAAACATTTTAAGTTTTGAACAGATATAGGGAATTGCTCCACCACTGCTAAAATATAACTATTACACCAAATATGCTCTTATATTTTAAATATCTTGAACGTTAGACACTGACACAGACAAATAAAACTTACGATTTTCCATCTCTCATGTGGGTAAATTAAAAATATGTTGAGCTAAAGTAGTTACGTATTCTGCTCTCACGCGAAAAATAAAAAATACTAGTATCGCCTGTGGCCGAAATTCGGCCATATCAAAATCGGGGCTTCTTTTGTTTTTTTGCTGAACGCACCAAACCATAGCCTGAACAGAAGTATTGAACAAACTAAAAACAATTATAAATGTCTTTGCATGTGCTATATGAAGCAAGCAGCAGTTTAACAGCTTTTTGACGCTGACGCTGTGGCAAATTTATTTTGTTGGGAGAGAAATAGTGAATGCGACTCTCTTGCATTCTACTCTTGCTCGTGTAACGATGTTTAATAGATCGTTGCTATGTATTTTGTTGTGAGTTTTTTATTGTCCCATTAGGAGAAAAGAGTTTTTACGTTTGCGTTGTTTTACCTATTATAATGACAACATATTCGAATAAAAATTATATTGTGCACATCTACTCGAAAATAACTTTCCATCGATATAAGTTGTATGTAAATATGTTGAAACAAACATAGGTAAAAAGGGATCACAAACTTTTTTGTTTGGGTATTAATACATAGATATCGTCACCAAAATTACACACGGTGTTAATCATGGTATTACACAAGTTTCTGCGTAATTAACTCAATGTTTACATTTTTTGGATTGTGACGTTATTCAACAAAACTAGCAATTTATTTCCCTGTAGTTCTGCTGGTGGCAGCGTATCCCTTTTGAGATGCTATTTCTCAAGTCATCACAGGTATGCCCCTTTCCATACCACAAAGAATTAAGTAAAAAGATAGGCTTTTAATACTCTCAATTGTTTCGTGAGCATTTTTTCTACCACGCGTCAAATTACACAAACAACAATGTGGTTTTGTAGTAAATTTCTCTTTTGCTTGAGGCAATGAGAGTGTGGCGTCGTATAACGTTACATTCCTCTTCAGAGTTGAAAAACTTTTAGTTTTTTTCAAGGCTCCTGCTTCTGATTTAACTCGTGCTTACGAAAGATCAAACAGTCGCAGCATGAGCAGAAGCAGAAAACTAGTTTGAATACTTTGCAAAGTGCTTCGGCAATCGACAACTTCGGCAGTCGTTGTTTTGATTGACTGAAACTGTTGACAAAATCGAAAGGCGAAGCAACAGCAGTTGTTCAACTTTCATAAGTCGAAGGAGTCGAATAAGTTTTTCCAAAGTTCCACAGTTATGATTTTGGTCATTATTTCTAACTTTTGTTTTATCGTTCACTTTACTAAATATTTGCAAATTTGTTATCATAATTATAGAATATAGAAAGAATAAGCAGAAATCACAAAAAAGAGTCTAAAAAATAAATAGTTTAAAAAATTCACAAACTCATGAGGACTTAAGAAATCGCATGCCCCTTGTGATCAGAGAATTCGTAGGTCCACTAAGACAGAACAATTCGTATGCCCATGGTAATGCACGTTGGGCCTGTGCGCCCCTGTCAATGAGATCGCTGTGTTAAAAGGGCATTGTGAGTGGAAAGGCGAAGGGCATGCCCGTTTCCACTAAGAGTATAAGAATTCGCATACCAAGTGGTAGATCCACCGAACTACAGGGTTGGACTTGAAATTTTTTGAGTATGAGTACATGTTTTCGTTAACTGATAGCCTAGTTTTTCGCCAAATTTTAAAATTTAAATATCGTTATGTGACCAGTTTACAGCATCACTTGAATTTCATCTGCCAAAAAATGTCATCCATTCGTCTAAATCTATCTATCGTTACGGCTTGAAGCATTTTGTAACAAAATCAAAAGTTGAGAATTTGTTTTTTTTGTTTGACAACTTTTCATTCACGTAACGCAAAACAACATCACTCTCCAATGGCAGAAAAATGTCACAAAAAATCAAAAGAAAAGTGAAAATCGCTGAATAAACAAAAAGAAACAAATTGAATTTTTATGGCAAAACTAGATTTCATGCTTGCAGCAGTAGAGGAATCGTGAAAAAGTTTAATATTGTACACGACTTGCACACCAAAAGTTGTGTTCTTTATCTTGTTTTTTTTTGTTATTTTTTTTTATTTCCTAGGTCAAAGTTCATACTGAAGCTCTTTTTATTTTTTCTTGCCTTAGCAATTTTATCGCTCACTACCTCCTCGCTCCCTCGTTCTGTGGCGAATCGTGCCAGGCATTGTAGTCAAACATCGGCTCGCCACAATTTACACTCACTTTATAGACCACCAACAGTTGGCAACATTGTCATTATTAAATACTCATAGTGCTGGCATTGCCATCTTTAAAGAAAAGTTTGTCTTTCCGTGTAGAATATGTTTTTCTTTTGCTGTATTTTCATATAAGTGAATAGTTTAAGAAAATGAAATTGAAAGGAAAGTTATATTGTTTTGTCGTTTGCGAGTATTTATTATTGCTCTTGAATTCCTGTTGTTTTTCATGAATTTTCTTAGATTTGCATGGATTTCGAAGTATTATAGAGGTAATATAAATTAATTTTTTGTTTTACTATTTTGAGAAGATGAATTTGTCAGAATGATTCGCGTTATACACAAAATGCATATTATTGTTAAGGGGTTACATGACATTGGCAGTTTTTTGAAATCGAAATCTTTTTTAATAATTTTGTATTTTAGTAAATATTCTTAAGACTCTAAGAAAAAAAATTTAATGGAAAAATTCCTACGGGTTCAAAAGTTACAGCCGGATTAGTGAGAGCGCATTTTTAAATTTTGCGCTACCTACTTACGGCAGCTGGTATATACTTGTTTTACTTGCTACCTGTCTTTTGGTGGTTGTTATTTCGTACCTAATTGAAAGGTGAAGGGTGAAGCCCGAATTGCTAAACGATTGCAAAAACTATAAGAAACAGCACAAGGTTGATTTATAAGGTTGTCGCAGGGCTGAACGCACTCTCTTCTCAGTACCCATAATTGTCTAAACCAGCCAATTTTGCGAATGACTACGAAAGAAAAACGGACGATAAAAGAGATCACTTGCAGATTTTCTATGAGCTGTCAACTTCGATTTGAAAATTATGGGTACTCGCTCTCTCCCTTGCGACAACCTTATAAATCAACCTTGAAACAGCACAACACAAGATAACGAAGGCATACAATACGAAGCCGGCATGGCAGATTGAAGGTAACCTTTTTTTTCTTTGTTCACAAACTTTGAACGCGTTTATCTCGAAACCATGTTTTTTGTACTGGTTGCGGCACTAGTGGGTTCATTTTTTGACGAATTTTTATTTTTTAAACTTGATTCGCTATCGTATGACACGAGCTTTTTTTTCTTAAATTATTTTCGATTTTTTATGATTTTTTAAAGTCAATATTTTTTTCGAAAAAACACACTTTCAAATTTGGAACATCACCAAAAATTTAAAAAAAAAATTTAAAAAAAGCTCGTGTCATAGGATAACCAATTTTGTTAAGATTTAAAAGTCATTTTTTTTCCAGATAGGACAATTTTTGCAACTCCCAGCGCTGCAACCACGAGGCCCCGTTTTTTCTCTGCCACCAGTTTGGAGCTCTATAAAACCATGTTGGAGTGTAAAATATATTTTTTTGAATTTTTTTTCTTGTTCAATTCTCTACAATAATAAAAAAATTTTGGAAAAATGTTTGTTTTTGACTGAGTTATGAATTTTTAAATCAAGGTCTGTTTTCTCTGCCGCGAATGTCATGTCCCGCCTTAATAGTAAAGTTTTGCTGAAATTTTTTTGAAGTAATTATTTTAACATTATTCTTTTTTGTTGAGAAAACATGATCGCAAAAAGTTTAAGCTTCAAAGGTTGTAATTCAACTTTGAAATATTAAATTTCAAAAGCAATCACTTATAATTTAAAAAAAATAGTTTTTCGAAATTTAAGATTTATTAAAAATTAACTGTTACCCGTCGCGGCTTTGCTTGCAATTCGTTAAAATGATATTAGCGTTTAATTTTTGGAAAGTAGCAAAAAGGAACTGAAACCATAAAATTATTAAAACTTCAAATGGTGAAAAATATTTAAAAATAATTAAATCATTTTTGCAAAATAAAAAATCATCAGTCAAATTCCAAAAACAATCAGTCACTTACAAACTCAAATCTTTAAATAATAAATCAAAATTAAAATTCTTTAGAAAATCCCTGCTAATGTCCCCAGTTGACCTATAGATGGGTGTAATATATGTATAACCAGATCCTATTAATATTTTTTCTTAACGTTTTTCTCTAACACACCTATCTACCACCTTTCTCGAGATCCCCCTACAAAAAAATTAAAAAAAAAAAATAATGTCGAAAATAATTCATATCTCCCTCGGAGTGGCCATTAGTGGGATCAAATGTATCAGATGGTTCTATTATATTTTATTCGAATACAAAAAATCTGTAAGCTCCGAGTTTGCGGAGCATGAAATTTTAATTATAAGGTTCGGAACTATTGATTCCTGCGAAAAAAGCGGTCCTATACCTGTCCGTATTTAATGTTTTTATTTGTACACCGTGCGATAAATTTAAGGGGACTTATATCCAGTTCTGGATTTTTTCTCGCATTCAATATGATTTATGTCTGTCCAATTTTGGAAATAGTTAAATATGATATTTGAGCTACTTTGTGGTTTTTTAAAGCAAACCTATTTACCCCCTTTACCCCTTTGTGATATTTTTAAAGTGCGTTTATGTGTGCCCCTTGTACCCATTTGATTTTGTGCAGAAAAATAAACAAACAAAAGTAGTAGCAACAAGGCATTAAAAACTGTTTTAGTTTAGTTTTGTATTGTTTTGTTGTAAAATTAACAGTAATACAACAAAACCTAAAGAAAAAAGTTGAAACATTTCAAACCAGTTGCAAGATGAAGTGACTTTACGCGGCTTAAAGTGCGTTCCAGCTGAAACATAGAATCGCATTATCTTGGTTCAGCAGCTGATGTACGTTTTTTTAATGTCCGTTGCTTCTAAGTACTTCTGTTTTGTCTTAATAAAATTCGAAATAATAATGCAGCAATAAGGGCAAAAAAAAAAAAAATTGAAAAAAAGTCTAAACGAGCTGGAATAGCAAGTGACTTGATGCGACTTGGAGTGGCTGAGAGTGGCTGAAAGTGCGTTTCAGCAGTTTTTTTCGCATTTTTGTTTTTCAGTTGTTATCCGCTGGTTTGAGAAAAGCAAAAAAGTACACGAATTCACATGACGGTGCACATGGGCCCACTACAAACAACAATATACCGTAAACCAATTGAGAAGCGAGCTTATTGAGCAATTAATCTCCCGTTTTGGCGCAGTCCATTGGTCACCATGATCGTGCGATTTAACCCCATGAGACTATTTTTTGTGGGGCTACGTCAAGTCTCTCGTTTACAGAGACAAGCCAACTACGATTGCTGCCTTGGAAGATAACATAAAACCTGTCACTAATGAGATACCACCAGAAATGTTTGAACAAATTTGCCAAAATTAAACTTTCAAAATGAACCACCTGAATCGTAGCCGCGGGCAACATTTGCATGACATAATCTCGAAAAAGTAAAAAGCAGGCATTGATTTATCGATTCATACAAATGCTGCATTCACTTTTGCAAATTTTCTGTGTTTTTTCTTTAATTTTCAAAAACCAAATGCTTCAAAAATCACCCTTTAGAAGTCAAATATGTAGATTTTCAAGAATGTTTATATTAAACTCGGCTCATTAACAAAACCAGTACATAAATTGTATTCTAACCATAACTTAAATCCTATGGAACCCTCCACTACGTCTAAAAAATTACGTACAATTAATTTTGCAACAGTTTTTCAGTACTTTGAGTATGCGGAATTATCTCATTCCGTCGAAAGCTCAATGAACCAACAATTAAAAACCAAGACAAAATAAAGTTGCATGATACAAAAATTATGCATAACTGTTAATTGTATGAAATTAATTAAAATTCTAGAGTTAAAAAAATAAACACATAGCGAAGTTGCAAAATAAAAAGAAACCAAAGATAATCGAATAGCGGAGAAGAACGTCAAGGTGAAAAAGTTACGTAAAATTCCAAGAGAACATATAAAGAAGCAGCACTAAAACGGTTAAGAGCAACATGCTGTAGTTGCAGCAACAGTATATGTAGAACAAAAATAACAACAGCAACAACAACAGCAACAACAACAGCAACAAACTTAATCACATTAATAACAACAACTTGAACATAAAATTCAACGCCTTTTTGAAGAGGTGTCTTTTAATAGCAAGTTAAGGTCGGTCATTCCCACCAACGAGCAGCAACAGTTGCTGCTGTTGACAACTTTTCCAGCACAACAAGCACAAGGCAATTATGACAACAACACTACAACAACATTGAACAAAGCCATTACAGTTTACTGAACTAGTTTTGCAAGCGCGTAACCAGAAGTCGGCTGACTTGACCAAAATAAATACTAGCCAAAAAATGCAGGCTAAAACTCTACGCATGTATCCAAGTTTGGCTTAGTTGCTAATGCGTTGCCAACAACACGCAACAAGTTGCAGCGCATAATTTTGAAAAAGAGAAGCACATTTTTTGATTGCTCATAATTTTTCAACACCAGTGCAAACTAGCTTTTCTACTAGGCTGAACAGACCAGTTTTGGTGTTGAACTTGTCTTGACTAAGCTGCGCTAGAATTGACACAATAAACGCGCTACAAACTCATACAACACGTCAAACCGCCTAGCTGCCACCTTTTTCGTCTTCTACAGCTTGTTAGCTGAAGCAACACGCATGAAATTGTTTTTGATTTGTTTTTCTTTTTTGTTTTCAATTCAAATTGCTGTGTTGCATTAACTGGCTGCCAAGGTGGCCAGCGTGTAACGCCTTTGAAATTAAAGCATCGTGCACGCGCAAGTTTCCGGTTGACAGCTCAAGATTAATGCTAGCAATTGATGACTGTAGGACAAGCAACATAGTGCAATGCAACAACATGTTTATTTGATAAACTATTAACTATAAACCAGCGTTTATACAACACGCACGCAACTCTTGGAACACCAACATCGATTATTGCAAATTAAAAACCGCCTGTATCAAAGTATGAATGCGTACCTTATATTTATCTAAGTGTCAATCTATGCAGATATCTAAGCATAAAGAATGTTCTTATGACATCTATTGGATTTATGTTATCAGCATCTCTGCACCAACACATCAGGCTTAAATTAAGGCAGAGCGTTGCTCACAAACTTCAACGAACATGAGAAATTGCATAGACAGAATTTTAAAAGAAATAGATACTGCATTAAAATGCTGCATAAATCATCTTATAAAAGTTTGATAACACCGAAATCTAACTTTGCGTTCTTAATTTATTTAAAGTCGTCTTTGACTCAATCTATACTTCCTATAGCAGTGGTTCTGGACAGGCACGTTCAAAATTAAAACTTGTCAACTTCCTTTAAAAAAAAAAAAAATTGTTATAATAACCCAGCAGAAAATATAATGCCTGATCAGGCTGGAATTCAGACTTGAAAGGCATAATCGAGCCCAGACCTTTCCTTCAAAACAGCCCTGCTTTTTTTATGCAAGAGTCTGCCTCTTCATATCTGAAATTTGGTATTACTTGTTTTAAATATTAATCTATGATTTCTGGTCTAAATATCAATTTTTATTTAAAATTCAGATATGAAATCTGACCTGAAATAAAAGAGGGCTGATTTTTTATTTAATTTCAGGTCAGAATAGAGTTCTGTAAAAATGAAGCCTGAATTATGTTTTAATTTCATCCTTGGAATCTGAATTGAATAATGTAGGCATGATTATGTTTAGAAATTCAGTCCTAAATTCCAGTCGAGGAGAGGAGTAGAGGAGGCCAGAGCGAGTTTTCTGCTGGGAATGTAAATTCACTTGATAAAGCAAAACTTATCATTTCTATACAAATTTAAAAATAAAATCGTTTTTGGAATGGAAAATTGATTGGTCCAAGGAAAGTTTAATCTTGCTTATAAAAATTTCAAAAATTATATTTGAATTAGCAATAAGAAGTGTGCATATCAGAGAACTGCAAAACTCACTTTTTGCTTGATTAAATCATTTACTGGAATTCTTACTCAACTCAACTCATTCAACAAAGTTCAGCGTTGAATAAAATCAGCACACTACTGGCGAACGCGTCTTTTGTGTCAGTTTGAGTATGAGTTCGTCTGATCGAACTCACATGTTTACGTGAACGAGTGTTGGCGTTGAATAAAATAATATGATGCTGCTGAAGGCATCGTTTGTGTGAGCTGATTGACGGATTGAATTCACATGTTTGAGTATTGGCGTTGAAGTGCATACGGATTTGTGTTTCGTAAATGAGAAATCGAAGAAATAGTTAAATTTAGTTGTTTGCAGTCAATCGTAATAAAAACTTCACCCTTCTTCTTCTTGTTCTCTTTTTCTCTCTATCTCTGTCTGCACACGAACAAACTCATACGTGTTGATTTTGGCTTTTTGCGTTTCATTCTTGATGAAAATATTCTTCGTTGAGCCCAACGAACAAGCATGAAATATGTATCCGAAGACGTCCGTTGATTAAATTCACTGAGCCAACACGAAGCACATGGTTTGATTGAATTTAACTCAACAGCGAATGTATGCATTCAAGCAAGTCTGATCGATTGAACGCAGATGCATGATTTTTACAGTGTTGATTACGTATTAATATTTTTATGTGAGTTTTGCAGTTCTCTGATGAGTATGCTTTTTCGCCTCCCTGAATATATTCTCTTGCTAAAGAATAAACAACTTCCTCTATACCAAGGTTGATTTATAAGGTTGTCGCATGGCTGATTGCACTCTCTTCTCAGTACCCATAATTGTCAAAACCAGCCAATTTTGCGAATGACTACAAAAGAAAAACGGATGATAAAAGAAAGCACTTGCAGATTTTCTATGAGCTGTCAACTTCGATTTGACAACTATGGGTACTCGCTCTCTCCCTTGCGACAACCTTATAAATCAACCTTGCACTATACCTTTTCTGCTTTGCTCATACCTGATCTTACACTTTCTTTGTTTTATTCAGGTATAAGAAACAAAGAGAATAAGAGCACGTAACAACATCAGGTAGCAAATAAAGTAATAAAAAACTAACAAAAATATCAGTGCTCATATCCTGAATATTTAGCGAATATTTTTTTATTCGTTCGTTCGTAGAACGAAAAGTATGTTTTTTGTATTGGTACCCAAAAAAGGGTGCTAGTTAGGGGGTAGGTGTGTTTGGGAGAAATGTAGAAGAGCAAAAAATAATAAGACCAGCTCATCTATTTGACCCCTCTAAGAGTTCAAGTTCGGTCGATATAAACTATTTTCGACAGCTTTTGTGTTTATTGTATGGGGAGCCAAAGAAGGGTGCTAGATAGGGGGTAGGTGTGTTCGGGAGAAATGTAGAGGAGCAAAAAATAATAGGACCAGCTCATATATTTGACCGATATAAACTATATAAACTATTTTCGACAGCTTTTGTGTTTTTTGTATCGAAGGTAGCGAATAACACAACAACAAATAACACAAATATGCATTAAGAATAACATGAAGCTAATTGCGGGGAAAAATCAACATACCTGATTCTTATTCAGGTCAATGCAGCAGATTCCTGAGTATTCATATAGTTTATTAAGTACTCAGAGAAATAACTGAAGCAACGCGTAGATCGCAAGCTCACCTCAGTGCAAGGTTGATTTATAAAGTTATCGCAAGGGAGAAAGCGAGTACCCATAATTGTCAAATCGAAGTTGACAGCTCATAGAAAATCTGCAAGTGCTTCCTTTTATCATCCGTTTTTCTTTCGTAGTCATTCGCAAAATTGCTGGTTTTGACAATTATGGGTACTGAGAAGAGAGTGCGATCAGCCCTGCGACAACCTTATAAATCAACCTTGCCTCAGTGCAAAAGTGTATGAAAAGAGAACAGAGAACAAATAAAAAGTTACTCTCTTGTGCTACACGACCTGTTGCTACACGATCTGTTGTTTACATTTATTCGCTTGCAGCCTTGCTTGCCGTGACTGCTACAGCAGAGAATCAGGGTATATTCAGTTGATGAATATATTCATGCAGGGCTCTATTATCTTCTGCATAACTAATTGTAATGTCATTATTTATCATTATTTTGAAATAAGTATAATTTTTTTAGTACAGCCAACTTTTTAATTTTTTAGGATATGTTAATGTTTTTAATGTCATTGAAAAGAAATTTGAATAAATTACAAAATTGATCTAAAAATAAATATAAAAATGATATACCGTTGGAATACCATAATATCAAAATAGGTTTTATGTAAGTTAGTTTTTCTGCTAGAAACAATAACGTAAACCAAAGTCGTGAAATGTTAATTAACTCTGTAGCTTCTAAGAATGTGAGAATAGACCTCCCCCCTCCCATACGAGTTTTTGCTCACCTCGACATAACCTTTCAGCTCCGTAAATAGTTGCACTCAATTGCGGAATACCCTGTATATTGGGTATTTGAAAAAGTTTGGTTACAAATTGTCGCAAGATGGCTCTAAAATGTAATATCTCTGGTAATATTAATTGCATCTGACAATGCTATAGCTTGTTTGAAAGCTTTATTTTGTTCGAAGACAATATCGCATTGTTCTGTGAAAATTTATCTGTGTATATATAAGAAATAATTTAAATTATCTTTGGAATTTATCTTTGTCAACAAAAAAAATTCTTCCTCTTTGATATTTCAACTTGCATATCATCTTTATCATCATCAATACACAACAATATTTTGATTTTAATATTCAGTGATTAACTGACAGTTTACACTGTCAGTGTGCTCTTGACCCAAACTTAATCCACATCAAATTTTCTTTTTCTAAATTCTTCTTGACATCTATTTGAAGCTATCAACCAACACTTTAGGACTATTATTTGTGAAAAATCTTTTAAGAGCGATAAGCAATTAAGTGCATATTTAATTGTTTAAATTGTGGACAAGTGTTTGTTTATTTCTTATGTGTGTCTTTTCTCATTAACACTGCAACGTTTGAGTAGGGTTGCCAACGTGCCAACAATTACTTTCATTTATTTGTTTATAGTATCTGCCTGAAGTGGTGGAGATGCAATGGATGCACGTAGAAAGGCTAAAGTTAAGCATGTACAGATAGCGTGAAGTGGTGAAAGCGTTGAACACACTAACTCAATTCTATCTTAAAATGTTGACAGTTGATGATTTTATGGATAATCTTACAAGTTATAAATCAGTCAAGAGTAATAAAATATTTTATCACTCTTAGTTTTGGTCGCTATAATTATTTGTGTTGTAAAAACTTACGCAGATCCTAGCACAACTTGAGAGCTTAACTTTTGTTTTTATTCAGATAGTAGATGCAAAATTTTTTGTTTTACCTGTAAAGAGAAGAGAGTGAAAGATTGTAGTAATTAGTTGTAATGCGACTTTAATTTCATTTTATAGTTTTAATAAAAATTTATGTTTAAGTGACTATTTTATGGCTTCGGACTTTCTAGATTCAGTGTTTTTAAAATTTATTTGAAATTATTTCAAATATTTAAATCTCTTCCTTCTATATAATATAGATAGGCAAAATTGTTCATAATTTGAAAAAAAAAAATACATTAAACGCCTAACGATTTGTTTGTTAACCAATGATTTTCTTAATCAGGCCATTTTGATGACTTTCTTTTCCATTTCCATGCCATGCTGTTGATGTGCTAAAGTTTCTAGCGTCGAACCGTCGAACCGCTCACATTATAAAACTTAGAAAATTTCTAGTCGCTGACATTTATAGCAGTCATTATTTTGATTACAAACACTCTCTATTCTAACTAGTTTTTGGTTTTTGTTTTGTTTTTGCTCTTGCTCTAGCTGCTGCACTTTTAGCAGAAGCTGACTTTAGAAAGTAATCGTTTTTTTCTTTCTGTCTTTCTTCACGCTGATCGAACTTGTGACGTTTGTGTCCAGCTAGCAGTAGGAGCTACCGTACTGTGTCATAAATGTTATTACTACTTTTATTTTCTTAAAATAAAAACATTTTAACTAAAACAATTAAGATTGCTGCTTAGTCGTTACTTTGGCATAGCTTTTATAATTATTCGGTTTTTATATAATGCATATTTGGCTTAAAGTTGTAAGTATCTTTTCTTGCTGCATTTGAGAGGCCCTCCTTCTAGCAACACCTACTCCCTATCGACTTGCTGCATTGCCCTGTGGCTATAAATCGCTTAACTGCAAAATCTCTACTTTAGATAATTATTAGTTTCCGCTTGATTCGCAAAGTCACCGTCATCTTCATCGCCAACGTCATCATGTTCATTGTCCGTCTAGTTAAAAGACAAAAGAAAACTTTTTGCTACATTTTCCATAATTTTTATTGTGTGTTTTGTTTGTGCGCAGAAAATCTCAAAGAAAATCATTTTTCTAGAGCAGCAAAGCAAAAATTAGAAAAAATGGAAACATAGAAAAAGTAGCAGCAAAAAGTTATTAAAAAAGTCAACAATGTTGGCAATATTTCTAAGATTTGCATATAAATGTGTACTGCCGGCAAGATCAAAAACCGGTTACTTAGAAGTAAGGTTTTTTGATCTTAAAAAAAATTATTATTATTTACAGTGTGCAATATTGACATAAAACTTTTGTTTAAAATTTGTGTAAATTTTCAAAATAATGCAAGCCAATGGAGAGAATAATGTTTGAAATAATGTCAAAATAAATTGGAACAAATTTAAATTTATAAAAACCGATAATCGGCTACTCACTAATTTTATTTCGGTAATTAATAAAAGATTTAAAGAAAATGCGTTTTATGAAAAGCCCAACTTTTTTTATAGCAGTAATTTATGTAAACAAAAATTTAAATAAAAGTTTATCGTTTTCCTAAAGCAATAATAAATTCTATGTTATGAAGTTAAGTTAATTAACCACACTAGTTAACCGCATTTCTCCAAACTCTGAAACATCGGCAGAACTGATTAAAATTTATTTTATGTAAAATTTCTGTGCTTTCGTCTAACCGTTAAGCTTTCGTGGCTTTGTGTACACAGTGGCGAATTTATTATCACCCAATTAAAGTTGTTACCACGCTCTTAATTATGCGTAAAACTGCTTCTTTAGTGATGTTTCGGTTTTCAGTTTTGTTTTTCTTGAAATCATAAATTTTGGGTTATCATAAAAACTGGTTTTTCGTATCGTGTTATTAATCATTTTCTATTGTTTTTTGGCTTAATCTGTATCTATATCTATATATACTAGTGCTGCCAGGTGTCGATGAAAAAATTCGCCTTTTTTGCATGCAAAACAATTATTTTTCCCGTTTTTAATTTTTAGTTTCTCCGTTTTTGAATAAAAAATCTTCTAATAAAACAATTTGTCTGACTTAATTTTACTATATTAAAAAAAAAAATTGATTATATAGTTGCAAAAATATATGAAAAAAATATCTGAGAGAACCTAACTTTGTTGTAAGAAGTTTTATAAAAGTCTAAATGAAAATTCAATTCAACACTTATGGTGTTACTTTTCGTCACATCCTCGTTTAGTATAAACTTTGTGACTTTTGTAACTAAAGTAGTTCATTGTTATTTTTGTGACTGTCAGAAAAAAATCGGAGAAAAAAAAAATATAAAAATTTTTTGTCATCATGGGCCGATGCTATATGGATTTTTTTTTATTTTTTTCGAAACAATAGGAACTAAAAGTTGCGTATTTGTACGTAGTTTCAAAATAAGCTCACCATCTTTAAATTACATATAACTTTTGGCCCTCTACCAGAGCTTCTCTTTTTTGTACCTCCTTTCCACATAATAACAGTTCTATTAAATTCTACAATTCTATTAAATTGCTGTCTGTTGGTAAACTTTTTTCTTAATACTTTTAGATTGCTTAGTCCGAAAATCATCATTAAAATTATTAAAAATAAATTAAATTTTGCTTAAAATTAAACAAAATGATTTAACAAAATAAACTACGGTATGAAAAAAAAACACTCAAACGCCTTGAAAACAAAACTTTTTATGCTGATTATTGAATTTAGTGACTCAAATTAGTTGGATGGCTGCAAATAGGGACGGAATTTTCTTTACAAAATACCTAACAAAAATTGAAAAATTTCAGTCAAAAAAGCTCTGTTATAGTCACTAAAAGTTATATTCACTTTAGAAATGGGAAGCGTATTTTAAATCAGCGCAAAAATACGCAACTTTTGATACCTATTGCGTATTAAAACAAAAAACAAAAAAAATATCGGCCTAGCCTAAAATTTTATTCAGAAAAGCTCTTGTAGAGGGCCAATAGTTATATTCATTTTAAAAATGGTAAACGTATTTCAAATTATCGCAAAAATACGAAACTTTTGATACCTATTGCATTTAAAATTAAAAAAAAAAATATCGGCACAGCCTATTGTATAATAACTTGTGCGAAATTTTTGAATTTTTCTGATAGTTGATTCGAAAAAACCAAGATTGTTCTATGTGGATTAAGAAATTACATGTGAAAATTTGGCTTTTTTTTTAACGAATGATTATTTCATTTTTTAAACAAATTGGTTGTAGATGTATAAAATTTAAATATAAAAATTACCATATACTCTGGGAAGTCAAATCTACTTAAAAGAATTAAGAATAAGAGATAATATAATTTGTTTTGACATGATGGTGTTAAAAACTTTAATAATAGATTATTGTTAGCTCTTCAATTTCCCCGTTTTGATCACTGTTTTCCCCGCTATCCTGTTTTAGTCTAAGAATCCTGAAAAATTAAGAATATCCCGCCACCTGGCAGCTCTGTTCTGTTCTTCTATACTAAAATATGAAATTGAAGTGCTGAAAAGTACTGCCGATTTTTATGAAATAAGTTCTTAAATCTGATATTTATGCTACAGTACTGTATAGAGGTATTTTGCTTTCGAAATTTTAATAATAAGAATATTTAAATAAAGTCTTAAGTTTTTAAAGAAGCCATCTCTGATGCCACGCATTGCTTGATCGTTTTCTTTTCACGAGTTTGTGTTGCGAGAGTTTCATATTGCTCCATATTGCTCTCTACTGTTCTCTTTATATGGTCAGCACAGCAAAATCAAAAAAAAAAATCGTTCAAAGTGCGTGGCGGCCGTGGCTCAGTGGGTAGAGTGTGTGGCCCATACGCCACAGAACTCTGGTTCGAATCCCACCTGACTATGAAAGTTTTTTCAATTGAATTAATTTTTTTGTTCGGCTTCCACATCTCTGCACACAATGGCAAACCTCTGAGAGTAAAAACTGCCATGAAAAGCTTCTTGAGAATATAAGCCGTTCGAAGTCGGCATGAAACAAGTAGGTCCAGTTCTCGATCATTTGTGTTCAAACATTGTGAACACACGCAACACAATTGATTATAAGAAGCTCGGTCAAAGTTCTTTCAAGGGCTAAAATGGCCATTTCGTTTTTTTCTTCATAGTGCACCTTCCCAGTGGGCAAAAGCAGGGCTTCGAAGCGCTACTAGCAAGGCTTCTAATGGATTTCGTAGACTTTCCACGCTCATATCCAAGTCCATATACTTTTTTGTATGAAATGGCCAAATTATCCAGGTCTTCCGCTCTCCCTGCTTTAAAGAGGCCTGCTATAAGCACTTCTTTAAAATGACTTAAGTGAGAGGTTTACCAAAACAATTAAAAAAATATTTATTTTTTATTTCTTTTTATGCATAACTACCTATTTGTTATGTGATTTTATTTTGTTTTACATATTTTTGTCAGATAAAAATATTTCTAAGTCATGGTGTTAATTGTTATTCAATATTTTTGAACTAATATATATTTTAACTTTTAACGAAAAAGTAACCCTGAAATATAAGCAGAACCAGTTTTTATAGGAAAAATATTGTTGTTGTACTGCCCTGGGTAGCGAAAAATTAGGCCTCATAGAAGCGTTAGCAGTAGCAGCGAGGATGTAATGTGTCTTACCGCCAAAAGTAGCAGTAAATGCACGCCTTCGTTAGAGGAGGCCTAGCTTCATTGCCTATTAGGTTATTGCTTACAGAATAAAAAAAGCTTATTGAGCTTTTCGGTATTCATAGTGCGCACTTATAGCTTGCATATTATAATATCTTATTGAAGGTATTGGTGCTTGTATTTTGTTCGTAGTTGAAGTGTGGAGAAGAAAAGAAGAAAGAAGCAAACAGGGACAAAATTTTGTTTTGTCATTACTCCACTCCCAAAATGATGATTAAAAACAACTGCTGAAAAAAAATTTTAAATGATCGAAACAATAACAAACGCGTTCAAACAAACGTGGTTGAAATTTAAAAACAAAAAAAAAAAAAAATATAAATAAATATCAAAGTAGATGAGCAAGAATAATGAAAACTATGTGAGCAAGTGAAAGCGAAGACAAAAGTGCAGAAATCTATCTTGAAAAGCACAATAAAACAAAACAACAACAGCAAGAAATCAACAAAACAACAAAAAATATCAAAGAAATAAAACAAGTACAACGAAAATGATGTAAACAAGCTAAATTGAAGATGAAAATCATCTTAAAAAGGCAGAAAAAAAAAATGTTTTATAAACAAATGTTTTATAAACAATAAAATGAAACAAAAATGCAAACTGTGTGACCGAGCGAGTTATAAGTGCTGAATACCAATTAATAAGTAGCTTTGAGTTCGGAATGAGCTTGCACTATGAAAAGCTTTTCAGCTTTTTCCATACGATTATACATGAGGCGTTTTTTAGCTTCAACAATAATCTTTGGCATAAATGTTCACTTTAAACGCGACCTTAAGGCGATTCACTAACCACCTTGTGCGTGCTTAGGATTTTTTTATATAAAGCTTTTGCGCTCTATCTCTAACCACACTCATTCAAAGAGAAACAAAAACGTGTTAGCGCTCTTTATTGATAAAGAAAAGACGTCCGTGGACAAGCCGCGAACCACTGTGGCCTGCTTGTTTTTATTTAGTTTTATTGATTTTAATTTTGAACTGTTTTACTATTAAATATATGCATCCATGGAAATGCAACGAATATATATCTGGATATAAAAAAAAAGAATCTGGATTCGACTCAATTAGTTATTGAAGTTATTTAATCATTTTATATGAAGAAAAAATTATGAAACTATTCGATTTGTAGACGATTTTTCGTAAAAAATACTCAAATCTTTCATGTTTGATTTGTTTTTGATTTTACTGAAAATTGGCAATGAGGCGTAAATTAACTTTGATATTTATAAATAAATCAAAAATTGTGAATTTTAGTTATAAAGAACCAAACAAATTTTTTTAATAAAATTCTTATCTACACCGAAAATGACTTAAGACAAATTAACAATAAACTAATGTTAATTTATTCAATGGCTTCAGCAGTTTGGTGCCTTCCAATTTCTTGTATAAGGCAACCCAGTTTTATTTGTTAATCTATCGAATTTTATTTTAATGACAAAGTGTCGATATTTTGTACAGCTTAACATGTATCCGTTCTATTCAAGTCTTTCTATATAAATTTACATAAGTTTAAGTGATGATTAAGTTAATTTTATACATAGCCATTGCTTACTCTACCAAAAATTTTCTCAGTTTTACAAGCTTCAACTTTAAGAATTCAAACAATTTATTTTTGTAGAAATTATCGAAGTTTTCATTTTTAAACCATTTTTAGCTTGGACAAACACTTTGTTGATTACACATTAATTTTGCCACTCAGTACATTTTTCTTTTACAAAAGCCAACTTGTATGTTCTTACTATGGTTTTTTCTCTCGGTTTACTCTATGTATAATAAAGAATATCAGACTACGCAATTGACTCCGAATCCGCTCATCCGATAAGCATGAAAATATGTTTTTACAGATTGTTGGGCTTATCTATTTTGCTCTAATTCGAACACCAGAGGGTCTTGCAATACAAATGCTTTAAAAAAACCGGGAATATTTTTAAACCGCTCTTCAAATATCTAAAATAATCTTAATCTAAAAAAATCTTAAATAATCGTTTTTTAAAAGTAAAAGCAATTTTTATTCAAACTTAAATATTTTAGTTCTTAAATATTTTAGTATTTTAAGCCATCTTAAGAATTAGTTTTCAACAGAATTTTTTAAAAGAAATCATAAAAGTTTTACCCTCAAAAAACCAAATTCTTAAAATGTTTTAAATGGCATATTAATGTTATAATATTCTTAGAAAAACCGATTACTTTTACTAAAATTCTGGTCACTAAGAAGCTGCTATATTGTAAATTAGTTCATAAATTTCGTATTCACCAGCACTTCTCCAATCCTGTAACTAAAAAATAACTCTCAGCATTCTCCAATCGGGTAACCGTTAGCAAGTTGTACACTATAAATTTTGCTCTCAATAGCGAATTCTTCACTTCCGCTTTGATTATTGCACATTTTTTTACTACCTCCGTCTTGTGTTGTTACTTCTTTTTCAATTTTTATTATTTTTGTAATTGCCTTTTATGTTGTTGTTCTTCTTGCAGCACCATAATTCTTATATTACCATGATTTGCTACAAAATAAGACATTAAACAGATAAAGTAGAAATAATAGCTTAGCGAAAATAGTCGCTGTCAAAGTCTGACTGACTGTCTGTCTGACTGCTGTTTGTCTAACTTCAGGATTAATTCATACTTTGTTATATGTTGTAGCAGCTGAATTATTATTTGTTTTTGCTATTATTGTGTTTGTTGTGGTTGCATGCTGTTAACCAAAGCGTATCAAAATATTTTTCTTATACAAACAGAATACTTTCCTTCGTATGAAACCACACTTTTCTTAAGAATTTTTTTTTTTTTTACCATTAATTATAGTGTTAAGCTCAAGTTTTATTTGAAAAATTGTCTATAATTAAAAACTAAGCACACATTTTTATCTAACAATAAAACTCTATTATTAGCGCTTATAATCAAGCTACAATTAAAATAAAAAACCCTACAAATGTTCATCAAAATAGTCAACACAAAATAAGAAAAAATATCTACGTTTATCTTAATCAGTGAGTTTTAATGACTTTCTTTTATGTATTTATATGTATATATATCTGTATATATAAAAAAAAGTATGCCTGCAGCTTGTGTGGCTGAATCTGACTGTCTCCCTTTGTGATCAGTGATAGCTTCAAGAAAAACCTTTAAACTAGCGCTCGAGAGACGCTAATAGCGATCATTAAAACCACACTTATATCGAGAAAATTTCGAAAAAAAAGAAAAATATTTCTAACTAGCCATTTAAGTCATTTTAAGTTGCTTAATTAAAGCTTTTCTTGTGTTGAAAATACTAAAAACAAATCCATTTCGAAATCATTCAAAATTTGAAAACCAAAAAAAAAAAAAAAAATGTAGTCCCAGACACATTAAAAACTGTGAAAAATACTTTAATGCAGCTCATCAGAGTTCATTAGTAAGTTTAAAGAAGGATGTTTAATATCTTAATAGAGGCATTAAATATTTAAAGACTTATATAAAAAAAAAGCATAAAAAAAACATTGAACATTTTTGTTAATTTGTTGACAGACAGACTGATCATAGACTATGATTCTAAAATAGAAACTAAGATGGTCGACAAATGCTTAAATTGAATATCAACATTTCGAAGATTGCTTATTTAAGTTAAAATTTTATGTTTGTAAAAAGAGAGGTAAAGATAAATAATCACAAATAATAAAAACTGACTAATAAAATAAAACTTCAGATCAGATTCTAGATAATATTTATTTTTGACTCAGGTCAAAAAGTTAAAGGGAAAATAGCAGATATTCGGGGCTTAAACCCTAACCTCCATGTGATGCAAAACGTACAAGAAATGCATTGGAAGTTGTTAAAAACAAAACTTCTAAATTTCCATTACAAAAAAATAAATTGTAAGAATTTATAATTAAAAGAAATTTTTAACCATTCATAATTTAACGTTGAAACCCCGTTTAACCAGGCGTAGTTTTTAGAGTTGATCTCAAAAAAAAAAAAGATGGTAAAGGTCAGCTTTACCTTCAAAAAATCACTATTGCTATATCGATAGTTAAGTTCACAAAAGTAATAAGTAAAAAATATGCCCAGAAAACATTAAACAAAAAACTAATAATTCAGGACAAAAGCGTAGGTACTATTTTGGCGTCAAATACCTCAGAAGACTTAAAATAATAAAAAAAAAGAAGTGTGCGTGTCAGCTCTGACGAGCGACTGGAGCTTACAGATTGATTACCTTGAAATTTGAGATGTATAAAAAAGGTAGAAGGGGTGAATAAAGGCATCTCTTATATTACTCAAAGGATTTTATATTTTTTCATTATGAGGTAAATTGATGGATTTCATTAAGGCTGGATTCACTGACCACTTTCAGCAAGTTTTTGCGAAAATTAAAATAATGTTCATCAAGTTGAAGATCGTGCAGCTAGTCTCCCTCACTGAGCGGAGAGCGCAAGAACTTCGTATAAAAAAAACGTGCAAAACTTGCTAAAGGTGGTCAGTAAATCCAGCCTAATAGTAACGTCATTATTAAATACTGTAATATTAGGTTTAAGGTAATCGTGAAAACATCGCATCAATGGTTGTACCATATCTAGTCGTTCCCAGTGTTCTACCAGAACCTAAATCTAAATTAACGTCTTCTTTAAAAATTGTCTTATGGTCAATCCTTCATCTGTATGATGAAACAATTGAAAATTTGCTTAAATTTTTCATATTTTTTCTCTTTAAGATCAATTTGTGGACATTTTTTGTATTTAATGCCCCGTTATGTCGTAGCAATAAAAAAATCCAGCTAATTGGAAGTCCAGCAAGTTTTATTTAATTGAAATTGGTTGAAAATTTGTCGAGTAATTCTATTTAAAGTATTTCTACTTCACTTCAAAATCACCAAAATAACTATGTTTTATTGTTCTAACTTGCGAAAAACTCAGTTCAGGCAAAACAGCATGAAAAACAATGTTTTTCTTTAACGTATTAATGCTTACAATTTAGCATTAAATAACTCGACAAACTTTTTAACTAATTTCGATGAAATAAATCTTGCTCGATTTATAATTAATCAAGCTTTTATATTAGCTACTTACTTACTTACTTCGGTGGTTTCGACCGACGTCATCAGCTCTCGCCAGGCGCCTCTACTTTGCGCGCGCCTTCTCCAATCGGATACACCAAGTGCGGTTAGGGCTTCCTCAGCCTGGTCCATCCATCGGAGGCATGGTCTCCCTCGTCGTCGTTGACCAGCGACCCTCGCCTCGAGCACCTTTTTCGCTGGAGCTTTGTCGTTCATACGATGGACATGACCCAGCCAGCGTAGTCGCTGCACAGTTATGAGCCGAACTACGTCAATGTCATCGTAGAGCTCATACAGCTCGTGGTTCATTCGAATGCCATAGTCATCGCCGACTCGAACAGGACCGAAGATTTTGCGAAAAACTTTTCTCGCGAACACCCCCAGAGCGGCTGCGTCAGTTTGCGAAACTACCCATGCCTCAGCGCCATAAAGCAGCACAGGTAGAACGAGCGTCTTGTAGAGTGTTAGTTTTGTCGATCGAGAGAGAGATATTAGCTACTATCAATTATAATAAAAGCGTACTTTAATACAAACTACTCGTATGAGCAACAGCTACGCACAAACCCACACAATTTTTTTGTTGTGCTGTGTCTAGCTGAACATAAAAAGAGAAGAAGAGAGCAACATGGAGTTTATTGAAACTCTCGCAAGCACAAGCTGGTTAAAAGAAAACGACCAAGCAATGCGTGGCATCGGGGGTGATTTTGCAAATCTTTATATTTTAATTAAATAAACTTAGTATTGAAATTAAAAAACGAAAACACCCAAATACTGTGCTGTAGCACAAATATGATATTTTGAAACTTATTTCACAAAAATCGGCCCAGTACTTTTTGAGTTTTACAAAAATTTGCAATTCAATTTTATCCAATAGCAGATTGCTGCTGTATGTATTTTGTTGGTATTTCTTCGTTGTTGGTATTTCTTTGCTGTGAGTATGTATTTTGTTGGTTTAACGCTGACTGCGTAACGCTTGATTTTTTAGATAACGCTCGATTTCACTCGCCATAAAATTTTCATACCGCGGGCAATATATGAAATCGATTCTAAAGGAGTAAACACCAATAATATGAGAAGACGTAACTTCCATATCTTCGCTAAAAAGATACTAATGATTGAGGATAAAAGCGTACTCTTTTGTCGTCCAATGCCCCACAAGGGTAAAAATAATTAATTAATATGATAAAGACGTATCCTTGCTAAAAGTATTACAAAAACTTAAGATGCAGTTTATAGGGAAAATATAAATATACTCCTAATATAAAAAATAAAAAATAACTAACAAAATAAACTCAAGCACAACAAATAATGCTCTGAGAGTTTTCACAAAATTAAAAATGAGAAAATTAAAAACAGGCGGAAAATTTTTCCAAGCCCTAGGCTAGGGTTGCATCTAGTCTTACTACTACACTTGGCCTCTCTCATAGTAACTTTCATCCCTGTTGGCAAAAAATTGAAACAGTCGATTTCGTATTAGCTTCTCTTGTAGCAGTAAAATCATTCGCCATAGACAGGAACAGGTGGTAATCACTTAGTGCCAGCTTCGGACTATAAAAACTTTTTTCTAACCAAGATCTCGGGGCCAGATGCAAGCCACTATCGACGTGTGTGGCCTGGTGTTATCCTGATGGAATACATTTCTTCTACTATTGGCTAAAGCCGGTCGCTTCTGGGCGATTGTTTCCTTTACAACTGGTGACAGTACTGATCTTTATTAAGAGTTTGGTCTCGTACTGTTACTTTGGTTACTTCGGTTGAAATTTTGTGCTTCTTTTAAATTAAAAGTTACAATCATACCGGCAGTTTTTGTTTTTTTTTTTAGAAAAATAAAAATAAAGAAATATATAAATAAAGCCCAAATTATATAATCGATTGATGATTATTTTATGTTAGATAAACAAAAATTTATTTTTGGCATCAATCCTATGGAATAAATTGAGAGATGCATACTATACTTGCTTTCAGGTTTGTTCGTATTTTGTTCGTTTTGATGCAAGGGAAACAATGGTGCAATGGTAGCACGTTCAACTTGCAGTCGAATTGTACGCGGTTCGATGCGAGTACGGAAAAGGAAAAATGCATTATTCCCCACACAAGTTTTTCGACAAATTTTTTCTTTTTAATATTTATAAATAAAAATATAATTAACAAAAAAAAAAAAAGCAGTAAGATCTGTCGTCTGTGCTATGAGGAACGAGCCTGGGTACTACTTAAGTCATCAAATTAAAATAAAAAAAAAAATCCACTTGATAACCAACTGTGTCACGAAAGTAAAAAATAAAAATGCTATCTAATTCTGTACATAAATATTGAACTTTTCAGTAACTGTCCATAAACAAAAGGGACAATTGATAATTGATATTTCCCATGATATCACCATGTTGAAAATTCTAGTTGACTTTATGAAAAAAGACAGTTCTTGAACTACTACTGGTATGAAGGCAGACTGCTTTTTAGCCATTTGGTTGCACTGACGTAGGGAATGTTAGTAAAATAAATTAACAGAAAAAAAAAAAAACCAAATGGCCATTTCAGCCCTTGAAAATGCTTTGACCGAGCTTCTTATGATCAATTGTATTGTGTGTGTATAAGTCTTATGCCGACTCCGAACTGCTTATGTTCTCAAGAAGCTTTTCATGGCAGTTTTTACTGCAGTTGAGGTTTGCCATTGTCTGCAGAGAAATGACGGCCGAATAGAAAAATTAAGTCAATTGAAAAAATTTTCAGTGTCAGTTGGGATTCGAACCAAAGTTCTCTGGCGTATGGCCACACACTCTACCCACTGCACCACGGCCGCCACGAAATAAATTAACAATCTTCCCAGAAATTCCACTTTTGGGCAAAAGTTTCACTTCTATCGTGCGTGGCGGCCACACACATATTTTTTTATTATTATTTTTTATTATTATGCTGTCTTTATAAAACGAGTATATTTTATTTTTAAGTAGCACAATATGAAAATCAAATAATTTTTTACACACATTCCATTAAAACCAAAAACTATTTACTAAGAAGTGCTGCTTAAATGATCTGTTTATCTGATTGAAAAAATTCTTGGTAGTAAAAACTCATTATTTTTCGCCACACTTAATTGTCTTAATGGGTTAAATGCTTAACCCAGCAAAGTAGAAACAGGTTAAAAGAGTAACGCTGCTGCAAAAAAATGCCACTGCTTGCTATTTTCTCCGAACTGCAACTACTGCTGAGACTGCTACTGCAAGAAAAAAAGCAACAACGAACATGAAAATAGATGCATGCATGCCTTGCCGTGCAACTAAATACATTAAAAAATATTAGCTACATGGTAGAAAAGCAGTAAAATATGCTTAAATAAATGCAAATCATGCTTATTGCTGCTGCTGCGACGGCGCGCACGTTTCTAATAAAAAATGGCTTATTAAGAAAGGCAACCAACAGCAGCAGCAGCAACAACAACATGCTTAAGAATATTATTAGCTTTAACCAATTTCTTAACTTGTTGCTGCTGTTGTTGTTGTTGTTATTGTTGTTATTGTTGTTGTGGCAAATGGCATTAATGCACAATTGAGCCTTAAACATTTACACACAAACACAAACACAAACACACACACATACACATACACATACAAGTAAGTTGGGCTTATTTTGCGCATTGTATATTTAATTTTTCATGCCTTCCATTTTCATGCATTCCAATTTCATTTAATCGCATGACGCGCATAGCTAGTCTTCAATTTCATATCCGTTGCGGCTGCCAGTTTGGCTGCCATAACTAAGGTTTTTTGCTAGTTTTGTTGTTGTTGCCTTTGGGCATGGCCAGTTAATTGGCCTTTTGATTGCTAACTAAAATTATGGCTCTCCATAAAATATGATCATTTAAAAATAAAATCGTTTCAACTTGTTTACATTAAAGCGACAACTTGTTAAAGCGACAAAAAAAAAAACAAATAGTAAACAAAGCAAGATGGACAAACTCGTTAGCCTTAGAGGTCGATCCAATTTAGGGGGGCGGGATTTTGGAAATCATTACGATAAATAACGGAGGGGGTTACAGTTATTGTAACGTTACCAAAAATTCAAAAAAAGTCAAACAATTCGTATTAATCAATTATTTTTGAACTTCACGTGTTGCGTTACTTCATGTGGTGAGGGAGGGGGGTTTGAAATGTACTACGAAAAGTAATGAAGAGGGAGGGGGGGGGGGGGAAGGGTAAAAAAAAAGCAAAATAAATGGTAGTGTAGTTTATAAACGAGCCCTTATCAAAGCATCTAAACAAATTGGCAACAATTAATTTTAAATTGTTATTTAATTGTATTATTTAGTTCTGATTCAAGCTTAAAAATTTGTCTTCCCCAGGAAAGGTCCCCAGGTGCAACTCACCGATTTGAATGATTATCGTATATGTATTAAAAGGACAAAAATCGAAGCAAGAAGATTTTAAAATTGCGTTTCAAAATCAACGGAAATTTAATTTGTTCGCTATAACTTTAGGCTTAAGTGGGGTGATGTGTAACACGTTTTTATTGCTTCCAATAAAAGTGTTAAAAAATTGAAGAAATTGAATTGAATTGAAAAAATTTTGAGAAATGGATGAAATAGAACAAAAATTTTATATATATGGTTTTTTGGTCTTTTCCAAATCGGTGGGGTGATGTGCCATAACTTAAGGCTTAAGTGGGCTGATGTGTAACACTATTGTATTTGCTCCAATAAAAGTGTTAAGAAGTTGAAGAAATTGAATTGAATTGAAAAAATTCTGAGAAATGGATGAAGTAGAACAAAAATTTCATATATGGGGTTTTTGGTATTTTCCAAATTGGTGGGGTGATGTGTAACACCATCAAAGTGTAGGTTTAAGGAACAGAAACTTTTAATTCTTATATTTATTTTGACTTTTTGTGTTTAGTAAAAGTATTATAGTAAAAACTTATCAAAATAATAGCAATACCTCGTAAATCTATATGAATCTCAATGATTACACACACACACAAACGATGTTATTTAAGAAATTGATCGTTAATTTCAATAAAATATATGAAAGGGCTTATTAACTGCAAAAAAAAAAATTGATTATTCGTCGGAAATATCCATATCGGAGTGGCAATTCTCACAAACAAAATTGCTTACAAAAAATAAAAAAGTGAATTTTCACTTAAGGGAATTTTTGTGATTTAAATTTTTTGACAAGAAATCGCAACACATCATGCAAAAATCTCGATCTTCTTCGGATGATGACGAAGAGCACTGATTTTTCGGCCGAACACCTGCAACTTTCTTTGTAGTTTGTTTGGTTTTCTTTTCCTTATTTGTTTTTGTTTTTGCTACCTCCTGCAACTGTAAACGTTTCTCTGGCGTTGTTAGAACACAGCTTTTCATTGACTTCCTACCACGATTGGATTTTAGTCTGGGCCGAATAGTATGAACTGATCCGATCTCCTTTAATGCCGTTGATGTAACTGCATTTCAGATATTGACGTTGTTTCATCTTTACTAGCAATAAGAATTTGTAAGATGTGTTACACATCATCCCACCTTGAGTGTTACACATCACCCCACCATTCGTGTTACACATCACCCCAATGTAAGTAAATTTTTTCTCAGTGATGGTATATTACTACAACGTGAAAAAAATGTTTTTTGTTACATTTTTGATATGTTTTATTTTTGTTGTATTTAAAGATATTAAACAATACCACATTTGTATTTATGTTTACAATTCCATACGCTATTTTTTTGTAAATTAAAAAAACCTTTTTTGTTCATTCACGCATATGTTAACATTTTGTACAAAAAATCGCCGTGTTACACAACACCCCATAGTGCACATTTCCGCACCTCAGCCTATAATTTTCCATGGAAACATATACAATTGTTATCAATTTGTTATCAATCGAAACTTACACTGTTTTCAAGAAGACCGTAGACGGCAGAAGTTCAAGAAGTCAATGATTTTAAAAACAGCAACAATTTATTTTTATTTATTTAATTTATTCTTTATTACGCCAAATAATTAGTATGGGGTTCACACTCCTCCGTTTCTTATAAAAGCGTTGCAATGAAATGGTATACTTTGTTTTATATTTTTTGGGATGTGACTGCGGTAAACTGCGCCATATTGCCAAAAGGTAGCGCTTGAGCTGGTGAATGCTGTTTACATTTTTCAAAGCCTTACCTTCATGATTGCCATACATTTTCTATTGGATTTACATCCGTTGATTGAGACGGCAAATCAAGACTGAGCTGGGTTGTGCTAAAATGCACCCCAAAATAAAAGGTCCCAAAACCTAAAACGGAATTAGTTTCCAAAATTGGAGCATAATTTCATTGTTAAAAAAATACAGCAATATTGAGATAATAACACCCCAAAATTTATGAGTAATGACCCCAAAAAAAATGAATTACTATCCCAAAATTGTTGCTATTTTTATTTCTACATATTTTGAAATCCATATCTTTAAGAAATAATCTTATTGAAAATCTTGAAAAAAAATAATGGTTCCTTGCACGAAATGTTTTTATAAATTTATAATTAAAATCCATTTTGTTTAAATTGCTCTACAATTCCTACAATTAAGATGACAGATAGGATTGGCACCTACATTTTTACCACGAGTTTTAAACATGATCAAACAGTTTTAGAGGGTCGCTGATTTCAATCTGATGTCAGAATTTTAATATTTAAGATTTTTTTTTTAGTGTTTAGGGCTGCCACCTAAGTTTTTTAATTTTTACGAATTCGGTGCTGGGGTGAACATTAGGTAAAATTGGGTTGCTGAATTTGAATGCGTTGTCAGAATTTCAAAATTATGTGGTTTTTAAACAAGCGTTGCCACCTCATCAAATGCATTTTTAAGAGTTTTAAACATCACATAGCAGTTTTATGGGGTCGCTGATTTCGAATCTGATACAAGAATTTAAAATTCAAGCTGACAGATAGAGTTGCCATAAAATTATTTTTGTTCTTACAAATTCGGTGCTGGGGTGAACGCTTGGTAAAACTGGGTCCCTGAAGTGAAATCCGTTGTCAGAACTTCCAAATTATGTAATTTTTTACAATAGGGTTGCCACCTCATCAAATGTATTTTTAAAAGTTTTAAACATCATCTAACAGTTTTAAGGGGTCGCTGGTTTCGAATCTGATGTCAGAATTCAAGATGACGGATAGGACTGCCACCTCGACTTTTTTTGTATTTTTGCGAATTATTGTAATTTTGAAATCCTGACAACGGATTTGTTTTCAAATCTGACATTACAGTTTAAAATTCAAGATGGCGGACAGGAATGCCACCTAGATTATTTTGTATTTTTGCGAATTTTGGTAATTTTAAAATTCTGACAACTAATTTGATTTCGAATCTGGCATCATAACTTTGAAATACAATTTGGCGGATAGGGTTGCCACCTAAATTTATGGTATTTTCACAAATTCTTGTAAGTTTGAAATTCTGACAACGGATGCGAAATCAGCAACCCATTTTTACCTAGCGTTCGCCCCAATACTGAATTTGCAATAATACAAAAAATGCACGCGGCAACCCTATCCGCCGTCTTTAATTTTTTTTTTTTCATACATCGTTCCCTACTGATTTAAAGTCAAACAGGTGTTGATGCTTCTTGGGGAGCGATTTTAACATAAATTTTGCATCAAATCATTTTTTTACCGCTAACAAATTTTCTTCACGAAAAATTTGGCTTGCGCATAAATAACAATCCTTATGAATCAACAACAAAATTCGGAACTACAATAGATGCACTTTTTGCACGTTATCTCGAAAATTTTGAATCACGGACATATATCTCCTGTTTTAGTTATAAACCATTTATATCAGTAGAACCAATTGAAGCACAAATCAATTATAGTGTAAATATTGAATAAGCGGAATATTTTTTATGGAATTTTGTATTGCATTTCTTTTGAGGTGATCTCTCTCTCTCTCTCTACCTCTTTCCCTTTGTCTCTTACACTAAAATCTTTTTTCATTCTAGAAGAAATGTATACAGAGAAGAATTTTCACTCCTTCACTGTATACACGTTTTTTTTCAGAATTATTTGGAAATTCTGTCGCAATGAAGTTTGGTCGCTTTGAATTTTGCGTGTTGCTACAAATTTTGGTCGTAATGACTTTTGGTAGCAATGAATGCTGTTTTGATAAGTTTTTAACAATGATTTTCTTCTGTGAAAATTCTGTCGCATAATCATATACCAGATACGTGTGCAACCTATTTTATAATGAATTGCATTTATAATGTTGCATATCTGCTACATTATAAACTATACCGTGCAAAATTGCAGCCTGAACTCATCGCATCAAGTTGCAATGTCGCTTGGCTTGGGATTATTTTCTTCCAAATTATTATCTACTCATGCATTTATTTATGCATTTCATGCAATTTATGCACATAACTGTTCTATTTACTGCTTGTTATCCCAGCTCTTGACAACCACTACACTATACCACTACACTATACCACAAAAGTTTGCAGTCTCTTGAGGTCATCTAGCTTAATTAATTTTTCGCTATTCTCAACTTTTTATAAGATTAATAAAATTTAAATAATTTATTTATTTTATTCCTCTTTTTCGAAATCTTTATCAAATCCAACACTTAATTTTTCTCAACATTGTCATGCAATGAAGTTTTTATGAAGATCTTGGAGCGCATTCAGATTTTTGGCTGCTGCACTTCTTACCAAAGTAGCTCAACTTCTAGGCACGCAGCTGTTATTAAGCCGAGTATAGAATAAAATCGAAAAAAATGACAAAAAAATACCACAACGTTCTAACCTGTTGCCGGAGTGCATTCATATTAATATGAATTCTTAAGTGCCGTTAAATCCAACTCGACTACCTACCGGTATCTTTTGAACAGTTAAGTGTTGCCATAATTTTTCTTCTTCACCAAATTCTATTCTTCTTATTTTTTTTTGAGTTGAGTAAGATTTTTGGCTGCTTTTGTGCGCTTCAAAGATCTGATGTAACTACTACCAAATAGCTGACAGCTTTAAGCTTTTGATTTAGCTTCAAGGTAGCTGCTAATCTTAATATTATTATTAATGTTTTTATTATTGCTGTTGCTTGAATTATTATGGTATTGTTGTTGTTCTTGTTGCTAGCTTATATTTTGGAACTGTTATCATGACCTATATTTTATTGCTTATTTCCATCCATCTATCTCTAACAGCATCATGTTGAGCTGGATGTTAAACTTAGTGCTGATCATAGACATCATCATCAAAATGATCAACATTTTCAACTTGATAAAAAATAAATCTTTTCTGTTTTTTCTTCTCTAATAACTATGTCTAGTTCTATAAATAATTTATTTTTTTGTTCTATTCTATAACAATTCATATTCTATTTTATCCGTGCGCTATACTCTTTAACTATGATGATGGATAGCTAGCTAGCTGCTCGTTGTGGCTTGGCTTGGCTTAGCTTGATTTCGGTTCGCTCACAGTTATGAATGCTGAATGCTGTGATTGTTTGTTGATTGATTTGTTACGGTTTCGTTCAGTGCAAGCAACATGTTTCGAGTTGCTTGTGGTTTAACTTGTTTACCTCGATATTTATTACAGTCAGTCTTGAAGTCCCGTGAAGTCTTCATATTTTTTCCATCACTCAGCTGTGTTTAATAGATTTTTGTTTTTTTTTTTTCAAAATTCAGTTATATATTATTTACATTATAATTAAATACGAGTTGTTTGTATTGCTAAATAATCTCAACATGTTGTGTGATCTTTTATCGGTCTAACTTAATGACTGGAATAAAGCGGAACATGCAGAGATCATTTTCAAAAATCAGAATGCAAATAAAAAAGTAATTTATTTTAATTTATCGAAGTATTTAATTAGGGAACGAAGGGAAAATAATGTAAATTTAACACTTTAATTTTTAATTATTCATTAAGAAATTTTTATTAGTTCATTAAGAATAAATTTCCGATGGTATTAAAAAGTATAGCAAATTTCGGGCTTAATCGTTTTCGGTTCTAAATTCATTGGTAATGATGAAAATGAAAATCAATGGAAACATGTGATCATGTGAGTTAAATGTCTGTACATGGCGAAAAACTTGAGATAACAATAGAATGTGCATTAAGCCGGATCGTTTTGTATGGAGTAAAAAAAAATTAACCGTTCGGTATTCCAAAAGCAAGAAAACTCTTAAATATGTTTTCTGAAATTTTTTTTTTAAATCACAACATATTCATCGGAGCTATTTGTATTCTCCAAAAGGTATTCTCCAAATTTTGGTAGAAAAAATCATGCTTTTGCTTGTAATTTTTTTTTTCACAGCACACATAACCAAATCTGACCAAAAAATATAAACATTTGACTCATACAAAAATTCTGGTATGAAAAAAAAACTCTGAAATGACTTTCTTCAGCCCTTAGGAGAAACAAAACCGCTCCGATGAATTTTCTTTGATGATTAAAAAAATGCGCTGTAAAAATCAATTTAAAGAGTTCTTCTAACTTTTGTGACCCAAGCCGAATCTAAATTTTAGCCAATTAAAATTGCTTTACTATGTTTTCCAAAAAATTTACCATCATCATTAAACTATTAGGGGAGTTTCGTCATGAATGGGACACCGTAGCTTTAATTATAATTAAGGCTTCTAATAATTATCTTTAGGCTTATAATAATTGTCTTTAGGCTTAGAATTTTGAAACATTCTATATACCGTTGGAAAGCTACAAGATTAAGCTACTTAAGCAGAATAAAATATGCTGATTGGCTCTTTTAGTATAAAATGAAGTTTAATTATAACAACTGGGGCCGAATCTCCGTTTCCGTGAACGTTCACCTCGTCACGTAAAATTGTCTAATTAAATGCAATTCAATGACGAGTTCAAAACGAGTACGTGACAAGTTGTACGTTCATGGAAGCGGCAATTCGTCCTCTGAATACGAGATTGACTCTGAGACATTTAACAATAAAAAGATAGAACTTAATCTAAATTATCTTAATATATAAAAGGCAAGCACGCTGCTCTGCACCCGATATCGCTCAAACTGTAATTATTTTTTGCGATCAGCCTGAACGTATGCATACAAAATGCATTTGATACTTATCAGTGACATGCTTGCCTTTTATGCACATACATATGTGCATAGTTTCAGTCTGAACATTTTTCAATACAGTTGTAAAAGCACTGTAATAATGACAAAAAATAATTGCAGTTTAGCGTTAATGGTTACAACCCGTCGTGATGGCCTTTTATACTAGTGAAAATATAAAATAGAATAATCATTGAAGAAGAACTAAGAAAAATTAAGAGATTATAGGTAAGAATTAGAGTAGAAATTTAAAATAGATTGCTTAGGTGCAGGATAAAAAAATATTTCCATTCAAGCAGATGCTCGATTTTTAGGCCAAAACCTAATGTCGTTATGAGTGGGACACCTGAAATATATGTCAAAGAAATGTAGATCAAATGCTGTATTATTGTCTTTTAATTGTTATTTATATAATAGCTTAAAAAAGAGATAGTATAAAAATTGGTTTATTCATATGTATCATTTGATTCACTTTTATTGGACGAAAATTTTGTTCAAATAAGCAGATTTTTCTCAGAAGTTTTTAATCAATTATCAGGATATTTTTTTGATTGAAAACACGATTAATAAAACATTAAGCCGTGTACGGCAAATGAAAAAATAATTGTGGATATTAAAAAAAAAAAATTCAACAAAATCAAAAAAAAAAAAAAAAAAAAAAATTAAAAAAAAACATCACAAATGTGGTGCCATTTATGTTCATGTAACCACAAATAACATACACAAAACATGTTAATATACGATGACAACTACTATACAATCGCATGAAAAAAACTTCGAAAAGTGTCCCATTCATGACAAAAAATGGTCCCATTCATGACGAAAGGGCGTAATTTTTCCGTTTAATATATTGTTTTTACTCGCGTTTATTTTGCTAAATATATAACCAGTCTTCTGCATACGTAAATATTTTATATATGTCGAAAAATTTTTCATTTTTATGGCCTCAAAAAAATGCAGTGTTATAATTAATAATTTTTGTGTCAATAATAATTGCACACAGAATCACAATTTTTTTAAGTTATTTATAATTAAAATTCTATACGTCCACATGAAAAAACTTTGAAAAGTGTCCCATTCATGACAAAATTTTTCCGGCTTATAAAATTTTTCACTTGCGTTTATTTTGCTAAGTCTTTGCAAATCATTGCTTAATTTTTTATTTTCGATGAGAAAAAATTTGAATTTTTATTGTCAATATATTCCTCTAAAATATTCAATTTTATAATTGAAGCACCAAGAGCAACAACCGGATAACTCCACTTTTTTCAAAAAATGTTTTTTGATGCAGATATTAAAAGAAAAAAATTCCGCGTAAGTTGGTGTAATGAAAATTCAACTATCATGACTCTAAAATATTCAAAAGCAGTTTTGAAATTCTCTTTTATTTCAAAACGGAGCAAGAATAAGACAACTCCTGTCGTACAATTTGTCGTACAAAAAGTGGAGTTATCCGGTTGTTGCTCTTGGTGCTTCAATTTATACTTTTTGTGTAAATAATAATTTCGCAAAAAATCGCAATTATTTTAAGTATGTTTGGCACAGTAACAATAAATTTAAAAGTGTTAACAATGAGACTATTCGATGGCAGTCGAAATTTTAGAAATACATTTTTTCACTGTCCCATTCATGACGATGTCCATAGTAAGAATATATTGTAATTTATTTGAAAAGCTTTTGATAAAAAATTTAATCGTGGCTTGCTTTTTAATTGCATTTCTAAGGAAAGCAGCATGAATTGTTAAAAAATATCATAACTGAATAATATTGTTGGACAGAGTAATTTAACTAATTTACATTCTGATAACAGTGGATTATGAATATATTACATAAAGTTAGGTCGAAGTATGAGTATTAAATAGTATAAAATAGTTCTTAGGTCAATAAGACCCACTCTAATATGAGGGGTTAATTTCCAACTCTAATGCAGTTTGAGCTATTCACAAAACTGAGGATGAGATAGATCTGCTTTTCACAGAGCTAGTATAGGATAGATAGATGCAACCAGCGCTGGGCATATGCAGAGTAAATTTGTGTAAATTATGGTATGTAGATGTATCGCTCAAGTTATGTAATGATATCCACGATACTATGAAGATTTTTGTTTTCTCCTATATAGAATGTAAATAATTTCCCATTTTGTCAACATTTTGTAGGTTAGCTTAAGACTTCATGTAATTTATGAAATATTGACGTAGGGTGCATATGATTCCAATGTGCCGAACGAGGGTTAATAAAATTGAAACCGGAAAACCCGAAAAAATTTATAAAAGCCGATTTCTTGCATAACCTGCAACCGAATTTGACAACCTTAAATGAGAGTCTTAAAAAAATTTAGGGAAATTAAACTTTGGCATGCAACAAGTTGCTCCGATTGTGTTTTTAATTTGTTTGTGTGCAAATTTTTAGAAATGTTCGAAAGAAAGTCAGTTTAATGGGCATTGGCGAGCTCATAAATCTGACCAAATAAAGTAAAACAGCAACAACTGCGGAAAAAATAATAAAAATTGTAATAAAACAAATGAAGCTTGTGAAAATGATGATCATGATGATGATGATAGATGATGATGATAATGAGCCTGTTGCCGTTGTTATTAATGGCAATAATGCTGTTTAGAATACTTCGTGCGGCAAGCAGCAACACAACTTTTACCTTGAGAGCCAGTTTTAACAGATGCCAATAATTTGCTGGCCACAACCATTTAAAATAGTCAGAGGTGGGCGGCGGCGGCGGCTATTGCTTGGTCAGCCAGCGTTAAGCAGTCAGGCTCGATGCGGTACGCTTTGGTTTGTTTCGGCAACGCAAAATTAAAGCAACTACAAATTATGATGAACAAGATGTTGGATGGGAAGGGAAAAAAATCCTTAGGAAATAATTTGCACTTTCCGTAATAAAAGGAATAAAGAAAGTTGTAAAAAAAGTGCATTGAAAGAAGCCTTAAATTTCGCTTATTTTAATGGTTATTTCTTCAGCATCAATTCTTACGCTGCCATCTCCATGGTTAGCTACAAAGCGTGTTCTGACTGTTGTAAAGTTTTTATTATTATTTTTTTTTTTGTTTTTAGTTTTTACTATTTGCTTTGACTGCGCTAAAAGTTGAACAATTTTTGCATTGCAAATTCTTGCATCGTCTGACTGCAATTTTGCGCAGATTTCTCTCTCAGGGTCAACTATGCAGATAGTATCTCATAAATGCGCAATTTTATGCTGGCAAGCAGCGGTGAAAAAAACAAAAACAAATTTTATAAGCAAAAAATAATAAAATTCAACAAGCTAAGCAAAGCATAGAGTAGTGTTCGGCTAGGTTCAGGCTAAGCATGCGAAGGTTTAAAGAGTTAAATTAATGCTTGGCTATGGTAACGATTGCTATCAATCAAAGGATGTACCGGGTGCAGCGTCAAAAATGAAGGAAGAGTGAACGAATGTTTAAAATAAAAAAAAGTAGGTGGGCATATCAAGCAAAGAAGGTCAAAATTATGCAAACACAAAAACAAATAAAAATCCTTCTCACGCTGCCAGCCAAAAATATGCGCCAACAACAAAATTCAACTTCCAAACACACCAAATTCAGACAAAACTATTATAATAACAAATTGTCCAAGGCAAGAAATGTGAATTGTGTTGCTGCGAGGCAGCGATGATAACAACAACAACAACTGCTAGTGGCTGAAAAAAGAAACTACACCCCAAAGAAAAAACCAACCAAAAATCTATGCAAAAATAAGCAAATTCAACAACAACAGCCTCCAAACAAAGAACTCTCCAAAACTGGCCATGCTTGTTGTAGCAACCTAAAGAAAGATTCCACAAAAGCACCAATTAATAGCTTGTATATGTGGTATCTGGCAGATGCAGCATATATATATTGTAGCGCACGAATAGCAACAACTCGAAATAAAATTAAAAAAAAAGTACGTCAGCAAAAGCATGAAAAAAGCAAAAAGCTTGCGGCATGCATTAGAGGCTTGTGGGGGAGGGCGGTGGGGGCGTCTCGATGGATCGATTGGATTCGGGTTTGAGTCACTGCGCTGTTGCTGCTGTCTTGGTTTACTTGGCTTGACCGCCAATGTGAAAAGTTTATCAGCAGCAACAGCATCAGCAGCAAAGCAAGCGAATGCAGCAAATTGTGTCCTATTTTTTTCAGACGACATCGACTACGACATGTTTGTAATTTAAGGACGCATAAAAGTGGAAAAAATCACACAAAAATAGAAAAAAATAGAGATGGTAGCAATGCTGATAAAGCAACACCGACAAATGGGCCAGGCACAGTAGTTGTAAAGCTTGTTTTTTGGTGTTGATTTTGTGCGTGTTGAAAGATGATGATGTTTTTTTTTTTGTTTGCAACACAGCGCAGGATGTGCAAAAATGTCAAAAGTTGTTGGGACAAATGTTGAACCGGAAATGATAAATAGCCTGTCGCCAAGCGCGACATTGATGCTGGCCGAGTGAAAGTTGTTGCAGCTGCGCGTTTTGGGAAAAATCAAAACCATTGGAAAATATGTTGAAATCGTTTAAAAAGTTTTTAGTTTGGACGGTTGAATTTTTGTTTTTGTTTACTATTTTTCAACGAAAATTTAATGTTCGAAAATTTAATAAACATGTACTCGTAACCACAAAAAAATTGCTAAAAACATGTTAATATACAATATAAATTACTATACGTTCAAAGGTAAAAGTGTCCCATTCATGGCGAAATAAGCGAATTTTTTTCGGCTTACATATTTTATTACTCGCATTTATTTTCATAAAAATGCAATCAGTTCTAGATCTATCAGCTCTATGTCTATAAGTGCATAGGAAAAACTTTGAAAGTGTCCCATTCATGAAAAAAATCTCCCCATTCATTGCAAAAAGTCAGCATTTTTTCGACTAACATATTTTATCATTTGCATTTATTTTGATAAAAATACAATCAGTTTAAAGTGTGTGCGTCCACAGCTGAAATTTTGATAAGTGTTCCATTCATGCCGAAAAAATTGTCCCATTTACTGCAAAAGGGTGGCATTTTTTCGGCTTACTTATTTCATCACTCGCGCTTATTTTGATAAAAATACTATCAGTTTTAGGTCAATCAGGTCTATATATCCACATTGAAAAATTTGAAGAGTATCCTATTCATGCCGAAAAAATTGTCCCATTCACTGCAAAAAGTCAGCATTTTTTCGGCTTACATATTTTATCATTTGCATTTATTTTAATAAAATACAATCAGCTTAAAGTGTGTGCGTCCACAGAAAAAATTTTGATGAGTGTTCCATTCATGACAAAAAAATGTTGTCCAATTTACTGCAAAAGGGTGGAATTTTTTCGGCTTACATATTTTATCACTCGCGTTTATTTTGATACAAATACAATCAATTCAAGGTCTACTACATAGAAAACTTTTCTATTTTCGATAGAAAAAATTCGAGTTTAAAAAACTTTTAAACCCATTCTTGACGAAAAAGTCGTCTCATTCATTGCAAAAGGGCGACATTTTTTCGGCTTACATATTTTATTACTCGCGATTATTTTGATACAAATATCATACAATCAACTCAAGGTCTACTACATAGAAAACTTTTTTATTTTCGATGAAAAAAATTTGAGTTTGATAAACTTTGAAAAGTGTCCCATTCTTGACGAAAAATTCGTCGCATTAATTGCAAAAGGGCGACATTTTTTCGGCTTACATATTTTATCACTCGCGTTTATTTAGATAAAAATACAATCTGTTCAAAGTCTATAAGACCATAGGGAAAACTTTGAAAAGTGTCCCATTCATGACGAAAAAGTTGTCCCATTCATTGCAAAAGGATGGAACATTTTTGGCCTACATATTTCATCACTCGCGTTTATTTTGATAAAAATACAATTAGTTCTAGGGGTATAAGTCCATAGAAAAACTATGAAAAGTGTTCCATTCATGACAAAAAAAAAAAAAAATTGTCCCATTTACTGCAAAAGAATGGCATTTTTTCGGCTAACTTATTTTATCACTCGCGTCTATTTTGATAAATATACAATCAGTTCTAGATCAATCAGGTCTATACGTCTATAGAGAAAAATTTGTACAGTGTCCAATTCATGCCGAAAAAAGTGTCCCATTCATTGCAAAGAGGTGGATTTTTTCGGTTTACCTATTGATACAAATACAATCAATTCGAGGTCTCTGCCTGCTAAACTTTTCTGTTTTCGATGAAAAATATTGGAATTTTGTTAACCACAAAAGTGTGCCACTTTTGGTAATTACCATTTTTTGTGTAAATAATAATTTTTCACAAAAGAAAACAAAAATCCCAATTATTTTTAGTATGTTTGGCACATTAACTTATAAATGAGCTAGTAATGAGATTGTTAAATGGCAGTCGAAATTTCAGTCTTGCCAGTATCGGAAATACTTTTTTTCACTGTCCCATTCATAGCGATAAGTAAGTCTTCAAAAACTCATTGCAATAAATTTTGAAAAATTTAGTCTTGGCACAAATACAACCCATGAAAGTTCTACACATTTTAATTGCATTTCTATACGAAGCAACATGTATTGATAAAGAGGAAATCATAATTGCATAGTATGGCTTGATAGAGTAATTTAAGTGTTTAACATTTTGATAACTGTGGATTATGAAAATATTACATTAGGTTAGGTTGATATGGGTATTAAGTAGTATAAAATAGTACTTAGGTCAATAAGACCCATTGTTACACGAGAGGTTAAATTTTCCTACTCTATTCAATGTAGTTTTCATAAAGCTATTCACAAAGCTAGAATGGAAGAGATAGATGGGACCAGCGCTGGGCAGATGTAGACTAAATTTGTGTGAATTTTTGCTCCTTTTTATAGCTGCAGTTGTAGCAAAAGTCGTTATGGAAGATGTTCAATCTTCAAGCTTATAAATTACTAAAAATACTAAAAAAAAAAACTAACTTAAGTAAAAAAATAAATTAAAACTTAAATCCTTTAAGATTTCTGACTGAAAACACTTACTTTTTTGTAGTTTATTTTTTATTACTTTTCTTATACCACTCGACTGTAAGAATTTTAATCCGACATAAACAAAATAAAAAAAGCCTCACAAAGCTTATTAAAATTCACTTTAAACAAAAACTTCTTAAAACTAGCGTCCAACATAATAGACCTTGAATACGCCTAAATTAAGGCTAGTTGCATAAATCAACAAATACCACAGATGAGCAGAGAATTGCTTTAAGTCCAAAATTGCCATTCACTACAAATTAGAATAACAAAAGGAAAAGCAAAGCAAAAGAAATTAAATAAAATAGAATTGGAAACACAGCAATAAAAATAAAATGAAAATTAATTTCAAATTCATGCAGCTAGAAATGAGACACAATGTCTTCATGGTAATTTATATGCAATTGTAAATTTGGAACAATTGCCAACCTAGATGCGCAAAAGAGCATAAAAAAAAGGCAGCAGTGGGTGCAGGTGCGGGTGCGGGTGCGCCACAGTGATAGCAGACTAAAGTATAAAAGCATGGAAAGCTGACGCAAAAAAAAAAGTGAAAGACATGATATGTATGATCAGTGATGAATACAAAAACTATAATAAAACTAAAGCAAAATCATAAATAATACTAACAGCCCAAGTATGCTTGAAGTTTGCTGCATAATCTTAAGAGCCGGAAAAAAACCCCAGCTTATTTGTATACAATTTCAATATGACGAGGTAAGGAAAAATAAGTAAAATAGTAAAAGACACTCAGTTGTATAAAAATGTTCTTAAGTTTGCATGTATTTCAGCTTTATTTTAAAGAAAAACTTTTTAAAGAATGCCGCGGTCAACAACAGTTCATAGTTTTTATATGATAAAATGAAAGGTCTGAAATGCACATTTTGGCCCAAAGTCAAAATTTTAATAGTTAATTATTATTTTTTTTTAATTTGCTTTAAAAATTCACTTAAAATCTGTTGTTATTTTTTAATGTTTAGCTTCGAGTTATCGGTGTTAAAGAGCAAGAATAGAAAACAAAAAAATAACGACTTCGTTGATAAACATTTTTCAACCAACGTGAACGCTTGTTTTCTGCTTGAAGGGTTTGCAGTGCATGGTAATAAAATTTTTGTTACTTTTCGATTTTTTTTTTTATTTTTTTTGTTTTTTGTTCAATGTAGTTGGTTGGCTGCATTGGTTAAATAAGCGCCAGCAGCTGTTGGCATACCTAGTTTACCATTTCAGTTAACGACATTGACATTACATTTTTGTTGTTATTTTTATTTAGAGCTATTCTATGAAAGTGAAAATGATGTTGACTCAATTGAAAATTATTCGTTCAAATACTGAGCTAAATTAATTTAAATGCACGTTAATGTTTTACAATTTCTAATGTATTTTTAATTGTGAAGGAAACAATCTTGTTCATCATATGTTTATGGAAAAGCATTTAAACATAATACCGCTATTTATGAAATTTCTAATGTTCAAAGCCAAAAAATTATTTAGATTATTGGCGTTGATAGCTTCTTGCAATTTGAGGTGAAATTTTTTTTCGTGATAAACATTGATAAAGAAATGTGTGTGTGTAGGCGCCACGCATTGTAGAAGAGAAACTTGTCACTGAAAAATTGTAAATCTTAGTGGTTAATTAATTAGTGTTTAACTATTTCACTTGCTTATAAAGTTTTACTTTAAATGTTCTTTCATCAACTACTCGTTATGCTATTGCATTAGTTCTGTTTTATTACTCATTATACCAAATTCATCATAACGCATTCATCATACCAAAGCATCATACGAAACCTAAATTATATATTTATAATTGTATACCTTAAACTATATCAAACCATAAACTATATCATACCCAATATACCATCATACCAGCATGCCATACCATCATTACCACCATACCATACCATTCTCGTGCCATCATACCAAACCAGATAACAATTTCACCAAAAGATTTGCAGTTATTCATGCTTAACATGAAAAGTCCTTGTATAAAAAAAATTATTTCATTATGCCATTTTCAATATTATCATATTTTGATCAGTTTTATTTGTGCTTTTCATATTTCCTTAAAGACTATTTATACAAAAACATTCGAATCCATGTTTTAATTTTTAGTATTCAGTTAATTTAAAGTTTAAAGTAACAAAAATATAAAATTTATTTATAATATATTTTTTTATAATATCTCTGAAGCATTTCTCCTCTTTAAGCTCCTATTTATCTCGAAATTTGCTCGAGTGCAACAAAGTCAACTATGTACTTGCTTCTTTTTGTTTTGTACCTTCAACACCTCATCCAAACACAACTTCATAATTAGTGGCAACAAACCACAGCAGCTAGGTGATAATTTAAGATTACAGAAAAAGAAGAAGAAGAAGAAGAATTAAAAAAAAAAAAAAAAATAGGCAACAGCATAAAAATGCACCATTAACGATCTGTTGCCAATCGGCATTTAATGGCAAGCGATTTGCTAGCCGCAGTTGCAATTCGTTTTTGTAATAATTGCAACTGACATTGCAACAATCATCAGCGAAACACATTAATGTGTTTCTGTGTAGCACTGTAGCATAAAAAACTGTTAACAATAAAATCGTTCACTTAAGTGCACAAATTATAGACGCTGTTGTAACGATGTAGCGGCTATGATCTGTTGGCCAAAATAGCAGCATTGAAAAAATTCTTAAGAAAAGCCGTGAGTTTTTCATTGTCTAGAAGGGTACTATACGGAGATAGACTCTAAGAATTGCTGTTTATGCTGCTCTGCTGTCGATTAGCTACCTTCTAATCTAGGCATTCTGTCTATTTTTGTTGTAGCTAGTTATTGCTACTGGCTGAATTTAAAAATACGCCCTAAAAACGCATAATATTGAAATTGTTTTTTTCGTTAATACATTTCATAAAAAAAAAAAACATAAAAATGCTTTAATGATTAATTGTGCCATCCCCTCATTTGTCAATCCTGCTCTCGGCTTACACTAAACAAAAAATGTACATACATTTCAAAAAAGAAATAGTTCTTTGATTTAATGAATCATTCATTAAATCTGGTCTAATATACATGCTTATTGGTGCAATGAATATCTGCTCTTAGTGTTTAGAAATAAGTTCTTAGGTCAATGAACACTGTTGATACAAATTAAGAAACTTTTCATTGAGACAAAGAAAAACCATTCATTGTTTTAATTAAGTTTTTCTTAAAGCCAAAAAATCTTTTCTTTAAATCAAAAAAATAGTTCTAAGCTGCAAAAAACATATTCATTGAGCCAATGTAAAAGTTCATACAATCATGGAACATTTACTTTAGCCTAAGGAATAAAGTTTATTGCACCAAAGAACTGATATATTGAATTAAAGTAAAAAGTTCTTAAATTTACAAGAACTTATTCATTGAATTAAGGTATACAATTCGTTGTTTAAAAGAATTGATACATTGGACTAGGCTCGTATCAGAGATTTTCCAAGAGTGCGGTGGTTTTGATAAAAAAATCTGTAAATACCGGTAATTAAAAAAGAAGTATATACATATTGAGATACACATATTGAGAATTCAATGAATTGCGCATTGAAATTAATGTATTGCATATTTGAAATCAATGTAATGTACATTGAAATGAATGTATTGCAACAGTACGTTCAAAAAGTCCATAGAATGACACATAGATGGCGTTACTAGATTTTTTCCATATGATTTTTATTTAGCACCAACCTTCAAACGATGCGTATAAAAATTTGTCAACAATCTGACAATTGATTCGTGAGTTATAGCATTTTGTGTGCAACATTGTTATTGAAAAAAAAAAAAATTGGAAAAAAGTGAATTCCGAGTTATGAGATAGCATTGCTTTGTGATGAAAAAAAAAATACAGTGGAAACCAAACAATGGCTTGATAAACATTATCCGGACTCTGCTCCATCGAGACAAATGGTAGAAAAGCGAATTGCTGAATTTAAACGTGGTCGTATCAGCACAAATGATGCAGAGCGCAGTGGACGCCCAAATCAGACTTTTATTCCACAAAACATCAAAAAAATCCACAAATTGGCTATAAACTATCGCAAATTGAAGGTGCACGAGCTAGCTGACATTGTCAAGATATCAGATGGTAGTGTTTTTACCATTTTTCACGAACATTTTGGTATGCGAAAGCTCTGTGCAAAGTGGGTGCCGCGTGAGCTCACAGTCGAACAAAAACAACAACGAATTATATGCTTCAGAGGAGTGTTTGGTGCATGATACAATGATAAGGTAGGGCCGCTTCGCTGAGTGCTCTCACGCGTCAACAAAGAGTGGATAATGAGGAGGAACATATATGTCAAAACGACGAATTTCGTAGAAATTGCAATTGAAGAAAATATTTTATGTTTCCAAGTTGTAAACAGTGCCGTTGCGGGTGTTAAATTTGTGCTAATTTGAGTGAAAATATTATAAAAAAAAGTGTAATAAACACTATAATAAGTCTTAAAATTGCAAAAAAACCTGTAACAGTTTTAACCTAAAAACAACTGCGAAACGTGAGCATAAAGAAATTCGCGATGAACAGCTGATTTTGACACCAATCTCGCTTTATTCTGCTTTCTACTCCATTCCTATCCGAGTCAACCCTACCTTATAATTCTGCCATTGTTTGGTGCTGTTAAGCCGCAATAAAATCGAATTCTATCGTCGATATGTGACAATGGATGAAACATGGCTTCACTATTATACACCAGAATCCAAAAGACAGTCAGCTACAGTCAGGACAGCAGTCGACGAACCGAATCCAAAGCGAGCAAAGACCCAACAGTCGGTTTGTAAGGTGATGGCGTCTGTATTTTGGGATGCGAAACGAATAATATTCATCGACTATCTTCAAAAAGAATCCACCACAACAGCGACTATTACTGTGCACTTTTGGATCGATTGAAGGCTGAAATCGCCAAGAAACGGCCACATTTGCAAAAGAAAAAAGTGTTGTTTCACCAAGACAATGCACCGTGTCACAAATCGATGAAAGCGATGGCAAAATTGAATGAATTGGGCTTCGAATTGCTTACCCAGCCACCGTATTCTCCAGATTTAGCCCCCAGCGACTTTTTCCTGTTTTAAGATCTCAAGAGAATGCTTGCTGGAAAGATATTCAAGTCCAATCGCGAAGTAATCGCTGAAACTGAGGCCTATTTTGACGAAAGAGAAATCGTACTATAAAAGTGGTATCGAAAGGTTGGAAAATCGCTATACTCGTTGTATCGCTCTCGAAGGCAACTATGTTGAAAAATATAATCGAGTTTTACCAAAATTTTGTTTTTTTCTTACTTATTCTGCGGACTTATTGAATGACCTGTTACATAACGTATAATCCAATGAATGAGTTCTTGTTAGAACAACTTTTTTAAAAACAAACGTTTTTAAGTCAATGAATGTGTTTTTCTTAAATATTTAAAGCTAGTTTTGAAAACACTACAATTAAATATAAATTCCAATGAATGTAAATTTTGACAAAGAATGAACTGCACTTTAGAATCATATGAAACTTTAAGCATTTGTTCTTTGATTCAAGAATTTGTTTCGAGCCAATGAATTGCTCATTGAAATCAGTGAATGTCATTTAAAGAATGGAATTAATTGAATTTAAGAACAATATTTGGTTCAGTGTAGTAATTGACAATCAATTGAGAGGAAACTTTAAATCATCCCTGATTTCTAGGGATGTATTTGGTTTAGCCATGATTCTCTTCTTCAGACGCTTAAATTTATTTAATTTCTAAATAGGTTCATTTTTTTTTGACTTTTCCTTTTCATTTCTTGGTTTTTTTTGTGTTTAATTATTTGTTTGTTTATCCATTTAATATTAACGCTAATTATAGTGAGAATTGAAAAAGTTTTCACTTTCTACATTACAATTAAATTTAATCATGTATTATGTCTGTTTGTTTTTCTAACCTTCTCTTTAATTTTTCCCTATTTCTTTCTTACCTCTTCTTAAAATAAAACTAAGCACTCATTTCCGCTTGGTGCGAGTATTTTTTTTTTGTGGGTGTCCAAAACTATGATAAAACTGAACAACGTTGTTGATTGTGTACATTTATTATAATTTTGTTTTTCTCTTAGCGTTTTATTCATCACAATAATTTGAAGTTAGATATATTTTGAGTATAAAAAACTTAAAACTGAAAGTAGTTCTGGTATAATTTTTAAAACTGCTCTCGTCATATAATCAAAAGTACCCGTAATTCAAGTTAGAAGTGTAAAAATTTAACTTCGTGCTTAAAACAGCATAATTCTTACTATTTTTCATAAGAATTTTATCAAAGTAAAAAACAAAAATTAGGAAAATATAAACATAATAAAAAAAAACGAATTGGCCATTTTAGGCCTTGAAGGAGTTTTAACCGAGCTTCTTATGATCAATTGTGTTGTGTGTGTTGTGAAATGTTTGGAACACAAATGATCGAGAACTGGACCTACAAGTTTTATGCCGACACCGAACGGCTTATGTTCTCAAGAAGCTTTTCATGGCAGGCTATTTACTTCCTGAGGTTTCCCATTGTCTGCAAAGAGGTGATGGCCGAACAGAAAAATTAATCCAATTGAAAAAACTTTCTGTGTCAGATGAGAATTGAACCAGGGTTCTCTGGTGTATGGGCCACGTACTCTACCCACTGCGCCATGGCAGCCACAATATAAGCATAATCCCGATAGTAAAAAAAATTGTTGTTGATGCTAGTGTAATGCAGAACTGTAAGTAGTGTGTGACACTAGTCTGTTTTTATTCTTGTAGAGCTATCAATATGTATTCATAGTATCAGCTTGTTATATCTATTCCAATTAGTGAATTCTGAAGTGAATTGACTTTTTGATAAGTAAACCTTTTCAAATTTTTCACACAGAGAAAATGTAACTTTTTAAAAAAATACAGGTACTATTTACAAACAAAATTTTTTTAACTCTTTCCTCGTTTTTATAGATTTTTGACTAAAACAGAATGACGGCATTACAATTTAATCGACGTCAATTATAAAAAATTAGTTTAATTTTTCACAGGATTAAATTTCAATTAACACTTGTATAAGAATATTTTCAACAAGAATAAATAAAACCTGCAGGATTCGAACCCACAACGTTCAGGCTATAAGTTTATTGTTCTAACAACTAATTCATGCAGTCACTCGTAAATAGAAATAAAAAACGACAAAAGAATCGATCGCTGCATTTTTATAGTATTCTTAAATGCACTAAATTTTATTCCACGTTATTTTAAGAATAATTTTAATCTTTTGGAAAGTTATAATTCTATTAACAAAAGTATTAAAAAATTATTGGATTAAAAATTAGTCCTAGATTTTTGACTGCGTAATTGTAAATCCATTTTAATAGGATTGACTTCATGGACGATATATAGTTTTTATTGAGTATTATGCATTACAGTAATAAATTATTGTAACTAATGTGTACACAGATTACTGACCAGGTAAAAGCCAGTCTTTAAACTTTATATTTTTATAGAACCAATCTACTTGAAAAAATTCATTGGTACACATTTTCTACACACTTTATTTTTAAATCAAAATGAAAAAAATCTTAATCTTAAAATGTAGATAAAATATTGAAATATATAAAGATATATTGAAAGATATATATAACGCCATTGTCTGCAGAGAGCTAACGACCGAACAGAAAAATTGATTCAATTGATGAACTTTCTGTGCCAGATGTGATTCGAACCTGGTTGCTATCGCATAGAAGCCACACACCTTAACCAGTATGACAGGGCCGCCACGATTTTGCAATCTATTCTTTTGAATTTAAAACTTTTTTAATTAAAAATTTGCAATACTTTGCTTATATTAAAATGTATACCACAATTTCTAACCGTGTAGATACCAGTGAACAAAAAAAAAAAACGCTAACGTAGCATATGTAAAGTTGCTGTAGCGTAGACTTAGTGAATAGTATATTTAAGTTGTGTAGCATAGCATTATGCTGTACTTGAACCCAAGCACAAATATTACACTACAAAATTATAAAAATGAGCATAAACATTATCATTCTGTGCCGTAAGCTACACTTTATTAATTGTATGTGAAAATTTTTATCATCTTAATTATCGAGAACGAGAATTCGAGAGAATTTTATTGATTTAATTATAGGGAAACTTTGGAAAACGATATCGAAAATTATAGTTTCTCGATCACTTTATCGATTTGATGATAAAGAAATCAGAAAGAACTACGATAGTTTTTTTGTTCTTGCCTGAAACTAATTTTTCAATAACTGTAATCAAAAATTAGGGGGGGATTTGATTTTAAAAATCAAAGTTGACCTTGATTAGACCTTCAAAGTAGGGCTCAAGGGGATTTACTACTTCTGAAGGACTGGTGCTGAAACTAGTCCTGAAACTACTCCTGAGCTACTAATCCTGGAATTAGTCCTGAAACTAGTCCTGAAATTAGTCCTAAAAGAACAGTTCTGGAACTAGTCCCAAAGAACTAGCCCTATAACTAGTTTATAGTTGCTTAAATTTATCGTTCGTTAATTCGATTAAACGTTAATTACTCTATAATAAACATCCCTGTGACACAATTTTAAGAAGAATCTTAGAAACTCAGAGAGAAAAAAAAACCATTAAGCTATTAAGGAAATCCAAGAAATCTCTTAAATTCGAAAAATTTCAGCAATTTATAATATTGTCAAAACTATTTATGAAATGCTATCCTAAAACGCTTTAAAATTTAAATATTTTTCTGAAACTAGACTCTATACTATCAAATCTGTGGCGACAAGGAATAACGACTATACTCAAAATATCGTAAAAAACAATATTTTAATAGCACTAACTACGACATTTTTTCGGAAATATAGGAACTGTTAAACCAACGAAATAGGTGCAGACATAAGTGGTTATCTATTCTGTGCAAAAAATAGATTTCTGAATCCTTGCAAAGATTGGCAAAACAAGAAATACCATATCGCTTTTTTACGATATTTTGAGTTTAGTCGTTATTTCTTGTCGCCACAGAAATATCAGGCCTGCTGAGAAAAACTTTTTTGGCTTAGCAAGTAATCTCCAACCAATTTACGGCACATAAAGACTTCAAACCAGAAATATTTTAAGTGATTGTGTCAAAATTATTCGGGAGGTTTCATTTAATGGTGGTTGCAGTAGCAAAACTTTTATCCATGTAATTATAAGTAAATAGTACCTAAATCCAATCAAATCAACTCAGATATCAACTTAAAATATCATCACCCAGGAAATGTAGTGCTTGTTTTCTTACTAGAAATTTAAAAATCTAGAGTACTTAATCTCAAATGTATTGATGCATTTGCGGCATTGCAATTGGGGACCCCGGTCAGGAAGGCAGTTCTCTACGCCTTTTCTTCAACTCGGAATGTGATTCGAAATAAAAGATATTAATTTTTTTTTAATTTTCAATATAATTACGTATGATTTAAAACAAAAACACAAATAAAAGTAACAAATGAGTTTTTTCGAAATTTCTACGAGTCACTACAATTCAGTATTGAGGTCAAGGTTGATTAATATAGGTTAAGTCACTTGAGAGAAAAGCACTCTTTTTCGCTTTCATCCTTTCATCATCGCATCATCGCTTTCATCCACTCTGACAGTTCGACCGAGCTGCTCTCAAGTGACTCAATCTATATTAATCCATGATACAATGATAAGGTAGGGCCATGATACTAAGTGCTCTCACACGTCAACGAAGAGCGGATAATGAGAAGCAACATATATGTCAAAACGACGAATTTCGTAGAAATTGCAAATGAAGAAAATATTTTAATTTTTAATATAATATTTTAATATTTTAATATTTTAATATTTTAATATTTTAATATTTTAATATTTTAATATTTTAATATTTTAATATTTTAATATTTTAATATTTTAATATTTTAATATTTTAATAAATATTTTAAATAAGTTGCAAACTGTTTGGTCGCGAAATTAGAAATTGCAAATGAAGAAAATATTTTAATTTTTAATATAATATTTTAATATTTTAATATTTTAATATTTTAATATTTTAATATTTTAATATTTTAATATTTTAATATCTTAATATTTTAATATTTTAATATTTTAATATTTTAATATTTTAATATTTAAATATTTTAATATTTTAATATTTTAATATTTTAATATTTTAATATTTTAATAAATATTTTAAATAAGTTGCAAACAGTGCGGTCGCGGGTGTTAAATTTGTGCTAAATTGAGTGAAAATATTATAAAAAAAGTGTAATAAAAACTATAAAATGTGAAAGAAGTCTTAAAATTGCAAAAAAAACCTGTAACAGTTTTAACCTAAAAACAACTGCGAAACGTGAGCATTAAGAAATTCGCGATGAACAGCTGATTTTGACATCAATCTAGCTTTATTCTGCTTTCTACTCCATTCCTCTCCGAGTTTACCCTACCTTATAATTCTGCCATGTATTAATCAACCTAGATTGAGGTTATCTAATATAAAAGAGTCACAGAGAAAGGAAGAGAGTTGTGAACTCTGCTGCTCTCTAGCCTGCTCGTTTGTTGTCTGCTCAATAATCTCATGCATACACACACACACACAGTATACCTCACATAGTTACGTGACGATTTCTACAAAGTCACTCCACCCGCAAGCAGCGTTAAAGAACTTCCTTCCAAAAATTCATTTATATATTTTATATTTTTGAGTTAAGGGGAATTATTTAAAAATTGCGCTTTGATTAAGTAACAGTTCATTTTATTCTACCGATATAAATTGTCAGGTTTTTTAAAAATGTCTTTTGAGGTGAATGTGAAAGTCTTCGCTCTTTGCATAAAATTGTTGTTGGTTGTACTTTCTATTTGTGTATAGATGGTCCCATAGTTTGTGCTAAATTTTTTACTAATATTTCCCCGAAAATGGTACCCCCTAGCACAGCAAGTATATGGAAAACAATATTTACTGTGAATAAACAACCAACATATTAATCCATCAACATAGCAAACAGCAACATATGGATTCCCATTATTGCCGCATTTTGCACAGTTTTGTTAAATATCTGCAGAAATTACAAGCTATTTATTTAGTATACGTATAAAATTTGCGCCAGCTAAAGACTAAATTATGCAAAAAACACACAACAAACAAATACTGTGTGTAATGAAAAAAGAGTAGAAACGATCTAGAATAATATTGACCAAGTTAATAGCTATGCAAAGCACAAGTCTAGTCAGCGTCTAAGTTGTCTTTTTTTTCTTAAAATATTAATTTAAGCATTAAGAAGAATAACTCACTAAAGAGCAATCAATGCGCAAGGTAAACATGCAAGGTAGTGTGCTACCTTGTAATGCATACAACGTCCGACTCTTGAGACTGACGTAAAAGAAACTTAATGTCAACTCTTTCAAGGCTAGTGGCAAAAACTTGAAATAAATGCACAACAATTAAAACCATCAATTAACAGTGTGCACAAAATTCCTGAGGATGTTTGCTGCAATAGCTTTAAGCATGAGCATAATTTATCTGGATAGCTTAAGACCAGAAGATTGAGTCTGAATATACATACAGATATATGTACCAGGTCATATATTAAAATGAACGTTTTTAAAGACAACAATAAAATTTTTATAGACCTATTATGTAGCTGAAGATTAACATTGAGTTAAGAAAATAGAAAGCTTTTCAACTGCATAGAACACAAATTCACTCTGATATGGAATGTCTTCCTTAATGCATTACCATGTCATAAAAATGAATCTGTACCAACTGCTACTTAGTTGTAATATAATAATAATAAATATTTGTAGCCTATAATTTGCAAATATCTGACATCAATACTGAGAGTAAAACATATAAAAGATACTAGTTGTACCCATTTTTGTTGAATTGAATGAAAAACACTGCAGCTGAAGTTTAGAGGAAAGAGAAATCGTTGATACAAGAATAATAATCATGAAAAAAAAACCACAACTTTCTGGTTAATCGATTAAATTCTGAACAAATGCTGCTACAGATTTCACAAAAAATTAGCTTAAGTGGACATTAAACAGATTAGCTTAAGAAACTTGTTTATGCACACTAAGAAAAAAGTTGGACATTTTCAAAAGTTTCATGCAAAATTTTGTCAAAATGCATTTTTGACATTTAACTTGCAATAAGCGACATCAGAAACATATTTATAGCTAAGTACTAATATCATTCTGTGATTCGCTAAAACTGATATGCTTATGCTTACGTTGCATAAATTAAAAAAAATGTTAGTGGAAATGATAGCAGGAACATCTTAGTGGCGTGAAAGAACACTATTTATAAATAATTTATTAAGTGCAAAGAGCGATTTAAGAAATATTGAGATTGGAATGAAAAGTAGAGGTTCTTATGCAAAGATTTTCATTCACCTTATAGTCCGGAGCTGAATCGGAAATGCAGATATTACAAGTGCCTGTACCTGCCTTAACAGCCTTAACAGAGCTAACTTTAACAGTGATGGCATTAACAGTGGTGACGATATAGCATTGTTGACGTTAACCTTGCTGACGTTAACACTGCTGACGTTAACATTGTTGACATTAACATTGCTGGCGTTTACATTGCTGACGTTAGCAGTGGTGACATTAACATTGCTAACATTAACAGTGTTGATGCGAATTTTACCCCTACCAAAAAGTACCCAACGTGCCTAAAGAAGTTTCCACTTCAGAAATGCATAACGAGCGTTTTTCTTCGCTGGACCGGTTCGTTGAGACCTTCAAAAACACTGGTTTCGGAGGTATCAACTTCAAAGTGGCGAAACTGCAATTACCAAATGTTTCTGTCTGGTAAAACAGTCGCCTCAAGAGAAGCTTGTGAAAATCGATTTTCCCCAACCTTCAAAATAGCAACAAGTTATCGAACAAAAAGGTGCATATTTGAACTACTAAATCGGATCATTCTAACTATGTAAAGCCTCCAATTTTATGCAAAAACAATGGATTTCTTTTTACTACACCTGATACTTAAAGTTCTTATAAAATAGTTAACAAAAAAAAAAAAAAAAAAATTAAATTGTTTTGCAATACAGTATTATTTCATAGTGAACGATTTAAGACAGTGGGCGACCTTGTCATCCATCAAACATGTCTATTTTATAGTACATTTCTTACTTTCCTCAACAAGTCGGTGCTATGAAGACGTCCATCATGCTAGCTGTCAATTGTGTTAACAGCTGTCTGTAGTTTAATAAACAGAAGTTGCTTCTTTATAGAGTTTATTGTGGTCTTATTTTTTCTCTGTTTGTTTAACAGATTTCTAATTTATGCATATCTTCTCTATGGTCGGCTCTGTTTTCTCTTTTAAGTGAACTTGTCTAAAGTGTCACCTTATAATGAGCTGAATGGGCAGGTCTAAAAAGCAATTTCTATGTGATTTTGTAATATGCAGCATTATATTTGAATTCATTTTTTTATTAAATATGATGCATACAAATAAATGTGAAAATTTATTAAAAATGTTAATTTTTTGTAAAACTTTTACTTTTACAAACTTTTTATATTAGATGAAAACTAGGAGAGTGCAAATGTTTTTGAAAATTTTTAATATTAATATTTCATTGAAAAAGTGTGTTAAAGTTTTTTCCACTAAAGTCAGCTTTATGTATTAAGCAATGTTGCACAAATGGGATAAAGCTATTTTATTATTGATCTTAAATTAGGCAAAATTACAGAATTCAATATTTCTATGAATGTACATATAAGGTAGAATTATAAATTTAAAATAATAGGAAAATTTCACTTAATAAATTTTTTCAATTATTATCTTTATATCATAATATCATAACAATATACTGAAGCATCTGCGTTGCACAGTGTAACGCGAGTGGTCAAAATTAGGTATGCAAAAAAAGTCGTAGGTTTGTAAGTATGCAGATTTATAGAGAATTTGAATTATGTGGAACTTAAAGACTTTTGCGATACTTTTCTATTTGTGGAAATTATGCTCTTTATATGTTGCCTTGAAAATTTAAAGAAATTTCTGTTTTTATACTTTTGTTCGGAATATTTTCCAAAAACGATATTATTTTAGTATAATTTTTTTACAAATTATTAAGAAATTTATATTTTACAAGTTGTAGCCAAAAATAATATAGATAAATATAGGCTGAAGTGGGGTGATGTGTAACACGTTTTTATTTGCTTCAATAGTGTGTTAAAAAATTAAATTTTTTGATTGGTTTAAAGGCCTATCCCTTGCAAAAGAAGCAATTCGTACTGAGTATTTTCATGGCTGTTGAATTTTTTAAGATATGGAAGTAAAACAAAAATTTTAAAAATAGCTTTTTGGTCTTTTTCATATCGGTGTGGTGATGTGTAACACCAAGAAGATGTTGGACCAGGAACATTAATTTTTTATATTTATTTTGAGTTTATGTTTAGTGAAAGTATTTTGATAAAAACGTATTGAAATAATAGCAATATTTCGTAAATCTGTCTGATTCTCAATGCACACACACATATGTTAAAATTACGCTAAATTAAATTTCAAATGTAAAATGATTATTTGTTGGATATATTCATATCGAAGTTATAATTCTCACAAATAAAATGACTCACGAGAAATAAAAGAGGCACGTGCATTTGTAACATTCAAGCGCATTTTTGTGACTTAAACGTTTTGGCAAGAAATCACAACAAATCATGTAAAATTCTCGATCTTCTTTGGATGACGACGAAGAGCGCCGCTTTGCGGCCGCGCAACTGCAGCTTTCTTTGTTATTTGTTTGGTTTTCTTTTCGATATTTTGTTTTGCCACCTTCGGCAACTGTTAACATTTCTTAGGCGTTGTTAGAACACAGCTTTTCATTGACTTCCTGCCACGATTGGGTTTTGGTTTTGGCTGAATAGCATGAACTGGGCCGATCTCTTTTAATATCGTTGATGTTATTGAATTTCAGACAATTGACGTTGTTGCCTTTTTAATGGCAATTACAATGTGTAAAATGTGTTACACATCATCCCACCATGGGTGTTACACATCAGTCCAATGTAAGTCACTTTTTTCTCATTGATGGTATTTTAGCACAACGTAAAAAAATGTAAAATCTTGTGTTATATATAAAGATATTTTATAATACGACATTTTCTGGAGAAAATTTTATCCAAAACACTATTTTTGTAAATTTAAAAAACAATTTTGAACAAAAATTTTTCACGCTTTTTAAGAACTCTAACTAAATGTATGTGTGCCTACTTCAAACACTTATGATAAACTAGATGCTATACTACAGATGCACAGAAATATATCACAGTTGTTCATTTACTCATGTGTCAAAATTTTGTATGAAAAATCGCCGTGTTACACATTACCCCACTTCACCCTATAAATAAGAAATGTTCATATACTAAAAAAAAAATCCTTAAAATCCTAAAATACGAAAACTTTATTAAAAAAAAAAAACGAAATGACCATTTCAGCCCTTGAAAGGACTTTGACCGAGCTTCTTATGATCAATTGTATTGTGTGTGTGTTTTGAAATGTTTGAGCACAGATGTTCGATAACTGGACCTACATGTTTTATACCGACTCCGAACGGCTTATGTTCACAAGAAGCTTTCTATGGCAGTTTTTTTGCTCCCTGAGGCTTATCATTGTCTGCAGAGAGGTGATGGCCGAACAGAAAAATTAATTCAATTGAAAAACTTTCTGTGTCAGAGGGGGGATTCGAAGAGTGGGTTCTCTGGCGTATGAGACACACACTCTACCCACTACGCCGATTTATTAAACTATTAAAAAAAAGCCCATTCTTGTTTTTTTCTTATTTTTAAGTATTACTTATAAAAACTTTCTCAACACAATCCTAAAAGTGGAGCTTGAGAAAATTTAAATTAAGGATTTTATCACCACTTTTCTAACGCATTTTTGCCGAAAATGGGCAAATTTGTATGAAAAAATAACCAATTTTTACACAAAGAAAAAAACCATTTTTTGGTCTTTTACTATATTTTTAAGTATAACTTAAAAGAACTCTTTTGCAACACATTCTTAAAAGTAAAGCTTGAAAAAATTTAAATTAAGAATTTTATCACCACTTTTCTGGAGCATGTTTTGACGGAAATGAGCAAATTTATATGAAAAAATAACCAATTTTTCATAAAGTTTCAAAAGCTTTAAAAAAAGCCCATATTTGTTTTTTTTATTTTTAAGTATAACTTTTAAGAACTCTTTCGCAACACATTTCTTAAAGTTGAGCTTTTGAGTTGATTTTATTACCACTTTTCTGGAACATGTTTCATAGCAAAAAATATTTTTTTTTTTTAAAATCATTCAAACTGATGTTCATGCATTTTTTTTCGCGTGTGAAACTATTTGTTGCTATTAAATAATTATGGATATACAATTTTATTGATCTAGTATAATTTTTTGGGAAAATATACCAATTTTTCGATTTTGGTTATAAACACCGAGAAAAAACAATAGTAAAATCACTTAAGCCGGCTTAGGTAAATAAGAAACTTCTGCTTGGTCACCCAAGAAATATATCATATTGCTTAGTACATTAGTTTCAAAGCACATACTTCGATACCTTGCCAATAAAACAGCGTTTGATTCACCCAAACTAATTTTATAACATATATACCAATATTATAGAAAAGTCACCGAAAACTTCGACTATTTATCAAATTGGTTTGAACATAATTTAACACTAAACACAATTTGCGTTATTTGGTAGAACATTTTTTTTTGTACTAATTTAGAGCAGCACTATCCAACTATTGAAACATTTATTAGCGACCTTGTAAATTTATGTTGTAACAACAAAATTTCGATTTATGTACAATTAAACTTTTCTTTCTTAAAAGCTTCCCTTTCCAATTAAAATTTTTGGTCACATTTTTATTTTGAAGTACTATCGAATTACTTAGGTAATTTTGTACAAAACATTATACACAATTTTACATAAGTATATGTATATTTCATACTTGTATTTGAATAATTTTTGTACAAAAGCAATATACAGTAGTTTACCTAAGTAGATGCATTTTTTTATACTTCTTCTTGTATATTAATTTATCTATTTAACTTTGATAGTTCAACAAAGTTTTGTGTTGAAAGCTTGAACACTATGTTCGACTGATTAAGCAAGCATGCTAATGCAAACTGTCGATACCATAGTGTATAAATTAGAAAATTCTTAGTTAATTTATTGCCCAAAATCGGTATGTCGGTAAGTTAACATGTAAAACTTAGGTGTTGTGATGAAGAACTTGGGAGGCTGAAAACTGTCAAAGCCATCTTATGAAATATACTAGGTTTTTTGTTAATTTTGCATAAGCTTTTTTCTCGGTGTAGTAGGTAGGCGGATTAGTCGGCCGATATGATTTATTTTTAGACCAACTATTTGTTGCTATAAAATAATTATGGGCATACAATTTTATTGATCAGGTATAATTTTTTGTGGAAATATACAAGATTATCCATAAATATATGGGAGGTAGGCTCAAATTTCACGATCTTACGGCAACTCCTTCTTACTTTGCCCACAGCTTATATGGAGCCGCGACACTGTGTGTCGTTTTGACCGCTTTGCATGTTTCAAAACTAGTTCACATTTCGCATACATTTTTTCAATTCTTATAGCTGAATGCTAACAAGTTAATTTTATGATCTGTATTCCTCTAAAAGAATCCACGCTCTGAATTTTTTAATCTTCTAACAAAATAGACGATGTATTATGTTAAATATACTCATACTTAAATTAGAGCAGCATTTCTTTCACTTTTCTTCAGTTTTGCTTAAATTTAAATATTTTAAATCAATTCTGTTCTCTTTATTAACTTTCGTTGGAACTGCTTCCGTTAAGAACAGCTTAACTTAGTTTTATACTGCATATATTTGAATTAAATAGCTTAGATTAGGTTCTATTCTTAAAATATAGGTTAATCGGTAATGAAAGTAAAGCTTTAGCATTTTTTAAATAAAAACAATGTTGTTTGTGTTTGTTTTTAGAACAAACTTTTATGCCAAAATTTTAAATGGATCATAAATTTATTGATATAATTTTTCTTTTGAAAACAAATAATGCTGGGAGTGTGGACAAGTTTAGATTTCTCTTTAAACTATATAAAAGATTTACTATTATAATATGTGTATTAAGTTCACTTTTTCCCATAACAAACAAAAAGCGGAATTTTGATGACAGAAGAAAGAACAAGCAAATCCAATAAAATGTTATGCAAATGGCGCTTAAAGTTCATAAAATATCATAAATAGAAATTTCATTCCACTTTATATAATATTTAAATGTTGGATATAATATGAATTTTACTATCGTTGTTTATGGAGATGGAAACGTGCTATGCAGTCACTGTTTGGAGTTATTATAGATAGATTTACATGAAAGTTATAATATATTCCACTTTCATTAGACGATCAAATTTTTTGTTATAAATAAATGGTCAAGATGCAGCTTTTAAGACCAAGTCACATTAATTTCAAACAACAAAAGTAATGCCACAAGCTGCATTGGTATCTTTTGATATATAAAATAAAAAATGGTGGGCTGTACCAAAGGTATGGCCGCAGATTGATGTGTATACATTAGTATGCCATGAATATGAAATAACATTTTTTAAGTTTAATTTCCGGTTACATTCGGTTACATTTCTTCTGGTTGCTGCGCCCACTGTATGCAAGATAATAGAAAGTTACAATCTATTCTTATATAAAATAGTCTTTTCCATATACTAAAGCGTTTTTAAGTTAAATTTTCATTTACTTTCGACTACCTCCAGTTGCACCCACTGTATGCAAGATATTAGAAAGTGACATAATCTTTTCCCATATAAGTGTTTTCCATATTATTATAGCATTTTTTAGTTTTACTTTCGTTAACTTTCAACTACTTTCGGTTTCGTCCGCTGTATGCTAGATGATAGAAACAAAACTAATCTATTATTGTGCAGAATATAGAAATTGATAGAAACGTTGGCATTTTTTTTCTTGTGCTAAATATACTAGACATTGTATACTTTCGGGTTACTTTCGTTTACGCCCATTTCATGCAATTTGATAGACACTGATTTCCGTGGCAAACTTTAGCATTGTAGCCTAAATGTGTACCGAAATGTAGTCCATAAACGGAAAATTTAAAGGCGTATATAATAAAACGAAAAAACAAAAAAAAAATCCGTTCGAATCTCATCAGTGGATTATTAATTTCAGGCCTACTTGTGAAATGGCATTAAACTTTTTAAATTTATTTCAAATTACATCATATCGCCCCCAATATACCTCAAATATTTCTTCAAAATGACATCGGTTAATTATGGGCTTAGAAGGAAGATTATAAAATATGAACTTGCAGAAGCCATTTCCATTTTTTTTTTTTATAAATTTCATATCGAAATACGAGATTTTTGAAAGAGTTTTTGTATGAAAATTTGTATAATTCGCAAAAAAGTTTTTGATATATACGTATAAAGATATTTGTTATTAAATAAATATACATAGCATTTCTATCCATTATATTGACTATGTTAAGCATGATGCTACAGAAAATCTTTCAAAATAATACACTAATGTTATTAAGAATGTGTTTTTATGTCGAGAAATCTAGTTCAAGAGTTATGGGTATAGATCGAAAAATTTGAATATTTATTAAAAATTCAAAAGTAAAGAATTAACTGAAGGCTCAGACTATGCGAAAATGCACCACAAAATAAAAGGACCCGAAACCTAAAACGAAACTAATCCCAAAAATTAAGGTATAATTTCACTGTGAAAAAATACCCCAATATTTGGAAAATTACACTCCAAAATTTATGGAAAATGACCCCAAATCAATTAAATAACATCCCAAAATTATTTTTATTTTTATTGATAAACGTGAAAAAATTAAAATCCTTAAGAATTCTTATCAAAAAGAATCTTATCAAAAACTTAAAAAAAAAATAGTATTTCACTTGCACAAAATATTTACAATTTACAAGCTCTACAATTCCTATATTCGTACTCATTTCATACAACGGAAATATATCCGCTGACATCACCAGATATAATCTTTTTAGGGTCTTATTTCATATCTGATTTCTGACTTTTTGAGGCCTTATTTCATTATGAAAAAATAAACCACAAAAAAAAAATAAATATGACTCCCAAAGATGAAATAACACCCCTAATTCTTTGGTGCCATATCTCATTTTGGCTTAAGTTCGCAGCGTCGAAGGTTCAGTTTTTATAAATTCTAATTAAGTTAAGAATTATTGTTTTTCATAAAAAAATCATCATTATTCTTGAATTTGAAATCATCATAAAGTCAACCTTATCCACTATTCTAACAAATTTATTAAAAAATCATAAACTACAGCTCTAACCAAGCAGTTTTTTTTGTCGCGGAATTAAGTTCACGAGTTGTTTACATAGACCGACGTTTCAAGACAAAAATTTTGTTTAAAAAAATAATAAAAATAAATATGTCAAAAGTATTTTTCTGTACACAGCTTTTTAAAGGGGACAAAAAGCTTTTATAGGTTTGTTGACGTATAAAAATACAATATCCAATACAAAAAAATCCATAATTCTAAAAAATATTTTTCAGAATTATAATTTACAGTTTCTACAAAGTTGTTTTTATTTCAGAAAAGTTTCTCAGTTATTTTCGTATAAATTGATCTAAATTGAAAGTTAACAAAGTGTTGGGTACAAAATATTTAAAATTAAGAGGAAGTACAAATATTTTTTTTTGTGTACATATTGAAATTTGTGTGTTATTTGTAATTTAACCCTAGAATACTAACTAACGTAAGATTTACTCACTCTTGAAGAGCAATATAACGTATAGTAAAATATGGTTGGTACTCTAGGATTAAAGAAGTTCTTGATTGATTTTTTGATTCCTTTTAAAGTCCAACAACCATCTTGAACATTTTTTTGAGCAATTTTTTAATTATTTTGTATGAAAAAAGTCAAATTTTATTTAAAACTCCCGAAAAGAACTTTTAACAAAAAATCTTAACGTCTAATATAAGACTCTATTGAGTCTTATGTGCCTGTTCTCTGTACACTTTTTGTAAATTTGTGCTAACAAAAGTACAATTCTTCAATTTTAAATTTCGTAATTGTAAACTTTAAAGAAACTTTTGTTAAAAAGAATTACACAGTGTAATATAACTTTAAGTGTTCGATTTGTCTAACAGATTTAGCTTTATTTGAAAGCTCTGATCATGAATCTAAAGATCGTCTCTTTCCAATATGATATGTTGAAGGAACACATTAGAAAAGGGTTTTCTTTTAGTTCTGGGCATTAAGCTGTGATTGAATGCCTTGATCAAGAATCTTAAGTTAATTTTTTCTCCAATATTATAAATTGAAGGAATAACTGATATGTTGAAGGAATACTTGAGAAAAGAGTTCTCTATTAGTTTGGTTATTAAGTGACGTTTTAAATAATTGGGTTCAAAGATAAAGAGAGGCTGTCAAGACATAAATTGTTAATCTTATAACGCTTAATAACTTTGCTAAAGATGTTTAGCCTGTTCCTTTTAAAATAAGTATTTTTTTTTAAAGTAAAAATAAAGACTCATTTTTCTAGATTCTGAGCTATGATGGTGAAAGAACTGTGGATGTAATGGAAAAAAATTGACTTGAGATTTACGATTGGCGCTCTTTGGAGCTTATTCGATTTTTTTTTAAATTTGAACTACTTGAGCCAATTGAGTCAATTGAGACAATAGTCAACTGAGCAAACTTAAAAAATTTAATCAACTGAATCAACAGAGTCAACTAAGCTTAATGATTTATTAAGCCAGCAGGGTGTCAAATGAGCCAATTGAAACAACTTAGCCAATTGAGTCACTAGCTGGACACCACTGCCTTTGAACATTTAATCAGTTTTAGGTGCATTTTAAAACAGAACATTGCTTAGCCTGACTTTAAGCTGCATGACCTAAGCAGTTTCAGTCTTTTAAAAACCTTAACTAATTTTTAAACTTTTTAAATTTGCAAATTTATGGTTATTAAGTAATTAATGCATATATTCTGAATCTTTCTCTTTACAGGTAAGTTCAGAACGAAACTTTACTCAATAATTATGCGCACCTAAGCTGAGTAAGTAATAAATGCAAACCAAAAACAACTAACTGCATAACAAACAATATAGAAAAAAAAAAAAATTAATTGTTTAACTCTCCCCACAAATTGCCCACAATTGACTGTTAACAGAAAAAATAAATACTGCAAGACACTTATGAATGTCATAAAATGTGCAAACAGATATTTTACTAGTGCTAGGATGGGTAGAGAAACCATCGTGACCAAAAACTAAAATAAAAATGAAGATGAGCCAAGTCGACAAAGTCGGCGCAAGAAAAGTGTTCCTGACTAAACTTGCCAGACTTCAACTGAGCTAGCATGAAGTGTTTCATAGAATTTGTAGGTCAGTGCCAAGAAAATAGATGTAAGTGGCCTAACGTGTTCAAAATGCAGGAGTTCAAGTTAGAACATTGAAAACAAAAATGAAAATTCAACATTATTTTTGTATAAGATTTAAGAAATCTTTGTTAATTTAAACATTTTATTAGGATTCTTAAAGTTGTTTGGCCCAAAGCAAATCAAGTGCAGTCAACCATTGCAATAAAATCTTTTTGTTTTTTTTTACGACTTTCAACAAAAACTCACAGCAACGGTTGCCAACAAGCATTAAAACAACAAAAGTCAACTAAAACAACAACAACAACAACAATAACAACAACAACCAGTAACAACTGCACTAAAGTGGAAAACGTGAAAATTAATAATAGTGAGCATGAATTTCATGTAAGGATGTCGACAATGGCAACCAGCTAGCCAACCAACCAACCAACCAACCAGCTAACCAACTTCCTAACGAACAACCAAGCGGCAAAAACTCAAACTGGGTTGACTTCTTTAGTAGCATCGAATAACCTTACAAGTAATGAAACTATAAAATGCAAAAGTCACCAAATAGCATAAAAAAAAAAAATCAAACAAAATAAAAAACATCGTCAAACATGACAAAAAAGTTCACATTTCAAATGACGAAAGTTTGAGTTGAACTTAAGAGAATGACGCGACGTGATGGTTCGTTCTTGTTATGACAGAGCAGGAGGAGGTAGAGTGGTTAGAGAAAACCAGAAGTAGTGGCCAACAATAGCAATACAGGAAAAACAAGCGCCACATTGTTCCAGTATTAGTAGCTTGAAACCAAAGCAATTCGAGACCACTTGAATTGAACAAGCATTGAGAAGAACATTTAAACTGCAGCAGTATCGCCAAAATAAAGAAAAAAGCAAGACTCTATAGTTGGTTAGAAGCTGGTTAGATGAAATGTTGAAAGGATTAATGAAAAAGCGGCTACCAATTGAAAGCGCTTGTTTAGCTGACATATAAAAGGACATATTTCGACATCATGGCATTTCCTTTGCCTCAACAACTGCCACTTGTAATGACTTTATTACAAAATTTAATTGATTTCTTGCTATTCTTCCTGCTTGCAAGGTTCTCTCAATTCATCTCAATAACTCTTGAAAAGTTGGAACTGATGTTACTTAGCTTACTTACTTACTTAATGAATTGAAACAAATAATCGAACAATATTTCATTTACGGTTTCTTTATATGTGCATTTTTTTTTATATGTTAACTGTTGTGTACTTTTTTGAGTACTGCATAACTTAAAGAATAGAGAAGATGTCATATTGGTTTAAGAAAAGTGTTTTTGCTTATTATCATTATTTTTTATTGTATGCTAAGCCCAAAGGCTTTGTAGCATTTTAACTGCATCTTAACTTAAAAGTATATAAAGCAGATACTCTGAAAGTATCGCAGATATTTGTGTGAAACACTTGTTCTACATTTAATAGAAAAATTGTTTGTTTTTATATTTGAATTTATAATAGTTACTTAGTTATACACAATTCTTAAAAAATTTATACAAAATCATTAACAACAGTAAACATAAAGCAGTTTTTGTGTCGAGAATTTAAAATCAAGAATTGCTGGCTTAGACTAAAAATTTTCAATTAATTAGAAAAAAAAAAAAAATAATTAAAAGTTTTGAAGTTTAGCCCGCAATGGGCCTTGAGCGTATCGTGAATCAATTTGCTTAAGATTTAACTAAAGTTTCTCTAAATAGCATCAGTAGTTATTTTAAAATTTCGTTGCGTCATATTGACAACGCCATCTATAATACCTAAAAATTTATTTAATAGTCATGATTTACAGTCACCACAAAGCAGTTTTTAGGTCGAGTAAATTACTTGAAGATATGTTGCCATAGACTGACATCTAAAATTTACACATTAAAATATTTTTATATTGAAACTATTTTTAAAGAAACTGAACTTGAAAGGTCGTAAACGAATGTATAGAAATTGTTGGCATGAACGACTTTCGACAATAACTCGCATGAATCCAAGTTAAATATTAATGAATCAGTAACTGTGAATCAGTTATAAATTCTGTGTCTTAAGAAAAGGGTTATTGGCATAGACCGAAACTGTGAAATAAATATGAATTTGTCAAAATTGTTAACTTAAGACCCAGATTGCAGCATAATTATAATAATTCTTAAAAATTTGTATAATCATTAAAAGTGTACTTAAAAATTTTTAAAATTTCAATTATAAAAACTGTTGCTTATATTTTAACACGAACATGAATTCATCATATTCACAAAACTATAACAAAATTTTAAAAAATTACTTCAGAATCATAACCTTCTCTAACCATTAAGCTGATTCTGTGTCGAGAAACTAACTTAAAGAGTTGTTGGAGAAGATTTAATATAAAAAAATTCAGTTCCAGAATTGCTGTCATGGGCTAAAGAACTTCAAATAGCGATCTCAATTTTTTATATAATTTTTAGAAATAATTATTTAGACTAGGTCTATTAACGAAAAGGGTTTTACCTACAATCTAAAAACTGATTGGAGGATCACTACAATAAATATTTTGAAACTTAACGCTTATATTGTTTTCCCAATTTAGCCAAAGTAAAATTATTTTTTTAAAAAATGCTCTATTGTTTGTGTTTTTCCCGCTAGTCCAGCGTTTTTACTCTCAGAGAGTTAATTCAACGTTTCTGTAGCAATATTTGACAATATTAGCAATTCAGCTTTTTTTTTGCTAAGATGCTATTGAGCTTATCTTGTAATAGATACATAACATTCGTCACTTTGTTTTGAACATCACATGGAACAGCATCAATGTTGTTGTGATTCTATTTATTCAAGGAACGAAAATAATGTTCCTTTTAAAGAATTTTATTGAGTATTAATTACTTGATTAGCAAAAATAAAAAAGCTTTACCGTTAAGAGTTTTACACTCTCTCCTATAATTATTTCTTTCGCGTTCATGATAGTTGATTGCATAAATAAAGAAAAAATAGAATTGCTAGATAAACGTATTTGTAGCATTTTTTTTAATGCACTCAACTCAGAAGAGTGCTTGAGAAATAATTTAAAAATACATTTTTTTAACGCATTTCAAGCGTGAGATATTGCAGTTTTGTGCCGTGAGATTTTATTACAATAGTTATAGGAAATCGGTTGCCAGCAATTATTGTAGTAAATTCTTGTCCGTTTTTGTTTGAGTGTAGACGAAAATTTTTAAATTTAATATACTGACAAAGATATATTATAAAATCCCATAAATATTGCAGTTATTAGAAATAATTTTTGTTAAGTAACTTTATTCTAAGAGCTTTAAAAATTAGTTGAGGTTAGTATTTAAAACTTTTTTTAATAATGAGTTTTAAATCGTTCTTTTATTTCAATTCAAGAATATTTTAATAAAGAAAGAATATTCTTTATTATCAAGAATATTTTAATAAAGAAATTTTTATCAAGAATAAAGAAAATAGAGCGGCGGTAACTTCGCTTTCAAGATATGTTACAAGAACTGCTTGGCTGAGATTGTAAAAACTTTTACCTCAATATTCAAAGATAAAGTTTTTATAGAGATAATATGATTTTTCTTGGTGTATAAAAAAATTTTTTTTAAAAAATTTCATCGAAATAAGTTGATGAAAAGTTTTTTAAATATAGATACAGTAACTCTAGTACAAAATTACTCTTCAAATTATTCTTGACCTGTAAAATTATATTTTTCATTCTTTCATTCATCATATTAACAATTTTATCCTTAATGCCTAAAAAAGTTTAACAGAATCTTAACCTATAAAAACTGTTAAGTGAATTTTGTGTCAAGAAATTTGGATTGGCATAGGTTAAAAAATTGTAAAATTGACGGGCTATTTATTATTAGCTGATATTGTGCTTTTCCTCAAAGTAGATCATACTGATCAAAATATCCATAAAGATTTCACATTTATAAAGATTCCTAGTACATTATTAACAATGTCCATTCATCATATTGATAACGATAATAATAATTTAAAAGAAAGTCTTTCGGAATCATAAACTGCAGTCATAATTAAGCATTTTTTATGTCGAGAATTTATGTTTAAGAGTTGTTGGCAAAGACTGAAAATTTCAAAACGTATGGATTTGAAGTATTTGTGAACTGTATTAATATTAATTTTTAAGTTATCCTTATAATAAAAATGATAAATTAAATTTTTACTTTTTTAATTTGAGCTGATGTTAAAAGATAATATCAAACTTCTTCAATTAATTTTGCTGTCTAAATATGAGCTTGAAAGGAGAGATTGACTGGTTTAGTATTGATTGAAAAAAAAAAAATGTTTCAACATTATAATTTCAAGTCACTTAACAGTAATTTAAACGTAATTTTGTTTTTTTTTTTAAGAGTTACAGATATAAACAGGAAATATAAAAATTTGCCAATTATCCGACTTAAATAATCCTTACATTAAGTTATATTATCGAAAACTATTTCAGCACGATTTTTCAATGAATTCTTGCAATTTAACTTAACCATATAAATAACTATCTGATAGTATCTTTAAGTTAAGTAACTTTAAGTAAAAACTAGTTACTTTTTAACTTGTATATCTTTCAACTCAAACTCAAAAGGGGAAAGTAAATTATAACGATAACCTCTGAAAATGGTTTAAAATCCACAGAATCCCACATTCCACTTCACCCACCTTTCACTCTACCTTACTTACTCACTTAGGTGGCCATAACCACCCGTGTTCGGGTTTCGGCCGACCTCTTCTACTCTACCTTAGAGTCCGAAACATTAAAAAATATACAATAACGGCCAAAAATGCACAAAAATTGAGGAACTTGAACATGTTAAAAAAAAAAAAAAAAAAAAAAAAAATCAAGATTCGTAATCTACTCATTACAAAAAAAAAAAAAAAACACAAAAGTCAATAATAAAATCTTATTTAGATTCCTGTAGAGACAACAAAAACTATTTTATGTAAAATCATAACTTCTCAATCTGCTTGGTGGGCGTGAAAATAGATGAAATGTATCCATACATCCTAAAATTTCCTTAAGGAGACGTGACACCTACAAACAAATTTTTTTTAATGCATTAAAATGCGTTTAAGTCCAATAAGAAATAAGATATCGTTGTGAAAAATTACACATATATTTTGAGGTAAAAACACTACACTTTTTTTTAATCACATATATGGCTACTGGAGTTTTTTTAAAAAAACATCAAAAAATCACTACGGGCGTGATTGCGGCTCACTGGAACATCTAAGAAACAAAAAACGGGGTCTTAATCAGCATCATAACCGCCATGAAATGAACTAGAAGAAAAAATGTTGGTGGACAAATAACAAAATGGCGCTGTTTTTTCAGAAATGGCCAATTTTTGGAGTCCAAAATCGGCCAAAAACTCATAAACTATATTACAAATCTTTCTGACCGTAGTTCATTCCATGCATTTGCAAGTCTAAAATAACCTATTAAAATTTCAGTACGATCGGCCGAGCAATTTTTATTTTATCACGCCCGAAATGATTTTTTTTTAAAAATTCCAGTAGCCACAATGTGATGTAAAAAATTAAAAAAAATTTTTTGTGTAGTGTTTTTACCTCAAAATATATGTGTACTTTTTTAAAATTATATCTTAGTTTTTATTCAATTTATACTCATTTTAAACCATTAAAAAAAATTTGTTTTTGAAGGTGTCACCGAAAACATGCCTTTCTTAGCCTTCTACTTTGAGCTTGAGTTGACAGATATTTTGAAATTTCCATTCATCATACTGTCAACGTAACTAATAATTCTAACAATATTTTTTCAAAATCATAACCGGTGGTCATTATTAAGCAGTTCTGATATCCAGAAATTTTATTTGGGTTTAATAGACATAGACTCAAAAATTAACAATTTATGAGCTATCGTAGCATAAGATTGAAAACAACTTGAGATAAGATTATTCTTAAGAAGCTTCAAGCCTGCAAGCTTTAAGTTCGCACAATATATAATATTTTGTTGCTCATAACATTTCCTTAAATATTCCCACGCTTCACTTACCTTATCATTGTTTTTGTTGCTGCCGTTAGCGCCCTGTTTCTGCTGGTAGAACTCCTCGCGTGCCTGGTTGAGACTATCAATTATTGCCGATGTATTCACTTGCGGATCGTATAGCATATCATTGCCGGCGGCTCCATAGGTTGTAGCCGGTGCCAAAGCAGCTGCTGCTGCAGCCGATGCTGCTGCCGAATTGCCATGTGGTACAACACCCGCCTGTTGTGCTGGTCGCTGATATGTTGAATCCGATAGCGGAGTAGCTGGAGTCAATGCCAGTTTATCGCCGGTCACTTTGGTCTGTTGCGACGACTGCTTAAATTTTTGATGCGGTTGTGTTGTGGTTATGCTGGCTGCTGCAGCAGCAGCTAGCTTCTGTTTGCTCGTTGTATGCTTATGCAATGCTGATGTAGTGGAACCTGGTCGCTGACCACTGACACGCTTATAGGGTGTACTTGCACCGGCTGTGCCCTTGATGGAAGTGTTGCTGGTATTGGGACGTTTTGTGGCGCGTAATTTTTGCAGTTTTGCACTTGTAATGAGTGTGCGTTGATTGCCAGCTGTGGTGCTGACTGGTGTGGAGCTGGGAGCACCACCTGAGGCTGCATCGGCAGCAGTAATGGCGGCAATATTGCGATTGTTAGAACGTGCTGCAACATACTGATCATCGGCATCGGTGGCATCAGTAAGCATCGCATCGGTGGTAGACTCATACTCCATGGATGAGGAAGCGCTATCGGCGCCATCATCGATATCATCGGGCATCTCAGTAGATTCCTCCGTTGTTGTGGGCAACTCACGCATGCGTGTCGTCTGTGCCGTGATGGTTGCTTGAGCCGCTGCCAGTTCATCCATAGATGTTTGGATATTGAGCAGTGTTGTCTCATCGAGTATCAGAGTGGGATCGGTTTCAGCTTCGGCTTCTAGTTCAGAGCTGAAGGATGACTCTGTTGTAGCCACAGGGTCTTCCTCGGGCAGGGTATCAGTTTGATTTTGCGAAACAGTTGTTTGCTCTACATCGAGTGATTCCTTGAGGCGTGCTACTCGCTCAACTATGCGCTCCAGCATGTCCTTTTGGGACTCGGGCAAATTTCGAGTGTCCAGCGTAAGCAGTTTATTATATTTCTCAATATTCTGTTTGACAGTCTCGATGTCAGCCTGTGTCTTGGCGGCAGGCGGTGCATACGTGTGACCGTCCAGCTGACGTCCTGAGAATGAGACAGGCATATAGTGAGTGCGAGCGCGTCGATTGCTATAGCCTACCAGCTCAATGACGCCAGGATATTCAGCCGAAGTTGTGGAGATATTGAGCAAAGCGAAACATAGTGTTGCGAATGCAAGGGCCAGGCAGGATAATTTCGGAGTTGCCATACTTTTAATACACTAAAGCAAAACACTTAAAACGTTAGAACTATTTTTTTTTTTTTTATTCTTAAACACTTCAATCACTTTCGCGCTATTTCCGGTTGTAAAGGATTTTTTTGCTCAATAACGTCCTTGTTTTTTTTTTTCAGCGTTCACTTGATGACTTTATCTATGCACTCGATTTTTTGGTGTGGTCGTTCTTTCACTTTGCAATAATGTCAACTAACTGTTCTTTATACACACACTGACACACAGATAGTTTATCTTACACAGAGTTTGTCTCACAGAGAGCTGGTCTCGACAGACATGAAAAAAAGCAGAACACGAATCCGTATAACGCACGATTTGCCAAGTTGTCCGTTTTAACCAGCTTTGCTGTAATCACTCAACTAAGAAAAACAAAAACAAAAAAAAAAAACGCTCAAGTATGGCTTAATTCCAGCAGTGCAGACATCTAGCTAGTATCAACGCAGCGGTACAAATGTTCCCAAGCATGCTGTTGCAGCGTCTTTTAAAAATTTTCTACTTCGTCGTCTGGCTACTAAGCTGTGCAGTGGGAAAAGTTTTTCCAAACCAACCCAAGGCAACCTCTCAAGCTAGGCCACGATCGCACTCAAGTTACAATCGAACTCTTGGCAACAGAAACCAAAGCATTCACAGCAGACTGTTTTTGGTCCACCGTTCTATGGTATTCACTGTTGTTTTTTGTGTTTTTGCAATATTTTGAGCTCTCCCAACACAGCGCTTCATTTTGCGCTGTTATCTATTTCCACTCTGTTACCAATTCTATATGAGCTCTATTTTTACTGTAGTTTAACATTTTATGTTTGCCTTTTAGCCATCATTTTCGTTTCTCCCTACCTTTCTATATTAAAAAATTTTACTCTCGCCTTTCTATTAATGCTCTATGCTCTCTTCATGTGTTGTACATTCTCTCTCTCTCTCTCTCTCTCTCTCTCTTGCTCTCTGTTGGTCTAGTCTTGACCAACATAAGCCACGATCTTGAACTTGGCTTTAAGTTTTTCTTGTTCGTTTCCAGTGTTGGTTAGTATCGCTTAAGTTGCAACTTGTTTCCATAGTCATTACTTCTTTTTAGTGCTTTATACTTGTTAGTTGATTCTTTATAATAGTTTTTCCCATAGTTTGGGTGGCGTTTGTGTTACGCAAACAGTCTCTAAACTTGGTTCTGTATAATCCTAAGTGATGCCTTGCCTTCTTCTTCTAGCACAGTTCACTCTCTTTTGTTATTTTTTTCAAGATAAAACTTGCTACATATCCTTTGGATATCATTTTTATGCTTACAAACTATAAATAATAAAATTTGTTTTATCACCGATAATTCTCAAACTGTTGCTTATTTGCAAATTTATCCTTTAGATCTTTAAAATTTTTCTTATTATCATTTAATTTCTGGAAAGGTTTTTTTATTTACATATTTGCTGTAGTATTTTTCAACAAATGCACTCCCGCCACTTCTCACTCAGCTCACTTGTTGTCTTAATCGCACTTGTTGTCAGATCTCCAGCTTTGCTCTATCCTCGTCACATGGTGTTAAATTGATTTGTTGACTTAATGTTGTCCATCTCACTGTACGTCTGTTGTGCTGACGTATATTATTGAAGTCCGTCTGTGTATGTCAGTCTTTTTTTTTTTGCGTACGTTCTGTCAGCAGCTGACAGTCAGTTAATCTATAAACTTGTATTGATTAGAAATTCGCAGGGAGTGAAATGGTTGGGTTTTTTTTTTCTTTCTTATAAACTGTTTGTATCTTTGAGTGGATTAAGAATAATTGATGTGGTTGGTCTGTTGGTAGCACTTTGGTTAGTGCAAATGATCATGATGTGTTGTTTGCCGATGGTGGGTAATTTGTTTGTACCGTTGTTGCTATTATAATTACGTTAGTTGTTTTGATGTTATATCTGTAGATATTTAATGAATTGCTTGTTCAAACTAAATCAAATAATTGTTCAATTAAGTCTGGTTATCCGTAATACCGGTTATGTGTGCATAACAAGCAGAGGTTTTTTTTTTTGGATTTGGATAGGAAAAGCTGATAAGTGGCGGCTATAGCTGAATAACTGCGTGTGTGTAGGACAATTATGCATAATGACAAACGGGAGATAATTGGTTACTTACCTAGCATAAGCCAAAAATTTCTCTGATAATCTGAAATGATGAAACGATGATCTTGACAGATCTTGCTTGATTTTGCCTTGTATTAAAATTAATTGAACTAGAAAAAAATTAAATTGATTCGATAAATCTTCGCTGATTTTAAGGCGTTTGTCACTATTGGGTAAAACTTGGCATAGAGGTTCGAATTGATGGTTTTATATAATTCAGTTTTTTTTTCTTACAAAATTTTCTTCTTAACCTCCAGAAGGGTGGCGGAGAAATGTTGAAGAGCAAAAAATAATAGAATCAGCTCATATATTTGACCCCTCCAAAAATCTATTCGAAGAGATATGAACTATAATAGACAGTTTTTGTATTTCTGTATATCTGTATATTTGTATATCTGTATAAGGTGGTAGATAAGGGTAAGGTGTGTTTAAAAGAAATGTAAAACTGTAAAAAAATAGTAGAAAATAGTAGTTCATATAGTTGACTCCCCTTAAATTAAATTTGGGAGAGACTTTTTTTATTCGAAAATTTGAAAGAGGGCTTCACTAAAAATGTCTGGATCGAATGGCATGGTACCTATAGCGGCGGACATCAGACTTTATTGCTTTCGGTGCCAACGCCAAATCAAGCATTTTGCAGATCAAGCCGGCCAGGTGACGCATCCAAGCCCTGCAACGTTGCAAACGAAGACATGAGAATTTAAAAGGTTAGGTTCTCATACGTGAAGACAACGTTGAAAACATATTTTCTATACACATAAGTTACAATGATTTATTGCATTTTAAAAAAATAATTACAATTATTTATTGATAAATAATACTAAATAAATGTTAAAAACCTATCTGTATGCCAGAAAATAAACCTTTTAATATGAAATAAAAAAAAAAATTTTGATATTTAAATTCATCATAATTAAAGTTCTGTACATAATTCTAATTCTATGATTTCAGACTACCTATTAGCAATAGCATAACATCAGTTTTAGTGTCGAGAAATTTAGTTTAACGCTTTAAGTAGCGGTGTGGCATATATGTCACACCTTTTAATATTGAGTGCAGTCCCAATATTTTTTATACTATGCACTTTGTATGGGTAAATATTGTTGTTTTATGCTAATATGATAAGATTTTGCAACCATTTGCACTAAAATTTTCAATTCAAAGTTTTCTCAAAATAACTTATCAGCAATTAAAAATTAGAGAACAAAATTCATTACATCAAATTCATTGATTAATTCAGACATTATTATATTAGAAGGTGCTAATTTATGATAATGAAACCTTTATGATGATTATCTTTAATGATTTTGTTGTTAAAAATGCATTTTGACAGCTGTCAGGACGCTCAATGAACAATGAATACTACAAAAATAAATACTAGCTGCTAAAGCATGGAAATTGCTTTTAAACTTTAATTTTGCCAGGACTTCATAAATTTCTGATATAGCTGTTTACTACTTTAATAACAAAAATATATTTTGAAAATTGTCAACTATCAAACAAACTGTTTACTTGCTTAATAGATGGCTGTCAAAATATATTTTTGATATCAAAATCGTAACCTGTGACCTCAAAAACTTTTTGAAAAATAGCGCTTAAAAACATGTTCCCGTAAAGGTTAAAGGTTGTTAATGTAAAATAAAAGAAAACATTAAAATAAACTCAAAATAAAGTATGTCTTAAATTTTGTTGCTATGTTGCTTGCATAGCCTTAAAATTTGTACTTACTTTTTTTGTACGTACTTTTTTTTTTAATTTATTTGTAATTTATTCTAATGAATTTATTTTAGTAACGATATCTTCAATCGAAACAAAACTGTTTTAAGTGAAAAAAAGCGTAAAATTTAATAAAAATTGTTACGAAACATGCTAAAAATTCATCATATTGGGAAATTTATTCAGAATTCTAATAAAATAATTTATAATTTTTTATCTGTACAAGCAACAAAAATTTTTTTATTTAGAGAATTTTCGTTTTAGAGTGATTGGTATAAAAAAAAAAAAATGTAAATCATAAAAATATAATATTCCTATATGTAAGCCAAAACTAATTTAATTTAATTTCAAATTTCCAGAAAAACATTAATATTAAATAAAATTGAAATGCAAATATAGAAACATTTTAAAATGTAGACAATGATATTAAAAAATTCCAAAAAAATGTATTTCAAAAGCTGAGCATAAAATAGTCAAAATTTTCAAAATTTTAGTACATATATTGACAATATTATTAATAATATTTATAAAACTATTGCAGAATCTTCACAAAGTTTCATCAAAAAATCAGAAATTGCAAGTTTCACAAAGTAGTTGTAATGTCGAGAATTTTGGTATAATATTGTATACGAGCGATTCCATCAATTATCGGCCAAATGCGGAGATCACCAAAAAAAAAAAAGAAAAAAGCCCAATACTTACCGTGTATAATTTAGTCTTTTATCTATTCCGGCTGTTTGAAAATGAACGCAATTATATAGAATTTTCTCAGCTTTTCAAAACAACAAAACAACAAAAAAAAGTTGGAAGTAGGGGGACTGCGGACCGAAGTGAAAACTTAAAACTATGAAATAACACACGCAGAGAAAGTTTTCGTTTAGCGCAACTGAAAAATTAGCCAATTATACTTCGTTTGCGAGCTGTAGTAGCGGCAAACGAATATTCAGTTGTAACTAACGAAAAAATAGCAAAAAATATCGAAAAAATAAAAATAAAAATAGCAACGCAACTTGCTATTGCTAAAAATAGCATTTTTATTGAATTTTAAAATTCAAATCTTTATTTTATTATAAACATTGCTTCTAACACATAAATTCAATATGATTTGAAATAATTGATATTTATCTTATTTCAATCATTGGAATTCGAACCCGGACTCGTCGATGTCTGGTTTACTGCGCGCTCTGCTTAACGTGTTGCACCACCGTCAATTGAATTTTTAGTCGGCTAAGATTCGCCTTGTGCTGCTGCTTGGAGTTCAATTGTATTGAAGTAAAGTTACACAATTTTTTTTCGTTTATGGCAAAAGTTAAACATTTGCCATGGACAGAAGCTCGACAGAAGCCTGACAAAAACGAAAAGTTTCCACCAGATTTTTGTGGTGGCCGTGGCATAGTGGTTAAGGTGCTTGATTTGTATGCGAAACAGCCTGGGTTCGAGTACCCAGCTGACACAAATTTGTTTTTCGTTTTTTTGTTTGGTTTTATTAGAAATTTAATTGAATTGAATTGAATTGAAATAGAAATTGAATAGAAATAGAAATGCAACAAACAAATTCTTTATTTGCCGCAATTAAAGAATTGCATGCGCTTATAACAAACGAAATTCTTTTCCTGCAACTAAATAACCCGTTTTCCGGAACTTTTTCCGTTTCTTGTAACTGTTGAAACGTTTGCAAAAAACGTAGTAGCTGTTATAAATTTCCGAAGAAGCTAGAGTCGGAAAATCAGACGTATTCTACTTTTTTAACTCTTTTTATCAATTTATGCTTTATTGAATGTATTAACTGCTTTTTCTTAATGTTTATATGTAGTATACTTGTAACGCAATTACTTCAGTGTGGGTTATCAGTAATTGGTTCGGTAATCAGTTGGTAATCGTTTTGGTAATCGGCAATCGGTTGATAATCTTCCGTTATTGGTAATCGGTTGGTAATTGCTTCGTTAATCGTTAATCTATTTCTTATAGCCTTAGTAATCGGTTGGTAATCGCTTCGGTAATCTTTAATCGGTGTGCTATCGCTTTGGTAATCGGTTGGTAATAGCTTCGGTAATTGGTAATCGTTTCAGTAATCGGTTATCTTCGGTTGGTAATCGGTAATTGGTTGGTAATCGCCTCGCTAATAAAAAGAAGCTGACAAAAGATGTTTGCCTAGCATAACCACGGCATAAGCAATGCTCTACAATGCAACAGAAATGAACAGTTAAAAGCGTGAGGATATCGCGAATCTATAGTTTTGCTCTCTACCAAAAAGTGCTCAACGAAGTGCGCCGAAAGAAGTTTTCACTGAAAAAATATGAAAAAAATTTCTAAAATGGGGAAAGTGCCATAAAAACAAGACTTTATATTTTAACTATGCGTTTGTGAGCCTTCCTCAAAAATATTTAATGAGTTAATTTTTTTTTCGAAAAGTTTTTTTTCTTATTTTGTCCCCAACAACAAGCCATGGAAAATAAAAGAAGTTTTAGAAAGTGACTAAAACATTTTATTAGAGAAATACCACAATGGATTGCAGTTGAAATAAAAACGGTAAAAACAATTTTTATTTTCAAATTTGAAAAGTTACATAAATATCCCAGATGGTGTCTTCCACAGGTAGCCGATTACTGATGGAATCGCTCATAGGCAGTATTGTATTCGGAAAATTTCAATGTATCATATTGACAATATTATCAGTAATTCTTATCAAATTATAGCGGAATCTTAATTTGCAAGTTTAGTTTTAATTAAAGTAGTTTTAATGTCGAGAATTTTAGTATAATATTGTATATACAATTTTGGTTTCGGAAAATTTCAGTACATCATACTGACACTATAATCAGTAATTCTTACATAATTATTGCAGAAACTCTAATTGCAAGGCTCACAGAGTAGTTGATTTTAGTACAATCTTGCATAGATCTTGTATATACTGCAAATTTAAAAAAAAAATGTATATCTTTTGAGACAATCGTTGCTCGCATAGAAAATACACCAACATTTTTCACACTATCAATTATGTTAAGTAACTAGACAGAACACAAATATTTTTCATTTCATTTGTAAAAGTTTTTAAAATCAAAAGTGCAGAAAATTAAACAAGCAAAAGACTACATTTAAAGTTAATTTGATATGCTTCAAAAACGAAGACAATTAACTTTAAACACCAGCAGTGACTTGTATGCTAATTCCTGACCATCATCCATAACAACCAACTTGTTATTAGCCACTGTTTCTAAAGAAGTTTATGCATAATACACCATGTAGATTACTTACTAACTCTTCTGCAGACAATTATTTAATAAACTTTGAATTTTTTATTGAAAATTTCCTCAATATTATTGCTAGCAGAATTGTGGAAAACTCTGTGAATTGGAAAATACAATATATATACATATAAAGATCAATGTACCTGAAACACGAACGACACTACATTGAATGCAATATCGTGTGCAACAATGGAATCATATAATTCTCTTCTAAACTTCGTATAATCATAATCGTTTAATTCTCTTCTTAGTATACACGCTGCGAATTTTTTACATACAGCCAAACTTAAATATTAGTATCAACTCAAAAACTTTTTAACAAAATTGTCATATTTTGTTACACTTAATTAGAGCTGTAGTTTTTTTTTTATTCTTTCTATATAACCATTAAAAATCTCATTCAATTTCTGCCAAAACTACTTCTCTTTTGAGAATTCTATAAAATTGCTTTTTAATTCCTTTTCGTTATATATTCGCATGTGAGAAAATCTCCTACGCTACTGTCTAATCTACACTCAAGTTTGACACAATTCCCTAAATGGAAAAAGTGTTGCACCAGAGTGCAAACTTGTTGTTTATATTCCACCAATGAACTGTTCTATTAAAACGGAAATTAAAAATTATACCTTTGAGTTGTTCTATGACGTTATTATTTTTTGTACACTTGCTTTCTAAACAAATATGAATGCGAGATTGTGTGAAGCGGCAATGTTAAGAATGGCGAAGAAAAACTATCAGTATTTGCAGCATGATATGCCAACAAAATTGCGTTTGTAACAGCTTCAATCGCAGAACATTCACGCATTTCACACGAGTAGCAGATTGAAGAAAAAAAAAAAAAACCATTTCAAATCGGAAATAGTTTCCAAGGTGAAGGCATGGATTCAGGTTAAATTCTTCAATTCAGAATGAAGCTAAGTTTTTTGTTCTAGCGAATTAACATGACGGATTTCAAAATAGTTTTTGTTCCATCTGATTGTTTAAGTAAACATTTTTAATTAAACTCTGAGTTAAGTTAGGTAAGAGGGACGTGTAACTTTAAGGCTGCAGCCACGGGGTCTATCGTTCCATTGCAATCCCCAGTGTTTGTGGGCCTATCGCAACAAAAAAATGGAAACCTAGATCAGGTAGAGTAGGGTTGATTGAACCAGCTGGCACTCCTTATGAATCTTAATACCTCCATCAATGGGACATCTATAAGCTCCTACAGTTCTCCGTAAAGTCTGTTTCGCGTATGGTGAAGTCGACGTTATTGAAAATTAGGGCATTTGTATAATAGATGCTTGATGGTTTCTATCTCCTCGACTTCACCGCTGCAGATTCTGCAGTAGTCTGGGTGAAGGATCCCTAGCCTCGAGGACATTGTGGCGATAGCACAGTGTCCCGTGTGGACACCCACAAGAATGCGAGTTTTACTTTTACCCATTGGTAGTAGAGATACAGTCTTTTCTTGGAGTCTCGGTCAAAATGACGCCACAAAACAAAAAAAAAAGCTACAATATTAAGGAATGGAGCTTCGGCAGGATACCGAATTTCTAAACAACTGACTGCTCATTATTCCATAGAATACGATATGTGGGGAAAATTTGGAAGAAGTCGGACATAGGCTATAGAAATAGTTCAATAAAAATTAAAGTGGCACGCCTCTATCTAGTTCCGCCAAATTTTTTAGACTAATCATTGCTCATTATTCCAAAGAATATATTTGCAAAATTTGATTGAAGTAAGAAAGAAGGAGTTCCATTAAATAAAGTGTCACGCCTCCCCTCTAATTCCACCTACTTTTATACTAAAATCGGACTTGGCTAAAATCGGACAAATTAAATTGACACATCCCTTGCCCAATCTCACCCACTTTTGTAAACTTAAACCTTCTCATTATACTAAAGAATATATGTACGAAATTTGGTTGAAATCGTACAAACGGTGTAGATGGAGCTTCAAAAAAAAAAAAAAAAAAAATGAAGGCAAATTAACAAGCAACTTATGTTAATTTATTCAATGGCTTCGACAATTTGGTGCCTCCCAACTTCTTGCATAGGACAACCAAGTTTTATTTGTTGATCTATCGAATTTTATTTGAGTGACAAATTGTCGATATTTTTTACAATTTACCATATATCCGTTCTATCCAATTCTTTTTATATAATTTTACATAAGTTTAATTGATAATTAAATCAAATTGTGTGCGAAGCCTTTGTGTACTTTAACAAGAATTTTCTCAATTTTACAGACTTCAACTTCAACTTTAACAATTGAAATAATTTATTTTTGTAGAAATTATTGAAGTTTTCATTTTTAAACCATGTTTAGCTTGCACAAATTCTTTTGTCATTTTACACATTAGTTTTTGCACTCAGTACATTTTTCTTTCACAAAAGCTAACTTGTATGTTCTTTCTATGGTTTTTTCTCTCGGCGTGGTTTAAAAATAAAATGCTACGCCCGCTGTCTAGTACTGTCCAATTTTATAAACTTAAAACTGCTCACATTACCAAGAATTATGTGTGCAAAATTTGGTTGAAGACAGACATACATGGTGTGTACAGAATTTCCCCACCTTTCTAGTCTAAAGACTCCACATTATATCGAATAATATACCATATGTATGGGTTGGGTAAACGATGTTGTGGTTTGAATTTGAATGCATACATGACATTGTAATTCAATTTTATATATTTGCGAAAGTTTTTCTATTTTAATGACGTCACTTTGTATGGGAGGTAGGCGCGGTTTTCATTCGATTTTGCCAAATATGTTCAAGATTTTCTCAAAAGCTTATGTTCAAAATTGCAAGATATTTCTTAAATTTTTGTGATTTTTTGAGAAATTTTACGTTGAAAATAAAGTCACTTTGTATGGGAAGTAGGCGTGGTTTTCATCCGGTTTTTTTGCCAAATATCATAGTGATGGTCTATATTATATATCAAAGTCTATGTGCAAAATTCCTGTATTTTGAGCAGATTTTTAAGACGTTTAATATAGAGCCACTTTGTATGGGAAGTACACCGAGAAAAAGCTTATATTAAATTAAAAAAAACCTAGTATAGCTTATAAGCTGGCTTTTGCAGCTTTCAACCTCCCAAGTACTTCATTAAAATGCCTAAGCTTATCATGCTTACCTGCCAATTTTTATTTGGGCAAGAAATTAACTAAGTATTTGGTCATTTATACATTATTTTAGGCGAAATTCTTACGTCTCTTGTTTTGTGATTTGCTTGACTGAAACTGACACTACAAAACTTTTGTTTTTTCGACACCTGTAGTGAAAATACACAATAGTGAGTCAATAAAGTGAATAACCTAAACACTTGACACTTTGATATGGCCAAAGCGTCAAGCTGGTTAATTATAAATATAATTATTTCAATGCACTTGAGTAACCTTTGCATGGTTACTAATATCGTAACCTAAGCTGATTAATCATAAATATAATATTGCAATGCACTTGAGTAACCCTTGGATGGTTACTAATATGACTCTCTAATCGGTGTTCTCACTCACCTTCACATTCGTAAACTATATGTAAACTAAGGTAATGTTCATAATAAAAGTTTTCAATAAAGTTAGTCTTGGATTGACATCCAACCAAAACAAACCGTTTTTTACTTGCGATCATTACACAACGTTTTTCTTAGATATTGATGGCTTCTTTGCTGCTTGCTTTTATTAAAACAAGAACATTAAATTAAATATGAAATATAAAAAAGTTTCCTTCGCCTGCCGTGGGGATTTGAACCCACACCCATCGACTAAGAGTTCACTACACTACGCATCAAGTCAAACTCCTTTTTTACGCAGAGCCATTGATTCAATATAAATTACAACTGAAGCTAGGCTGCAGCACATCACAATAATCTATTAATAGATTTTTGTTGTTTTATAGCTATCAACAGATTACTTAGGTCATTCACAACTGGAAATACGACATTGTAACGTCGTATTGCTTATTTGCTTACAACATCCTGTTGTGGTTTTCCATACAAAAGTAGAAAACGACATTAAAGCTCAAATACCACTTCGTTGCCTATGTTTTTTTTTGAAGTCGTATCCTTAAAGAATTTCTGAATGTCATATGCAACAGGGTGCTTACAAATGAATAACAATTTCATGTTGTTTGAATATTTCACTCTGATATACTTGTCAACTTGTGAAAAACCTTACTGTGATATACTGCATCTGTTAGTTAATATAGCATCTGTTAACATAGCTGCAGTTATATCAGCAACCAGTAGCAAGGCTGCTTGGATCAGTGGGTAGAGCGATGGACTGGGCATCGAAACTTCCACGATCCCACTTAATAAAATAACCCAGGTTCGAATCCTCCATCTGGCACAGAAAATTTTTTCAATTGAATTACTTTTCCTGTTCGTCCGTCCCCTCTCTGCAGACAATGGCAAACCTCGGAGAGTAAAAACTGCCATGAAAAGCTTCTTGAGAACATAAGCCGTTCGGAGTCGGCGTAAAACATGTAGGTCCATTTCTCGACCTTTTTTTTTTGCAGAAAAAAGTTCAAAACTATGCTTAAAGTCATCCATGTATGTCAAGTCAAATAGTATTTTTTTTAATTTTGTGTTTTTGGATTTTGGGCTTAGGTGTATCAAATATTTTTTTTGGCAGCGTATCGATGTATGTGCTTTCAAAGCAATTTATTAAACAATAAATTGCTCGGGTAAATAAGCGTAAGTTTATAATTCCCATACAATTATCTTTACCCAAGCCGACTTAGGTGATTTAACTATTGCTTTTTTTCTCAGTGTAGACGTGACTTTCATCCGATTCATTTTCGAACTTGATCCTTATATTTTAAGAAGAATTCCATATTCTGAATTCCATCGCGATAGCTTTGAAATTACGGCTGTTATCGTGACAGACAGACAGACGGACTGACAGACGGATACACTGAAATATTTACTTTTCTATACCTGCTACGCCTCCTTATTGGTGTTACAAACGGAATGACAAAGTTAATATACCTTCGTAATATATATATTACGAAGTACGCTTTGGGGTATAAAAATTTTATGTATTGAAAATTAAATATTCCTTTAAAAATAACCTTTTTTAATCAATATTTTTAATTTTTCACATAAGGTGGAAATAAGTCCCAAACAATTTTACATTGTTTCAACTACATTTACATCATTGTCTTAATTTTTTTTTATACTACTTTTACTTTATACATACTTTCTGGACCACTTGAGGGGGGCTTTATTTCTGAAAATCCCCAGTGACTACGGATATGTCATGAGTTGTTATGTCATTAAAAGGTTGTAAAAAGCGATTTTAGTGAACTTCAGTTTAGTCAAGCAAATAGTCACAGTTATCGAAACAAAAATAAAGCAAGTAAGAGTTAACGAAAAGAGCGTTAAAAACTTCTACTACTCTGAAGTTAAGGTATAAGCTTAGATGCTTTCTTCGACGCCTTCATCTGCGGTAAGTTTATTTATAAAATTCAATTCTTGTTGTTGCTTTTATGCTATCTCTTTAACTTCCAACAGAGCTAAAAAGGAAGCGAGCGCTACTTGATGATGACATAGATATTTAATGCATAATGATAGTAAAACGCATAGCTGCTGCTGCTGTAGCTAGTCTCTACGCTATGCTTACGGCTGAGTTTGTATCTAGATACTTGCTAGAAATTTTATACTGTATATGGATCAGAGGTTGAGCTGCTGTTGCTGTTGGTGTTTCTTTTTCCCCCCACATTTCATCTTTTTCTTATGCTAGTTGTGCTCTGGTCTAAACCTCAGGTTGGCGTTGTAGTTGCAGTTTTCTTGATTATTGTTGTTGTTGCTGTTGTTATAGCTGAGACACTTGGGGGCTTCTTTTGCATTTCTTCTATTTTCCACAATAGTTTCGATCGAGGAAAGTTCGTTTGTTGTTGTTTTTTTTATTGTTTTAAGTTTTCAGGCAGATGATGTTGATGTTGATGAGGTTGATGCTGATGATGGCGTTACTTGTTGATGTTGTTGTTGTTTCTGAAGTTACTGCTATTGATGTGTATAGTGCTGCTGATGTTGTTGTTATTGTTGCTGTTTAGGTTTTCGTAGATGATGCTGCACTTTGAAAATGAACACAGCAAACTTTCTTCGCGCCAATATATAACCTTTGAATAATACAATTGTCTGTCTGTCTGTCGGTTATTCATTCGGTATGTCTCTCTATAGTTATTGTTGTTGTAACTGCAGTTTTTACTTGTATTGCTGCATTTTTTCTTGATTTCATTTTTTATTTTGTGTTGTTGCTCCAACGCAAAAATCATCACCATTGCCAGCCAACACCATCATCTGCATTGCCAACATTTTACATTTTTGAAGAGCTACTCTTAAGCTCGACATGATCATGTCATGATCTTGCTCTTGATCTTATTGCATCTTCTTGGATTCGTGTGCATTATTTTCTTTTTGCATATTTTTTTTTTTTTTTTTTGTTTTTTTACACTACTTTTCCCCAAAACCATCATCTAGTTAATAGTTTTCCTGTTGTTGCTGTTGTTTTGTTATTACACTCCGACCATATAATGAACCTTCCTATTTTTGCTGTTATTGTTACTCGTAATGTTACTCGTACCAATTTTCGCTACTTTATAGCAACTTTGCATAGTTGTTGAATCATTAAACGTTGTTGCCTACGAAGTCATTGTTCGCATTTCTTCGATGTTGTTCTTCGACTTAAAAACTCCGTTGCATAGCCACCATCATCATTATCAACTTTGATATTCTTTTATTCTTTTTCTTCATCTGGTTGGCTTTCGAAGTGAAGATAGTTGTTGTTTTATTATGCCAATAGCATAAAATTCTTATGTAGTTTTTTTTTTTTTATTTTATTTTACTCTACACATTCTTTTTATCCCTACCTTAGTAGTTATTGTTGTTGTTGTTGTTGTTGTTGTTGCTTTTTATTGTTCATTAGTTTAACAATTGCTGAATATGATCTTTGCTTGCCTTGACGGTAAATTCTGCGTTTCCCAGAGTTCCCGCTTTCCAATAGTATTTCATTGTTAGATTTCTTCTGAGTATTGTCTTAATTTTGCCTAATGCAAAGTCTGATTTATTAGAATGATGATTATCTTAATAAAACTGCAAAATTTGTTTATGAAAGAAGAATTAAGCAGAAGTTATTTTCTTAAGAAAGTACCCCATTTATTGCTTTATGATACTCGTTGTTGTTTAGAGCCGGGCTTTCTTCAAAAGTTCAATAACCTTTTTACAAAAATGCACACAATGCTTAGGTCCATGTTCGATATCCGTTTAAATATATTACTGCGTTTTCATTTATTACTACTTTCAACTAGTTTTCAAAAACTTTGCTCTTGATCATCGGATTGTCAGAAATCCGTTGGTCTCTTTTTTGGAAAAGTCTTCAAATATTTCAGTTCAAAGACACAGATAGCCTTAAAACTGAAAATACAATCATTTCTAATCCGTTCAGACGACAAAATCAAAACGCTAGTGGAACAAACAAGCCTTCGACAGTCAGAGAAACTGTGAGTGCTCTAAATTTGTCCATTTCAAGTGTTCACGGCCGTTTAAAGTCCGCTGGTTTCATCAAAAAATTTGATGCCTAGATAACGCACGAATTGAAAGAAATTCAAGAAATTCAAATTTCAAGTCAACCAGTTGATTGACAAAGTCAATTCGGAGATCCAGCATAAACTTTACCAACAATATCAGTATTGAAATCAAACGAAAGATAACTCTTGCCAACGGGTGTGACTTTGGGCTCAGTAGGCATTTGCGAAGCAAAGCCGTCTCTCGAAGAACAAAAGTCACGCTCAATAAGTCACTTAACCTATACTGTTATATGCAGCATAAACATGTACGCTGAGCAGCTCTGATGAAAAGACTTTGGGAGCCTTTGAGAGTAAGATACTTCGAAAGATCTACAGACCGATCTACCGAATACGATGAGCTGAATGAGCTATACGCCGACGTCGACATAGTAAAGCGCATAAAAATCGAGAGGCTTCGCTGGCTAGGTCATGTTGACCGGATGGAATACGACACTCTAGCGAAAAAAAAATTCCATTCGGTACCCAGCAGCGGTCATCGCAGAAGAAGACGACCGTATCTCCGTTGAAGGGACCAAGTAGAGGACAATCAGACGAAACTTGGAGTTTCCAACTGGCTCCAGCAAACGCAAACAGAAATGGTTTGCGAAAATTCTTGAATGAGGTTTACTTTTTAAGTAAGCAAGTAAGTAATCGAGTTGACATTTGCAATCGGTGAAAAAAACGATCCATTTCCCAAGCGTATAATTACGGGTGACGAAAAGTTGATGCTCTATAAAAATTTTAATAGAAAAAAAAGCTAGTCCAAGAAAGAGAAAGCGCAACTATAAATAGACATTCATCAAAAGAAGGTCATGCTCTCAATCCGGTGGGAATGGTAGGGACCTACCTGCAACGAGCTACTCCTACAGAATAGAACCATCAATTCTAAGGTCTACTGTGGGCTACTAGAGAAATTGAGCGATGCTATCCAACAGAAATGTCATCAGCTAGTCAATGGGAAGGGGTAGATCTATCGCCATGATAACCAAAAGTTGCTCGAGTACGGATGGGATGTTTGGCACCCTATAGTTCGGATCTTATGGGGGTCTCTATGCAAAAAATACAAAAATTGTCAATTATTGCTCATACAATATATCTCTCGAATTGACCCGTAAAGAGCTGAAATATCTGAACTGGTTCTATTATTGTTTGCCATGCATCATGCAACATTGTTAGTTGTAATATATCCGTTTTGCATTCTTTTAATTTTGTGCCTGTTAATTAATTCAATGTTGGAAAATGTGTGATGCAGTTAAACTCAAATGCGATGGGTGAAGACAACATTCCGATTAGGTTCATAAAAATCTTATTACCTCATATAATAAAACAGTTTACACACCTAATTAATTATTGTTTTACATCGTCTTCATTCCCGGATATGTGGAAAGTAGCTATTGTGTTACCGGTGGCGAAAAAAGCAAACCCTTCAGGAGCTACTGATTTCAGGCCTATAAGCATTCTTTCGCCTCTTTCAAAGATCTGTGAAAAACTAATGGCTCAACAAATAAATAGTCATATTCAGGACAAGAAACTTCTATCCCCATTTCAGTCAGGATTCCGAGCAGGTCATGGGTGTTCCTCTGCTGTTGTAAAGGTTTTGAATGACATAAGGGCGGAATATGATTCTGGTAACATCACATTGCTAAGTTTGCTTGATTTTTCTAAAACATTTGACAAGGTAAACCATAAATATTTGTGTCAAAAACTCAAGCTCTTATTCGGATTCAGTGTAAGTGCTGTCAATTTAATCTCAAGTTACTTGTCCAATCGGTTGCAAAAAGTTAAAGTTGGGAATAATTTTTCGCAGAATCAATTGGTACTAAGTGGTGTTCCACAAGGTTCTATTCTTGGTCCACTTTTATTTTCATTGTTTATCAATGGCTTATTTTCTGTCTGCAAATACTCCTCTGTTCATGCATATGCTGATGATGTTCAGCTGTATCTTTCTAGACGCATTGGGCTACTTGATGTTCTACCTATATGTATGTTCTACCTATATGTAAACATAGAATTAGTGTTGATAATATCCCTGACTTGTGTATTGGGTCTAACAAGCTCAAATTAGTGTTGAAAATTCGAAATCTGGGTTTTTATATAAATTCGTCTCTGTCGTGTACTGATCACATTAATAGTGTAGTCCAAAAAGTGTATTATATCCTTCGTAATTTGAGAATGTCCGCTAGTGTTACTCCAGTCAATATTAAACGTAAATTGGTAATACAGTTGGTACTACCTGTGATAACTTACGCAGAATTGATGTTTAGTATGCTTGACTCCTCTTGTCTGTTAAGACTACAAGTTGCTTTAAATCATGCTATGCGCTATGTATTTGGTTTGCACAAATTTGATCACTTATCTAGTTATAAAAATGCCGTACTTGGGTGCGATCTACCATCTTACCTTGATGCCAGAAACTGTATTTATCTACATAAGCTGATTCATACAAACACACCTTCCTACTTATATAATAAACTGCAATTTAGTTTATCTAGAAAAAGGAATGTTCTTATAATTCCAAGACATGCTTCATTAAACTCATCGCGTTTGTTTTTCATTAATGCCATCAGACTGTGGAATGCTCTGCCACGCGGAGAGAAGTGACAGTGAGAGGTACCTTTAGGCAATCTGTTCTTAAATACTTTTCTTCCCTCTAATTATTCTCCTCACTTTCTTGAAATTCTTAAAATTCATTAATTTTTATTATATGTTCTGGTAACTCTTTTATGTGCTATTATATATATGTATATATGTAAATTTTAGAGCAAATTATTATCTTTTTAAACTTGCAATGCACCCTTAGTTAAGTTAATTCACGAAAGAGTTGTTATCATATTTATATTGAATGTATTTATGTTGTACTATAAAAGAACTTAGTGCTTACTGTACTAATGTTTTGAATTTTTGAATAAATGAAATGAATAAATGAAACATTTCTTCTCAACACACCCACCAACTATGTGTCAATCTTCTGAGGGTCCCCATACAAGAAACACCAAAACTGTCGATTATAGCTCATACCTCTCCCGTATTGATCACTAGGGGGGAGGGGGGGGGGGAAAGGGGCAAATATATGTGCTGGTCCTATTATTTATTGCCATTCAACAATTATTTTCAACAAATTCATCCCTCATATATCGACTGCCATCTTTATTTTCCAAATACAAAACATAAAAACTGTCGATTATAGTTCATATCTCTCCCGAGTTGAACCCCTAAAAGGGCCCAATATATGAGCTGGTCCTATTATTTTTTGTCTTTCCGAATTTATTCTGAACGCACCTACATTTTATCTGAAGGTTCCCATAAAAAAAATACAAAAACGGCTTGGTAGCTGAATCAGAAATGCATGCATTAACAGTATAAGCCTGTACAAATGTTAACGGTGATGACATTAATAGTGGTGACAATATAACATTACTGATGTTAACATTTTTGACGTTAACATGGCTGACGTTAAAATGACTGACTTTAACATTGCTGATGTTAACATTGCTGACGCTAACATTGCTGACGTTAACATTGCTGACGCTAACATTTCTGACGCGATTTCATAACTTTTATCCCTACCTAAAAGTGCTCAATGCGCCGAAAAAATTATTCACTTAAAAAACATGATTATTTTAAAATCGAGATATTTACAATAAACTGCCTTCAAATCGATATTCAAATCGATCACCGCGAAAGCAAAGTAGTCTAAAGACGTTATGGAGTCGTCACTGTCATTGATGAGGTTCTGGGTTCTATTACTGATGCCGGTCATGATCTTACTTTTTACCTCTCTTAACGTACTTCTGTATATTTTTCTGTATTTATGTTCCATACCAACTCTGTTCGGTGATGATTTTATCCAGAGACCGAAAATAACAGGGAATTTCGAAATTTCAAATCAAAAAGTCAGACGGAAAAAATTTGTCTATTCGATATTTAAACATAGCATTGCCATGCATGTTAGCTAAGGAATAATAATCTTTAAAAATTTTAATTTTTCTGATTTTTATAAAAAAGTCAACAAATAATCGTTATTTTTAGACCGAGTTTATTTTGATCAAAAATAACAGTTCAAATTTGACTTATTTTTTCGAGCAAAAATATAAGTTAAATCTTTAAATAAGTTAAAATTTTAAAATAAGTTAAAATTTATTTGTTAAAAAATTTTTTAAAAAAATTAAAAATTTATTAAATAAAAACATTTATTACTTGGTTGAAAATAACAGTAAAAATGGGACTTAAATTTTTGCAATCAAAAGTAGAAATCAAATTTTAATTGCTTTATTGTCAGACCTTAAATCTTGATGTTAAAATGAAAGAAGTGAAAAGCTTATCATAGAAATATATTGTATATAGAGAACATGGAAGGATGTACACAATGAAAACCATTCCTAAATTTTGGAAGCAATCAAAATTAACAGCTCTATTCTGCTTGTTAACTTAACAAGGAATTGTTAAGGAGCTCTTGTTAATATTATTGTTATCTAATGTAAATGTTCATATTCTAAAATATCATTTACAATTTGAAAGCTCTTAAAAGCTCAAAAGTTCACCACGCGTGGTGAGAATGTGAAACTCACGGCATTCAATCGACAGCTGTTTTTTCGATGAAATTTTATTGTTTACTAGCTTAAACCCGCCGCTTCGCCGGGTTTTCAAAAAGTTTTCATTCAAAAATTGATAGTGGGTAGGCTTGATTTTTCGCTACCAAAACGATTTTTTATTGTTTAAGTAATACTACAAATTATTAACCTTAAGATTGTTATATCATCTGATAGGAAATCGAAAACCTAAATTTTGGATTTAATTTTTTTTACAACAAAAACAACTTTTATCCAATTTTTTGGCATAAACTAAAAATTTTTGAACATTTTTTAAAAAAATTTTTAAAAATATTAATACTTTGGTTTAGTAAAAATTTCAACTTATGTTTGAAGGATATTTTAACAAACAACATTTTTCAAAAAAATTATTGAAATCCATTGCAAACTGACTGAAATATTTGCCTTCAAAGCTAAAAGTGTGAATTTCAAGTCGTTTTTCTCCCATTCTCAGCTTATAATTAATACTAAAAAGATCTGGTACTAAAATTTTTCACAGTTTTCAAACTACATACATGATTTTGGTATCAAATTGAAGGAAATTTAAAAGCGTTTATTGATTTTGTTCTCGTTTAACCGAAGTGCAATTTAATCCATTAGGGCCGAAAGAAAACCATAAAAAACAGACATTTTTAGACTTGAAGCAACATTTTGGTGAAAACTATGTATGCCATTGAGCAGAAATAAGTTATTATTGCATGCTAATTTTACTTTTTTTAAAAAACTGGCACTAAAACTTTTGAAATATTATGCAGTATTTATTGAAAATTCGAGACGCATATGTTTCCATATAGTAACATTGGTTGTTAATGGGTTAAAATAAAGTATCCTATTGCACTCTCTGCTGACCTATAAATATGTGTACAAAATTTTATAAAAATCTGAGTTGTCGTTTAAACGTGATGAGTGAACATAAAAAGTGGCTACAGATTTATTAATAGTATAGATTATATCAGCTAGGCAAATGAAAATGCGAAGAATTTAGTAATCTCAAAGTTTTTCTTTATTTAAAACACAAATTTACATTGTTTTAATAGCCAAACAAAGTTTGAGTGAGCCACGCAAGAGCAGCACCTATTTTATATACAATTTTTGCTGGTAGCACCCTCAACTTTTGGCTGGCATATGTATATTATTATATTTGGGTTTTTTTTCATTGGTATTTAATTGTATTTAGAGTTGGATAGAAATAAAAAAAATTGATAAAGAGATAGATAGAATTAATGAATCATTTTCATTGCGAAGACGTTTTAAATAGCGCCGTCGTTAAATTTTTTCATTTCGTTGATCTTCTTCATTATCAAAACTTAAAAGACGTAAAAATTCTTACATTTTTCACAGTCTTATTTATTTTAATTCAATATTATATTATAATTTATATTATTTTTATTATTTGCACAACAATTCTATAGCTAAACACATAAACGTTGAGATTATGTTGTCGTTGTTAAGATACTTTCTGCAATTAACAAAATTGTAAAGAAAAGAGCTTTTAAATTTTCACCAGAATACGGAACACTTGTTAATATTAACTTGTTAATATTAACTATTTTGTTAATGTGGTGAGCTTTGTTAAGCTGGTAGAATAGGGCTGTAAGTTGTTACTTTACATTGATTTTTCTTTTTTCATTTAAAAAAATGTGCTCTATTTATTATTTTGAAAATTATAACTATTATATTAGTTAATAAAAAATTTGCACTGCCAAGTTTTAAAACTTTTTTTTTTGATTGGAAAAATTTGAACTGTTATATTTGATCGAAAAAACAAAAGTCAAATTTTAACTATTATTTCTTATCGAAAAAATAAAAGTAAAATTTTAACTTTTAGTCGTGATTGAAAATATAAAAGTAAAATTTCAACTGTTATTTTAGATTGAAAGAAAATTGGTCCAAAAATAACGATTACTTGTTGAATTTTTTGAAAAAAGTTTGAAAACTGTTTCGGTCCCTGATTTAATCTATCTTATGGATACCGCTCTAGACCAGTGTCGGGCAAAAAAAACATTCGCACATTCAACATTCACAAAACATTCGTTATTTCAGTTTTGTGCTAGTGCGCGCACATGTGAGAGCGACAGAGACAGAAAGGGTTTACTATGCACGCGTGCATTGGCGCTGCCCCACACTGCTCTAGACTATAATGCCAGATTTTTGTGTTTCAAGCTTTACATGGTCACATCAGCACGCTTTTAGTTTTCTTCATTTGCTTATGTATTTATTCTTTTCAAGAAATTTAAATGAATAGAATTAAAGACTTGAAACGAAATTTAAGCATAACAATGTAGAAGAATGCGAGTTGTTGTAGGTCAAAGTATTAAACTAACCAAGTTTCATAGTTATTTCGATAAATTTAAAACTTCTCCACAAATCTTTCTAACCTAATTGTCCTCTGCTTTCTATACAGCTTTTAAAACTATATTTGTATTCTTTTACGTTTAAAAAATAAATTGCTTAAATTTCTTTAAGATCGCCAATTTAGATCAATATTTAGACATAAAAATGAAAACAAAAACAAAAAAATGAAGCAATTTCTAATTTCCTTTTGTTTTCAGTTTTTCAGAGTTGAGTAAAAGTTCAACTTGTTCTACTTTCAAAGAACTAGCGCCGTTCTTAGTGAACTTAAGTGGCTTAAGTTATGTATTTACCGTAATGCGCATAATTAAACATTATCAAATATGCAACAAGTGGCTTTGGTTAATGAACCGCAGGCACAATACACTTAAAATAATCCCGATAACTTTAATTATATCAAACTTTTCGGTCAAATAGACAACTCTAGTAAGCAAATGATTTATGACTAAAGCTAGATAAATAAGCTTTAAAACCCAGTGAATGGCCCACTTAAGGCTGACCATTAGGCAGCAATCTGGTATTTAGAGCTCACTAATCAATGAACCAGTTAAGTCGAATGTAAAAATGATATGAAGCAGCAGCTGCCGTTACCATTCAAATTCCAATAACCAACAGTCAGCTGCTAATGACTATCATCCTGATCATTTAAATGATGTTCATTTATATGAAGCAAGTGTGCCGCTGTTCAGTCACTCGGCCTTCAAAGTATGCCAACTGGTTGGTTGGATGGCCGCGTCCAATGTGTCAATTACATCCATAAGATTTATGAGCACCTTCAGGTTAATAGTTTTAAAATACCTACTCGTGGTTTTACATCGCTCACTGTTTGTGGCGCCCACCAGGTGTGTTTGGCTAATTATATGCATGCCATGTGGTGGCATTTGTATGAGCTGCCGAACGCAGTCACTAGTACGAGTATGATGATTATTCAAGTGATAAATTGAATATCTTCACCATGATTTTAGCGGAAATACAGCAGTGATCGTGTTGCTGTGCATTGCGATCGGCTTTGAAATATTTCCTGTGTTCTTCTAGTACACTCTCGGTTACGCGTTCTCTATTATGTGTATGTTTTTTTTTTCTTTTGTACAGCGAAAGAACTGTATTGCGATCGCTAGATCAGCAACGCAGATCAGCAAAACCAGTATCATCGCCCCAGCTAGAACGAGCAGTAGGAGTTGTTTTCTTGCACAAATGCAATAAATTGAATTGACAAATTATGAATTTAAACGCCGCCTAGCAATGATCAGTATGCATCCGGACACATGATCGTTTGCCGATTGCACTTACATTGGCGACTAATCATCGTTTTGTTGTGGTTTAATTGTTGTTGCCAGCGTGCCAACTAGTAGCTTTAAACGGCCTCTGATCTGCTTGCTGTTCATTGTTGTTTGCCACCAACAGCAACGGTCGTTGATCGCTTAGTACAAACGTTCGGTCGTTGATCGTTGTTTCCAACTGTTGTACCTAGTATTGTCGTTGTTGTTGTTTGTGCTGTTGTTGGAACGGATATTATAAGTGTTCCTGCCTGCCTGCCTGCTTGGCGTTGTGCACATTGTACATTGTACAAACCTGCCGTTACACTAGATGGCCTTTAGTTTAGTCTCGGCCAAGTCGAGCGATCGTGTCCAGATCCATTCAGTTCGATCAACATGCTGTTTTAATTCTGATTTTAATGTTAACTTTTTACAGTGTTGCTAGCAATAGCGTTGATCTTGTACATGACGCCGTGATTGCCGCAGTGATCATGCCAGCGATGATGTTGATAATGATAATGATCTTGCTGCGTTATATTGTGCTGCACTTAAGTGCTGCGCCGCGATTGTCTTTCTTTTGTTTTTTTTTTGCTGATGATGGTTCTTATCGTTGAGTTTGAATGCGATTACAATTCATTAGCAGCGCCAGCAGCTGCATGTTGTTGCAGCCTTTAATTGCTGATAGTTTGTTGGTGGTACGCTAATAAATATTGGTGCTGCATTAAGTTCTATGCTAAGAATTCTTAAATTCTTATTGAGGCACTTAAACTAAACTAAGGCAATATTTGTTTTGAATTCTAAATCTGGGTCATTAAGTTTGGTGTAAGACTTGAGTGGAACTTTTTCGTAAGAAAAAAAAATCTACCACCGTTTTTTAAAATATACCACTAATTTTAGACTCAATCTACCACTTAAAAATTTTTAAGTGACAACACTGACCATCATCCCCTATCTATTAATAGATTATTGTGATCTGCAACAACATAGCTTCAGTTACAATTAATATTGAATCAATGACTCAGCGTAACAAAGGTTTTTGGGTCGGTAGTGTGTAGAACTATGAATCGATTGGGTACAAGTTCGATCCTCACGGCGGTCAAAAAAATATTTTTTGTTTGCTTTTAGTTGATGTGCATGCGTTTGTGTTATTGTTGGTACATGTTTTTTTTTTTTTTTGTTTTTTTTTTTACTTTTGCCAAATAGCCAATACACAAACCTTTTAATAGATAATTAGATTATTGTGATCTGCTGCAACACAGTTTTAGTTATGCTTAATATTGAATCAACAACTTTATTGATACCTACGGCGTATCGAAGAAATGTTTTTAATATATTATATTACATTTTCTTGTAATAGACGCAAGCAAAAAAGAAACAATTATTTTTAAGAGAACGGTGTCGGACAAAAAGTGTCGTTTTTGAAATTTCACTCAAGCAAATCACAAAACGAGGTGTATAAAGTTTCACTTGAAAAAAAAAACAAAATAAAGACTACTGCTGCTTTTACTTTAAATACTGTTATCTCTTAGAATTGATTAAGGTTTTTTGCCAAATATTGAAAACGAAAAATCACCCAAACAAAAAAATAAACAAAAAGGGGGAAATCACCCAAAAACAAAAAGTACAACTCCTCCCAAAATATTTAAGGGGGGACATGACATTGGCAGTTTTTCGAAATTGACTTTTTTTTAATAATTTTGTATTTTAGTAAATATTCTTAAGATTCTAAGAAAAAAAAATTTCATTTAAAAATTCCTACGGGTTCAAATGTTACAGCCGGATTAGTGAGAGTGCATTTTTAATTTTTGCGCTACCTACGTACGGCAGCTGGTATATACTTGTTTTACTTGCTACCTGACTTTTGGTGGTTGTTATTTCGTACCTACTTGAAGGGTGGGTTTTTTTTTGTGTTTTTGAATTTCTTTCTATTTCTTTATATTTATAACTTATAAAGTGGACTTTTTATTTTATATGCTCAGTTATTTGGCATCTTTTGCAGCGTGAAGTCGTGGTTTTTTTGTGAAAAATTGAAAAATGAAGCGTCGTTCTTTAGATCGAAAAGGCAAAAGAGGTTTTTTACACAAAATAATTACATCAAGAAAACCTATTTCAACAGAAGAAATGGAATCTGAGGTGGAGTTCACTAGTACATCTGCTAAAAAACTTCATGGAGAAAATGATGCAAATCGTTTGAAATGCGCCAGAGTGAAGGCATATGAAGCTTCAAAAGAAGCCCGAATTGCTAAACGATTGTAAAAAACTATAAGAAACAGCACAACACAAGATAACGAAGGCATACAGTACGAAGCAGGCATGGCAGATTGAAGGTAACCTTTTTTTCTTTGTTCACAAACTTTGAACGCGTTTATCTCGAAACCATGTTTTTCGTACTGGTTGCGGCACTAACGGGTTCATTTTTTGACGAATTTTTTTTTTGTATGTTTTTAAACTTGATTCGCTATCGTATGTCACCGTAACATCACCAAAAATTTAATAAAAATTTTAAAAAAAGGCTCGTGTCATACGATAACCAATTTTGTTAAGATTTAAAAAAGTAATTTTTTTTCCAGATCGGACAATTTTTGTAACTCCCAGCGCTGCAACCACGAGGCCCCGTTTTTTTCTCTGCCACCAGTTTGGAGCTCTATAAAACCATGTTGGAGTGAAAAATATATTTTTTTGAATTTTTTTTCTTGTAATTTGGAAAATTGTTTATTTTTGACTGAGTTATGAATTTTTAAACAAAGGTCTGTTTTCTCTGCCGCGAATGTCATGTCCCTCCTTAAGTGAGTTTTCATATGAATCGATTTGACAATCTGCATAATTGATTGGTATTCCCGAAAAAGTAAAAAGGTCAGTTAGAAAAAAATTAATGTATCTCCTATGCAGCACAATTATTTAAAAGAAAGAAACAAGCATCTTAGAAAACGTTAAAGCTTATATATAATAAAGATTTCAGCCAATCTCAATACAACAGTTAGTTATGCAAATAAGATATTTATTCGCAACAACAAGACTGCCTGTCATCGTAACTATTTGCTATTGTTTTCAAGTTGTATCTGCGGCCGTTATTTATTATGTATCTGTAGCAGTGGGTCAGAACGTTTGACGTAACTACTGTGGCCAACAGTAACAGCAACAACAAACTGCAAACAATCGAGCATCTAATCAAGCATCAAAACAGAATCATAGCTTAGTTTTGTATTGAGCAAAAGTATCTATCACAACTTAGACTATGACAAACTAACTAAAAGATACAAAAGAGTATTTTGGCTATATTAACTTTGAAAGAACTTTTGTTTGTAGCTTTTTGCGTAACAATTCTTTCGGAGAATTTATTGGAAAAAAAAATTTCTTTAAACAAATGCTACAACGATGAAAAATAGAATTGGCAAATTTTTGACGGATATAACGCTGCTTAATGGCTGTTCTTTCATATTCTCTACATAATTAATTGCAACACAAACATTGTGACTGTAACTGTAAAATGTTTTTATTGCAGGTAGTTGACACTATGCACAAAATTTCAAGTTTATATTTTGAAAATTTGTTTTTTACCGCAGGCATGATCTTTTAATTATCGCTAGGCAGATGTATGGCAACATGTTAAAAAAATTTATAGACTGTAAAGTGCTCACCGTTACAGGAAGTAGTTGAATTTTAGGTGATGAAGTAATAAAAACTTGTTGCTTGTAATGAAGATACTACATTGCAAGAAATTTTTTTGGAGACTAAAATTTGTAAGTTAAATTAGTTAAGTTAAGTTAAGTTAAGTTAAGTTAAGTTGAGTTAAGTTGAGTTAAGTTGAGTTGAGTTGAGTTGAGTTGAGTTGAGTTGAGTTGAGTTGAGTTGAGTTGAGTTGAGTTGAGTTGAGTTGAGTTGAGTTGAGTTGAGTTGAGTTGAGTTGAGTTGAGTTGAGTTGAGTTGAGTTGAGTTGAGTTGAGTTGAGTTGAGTTGAGTTGAGTTGAGTTGAGTTGAGTTGAGTTGAGTTGAGTTGAGTTGAGTTGAGTTGAGTTGAGTTGAGTTGAGTTGAGTTGAGTTGAGTTGAGTTGAGTTGAGTTGAGTTGAGTTGAGTTGAGTTGAGTTAACTCAAAAATAAGCTTTATTTTGTCAGTAAAATTTATTTTAACTGAAAATTTATTTTTATTTTTACTTTATTTTGCCATCAATGAGATTTGTAACGTTTCATTATAACTATTAAATCTGATTTTTGTACAAAACTCGCAACAGCTGCAGTCTTTGGTTAAAATGAAGTAAGACTCTATAAATAAAAGTTAACTTTGAAATTTCTGTAGACATTACTTGGTAAGTGGATGAAATATTTAAAGCTTCAAGCTTTTGAGTTTATTCCAAACAAGTGTTGTATTTTTTCAAAGTGTATTTATTTTAAGGTACAACTATTAAAAGCATTTCCATGAACCATGCCATGATTTGGGCAATTTTGAACGGCTTTTAATTATGACAAAGACATTTCAACACGAACTCAGCGTTGACTATATGACTGTGTCCGACCAGCTTATGATTGACAATTCATGATATGACAAGCAGTTGAAGTGAGAGCTAATGTCCAGTAATAGTTAAAAATTTTAATTAAGCAAAATGACGCAGCCACATTTCGAAGCTAGAATTTTGTAAGTTCTTTGTTTTTTCTCTCTCTCTCTCTCTCTCTCTTTCTTTTTGACTTTTTTACTGGCTCACTTTAACACTTAGTCAGTTTTCATTCCAAAGCAGCACACGGTGTCATGCTTTGTCATCATGGACACTTGACGTTGTCATGTCAATGATGCATAAAATGACGCTACTGTTCGTGGTCTACTTTGTCGATTTTGCTTTTAACTCTTTTATGTAATCATTTTGTTTGTTTTGTCTGGAATGTGTTTTGTTTTTTATCTTTTTTTTTGTTTTATTGTTTGCTTAGCTAATTTTATGGACAAATTTGTTTTAATTGGTTTACGTATCGCTCCTAAACTTAATGCCATTGTAGCTTGAGTTCTGCCATTTTTGTTTGTTGTCTGAAATTTGGTCAATACGGTATTAGCAATAATTTATGTAAAATTGTTTATATTAAAAAGCTCTTATATTAAAACGCTCTTAAATTTAACCATATTATTAAATTATATTAAATTATAACCACCACCACCACCACTAATGACTGACTACTAACCTACATTCTCTCGTAGATATAATTTCTCAGCGTGGTTTCTGACTCAGCCAGCATGTCGTCATTTACAGAATGCAGTGAAAAACCCTGAAACCCCAAACAGATGTCATTCTTGCTATTGATATCAAGCTCGTCATTAATCTAGTCATCCATCAAACCAGCATCATCATATTTTTTTTTTTTTTCTTTTCTAGCCCATTTCGTTTGCAATCAAATATCTCTGCTGCATTTTCCCACTTTTGTCCTAATTTTCTTTGATCCTCCATCTTCATCCTCCATTACTACTTTACTGTCTGTTGATTATATTTAATTCATGACCTATTCACCGGTTTTTTTCGCGCTGTTTCGTGTTTTATTTTTATTTTGTTTTTTTTTGTATTTTTTATTATTTTCATTTAACAATGGTTAACCGCAACATTTTTTCCTCGTTGGTCGTAATGTGAGCACAAAAATTGCAAATTTTTGCATTTTAATTCATTTGATTCCCACCATTTCACCATTTCACATCTCAAAGAAAGCAACTTTGAGTTAGTTCAGTCAGTCAGCATGGATGGCATCCAGTCACCACTTTTCCACTATGTCAGCCATTAGGTCGATCAGTGTCAAGTCTAGAGTTATCTGCTAGAAATGCGTTTAGTACCGTCAAGTATGGCTCATTATGTTGATTATGATGTTTGCATTGCACCGACGCCATAGCAATTGCTGACTGCTTGTCACATTTGGTGATTGTCTGTTAGGGTTGCCATGGCATTGCAGTTATATTGCAGTATAATTTTATTTTAGTGGCAAATTTCAAGTCATCTTGATTTTCGGCTTTAACTTTGCGAATTACTAATTTTACACAATAGTTTACTTTGAATATCTAAGTCTATATGTATCTAAGACTATACCATGGATGATCTGTGCTTAAGAGTATAGGGGACTGAGAGAACCAATAAAATACCACTCAAAAATAATTTATTTAAAAAAATTGTTCCCATTGCTCTTCCCAATGAGAAGATATTAGTAAAAATCTATGTCAGACACCCATAGCAACTGTCAGTACTACTTGTATCTTGTATATTGGCTCTTATCCTAAAAATAGTGTCTTTGACCGGTTGACTTATTTTCGGCGCTTTTATTGGCAAAAATTTTACATATCATGCAATAACAATAGAGTTAAGCTACTACAGATTTTCCCTATTTTCTCAGCATTAACCTATTTAAAGCGGCGACCCACAAATAATTATAATAAAACTGGTATAGATACCAGTGACACCAAATAAGGTAATGTGTGGCGAACTGTACCCACCAAAGAAAGGGTTGAACCATGCACAGATAAGGAGCTAATTACAGAATTGCTTTAATTTTCTTTTGAGTTGACCTTTCGATAAAATAATACAATTGTTAACAAAGATCCTAATGCGGCTTAAAGGAGCAGTTAATATATAATTTATTCTACTAAATGGCATATATATTAAATTTGTTAGCTGTTCTACTGCTTCTAGAGTTAAAGTTAGAGTTAGAGTTAAATTTATGAGAGTAAACAGTTCTGCAGAATCATGTACATTGGTTATGAGTTCCTCTTAAGCCTCTTAGAGTAACTAAACAAAACGTTTTGGGATTCGATCAACATGCACATTGTACCTTGGGAACCAAACTTGACTTGCATACACCAAGAAAAAAGCTTATGCAAAACTAACAAAAAACCTAGTATAATTTATAAACTGACTTTGATAGTTTTCAGCCTCCCATGTTCTTTATCAAATCACCTAAGTTTAACATGCAAACTTGCCAATTTTTATTTGTGCGATAAATTAACTAAGTATTTGTAATGTAAGTATTTTGTACATTATAGCTTCGACAGATTATATTAGCGTGCTTGCCTAATCTGCAGAACATAATGTTCAAGTTTTCAGCAAAAATCTTAGTTTAACTATGAAAGTTAAATAGAAAAGTAAATATACAGGGAGATGTATAAAATATACAGCTACTTAGGTAAAATACTGAATATGGCTTGTGTACAAAATTACCCACAGAAAAGTATAAAATAAACGCGTACTAAAAAAAAAAATGCTTTATTTTAATTAAATCGAAATAAGAATTTGGTTGATAAAAAATAAATTTAAATAAGTAGAGAAAATTATGCATTTAGATCGCTTATGAGTGTAGCAATAGTTGGATATTGTTGTTCTAATTAGTTTACAATTTCAATAACACTATATATATTTTTTAAGTTTTTAAGGTCATTTTTAGAATTTTTTTTTTGTCTAATTGTTCCACTTTTATTTCAAATTCACTCCATCTTGTTAGTCTGATTTTCAGATGTAGAGATGGCTTGCTCAGCTTAAATTTAGGCAGATTTGGTAAAAATACTTTTAATGATTTTAATTGTGCAACTTGCAAGAATATGAAAATACACATTAACTTTTGGGTATTTACCCGATATTTTCAAACATTAGATCCATTCGATTTTGGTAAAATAACACTAACGTAGATGCTAAGTTTACGAAGTTTTGAAATGTAAAATTATTGGCTTCTATATAAATATCTAACGATTTGTTTAAAATATAGACAATTGGTAATTTTATCAATAAAACCTTTTTGTAAATTATTTCTATTATATGTTTATAAATTGGCTTGAGTGAATCAACTTTTTTTTATTGGGTTTTGAAGTATGTGCTTTCAAAGCAATGTATTCAACAATACATTGCTTGGGTGAATAAACATAAGTTTATAATTTCTATACAATAATATTTACCTAAGCCGACTTAGGTGATTTACCTATTGCTTTTTTCTCAGTGAAGACGCACAATGCATACTACAATGTTATAGCTGTAATCATGCTACTCGTATTAAATTCTTTGCGTTTTATAAATCCAAGTATTTAAGATGCTTTTTTACACATACATATAATCAATATGAATATTAGACGTTAGTATCCATGTTTTTATATTATAAACGAAATAAAGAGAAATTTTTTATTAAAATAATTGTGCTAGTTTTAATAAAATCAATTTCAAGGAACTAAAATTAAATATTTGAATGCTGGCAACTCCATTTAGAGGCACTTATTAATATGCAAGCAGCTGAGCGTCACACGATTTGTGTTAATTTAACTGAATTTTCCACAAAATTAAACATGATGAAAACCACGAAGCATCTATGCAATAAATTATGAAAAAAAAACTCCTAATAAAACTGCTAATAAAAAAATGCACAGATTTTTTTAATGAGAAAATAAATTTTATTGCAGCAATTTTAGCATTTTTATGGTTTTGCTGTGGTTAGTACAGCTAAGTAAGTGTTGACTTCTATCTCAAACATGACAATGGATCAAGTTTTTATAATTCATATAAGTATTGCTATAGTAAAATCGAAAGAAAAAACTTAATGTAGCAGCTGTTAAAAAAATCTAATTCTCTTATAGGCATGTTAAGCGTTTGAAATATTAAGTATATTTCAGATAAGAGATACTTAAGGCTATTATAAATATTTAAATGGTATCAACTAAGTTCACGTTCCGCAATATTTTTCAATTTTTGAAGCAAAATATTGATAAAACCTACTGTTTAACCCATTTAAGTTTGCTGGTCGATTTTTCTACCATTAACTTTTAAATTAATTTCTGAAAAAAATATTCAAAATTTTTCAAACTCTTTAGAAATAACACGATTTTCTTAAATGTAAATTCAGAAAAATAATAAATTTACCTATTTAGGTACAAGAAAAAAAAATGTATGTAAATTTATGTAAAAAAATATTTATGTGAGCATGCAACCAAAAGACTAAAATACGAGAACTAGTCGGTTTTGGAAAACTCTAGTAAATAAAACTATGCGTTACCTGCATACTAAAATTGGTGATGCTTTTTATATCTTTTTTCATAAAATATTTCATTCAATAATAATTAATACATTTCGTTTGGAATTTTAGAATTTTTGTATACACATTGGCCATTTCGTCTCTGATTTTTCTCATACGAAAATGTGAGATTTTCTTCTTAGATTTTGCTTTTTTCTGACTTAATCAAATAAGTGACAAAATCCAAAAATAAATATTCATTTTATCCGGCATGTAACTGATATTTTGGCATATATTTTATCTTTGTAAATTGAATATTTAAGGCTGTAGTTATACTCCAAAAAGTGATCAAAAACGTTGCATGTTTGCATGCAAACCGCTCAGAAAGACATAACTCTAAGTCAAAAAAGTCAGTGGGTGGGACTACCGTTCGAAGTTAAAACTTATAGCTAGGAAATAACAATTTTTTTTTTGTTATTTTAAGATTTATTGTAATCATTCATATTTCAATCATTTTATTCTAAGTAATCTAAAAAAAGCATACAATGGTAACTTATGACTTATGGTAACTTAAGAAAAAAAATGTTTTATTGAAATTTCTGTAAGTAGTGTATAAAAACCACATAGATTGTCGTTTGATATTTAGTAATACTGAGTTATCGATGATTGGATCATAGTCAAACCTAATGCTTCATTCAAAAATTTAATTATATTTAGATTTTTATCATCTGCAAAGTTAATATTGAAATCTCTACTTAGTATCATAGGTACATCGCCAAATTTTTCGGTAAATATTTTTTTCCGAGTATTAAGCAAAAACAGTGCTAACGTTAACAATGATGACATTAACAATAGTGACGATATAACATTGCTGACGTTAACATTGCTGGTATTTAACATTGATGACGTTAACGGTGCTCACGCGAACTCATAATTTTTACCCCTACCGAAAAGTGTTCAACGCGCCTATAGAAATTTTTACTTCAAAAATGTTAGAAAAATATTGATATTGTTAATGAATATTAATAATGATTTAAAACAAATATCATATAAAAAACCAACAAAAAAAAACGACCAAAATTAAAACCGAACTTCTTTTATACTCCTTTAAAAACTATTTAATTTTTGCCTGTACCGGGTATTGTGGTATAGTCTGCATTGTTTAAATGCTATGCATGCTCATAAAAAGCATATTTTTACATTATACATTTTCGGCTACTTTTCTCGCAGTTCAGTGAAAGCTTAATAATAAACACTGCTCTACAAAATAGACAAAAATTTTTATTCCAAGCAAAGCACTATTTTTTCTAAAGTAATTCAGCCCGCTGATTCCGAAAATTGAAACAATTTGAAAATCAATAATTTTTGAGATTACCTGAGAAACCTGTGTTTTAAGATATGTTTCAAAAATATATTTCAAGTTTTTTTTTTCATTTTTATTGATAGACGAGATATCAAAGCTTAGATACAAAATGAATTTTAAAATATTATTTTAGTTAATTTTATTATTTTTCTTACTTTTTGATATCTATTGAAAATTTTGCAAAAATTTGTTTTGTTTTTATTATGTGAAGTCCAAAACTTAGATTACACCTCAGAAAAGAAATAAAAAAAACTTAGAAAATAAATTTAAATACTCTACAGTTGGTATTTAAATACAGTGGCGGGCATATATGCCCACTATGGCTGGATCTGGTTAATGTCTTCAGAGAGACAAAGTTTTCGATTACTTTTTCAAGCATTTGTGGTCGTATGTTTTCAATAACAGGAATAATATTGTATGTTGCTGGTTTGTCAGAGTGCGACTGTAAGCGACTGTAAGCGACTGTAAGCGACTGTAAGCGACTTTAAGCGACTTTAAGTATCAACAAAAAAAAAAAATAATCAAGAGGCGTCAAATAGCAAGATCTGGTGCATCTCACCACGGTTACAGCTTTTCGATAATCTCATGCAAATTATCTTTGCTTCAAATGCTGCAAGTTTGTTTGTTCATATAGCGCCAAAAATGAGCCTTATCGGTGAACCAAATTTTTCGATAAAACATCGGCTCCAATGCTAATTGAATTTCGAAACATATGCAAGTCTTGCACGTGCTAGATCTTGTAAGCTTTCAGACCATAAGGTGAACGAACAAATAGCTAGTTTGCAATCTGACAATTGGTTTGACAAATATAACTGTCTGAAGTTAGAACTGGTCTTAAAAAATACCCTTCATATTTCAGCTTAAGTTATTCGATAGGTTTGAACAGCACTATTATGTAGATTTCAAAGCTAAAAGCGACTGAAGTATGACATTGGTATAAGATGGTCTCAAATTTTGTGTCCCATTTTTTCTACTAATGCTCAAGCCTTCTCATTTCACTTTCTTTCGTTGGTCCCTATCGGCTACAGTTGTACACTGGTCAAAAATTCATAAACCGTAAATAAACTTAAAGTCTCAAAGGGGATTTAAATTAACCAAAATAATGATCAATAACTAATATTGGTGGTATTTATCCATAGTCATACCGTTCGGAAAAAAAAAAAACAATAATGTGGCATATGTTTTTCATCTAATTTAAGGTAGCAGAGCTCGAATCCGCGGTTAGTTTTTTTTATAAATGTCAACAGTTTTTTTTTAATATAAGTTCCGTTTTCAAGAAAATATGTCCAATTTTCAAACTTTTTTCATTTAATCATATTTCAATTTCTATTTCAATTTATTAACTAATAAAGTTCACATGTAAGACAGAGTCTTTTAAATGCAGTAAGAACAACATAATAACAACGAGTTATAAACAACTGATAAATAAATATAGCTTAAAACAAATAGTAATTTAGGATTAACAAATAAAAAATTTAATTAAAAAGTAATACAAAATATTATAATCAACAAGTGACCTAACATCAAATCATAAGAAATCAAAAAGATTAGCTATAAATCATTCTTATTCTAAAAGATGAAGAAAAGGATAGTATTAAGAAAAGTGTTGTAAAATTTCATACTTAAAGTTGCGGTTATTTTTAATGCATTTTATTCTTAAGGGCAGCGAGTTCTAAATTCTGACGGCGTTAACAAAAAAGAGTCTGTTGGAGTTTAAAAAATTATATAATAGTATTATCAGGTTCATATTTTTGGTTGATCTACAAAATTGTAGCTTCTCAAAAAGGTATTTAGGTGTCTTTGTGTATAATAATTTATGTAAAGATATACAGTTCCTAGCATCAAGATAGTTGAAAATATTGCAACCGAGTATTTTACTGCTCAAGTGGCTGATGCGGTCGAATTTTCGAAGGCCAAATACATATCTTGTGGCGTTATTAAAAGCTTGTTGCAGCTTAAGCTTGAACCTGGAATCGAGTTTGCTATAGACAACATCTGAGTAAGAAATGAGAGGCATATATTTTTTTTATAGTCCTTTTTTAACTGAATTATTTTTTTATGTCAACTGGGTACAGGTGGAAACGTCATGTTTTAGTGTAAACATTACAGAATACTGTATTGATCATTATTTCAGGTAGTTCGGTGATACATTTGAGAAATTAATAATTTTACTTTAAATTAAAAAAAAAATATTTCTGTGCTAATCATGTATTTATATCTTCTGCTTTAGCTGGGATAAAAAAAAACGAAAAATTTCAGCCCTTGAAAGAGCTTTGACCGAGCTTCTTTGATCAATTGTGTTGTGTGTGTTGTGAAATGTTTGAACACAAAGGATGGAGTACTGGACCTACATGTTCTATGCCGACTCCGAACGGCTTATGTTCTCAAGAAGCTTTTCATGGCAGTTTTTACTCTCAGAGGTTTGCCATTGTTTACAGAGAGGGGACGGCTGAACAGAAAAATTCCTGTGATATCTACTACAGCGGCCATGCGGAGAAGCACGAGTTTGGGTGCGTATTTGTAGTTGGCAAGAGATTACAGAATCACGTCCTGCGATTCACTCCTCTGAACGAACGCCTTGCTATAATCCGCATCAAGGCTAAATTCTTTCATATAAGCCTAATATGTGCGCACGTTCCGACAGAGGACAAGGACGATGAGATCAAAGATACTTTCTACGAGCGCCTTGAAGACGCTTACGAGCGCTGCCCCCGTCACGACATAAAAATTGTGCTTGGTGACTTCAACGCCAAGGTGGGCAAGGAAAACATCTTTGGTCCAACAGTCGGAAAGTTCAGCCTACACGACAACACATCCGATAACAGAATGAGGCTAATTGACTTCGCCGCAGCACGAAACATGGTTATTAGTAGCACTACATTCAAGCATCTCAATATTCATAAGGCCACCTGGTTGTCCCCTGACCCAAAAACGCGCAACCAAATTGATCACGTTTTGATTGACGGAAGGCATTCTTCCAGTGTATTAGATGTACGCACGATCCGTGGTGCTAACATAGACTCGGATCATTATCTTGTCGCAGCTAAGATCCGTACACGTCTGTGCGCTGCAAAGAATACGCGCAATCCTACACAGAGAAAGCTAGACGCCGACAAGCTGCAATCAAAACGGACAGCCGAAGCCTTTGCCACTCGACCCTCACTCCTGCTTCAAGAAAGCACTCCTCTGATCGACGATATATGCGCGCAGTCTGCACACATCTTCCACTCTCTGCGTATGGCTGCCGAAGAGGTTATTGGCTACCACCGTCCCCGCCGAAACCAGTGGCACGACCAAGAATGTCGCGACGCCACTGCAGAGAAAAACGCCGCCTACAAAGCCACCCTGCAGTCGGTTGTAACGCGTGCTGCTAAGGAGCGATACAGAGAGAAGAAGAGGGACGAAAAACGCCTTTTCAGGCGGGAAAAACGAGAGGCAGAAAAGCGTGAGTGTGAGAAGATTGAGATGTATGGTGACAGGAACGAGGCCCGAACATTTTTCGAAAGAATAAGACGCCTGGCCGATGGGTCTAAAACCAGGGCCTCTTTCTGCAAGGATGAAAACGGGAATCTAGTGACAGATATCCAGAGTACACTGACGTTATGGAGGGAACACTTCTCTAGTCTTCTGAATGGCGATGACGACAAAAATCCCTCCAATAGAGAGGATATCCCGGAAACAACAATTATGGATGACAGCGTCAGTGACACTGAAGTTCCGCTCCCGACTATAATGGAGTCTTGACAGCAATAACACGGCTTAGGAACAACAAAGCCGCGGGAGCCGATGGTCTACCCGCTGAGCTGTTTAAGAACGGAGGCGAAGCTCTATTTAAATGCATTCACGAGCTTCTATGCAGAATATGGTTGGAAGAATGCATTCCAAACGATTGGAACCTCAGTGTACTCTGCCCAATCGACAAGAAAGGCGATCAAACTATTTGCGCCAACTACCGTGAGATAAGCCTCCTATATATCGCCTATAAGGTTCTGTCTAGCGTATAATGTGAAAGACTGAAGCCCATCGTAAACCAACTGATTGGGCCTTATCAGTGTGGCATCAGACTTAGAAAATCTACCACCGACCAGATATTCACGCTACGACAAATCTTGGAAAAGACCATAGAGAAGTCAATCGACACCCACCACCTTTTTGTCGACTATAAAGCCGCTTTCGACAGTCCAATAAGGAATCAACTATACTCCACCATGTCTGAATTTGGTATACCTGCAAAATTAATCCGTCTATGCAGAATGACACTGAGCAACACCAGCAGTGCAGTAAAAATCGGGAAGGACCTCTCCCCCCCATTTGTTACTAAACGAGGTTTCAGACAAGGTGATTCTTTATCGTGCGACTTTTTTAACCTAATTATGGAGAAGATCATTAGAGCTGCTGATCTGAGACAAAGCGGCACAATATTCTATAAGAGTGTTATGCTGCTGGCGTATGCCGATGATATTGATATCATTGGCCACAACACACGCGAAGTCAGTGCAGCATTCTCCAAATTAGAAAAAGAGTCGAGTCGCATGGGTCTTGCAGTAAACGCAGATAAGACGAAATATCTGGTGTCAACAAACAAACAGTCCCAGCGTATTGGCACCCACGTTACTGTTGACAACACCTCCTTCGAGGTTGTGAAGGACTTCGTCTACCTCGGTTCCAGCATTAACTCCACCAACGATATCAGTAGAGAGATAAAACGAAGGATAACTCTTGCCAACAGGTGTTACTTTGGGCTAAGTAGGCAATTGAGAAGCAGAGCCCTCTCTCGACGAACAAAAGTCACGCTCTATAAGTCACTAATCATGCCCGTCCTGTTATATGCAGCACAAACCTGGACGTTGAGCAGCTCTGATGAAAAGATTTTAGGAGCGTCCGAGAGAAAGATCCTTCGTAAAATCTACGGACCAATCTGCGTCAATGGCGAGTACCGAATACGATGGAACGATGAGCTGTATGAGCTATACGCCGACATCGACATAGTAAAGCGCATAAAAATCGAGCGGCTTCGCTGGCTAGGTCATGTTGAGCGGATGGAAGACGACGCTCCAGCGAAGAAAATATTTATAATATTTTTTTTTTTTACTTTTCATAAAGTTTAATTATCCTAAAAGAGATATCTAAACTTAATTTTATTTTTTGACCACTTTCATTTAATTTTTATATTAATTTTAGACCTGTGTGCGTTGCTTACAATTAATCAAATAAAGCCTTGCAAACTAAAAACATCCTTTCATGCTACAACAAAACTAAAACATAATAAGCACAAACGAAATTGCGTTTTCAAATCTACTTTTATCTCTCATTTTCGAATTTATAACTAAATATGTAGTAATAAAAACCAGGCTATTTCAAGAGCTCAAATTTAAATTCCTTAGATTTTTTTGGTTCTCACGAATGCGCTGTTATATATACATAAAAAAAAAAACAACATTTAAACATAATGCTTCAAAAAATGTACATCTTTATAAATAAGTCTTCAGAGAAAATCGTGCTTAAAGAAAAGTTCTCTGACTTTTTCTTATTAATTGGCGGTTTTACTATTTATATACTTAACAGTTTTTTTAAGTCTTTCTTGCTTATTAAGTGTGCTTTTGTATCTGTGAGTTTCTGTTTAAATTCCACTTAAATTCCTCTATTTTGGCTAATTATTTTTTGATACAAAAATTGTACTAGACAAGTAGAGGAAAAAAAAGAGTGGCTAATAAAGTTTTTTTTATAGTTGATGCCGTAATTTTATGAAAGTGTTTTTCTTCACTTTTTTTCTATCTTTCTTTGTACATCGTTTTTGGTTGCTTTTTTATTCTGTTAATTTATTGTTTTCTTTTTATTAAAATTTTTTCTTTTATGACGTTCTTTTATCTTTCAACATTAAAGCCTTAAATATTATTTTTTTTTTCACGCAATGTAGGTGAGTACTTAACTATTTTTTTTCCTCTTTTTTAATAACGTACCCACGTTCCTAATTATGTACTCTAGTGTCTATTATATTCTTGGCTTTGTTGTTTTTTGATGATTATAGTTGTTTTGATGGGTCGCTGTGGTTGTTGTGGTGTTGTTTTTGTTGTTATTGTTATTGCTGCTGCAACTTGGCATTGTTGTAATCTTGAAATGAGGTGCTAAGTTTAACATAAAAATCGCTAACTACCTCAAGTTGGTTCTGCATGGCTGGCTGAATGGCTTACTTTAAATGCATCTGGTGCGTGATGTTTTTTTATCGTTTTTACAGGTTATACTTTAGAAAAGTTAAAAGTAAATCGTTTTTTTACTAGTATACATTTTTTTCTTTTTAATTTTTAAAATGAAAACATAAATCCTTATCTATGGTCTTTTAAAAAAGCTGTTTCATGTCTAAAACATTATATTTTTTTCATGAAATTAGATACAATTCTATAATTCTTTTTGAAATTGGAAAACTATTGTTATAAATTATTTTCTTAAAATACCAAACTTTCCATAAATTTTTTGTATTCATAAATATTAGTGAACTTGAAATTGTACAGCTATCTGTTTAGAAGTCATTTATCACTCGGATGTTTTTTTCCCCTGAGAAAAAGTTTGATGTATCCATTCCCTCACGAGAATAGGGGGACATTGAATACCTACGAAATCTACACTTATAGATCAAAATAAGATGAGTGTACTGTGACACCTTATTAAACACTATTCTAGCTTTCCTAGATTTTTTTTTTGTAGACTTAACCAGCACTCAGGGGATGCCCCCCTATAAGTGCGAAATCATTGTGTTGATTCGGAAGACGGGTGATAGTTAGTTGGAGGGTGGATGCAGGAAAATGCTGAATTCTCGGACATAGAGATTTTTTAGGACACTACAAAGTAGATAAACTCACTCGCATCGATTCCACCAAACACTTTTCGACGGATAAGGAAAGTACTGATAAATCTCTAATGACATGTACATTACTCACAAATGAACTATCCTAAAAAACGAGTGGTGGCCAACGGAAAGTAAGTGCAATACAGCGCATGATTTCTAGCCAACACTTACATTAAACGCTATAAAGAACTGTTCTCCCTGAGAAAGGATCAAATCATTACTATGATAGATATTTTAACCAGACATTGCTAATAGTTAACTACGCCTGAAGAACAAACCATTCTCCTTAACAATTTTCGCAGAAGTTGCAGAGATAAAGTGGAAAACGAATCCATATGACGTCATCTCTACTAAATACTTACTACTGAGGTCGCGCCTACAACCGTAGGTCGGTTTTCGCCTGGTGTAAGAAATTGCGCCAGCCATTTCTGTTTTGCGCTTGCTGGCGCGGTAGTCGTCATCAGATTTGGGAATAATTTTTCTCATATATCTTATGTAACTTTTCATTGAAATGATTTTTTTACGTGGTGGGCTTCAAACCCGTCGCATAACCTATTTAAGGCTAGGTGACCCGCCGCTCAAATTAGCCGTCAAACTGACGGAACAGGAATAGGAATAGGAATAGGAATAGGAATAGGAATAGGAATAGGAATAGGAATAGGAATAGGAATAGGAATAGGAATAGGAATAGGAATAGGAATAGGAATAGGAATAGGAATAGGAATAGGAATAGGAATAGGAATAGGAATAGGAATAGGAATAGGAATAGGAATAGGAATAGGAATAGGAATAGGAATAGGAATAGGAATAGGAATAGGAATAGGAATAGGAATAGGAATAGGAATAGGAATAGGAATAGGAATAGGAATAGGAATAGGAATAGGAATAGGAATAGGAATAGGAATAGGAATAGGAATAGGAATAGGAATAGGAATAGGAATAGGAATAGGAATAGGAATAGGAATAGGAATAATAGGAATAGGAATAGGAATAGGAATAGGAATAGGAATAGGAATAGGAATAGGAATAGGAATAGGAATAGGAATAGGAATAGGAATAGGAATAGGAATAGGAATAGGAATAGGAATAGGAATAGGAATAGAAATAGGAATAGGAATAGGAATAGGAATAGGAATAGGAATAGGAATAGGAATAGGAATAGGAATAGGAATAGGAATAGGAATAGGAATAGGAATAGGAATAGGAATAGGAATAGGAATAGGAATAGGAATAGGAATAGGAATAGGAATAGGAATAGGAATAGGAATAGGAATAGGAATAGGAATAGGAATAGGAATAGGAATAGGAATAGGAATAGGAATAGGAATAGGAATAGGAATAGGAATAGGAATAGGAACAGGAATAGGAATAGGAATAGAAATAGGAATAGGAATAGGAATAGGAATAGGAATAGGAATAGGAATAGGAATAGGAATAGGAATAGGAATAGGAATAGGAATAGGAATAGGAATAGGAATAGGAATAGTAATAGGAATAGGAATAAGAATAGGAATAGGAATTGGAATAGGAATAGAAATAGGAATTGGAATTGGAATTGGAATTGGAATTGGAATAGGAATTGGAATAGGAATTGGAATAGGAATAGGAATTGGAATAGGAATTGGAATAGGAATAGGAATAGGAATAGGAATAGGAATAGGAATTGGAATAGGAATAATAATTGAAATAGGAATAGCAACAAAAATAGGCATTGGAATACGCATAGGAGTAGGAGTAGAAATAGAATTTGAAATTAAAATTGGAATTTGGATTGGCTGGTATCGGAATCTCTATGGTAATAGTAATAACATAATAGAAACATTCAATGGAAATAATAATACGAATAATAATAGGAATAGATATAGCAATACCAATAGGGAGTAGAGTAAGAATATGAATTCAAATTAAAGTCGGAAATAGAAATCGAAATTGGAATAAGAATAGAAGTATGAATAGGAATTATAATAGGAATACAAATAGGAACTGGAATAATAACAGAAATAGGAGAAGGAAAAGTAAAAGAATTGGAATTGGAATAGAAATAGGAACAGGAAAAGGAATAAAAATAAGAATAGAATGGGAAATATGAATTGGAACCATATTTCTTAAAAGACATTAAAAATTCTTATTTTGGGTCATTTCACAATAATTTTGCGCTCACATTTATTTCGATAAAAAATTCACCAAACCCTGATAAAACTCTCGTATCCTTGTTTTCCATTATTAACTGGAACTTACAACAGATTTTTTTTTTTAATCAATACCCCTCAATAGAAAATACTCTCTACGGGTCTAGCATACTTTTTGCTGAGGTCAGACGAGAGTTTAGCTTTATTTTTAAAAAATTAACTTATAAGAGCATTTTTATTTTTATATTTTAATCAAAAGCATTGCTTAAATTAAGCAATACCATATATTTAATTAACAATATTGTATGTGTGCCGCCAAATTCGATGAATATTTTGAGGAACTCTATATGTATGTGCATCATCTTAGACAAAGTTTTGATACTCAAAGAAGATTTCACATAAAGTTGATAAATTAAAGCTCAACTCGGAGTTATCTATGAGTATTTGGAACCATTTCCTGAAAAAATTTTATTTATTAATTTACTTTTTTACGTTTTGTTTTAGATTCCTCAAAACTTCAAGTTTTCTTCTTTATTCTCCTTTTTATGCCTTAAAAAATATTAAATCTATCTTTTGTCAAAATTTATTTTTCCTACGGTCGTTGACAAAAATGCGCTGAGCAATCAGCTCTCATAACCGCATTTTTCTGTTCGTTGGCCGTGCCACGCTGTTTTCCTCATTGCCATCAGCTGAGTGCTATCATGAATTTGCGTTTTGTTATATTACAATATTTTTTTTTTTGTATTTTTATTCCATTTTCATAACAATTGTTTTTTCTTCGACTGGTATTTACTTAATTGCCGCACGCCATCGTCATTGCCAACGCCATATTTCCATCTTGAGCTGCAACTTGAACTGTGACCAACTTTTATAGCATTGCCAATGCATTGTCATGTCATGCCCAGCTTCCTGAACTCACTCACACATATTTTGTGTTGTTATTGCTGTTGCTGCTCAGATTTCTTTGTTTAATTCTGTGTTGTTTTTTTTTGCGCTCATTGTATGCGCTCATTGTATGATTATGATATTTGCTGTAGTGGTATCCATCACCAACGCGGTGCACATTGCTCTGGTCACAATGCGTCAAATTCATCATATTTGCCAGTGGCTGCAACCAAACCATTCCGGCACTCTGTGGCAATCTCTGTCCAGGTCTCTATACACGAGGCACAATTGTGGCATGGCTTTAATTTATTCAGTATTATTGTTATTATTTTATTTTGTTTTCTGCAAATAAACTTGAGAAAAGTTTTCCTATTTTTTTATTTGTCATATTTTTTGTTTGTTGTCTTTAGTGTGGGGGGAAGGGGGGGGGGGGGGAATTTTCGGCGGTGGTGGTATTTTTCGTTAAAAAATGAAAGTTTTACGTTACTGTCATACACAGTTGAAAAAGTTACGTTAAAAAAAAAAAATAAAAATTTTGTTTTCACTTTTTTAATTAATTGTGAATTAGATGACGTTGTTATTTATTTTTTTTTTATATAAAATTTACTAAAGTGTTCATATGTAATTTTGTGGTTGTTTAATTTAGGACTTCATTAATACTGGGCGTTCGTGCGATAAATTGTCCACATAAAAGTGAGCGATACTTTGCGAACTTCCGCTGACAAAGTAAAGTTTTTATTTTTTTTGAGTTATTATTTTTAATGTGTCTTTCAGTCTCTCTTTCATTCTTTTTTAATTTCTCTATTTTAAATTCATATATTCTGAAACTTAAGCAAATTATATATTTTTTTTATCTCAACTATTGTATCAAATTCGATATTTTCTCCGTCTTAATTTTAATAAGTAACACTTAAATTTTTGATATGCGATTTAATCAAAAATTTGACAAAATACATATGTTTGCATTTTTTAAATAATTATTAATTTTCCAAAAAAAAAAAAAAAAACAAGCCGCATTCGAGCATAGATCATGATTTTGAGCTCGTGCGTTGCTAATTAATGTACATTAATCAAAAAAGCTCACCTTATACTTAAAACAGCATTAGTCGCATGCTTTTACCACCTATTTATCAACATTTGTCAAAATAACAAATTTTCCAATCAATCAGTAGCTATGTCAAAATGGCTTTAAGATCAATTAATAAAAATGCTGAAATAGCTCCAAAATAAAGAAATTTCATCATTTTTTTTTGTGTTCACTTGCCTCACATCACTTTCTGTGAATAGTGGTGCTTCTTTGCAGTAGACGCGTGGTCAGCATTTTACTTAAGGGAGGAAAGTTTTTTTTTTTATCTCAAAAATATGCAGGAATATCACTAAAATGCAGAAAGGGGATAGGGATTGATGCGAACAATACCTTACATTCTTACTTAGGTGGCGTTACAACTGTGAGTCAGTTTTGCCATCGCCTAAGAATTGCACCAACCATTTCTGTTCTGCGCTAGTTGGCGTCAGTTAGAAACTCGATTTTTATGCGCTTTACTATGTTGTTGTCGGTGTATAGCTCATACACTCAGAAAATTATTTTATAGGCTCAAGGTTGCGAGAAACCAATATTATTTTCGGTAATCTGGAGAAAATTGCATTATACTACATCGCCCTCTGGTGTTCGAGAAAGAAAAGAGTAGATACGTCAAAGAAACTCAGCGTGTCCGAGAACCTCTACATGCAAAATTTCATGCAAATCGGATAAACGGTTTTGGACTTTTTCGACGTTTTTTAAAATATTTGTGCTACAGCGCCCTCTGGTGTTGAAGGTAGAACCTAGTTTATAAGTCATAAAAACTCACTGTTTCCGAAACCTCTATATACCAATTTTCATGCAAATCGTATAAGCGACTTAGGAGTTTTTTGACGAAATGTAAGTGAGTAGATAGTCAAAAAAACTTAGCGTATCAGAGAAGTACTACATACCAATTTTCATGCAAATCGTATGAACGGTTTCGGAGATAAGCTAAAAAAAAGAATGCCTGGAACCCGATCGCAGCGCCCCCTACCAAGTCTTACCTTTTTTCCTGGATAAAAAGTAGCCTATATGTTGACCGGGGATATAAGGAACCTAGATGTCAAGTTTCATTTAAATCCATCCAATGGTTTTCGCGTAATGCTTTAACAGACAGACAGACAGACAGACAGACAGACAGACAGACAGACAGACAGACAGACAGACATACAGACAGACAGACAGACAGACAGACAGACAGACAGATAGACAGACAGACAAAAATTTTAAAAATGCGATTTTCGGACTCAGCGTCGTTCAAAATGTCCATCGCAAAGGAGTTTCAAAAAAATATTTCATGTACAGATTTTTTTTTTTTTACAATTGTATATATACATTAAGGCGCCTCAACTTGTATGGAGGAAAAAAAAGTTGTCCGGGTCGCCTCCTGAAAACAAACTTTGGTTTATTTTATGATGATTCCCAAAATATTGCAACTCTAGCTTTAGCCGTTCGTGAGCTGGAATGGTTTGAAATAACCTCTAAAAATCGCGTTTTTGATTAATACTATAAACCACACTACATTCGGTCAAAAAAATTGTCACAAATAGTGTAAATCGATTAATTACATAGTTTTGTTTTTTTATTTTGTTTTAAATCTGCCCACACACTTAGTTATTGAGTTATTTGCAGTGATTTTTTCAATTTTTTTAATGCAGTTTTTATAAAAATATATATAACTTCCCCATTTATAGCCTGATTTACCATTCCGTGGTATCATTAGAAAGGTACTGAATGCTGCTTTTCATTTCTGTCGTTAATTAACCCTTATAAGCACTTTTATAAAAATGCATTTTTTATCAACATGATAAAAAATTTGTGGTTATTTATTAAGTCGCTAATTAAAAGATAAAAAAAAAACAACTTAGAGTTTTATCAAAGAAATAATTTTTTTTTTATTCCAAATCTTTTCGTGATTCAATTTTACAGTAACGCTTGCGCGATTGAATCTTGTTTGCAATATGTGCAGGTCTGTTCTTATCAATTACCGAAACGCAGGATTGGCTTACCACATGTACAAAACGTTCCGTATTTTGTGAATGACATGGAAATTCTGAAAATTGTTTGTTAAGAAAAGCATAACAATTATTTTAAAAACTTTTCATTACCAGGAATTTTTACAATTTCATTGGAGTCGTGTAGTTCTAATAAGTATTGTTGAGTATGGAACTGGATGCATGGCAGTTCTGTATTAGCTCTTAATTCATTCCAATCTATCATATTTTTATAGGAATCACAATTGAATTGTATCTTGGGGACATTAAATTGGCGAATTCCTTGTGTGTCATGAGCACGCGATTGTAAAATAATATCGTAGGCTTCCTTTCGTGTCGCCTTGCTCTCATCTGTAACCATTGCCAGTAAAATATTTTCTGGGTGAGCAAAAAATCCATTAATTTGAACAGAGCGTTGTACAATAAATTGCATATCTGCCGGTAATTCGCGCGTCCACTCAATGTATTTAAACAAGTGGCGGCTGCCATGAATGGGTTTTGGTTGGCTTTTTATTAAAAACCAAAATGGTGCGTAGACCCTCATTACAAAAAATGCTAGCTGCTTTAACTTTTCGCAAGCCACAGGCTTCGTAACATATAGCCGCAAGATTCTTGATGCTGTTGTCAACCAGCGTGAAAGATTGAGCGGGCCAGGTTTAATGCTGGCCAAATGTTCATCGCACGCCCCAGCATCAACTGCTCGTACCATATCATAAAGATATTTTTGATCAGCTCGCAAAACCCAGTCATCAATATTTGTGGGCATATAGCCATCGCAATTGGATCAAAGTTATGAGCAATCTAAAGTTAATATTTTATTGAAATTAACAGTTAAAAAAAAACAACAAAATAATTGAATACAATTTACCGGCACATCTTCGCAGCCCTGTAATGTATGCCCAATTATTCCTGGCCAGCTTTGCGGCCCATTAGCTTTTCCTAACATTTCTTTGAGTAACGCAGTGAATGGCAACTCGTTAAAATGAAAGAGGCATATTAGCCACTGCAAAGGGCGCTGCAATTGTCGTTCTAGGTTACAAATCGCTCCATTAAATTTGCCTGTGTTGGTGCTGGTTCCGTCGCAATTTACAGCGACCACGTGCTCTAGTGAAAACTTTTCAGCTTTCAAGTAATTGACAATATCGTTTGCGATACCAGCACCGCTTCCGTCTACGGGAGTTAAGTAACCAATGTAGTTTGAGCTGGGTTCGCTTACCAGAGTTATATGCTCCTCCATCATTTTAACGTTGCGTGGTTTGCCATTCACAGTAACTTGTTTCAAAGTGCGTTCCCTTTTTCCATCAAAAGAAATGCATTTTAGTATTTCATTGTTTTTTATGTCTCTTAGTGGTTTCGCCCTAGCTTTAGTTCGCTCCCTTTGGATTTTGTGCTGATCAATAATTATGCCTGGAATGTCCAAGTCTTTTAGCAATGTTGTTGCGAGCAGAGCCCCAAAGCGATTGGATACACTGGCACGGTCCAACGCAGCACTGAATGTTGGTAAGGAAAAACTTTGTACGCTTGGTCCAAGATCTTTAAGATCTTCCTCAGACGATGATGAATATGGATCATCCACATCCATTTCTCTTAGTTGTGGTACAAAAGTGGCTGTTGCAATACTTTCGTTTTCACTTTCGCTTTCGAAGTCCGTAATAGAATCACATGGGATGTGGTTTTCAACGTCATCTAGCGTGAGCAACCTTCGGCTCGACTGATCAAGGTAAAAATTCCAAACATGCAATGGCATTTGTTTTTCACCTGGGCAACTACAAGACACTCTAATTTTTAGAGCACATTTGCAAACAGAAATTGAAAATAGTTCGGCCCACTCGCTTGCATTGTAATGCGATGGATTTTTTGTGATATCCCGATATGAAAGCGTTAAATTTTGAAGTTTTTTGCGGATCGCAGTCTTCGATATAGCCGGAATTTCTGTTCTTTTCCAAATTTTGCTTAAATCATTTAGCATGTTTTGATGATAATTAGATAGCCCGTAAGACCGATTATTATTTTTTTCGCGCAAAAATAATAAATGTTTTATAACATCACTTTTTGTTGGCAATTGATTTTTATTTAACTCGCGAGAAACGAAAAGCATTTTTTTTATGAATAACTTGAACAATTAAGCGATCACAATTCAAAAACTCACATTTATATAATATAATATAACTCATTGTCAAACCTAAAAGTCATGTAAAAGTCATGAGTGACTACTTATAAGAACTGTGGTAAAATTTACTCTTAGCTGTTTTGTCTAAGTACAATAAAGTATTTTCCTATACTTTATTCCAAAGTCCATTTAAAAAATGCATTCTTTATCTACATGATTTAATTTTATTTCTCTTATATTTGAACAAATTCAGGAATTGAGGCAAAGGCCATCACAAAAAAATAAAAATAAAATAAAATGCATTTTTATAAAAGTGCTTATAAGGGTTAATTAACGACAGAAATGAAAAGCAGCATTCAGTACCTTTCCAATGATACCACGGAATGGTAAATCAGGCTATAAATGGGGAAGTTATATATATTTTTATAAAAACTGCATTAAAAAAAATTGAAAAAATCACTGCAAATAACTCAATAACTAAGTGTGTGGGCAGATTTAAAACAAAATAAAAAAACAAAACTATGTATTTCATCGATTTACACTATTTGTGTCAATTTTTTTGACCGAAGGTAGTGTGGTATAAATAGTATTAATCAAAAACGCGATTTTTAGAGGTTATTTCAAACCATTCCAGCTCACGAACGGCTAAAGCTAGAGTTGCAATATTTTGGGAATCATCATAAAATAAACCAAAGTTTGTTTTCAGGAGGTGACCCGGACCACTTTTTTTTTTGAGGCGCCTTAATATACATATATATATAGATAGATAAGCAATTCTGAAGGCGTTTTTTGATAGACTACTACAAAAATGGTGGAAGATATTGATAAACAGGCATGTTGTGAAATCCGATTCACCTCGAAATCGGACTTAACTTCAATGTAATGTCATTGAAAGAAAATCCGATTCCGACGTCAATCGGATTTCAAAACATGCCTGATAATTTTTTATTGATTTCAACAATTATTTAACCCTGGATGGTTATGCTTATTTTACATACTTTAAAACAAACCCACAAATCTATTTATAGATATTTTTTTTTCGACAACGATGCGTTTTAATTAACAGCTTAACAACTACTAACATTGTAAGAAAAAACAGAAACGTGCGACGATTAGATACAACAAAAACTCAGCAAATATAATACTATCGTCGAATCGACGAAGCATAACCATCCAGGGTTAAGCACATACAAAATTTTTTTTGTGACGTCATTTGGTGTACGTGATGTTGTCATAAAACGATGCAAGAAGAGTAGAACCATTTTGTTTTCAGAATAACATGATCTGCAATCATTTGAAAAAAAAATATATTTGTAAAGTAAACACTTACGCCGGGTAGTGATTTCGAGTTTTTTTAAAAATTGTTGTATATATATATATATATTTTTTTTTCAGATGATTACAGAACATGTTATTCTGCAAACAAAATGGTCCTACTTTTCTCGCATCGCATCATGACAACGTCACGTATACGCAAATGACGTCACAAAAAAATTTCTTTTGTATGAACTTTAATAATTGTTGAAAGCAATAAAAAGACTTTATATCAATATCTGTGAGCATTTTTGTTGAAGTATTCTTTCAAAAAAAAGTCTTTAGAATCGCTTATATTACATAAAGTTACTCATACATCAATCGCATTCTTTAGTTGCGTCAAACTCAACAGTCAATTTTTCAACTGGAGTTTGCCAAACCATACAACTTGTCGAGTGAAAGAGACATGCGTTCAAAAATAAGAAGTTAAGTAAGCCAAGCTTAATCGCAAAACCCTTGTGTTTGATTTCTCACAGTCGTAGAATGTGCTTTGTCCTGTTTTTTTAACCGACTTCAAAAAGAAGGAGGTTCTCAAGTTCGTCGGTTTCTCTGTTTTTTTTTTTTTTTTTTTTTTTTTTGGTTTTGCAAATGTCGATAACTCCTAAACCAAGGCCATAATTTTTGGTGATCAGATTGATATCATAAACGCGGAGGTGCCCGTGCAAAAGTGGGCGGTATTGGAGAACTGGGCGTGGCAATACTAGATCTCGCAATACTAGATACTACTGTATCTCGAATAATATGGACACTAGGGTACTGCAATTTAGTGAAGGGGTAGGTACAATTATTGCAAATTACGGACAAGAAAATGGGCGTTATTCGACAAATGGGCGTGGCAATATTAGAAAAACAGTGTATCTTGAATAATTTTGAGACTTGAGTACTGCAATTTAGTATAGGGGTAGGCATTATTATTACATCTTATGGTAAAGAAAGTGGGCGTTTTTCGACAAATGGGCGTGGAAATATTAGAAAACACTGTATCTCGAATAATACTGACACTAGCGTATTGCAATTTAGTGTAGGGGTAGACACAGTAAATACAAATTACGGTAAAGAAAATGGGCGTTATTTGACAAATGGGCGTGGCAATATTAGAAAAAGAGTATATCTCGAATAATATTGATACTATGGTACTGCAATTTGGTATAGGGGTAGGCATTATTAGTACAAATTGCGGTCAATAAAGCGGGCGGTATTCGACTACTGGGCGTGTCAATATTAGAAAAACAGTATATCTCGAATAATATTGACACTAGGGCACTGAAATTTATTGTAGTATAGGGGTAGGTAGAATTATTAAAAATTACGGTGCTAATAAAGTAGGCGTTATTCGACAAATGGGCGTGACAATACTAAATAAACACTATCTTAGTTAATATTGACGCTGGGGTACTGAAATGAAGTACAGGGGTAGGCACAATTATTACAAATAACACTCAAGAAAGTGGACGCTTATTTAACAAAGGGGCGTGACAATTTTAGAAAACACTATATCTCAAATAATATTGACATTAGAGTAATAAAACTCGTTACAAGAATGGGTAGAATTATTTCAAAACACGTGACATCTAATTTAAATTTAAGAGATATATATTTGAAATAACCAACAAAGTTTCAGAATTTAATAGAACAAATTTTTTCAGAACAATTGTTGTTTATACACTTTTATCGAAAATTTATCATATGGTATTCTCTAAAAATGAAGAAATAATTACTTTTAAAAAAAAACAACCGACTACAAAATCACTACAAAGTAAAAAATAATTTTGAAATAACTTTTGCTTTTAGTTTCTTGGTCATATTTGATAATTTATTAAAACATATTATTACATATGAAATCTTATTATTTTAATTTTTTTCTTATTTGTTCTCTGTGTGTATAGCTCATCGTTCCATTATTCGATACTCGCCATTGACGCAGATTGGTCCGAAGATCTTACGAAGGATCTTTCTGTCTAAACCTCCCATGGCCCCTTTTATCAGAGCTGCTCAGCGTCTAGGTTTGTGCTGCATATAAGAGAACGGGTATGATAAGTGATTTATAGAGCGTGCCTTTTGTTCGTCGAGAGAGGGCTCTGCTTCTCAATTGCCTACTGAACCCAAAGTTGGAACTGTTTGTTTGTTGACACCAGATACTTCTTCTTATCTGCGTTCACTGCAAGACTCATGGTACTCGACTTTTTGTACCATTTTTAATTTGGAGAATGCAGCACTGATTTCTCGTGTATTATGGCCAATGAATTAATATCATCAGCATGCGCTAGCAGCATAACACTCTTTTAGAATATGGTGCCGCTTTGACTCAGATTCAGCAGCTCGAATGATCTTCTCCATAATTAGATTAAAAAAGTCGCACGACAAGGAATCACCTTGCCTAAAACGTCGTTTGGTAACAAATGGGGGGGGGGGGGGGGGAGAGGTCCTTCCCGACTTTTACTGCTCTGCTGGTGTTGCTCAGTGTCATCCTGCATAGACGGATTAATTTTGCAGGTATACTAACTCCAGAAATGGTGGAGAGTAGATGATTCCTTATTGGACTGTCGAAGGCAACTTTGTAATCGACAAAAAGATGTTGGGTGTCGATTTATTTCTCAAGGGTCATTTCAAAGATTTGTCGTAGCGTGAATATCTGGTCGGTGATACTTTATCCAGGTCTGAAGCCACATTAATAAGGCCCAATAAGTTGGTTTACGATGGCAACTTCGCCTCCGTTCTTAAACAGCTCAGCGGGTAGATAAATGGCTCCCGCGACTTTGTTGTTCTAAAGCCGAGTTATGGCTGTTATAATAGTCGGACAGCGGAAATTCAATACTGTCATCCATAAATGTTGTTTCATCATCGCAATTCAGAAGACTAGAGAAGTGTTCCCTCCATAACGTCAGCGTTGTAAAGTTCTATCAGACAAAAAGAGTAACAAAATCGAACGGATAAAATTTTTAGTTGTAAGCTTCACGTAAAAAACTCCATATTTTGTCTAATTTCGTAAAATATGTACTTTCTGGATTATATTTTCAACTTTTTCAATTAAAAAAAAAATGCATTCAAACGAATATTTTCTCAAAGGATTAGGGCTTTCCTATAAGCTTGTAAACTGCATAAAAAATATCAACTACTGTTCTACTGTTTATAAAATCAAATTCACTTGGGGTATAATTTTTTATATGCACTCCATATGGATATTAGATACCTTGAAAGCCATATACGGAAATATTACATTAAGGGGGTCTTCTCATTGAGCAACTTTTTTTTGACTTTTTTTTTTGCATTTATTTATAGCTTGGGTAGTTGTGAATATGCCCCTAAAAGGATTTTTAGAAATTCGAAATACTTTAGAAGATACAGCCTTTTTTGTGAAGCAAGGTCTTCGTCAAAATGAGCTATTTTTTTCGACTCATTTTCGAACGAAGCGGCATAAAGTAACCACCGAATTCCGTTGAAAATGTTTATTGTTAGGTAAAAACGTGTTTGCACACATATTCATACAAACATACGAATACACATTTCTGCTTATTTTAGGGGTTGAAGCATTTTCCTTTCCTTCGTCACCTATGATCGGAAAATCATATGAAATTAATCGACGCTTGGTTGTTGCCATGCGGCTTTTAGGGATTGGGCCAAAAGGTATAACCATGTTTTGTGGCCTCATGGACCTCGGACAAAGTTTGTCCAACAATCTGTACTATACTATCCTACAAAATTTGTACGTTGCTGGAAAAGCCATGTACGAACATGTCATTTCAAAAGCTATTGGAGAAGAAAAAGAGGCTATGATCGAAGCGAATCCAGAGTGCGATCCCACTTTATTTACTGTGTCGGGGGATGGGACTTGGAAGAAGCGTGGCTTTGCTTCCCTTTATGGTGTCACAACTTTGATTGCCAAGCATACCAAAAAAATTGTAGCCAAGAAGGAAGAAGAGCCAGAGGCTTACCAAATTTGGCTTGATACTCATGACGAAGAATGCACCATAAACCATGAAGGAAGCTCTGGGAAAATGGAGGTGGACGCTGTAATAGAGATGTTCTCCAGGTCGTTTGAAACACACGGCATAAAATATGTAAAGTATATCGGCGATGGTGATTCGCAGACCTTCAAAGGTGTATTAGATGTCGACCCCTATGACGGTGACCCTATAGTGGAAAAGAAAGAATGCATTGGGCATGTGCAGAAGCGAATGGGCACGCGACTTCGAAAAATAAAAAAAGAAAATAAGGGCATTGGAGGCAAAGGTGCGGGCAAGCTCACCGACAAATTAATATCCGAGTTGACCACATATTATGGCCTTGCGATCCGCCGTCATCCTGACTCCGTGGAGGATATGGATATAGAAAAAGGAAATTTGGGCCACTTTTTACCATAAGTGCTCCACCGATGATAAACCGCAACACCAAAATTGCCCCACCGGTGCGTCAAGCTGGTGCGCATGGCAGAAAGCAGCTGCTGAAGGTACGTTAGATAGCTTTCACCACACGTATGCACCTCTCGACAAGAAGGTGATGGAGGTAATAAAACCAGCTTACGAAGCGCTGTCGACAGATAATTTGCTTGAAAGATGCCTTGGATCTGAAACTCAGAATTCCAATGAGTCCTACAATTCTGTTCTTTGGTCACTTTCGCCCAAACACATCAACTCAGGCGCACGCACCATCGAAGTGGCCAATTTCATTGCAACGTGCCTCTTCAACGACGGTTTTATACCCATACTTAAAATTATGGGTTTGATGGGTATTGCGATTGGCAAAAACGCATACGAATACGCACTATCTCGCAATGAAGACAGATTGAACCGATCAGAGACTCGAGCTGCGGCATCATCAAAAGCTGGCAGAACGGCTCGCAGAGCAGAGAGGGCAGCAGAAAGCAGTTTCTACGAAAAAGAGGAAGGTGGCCTGTATGGAGCTGGCATCGCCGACTAATATTTGTAAGTAAAAATTGTCAGCTCTTTAAAACTGCATTTAAACAGTTTTGATTTTTTTTTTTTTCCCAAAAAAATTACTTCAAACTTTAAACGCGTTTATCTCGAACCCACGTTTTTCGAACTGGCGGCCATGATATCTCCAGTTCAACTGAACCGATTTTCATGAAACAAAGTGGAATCGACGCAGAATTGTCACCATTCTCGGGTGAACCTCGACCATAATTTTAAAAAATTTTTTACTATTTTTTTTTTACACTAAACTACAAAAAAAAAACCCGAAATTGAAATTTTTTTTTGAATGGCCGCCATTTTGTCAAAAAAAATCACAAAATTAAGCTTGAGGTTCACCCGAGAATTACATCTATACTGATTATAACCCCGTTTTTTTTTTTCATTTCAGATGCTCCGGAGACCCGGAATCGTGGCCGCTTTGAAGTCTGAACTTTAAAGTCTCATTACTTTTTGAACAGCCCACGTATCGAGGCAAAAAAAATTTTTTTATTTACTTTGAACCTTTTGTAATACAATAAATAAAAAAAGTTTTCAATTATTCTTTGCGTTTTCAAATAAGAATTTTTTTAAAAAGGGTCCAAAAAACGGGTTTTGAATGAGAAGACCGCCTTAATGAAAATTTTTATAATCTTTATAAGCAAAGTTAAACTTGCCATTGGACAAACAATGTTTTTTCAAGCAAATTGTTTGACAAATCATGATCCATATATAAACTTTGTTTTTAAATAGATCTTTCAAATTTTATTATAGTTTTTGTGACCCAATGGTCAGAGGGCCAAAAGGCAGAGGGGGCTTGAATCCCGAAAATCCTACCCATAGTAGCCTGATTCTTTGCCATAAATAGAGAAGTTTAGTTATGGTTTTAGCTAGTAAATAAGTTTGAGAATATTTGCTTTACAACGCTAAAGCTCTGTAAACACTTTCACTGTTCACACAACGGACGTCGGAAAACAATAAAAAGAATTCATAAAATCACTTCATGAGAAAAAAAATACAGATTGAGTAAATAGTTTGGGTATATTACAAGGTGTCACTAGCAAATATTAAACCGTTATTAAATTTTTCTTTATTAGCAATGAAGACAATGAAGAATTTCAGCACAAACACCGACCAACAAGAAAAATCTTTCTTTAAACATTTCATGGTTCAGTTTTGACAAATGAACTACAATTACAGCAAGAGTGGCAAAAAAACTAAATCCCAAATTAAGTCGAAACTGAAATAAAATAAGAGTTAAGACAAAAGCAAAAAAAAAAAGTACCTTTTAACTATTTAGTCACGTTGTAGGAAGTGGAAGCTGTTAAAATAGTTGTTATTTGCGCTTTCTTTTGCAGCATTGCTTTCCCAGTTATTCTTTTTTTTTTTCTAGTATTTTCAGGTATTTCACTGTGATTGTAATTTATTTTAGTGTTTTGATTGTTGTTGTTATTTTTCTTCTTCTTTTTCTTCTTGTTTTTGTAAATTGGTCATCTGGGTGGGCCCAAGACCATTCATATACAATGCAACCTTTATTTATGCTTTCAGTTTTGCCAAAATTTTTTTCCTCGCTGTTATTAACTTTGTTTTTTTTTTTGCTTAAAAATAGCTAAAAACTTTAATTTACCTGAAACTGCCAAAAATTAATGATCTTTTTTATTTTAAGCTTTTACTATCAATATTTAAGCATTTAAACATTTCGAGAAAGTAACCGTTTTTTTTTTTTATTTTTATATTTGTAAATCTCACTTTTAGGGCGTTTAATTTTCGTTTGCTTTTTTGCAATGCAGATTATTTATAGATAAGCGATTTAATTTATGATTGGCCATTAGTTGAACAATATAAATTTAAAAACTTTCTTTGATATTTTCTGGCACTCAATAAACTAGTAGTAGTTGTTTTTGTTGTTGTTGTAACAATCCTATAATTGCTACTTAGCTGAGCTTAACCCCCAAACCCGCAAGGGTTAAGCACTGCTACCAAGGCAGGCAGTCACTGTTTTTTCAATGTAATTCTAATGATTGCATTTTTTAGAGCTTGCAATTATTTGACAGCTTCAAAAAATTAACTAACTTACGACATAATGTCAGTTTTACCGTTAAAACTTCGTTAGTTAATTTTTTTTTTAATTAATTTTTTGTGTTTTTGACAGATAAATATATGACGGGCACATTATTAAAATAAAGAAGTAGAACATAAAAGATAAATTTAAAGCGATCGAATATTAATGATTTTCTGTGGGTGACTAAAAAGATGCATACATTTTTATTATTTGTAACTTTAGATGGTGAAAATTTAATGGTTTTTTGCATTTTGTAAAAGGATTTTTTAGCTTTACTGCTAATTGAATTGACAAACAGCAATCAGATTCATACTTTCGCTAATAAAATTAACTGGAAATAAATATTGTGTGAAGTGGCTTTTCTCATTATTTCAACCTAGCAGTTTAAAGGGTTAAAGCGTTCTTCAGTAAAATATAAAAGAAAAAGATATTTCTGCTTGATTAAGTGAAATTAAAAAAAAAAAAAAATTACACAAACTACATTTGTTGGCGAAGAAATACTACAAAATGCAGGATTTTATACACTCAACTTGAAATTTGAAATTTATTTTTGAAGCAAGAAATTTTTTCAACTTTGAAATTTTTACAAAAAACAATTTTTTAATGCCGCGTGATATACAACTGCCACATTGGTGTGCATAAAAATATTGTTTCAAAATATATAGCCACAGCTTAAATTTTTTAAATGATTTTTTTAAATGATTGATTTCTCATTATCCTAAAACGCTTTTTATGAGTCCTCTGCTGTGAAAGTTCCATAATTTTTATTAACTAGTATTTTTTTCTTGCACACTATAAAAGTAGCTCGATAACTTAATACAAACTGTCTTTTCAAATCAGGCTATCAATATGCATTTTGATGTGTATACATATGTCTTTTTGCAAGAATTGAAAGGAGAGTGGCCAAAAACTGTACAGATATCAAATACAAATTTCCATATGATATGTAGATACTCTTGACCGATTTGGACAAATTTAGGAAAAATTTACATTTAAAACATGTAATTTTTGAACCGCCCCTTACTGATAAGAGACATGAACATGATAAGAAAAAAAAAAAATTAAATAATTGCTTAGAGTAAAAAATAATTAAAACTTAAATTTCATATTAATTTCAAGTGAAGTTCATGCTGTGAGCAGGGTTGCCACTCAAACAAAATTTAAGCTACCAAAAACACTAAAACAATCTACCAAATGAAAAAAAATCTACCAAACAAAAAAAACGCTGGAAAAATCACTTAAAGGCGCTATTTTTTTTAGTCGATTTCTAAAACTTTGTATTTTTAAAGATGACTATGTAGTCCATCGTTTAATAAAAAAAGCTGATTTTTTTCATTAATATACAAAACAATTTTTGTGATTTTTTGACGCACATTATATAGTGGGAATTTTTTTGGCATAAAGATTCAGGTTCAACCCAACATTCTGGGCGAACGAAACCCAAACACTACAATTTGCTTGAACTTGACAAGTGCAGGTTCATTTGTTGTTTTTGTTTTGCGAGTAAAGTTTGAAATTGAACCTGAACCGAAAAACGAAAAAAACACGGTTAATATCCAATCCACAACTTCGGAGGCCTTTAGTTTTCACTCTAGTTTTGGGTAGATATTTCGCCATGACAAAAACTTACGGCAAAAAACCGATGATTTTTGAAAAAAAAAAAATCAAAACTGCTAGCAGACTTCTTCTTGAACACAGCTTTCATTTTGAATAAAGAACTTGCCAAACAAAATTTATAGCATCTTTGTGTAAAACGAACGACACGTCGATTTCGTGCATAAAGGAGAACAGCTGTTCCAGTAAAGAACGATAACGTAACTTTAGTATGAAATTGGCTTTGTGTAAGAAAAATATTACGAAAGAAATGTCAAAATTTGACGATTAGTAAATTGCCATCGTTGTGAACATTTTTAAAATGGAAGTTGCTATGAAGAAAAGGTAAATAGAATATAATTTATTTTCATCTAAGAATACACAAATACTTTCTATATTTTAAGTACAAAGAAAACAACAATTTGGATTGCTAGAAATGGAAAAGAGTCCAGAGCTGGCAAAAGGCACTCCAGTCTTTGGTGCAATCGCCGAAAACGTTTCTAATATTATTTAATTTTCACAGTACATAAATCCTAAAACTGAATTTGCAGCAGAAGTAAACAAACAATTATCCAATTAACAAAATAAACGAAACAGCTGATGAAAAAAATTTTAAATTTTTAAATTTTAAGTTTAAGGTTTTTGTCAGTTTTACGCAATATGCTGGACTTTAACGATCCGGTAATAATGTTAAGAGTATTTGAGCAACGTAAGCAACGTAACAGTAGACGACGACGCAAGGAAGAAATACATCAAGCCAATATTGTCCGATATCGTCCGAAAACGAACGAGGCTTAAGACGAAGGCTTCGTTTTACACAAAGATGCTATTAATCTATGTTAAAAATTTTAACGGGGTGCGCCAAAGGTAATGATTAAAGTTTTTATTTCATATCTGTGAGTTTTATATGCAAACAATTTTTAATGTCTTCAAAAATAAAAATAAATCTACCAAAATCAACCAAATTAAAAAGAAATTTACCAAACTACCAAATCCCGATTTGGAGAAAAAAATCTACCACATTTGGTAGAATTCTACCAAAGCGGCAACGCTGGCTGTGAGAGTTATTTCTTAGAGTGTTACTTTCTGTCAAAATGAGAAAAAATTTATCAAAATGTACCTAAACGACTTCAAGTTATTCGATACCATGGCAGAATTATAAGGTAGGGCCGACTCGGAGAGGAATGAAGTAGAAAGCAGAATAAAGCGGGCTAGATGTCAAAATCAGCTGTTCATAGCGAATTTCTTTATGTTCACGTTTCGCAGTTGTTTTTAGGTTAAAACTGTTACAGGTTTTTTGCAATTTTAAGACTTCTTTTAACATTTTATAGTTTTTATTACACTTTTTTTATAATATTTTCAATCAAATTATCACAAATTTAACACACGCGACCGCACTGTTTGCAACTTGGAAACATAACATATTTTCTTCATTTGCAATTTCTACGAAATTCGTCGTTTTGACATTTAATAACCGTTTGCAATATTCACCCTTCGTTGACGCGTGAGGGCACTATGCGAAACGGCCCTCATGGTAAGGAACTTTCCGACATTGAAAAAGGTAAAATTTTAGCATTTCATGAGGAAAATTTGGGATTTCGTAAAATTGCTCGCAAAATCGATCGCAGCCATCAAGATGTGATTAACTTTTTAAAAGATCCTGAAAGCTATGGTAGCAAAAAACGTTCTGGAAGGAAAAAAAAAATTGATGACCTTGGAGTGCGCCATATATTGAGAACGGCAAGCAATTCGAAATAGAGCTTGCGCGATTTGACGAATGTTTCTGGAGCGTCCGTATCACGAACTACGGTATGGCGAGTATTAAACACTAGTCAAAACATTAAATTTTCCAAATTGCGTACTGCTCCACGCTTGACCGAACGTCACAAACATGCAAGATTGCTTTTTGCAAGAACAAATATGGGCACCAATTGGCATAATGTAAGCAATTAAAGTTCTTTATTTAAAACATATAATTAATGTTAAAAAATGTGTTTTAGGCTATATTTTCTGATGAGAAAAAATGGAATCTGGATGGCCCAGATGGATTCCAAGGTTACTGGCGTGATATGCGGAAGGAACCCCTATATTTTTCTAAAAGAAACTTCGGTGGTGGAAGTGTAATGCTATGGGGGGCCTTTTCCTCGTCAGGATGCCTGGAAGTACAGTTTACTTCTTTTAAAATGAACTCTAAGGCATACACAGAAGACCTGCAGATGAGTTTGTTGCCGTTTTTGCAGAAAAATTGTGAAAAGAATATGTCTTTCAACAAGATAATGCCTCAATTCATGTCAGCCGGGAAGCAAAATCGTGTTTTACTGCCAAAAATATTAGAGTTTTAGATTGGCCAGCGTGTTCCCCTGACTTGAATCCAATCGAAAACCTATGGGGCATTCTTGTACGAAGAATTTACAAGGAAAACAAACAATACGAGTCTGTTGAGAGCCTTAAAAGTGCGATAGTCCAAGAATGGAATAAAATTGATAATAATTTAATTATGAATTTAATAGAGAGTATGAGCTCAAGAATATTTGATATCATCATAAAAAAGGGGGGTCTACTGAGTTAGTTTAAATAAAAAAAAAAATAAAAATTTCCAATAAAATGTGCATATTTTCTTTAATAATGAAAGTGGTCTTATAATTATGAAACAGGGCAATTTTTGTTTTCTTCTTTTAATTGTACCGTTATGTCAATATAAAATCGAATTGAGAACAAATAGTTCTCACTCAGTGGGTAGGTCATTTAAGTCGAACACGGTTATACCCTTCAACCAATTTCTTGGAAGTTAAAAACAATTCTTAAGTGGTCCTATAAATATGAAACGCACCTTAATTCTGCCATGTTCGATACGTGCTCAAAGAAATTCAACAAGTAAAGTTGAAGCTAGTTTTGAGCTCGAGAGAGCGATTCTCTCCTCTCTCGAATGAAAATGTGTGAACAGAGACTTTCAAGCTACCTCAAGTTACTTAAAGTGCGTACAAAAATAGAACTACGATATGAGATAACAATCAATCCTATTGTGAATAAAATTTCGCCCGAAATATAAAAAGGTAATTTTTGTATATACAGTGTTCCACTAAAGTCGCCGTACAATGATCTTCATTTTAAAAAGGTTTAAATAAATAAGCCAATTTTTACTTAACAAAAAAACATTGTTTCTATTCTCTTTTAATAAGTTAATAGGTATTAGTTTCTAGCAAAAGTTAATTTTTAAACACAATAATTAAATTTTCTTAAGCTCAAATCTACATCAACTTCAAAAAATAGTGCCACAAAAGTCTGCGTACAACTGCATGTACAATAGACCAAGTCAAATGCTACTTTGTATGAAATCCTCCGTGCACCCCCCTGAAAAATCAGATTTTTCAGCTAGTTTAACATAGAAGTAGGTACTTTTATTTTTTTTCGTAATTTTGAAATTTGAACTAGAAAAATTTTAATACATTTCATCTAAAATTACACTCCGAAAACCGGTTTTTCGTACAGAACCGGGCCATTTTTGACAATTCTTGAACTTTTAAGAGCTCTGATTACTTCATACAAATGTGACTTGGTCTAATGTGCAATTTTGATTCACACTGTTTTGCTTTGAAAAGTGTTTTTATTTGAAAATAGAAAAAGAGTGGAGTCTAGCTGAAAGTAAATTGATATTGAATTTTCACGTTAAACAGCAAAAATCCTACACAGGAATTGCGGCAATCCCTATACGGGCCCATTCGACAATTCAGACAGTTATTGAACGATAAAGGAATGAAGATTGTATTGAAAACAAACCAGGATCTAAGTTCTGAGCTGAAAAAAATATTACTATATTTCTATAGTCAGGACTATAGTCAGTTATGGATAAAGTTACGTACGCTCCGTAAAAAACCTTTCGTTTGTGCCATAGAACGAAAAAATTGTTTAGACTTTGCGAAGGTTTAAGGGAGTATTCCTGGTTGGCCAACATTTTTTTTCGATTTTTTTTATTGCATATTTTTATAGCTAGAATATTTGAGAATATCGTCCTAAAAGCGTTTTTTGAAATTCGGAGGAGATATGACCTTTTTTGTCCAGCAATGTTTTCGCCAAAATGCGATTTGCTTAATTTGGCTACTTTTTGAATGCAACGGTTTGAAGCAACCACCGAATTTCGTTCAACGCGTTCTTTAGTAGGTAATAACTTGTCTGTATACGGATTTTAAAAATAAATGAAAGCACATTTTAGAGCTTAGTTATTCGAGTGTTGGCAGCGTTGAATTCACTTTGAATTGAGTTATAAACCGGACGCGCGCAGTTTTGATAAAAATTTTTGTTTGTGCAAAAGACAATGGGTAGCAAAAGTAATAGAAATAAAAATAAAAGAAACACTGGTAGCAATCGAAAAACTCGTTCCTTGAAACGCCAGTTTCGTGGTAACCAACACGAAAGAGATGAGGACACGCACTATTGAGATTGCCAATTATATTGCTGCTGTCATATTTAACGAAGGTTTTTTTCCAATACTGCAAATAATGAACCTAATGGACATCCCGATTGGCAACGTCACATATGATTTCGCCATGTCTCGGAACGAAGAACGTTTGAAAAGGTTCGAAGCCAGAGCTCTGGCCGCATCAAAAGAAGGTAGAACTGCCCGAAGAGCACAAAGAGCCGCTGAGTCCTCATTTTTGGAAGAAGAGGAAGGAGAGTTCTTTATGGGGCTGGCATTGCAGATTGATATACATATGTAAGTATTTCACACACAGTATTTCACAAAAAAAAAATGCTTTATTGCCTAAAATTTTCTATTTGTTTTTTCAAAATCACGTTTTTGAACTTCGAAGTCACTTTTCTACGGTTCTACTGACCGATTTTGATGAAACCAAGAAAAATTTTTTATTTTAATTTAATATGTTCTTAATACAATAAAGAAAAACATAATTTAAATAACTCCTTGCGTTTTCAAATGCGAAGTTTTTCAGAGAGGGTCCAAAAACAGCCTTCCAACCAGGAATACTCCCTTAATTTGAATTTTATTATTATATTTATACTCCAACGGGTACTGCGTAGGGGGTGTATTAACTTTGTGATTCCGTTTGTAACGCCAACAGGTATAGAAAAGTATATATATTTTTGATCAGCATCACCTCCTGAGCCGATTTCCGTGTGTCCGTCTGTTGACACGATTGGAGCCGTAATTTTAAAGCTATTGCAATGAAATTCAAACTATAAGCTTCTTTTTAAAAAAGAAAGATCAAGTTCGAGAATGAGAAATGTCTTGGCATTTTGCACATAGGCTTTTATATATAATATATGTAGACTATCACTATGATATTTGGCAAAACCGGATTAAGACCACGCCTACCTCCCATACAAAGTGGCTTCATTTGAAACGTTAAATCGCTTAAAAATCTGCAAAAATTACAGAAATGTCTTGAAATTTTGTATACAAAGTTTGATATTTAACCTAAGCCACTTTTTGATATTTGGCAAAATCGGAAGAAAACCACGCCTACCTTCAAGACAAAGTGACTTCATCATAATTGAAAAACTTTCGAAAATATATATAACTGAAAGACATCGTGTCTGTATGTTCCCAAGGTCCGCCCACGTCGTTTATCCAACCCATACATATATTATTCGGTAAAATGTGGAGTCCTTATACTAGAAAAGTGGGTGTGGCATTTTACTTTGTTTACAAATTACTCTATGTGGCAGCTAAGGGTAAAATTAAATTAAGCGTATGACACAAATATTTTTGCAGATTATATATAAAAATTTTATAGACGTCTAAAGACTTCGGATATACTTCAGTACGGCCGCAGGGAGGTATTTTAGCTTCGGTACCCTGCCGAAGCTCCATTCCTTACTTGTTTTTATTAACTATGTTTTTTTATATTATATATAAAAAATAATTTATAATTAATAATTATATTTTATAATTAATAATTAATAATTAATAATTTACAATTATTATATTTTTGTTTTTTAAAACAATAATAGTGAATAGAGAGAAATTGAGTTTTTGCTCTTATTTTTCTAATAGTGGGTGTCCAGTATTCCAATAGTGTTCAATGAAATTTGGCGGCCGCCAATATTGGTTCGAACCAAAAAAGTATATCAATCAAAAGGATTTTTTTTTATGCTATTTAATTTTGGTAACGGATTGGGTTTCAATTTTCTTCAAACAAGTCGATAAATTGTAATATATATTCTACTTTCACTTTTCCGTCTATAAGTCTTACCGTATCTCACCTGGCGGCCAATCACTAATGTTTTTAATGGATTATGGAGATTTTTCTTAACTTGAATTTGAACTTTTATTGTATCCATGAAAATTTATGGAGTGATGACATGAATAATTCTCAGTTTTGTGAGAGTTATCTAAAGAGGAGTTTCTTTTTTGATCTTTCATTAAAATTTTTTTTTTACATTTTTTTTTTCTGTATATTAATACTATTAAAAACTTACTAATTTAGCCATTTATTCTCAATTTGATTGTTATTAAGAGCGGAAATTTGTAAAAGTTTTGCACGCTATATTATTTGAAACTTGAGGCTATCGGTGCTAACCAATTAGTAGGTTTTTTGCATATTTTAAAAAAAGAAGTTATTTTTATTAAAAGTGGCGCCCAGTTTACGCGGTGAAATTTTTAATGCCATTTGCTTTTAGGGTAGCCGCGATTGCCTGTCATTTTTAATAATTTTTCTGTTGTTATTTCTATATAACTGATTATCAGCTAGATTTTCGGTAGCTATTAATTAAAACACAGCCCAGCAGCTGTTTTCATCGTTAACCAAATAAAAGACACACACAACTTTTATTTAAACTTTCAGCCATGCTATTCCCAGGCCGCCCCGTCCTACTCCTACTCCTTCAACATAGAGCAGCTTCCACTTTCATATCTGTGTCTATTTATTTTATTATTAAGTGTGCAAGTTTTTCTTTAGGTGTTTTTGGCCTTTGGTATAGTGCGGTCTTTGGTATAGCATTTGGCCTATCTATCTAGCTGGCTAATTATGACCAACACCGAAATTATTAACTAGTTTGCCCAGCAGCAACAAAAACATTTTTTTATTTGTTTTTTTTTTTTCAGAAAATTTATCAATTTACTTAAAAACGCTTGATTTAAGATTCGGTGTCGATTGTGCCAGGAAGTTAAAATTTCACCTGTTGAAGTCATAATTGTTAGAAGTAACAAAAACAAAAAGTGGTAAAGAAGAAAGAGAGAAAAAAAAAACAAAAGTGAAATTTTCTTATGTAAATCTTAAATTATTACTCTAGGGTAATTTATGCCCAGAAACTTTAATTGGTGGATTAAGACAACTTTTTTTTTTGCCGTTCACCTCAGGCAGCTAAAACAGGGGGAAAAAATGAAAAGTTTACACTTTGTTAGAAATAATTTATGGTCAAAGCTAGCAATACTGACAGCAAAACGAAAGCGAGTAAAGCTGCTCGCAACTGATTTATTCTATTCTGGGTAATAAAGTGTTTTAAACTCAAATTAACAATTAAGACGAATAAATTATTGATATTTAGAGTTTATTTTCAACAGTTATAGTAAATAGCGGTGTGTAAGGAAAAAAAAAGCTTATTAAGAACAAAAAGAAAAAAAAAAACAAAACTCAAAACCGTTGATCTCACGACTAAACTAGGCTTGGGCTACATGCACCAAAGTTGATAAAGATCAGCAAGTTTAAACAACGGCTAAATCAATACCGCATTGCACACTAGGGTGGATAGTATACTTTTTTAATATTCTTCACTGAATTTGGTACACTTCTGTTTTGAATATCTTCAACATTTTAAACTTTGTAATATACAACAAAGACGCGTGATATCTCCCTTATGTTTTAAATTTTAACAACTTTTAAGCTATGCTTTTTTATGAAAAAGCGATCGAATTAATTTACAAAAATAATTTTAACAACTTTATTTTAGTTTTATAAATTTAATTAATTTGTGAAAAATTTAACTATCCAGCGTGACATCTCCCATATATACGTATTTTAAAAATACAGGGTGTCCTGCAATTGAGTGCAACTATTTACGGAGCTGAAAGGTTATGTCCAGCTGAACAAGAAATCGTATGGTAGGGGGGAGAGGGAGGGGGGGGGGGGGCATATTTTCACATTCTTAGGAGCTACAGGGTTTATTAATATTTCACGACTTTGGTTTACGTTATTGTTTCTAGCAGAAAAACTAACTCACATGAAACTTATTTTGATAGCTCATTAGATAAAAAATGAAGGCAATAAAATCACCTTTCTAACGGCATATCAACAAACCCCACCAACTTAACCGTTACTGAGCTGTGATCGTCTGAAGATGAAATCCATCGGTTGAAACTACCAAATATCAACTTCGAGTGCAAATTTCTCAGAATTTCTAATAGGTATAATTTTCTTAGTACAGCCAACTTCTTTATTTTACCAGGTATGTTCATGTTTTTGGTGTCATTGAAAACAGAATTGAATAAATTGCAAAGTTTATCATAAGAAAAAATTTCATTTAATACGCGAAATTTTGAGAAATTTGCACTCAAAGTTGAAATTTGAAACTTCAACTTCAACCGATTGCTTTCATCTTCACATGAGTACAGCTCAATAACGGTTAAGTCAGTGGGGTTTGTTGATATACCGTTGGAAATGTGATTTTGGTGCCTTTGCAATGAACTGTCAAAATAAGTTCTCTGTAAGTTAGTTTTTCTGCTAGAAACAATAACGTGAATCAAAGTCGTGAAATATTAATTAAGCCTGTAGCTCGTAAAAATGTGAAAGTAGACCCCCCCTCCCCCCTTACATACGATTTTTTGCTCAGCTTAACATAACCTTTCACCTCCGTAACTAGTTGCACTCAATTGCGGGACATTCTGTATAGAAGATAGAAGATAACTCATTTGAGAAAAAAAATTTGATTTTCTTTTTAATTAAGGAAATAGCACAATTTTTGACTCTTTTGAAAACTCATTTTCAAAAAAAAATGTTCGTTTTTGAGAGACATTTTGGTCGTTCAGCGAAAACGTACTTTTCTCTCAAAAACGGTTTACATATTAATTTTAAAGAATTTTGAAGAAAATAAATTTTGATCAAGCCTTTCATACAAAGGACTCCAGTGTGCGCTGATGCTCCACTCCCTCGAACAAAAAATTGAAGCACGTACAACTTCAACCTAGCCTAAAATTTATTTTTCCAGCGTACTATTTTGGCGGCGAGCACCAAGAAAATCTAAGCTAATAACAAAATTAAGCCATACCAGAAAAGGCTGCCGAAAAAAGAACCCATGAAATTGAGGTCTAAGTTGTTGTTTTAGCAATTTGAAAATTGCAACTGACCGAGAACATATTGCAGATAGAGTATGAGCAGGAAAAAAAATAACTATATGTTTGCCTTGTATGCGGCATAGCAAAAAAAAAAAAAGACATGAAAAAGCTTAGTTACAAATAAAGCTATCAAAGAAAGTTAATTATGTGGCCAAAAAGAAGCCACACTTTGGGCAAATAGCAGCAGAAGGTGGCAGAGGCGAACCACAACAGCAATAACAACAACTACATCATCTAGTTGTGTGAAACCCAAACAAACCGTGTTGTTAGGGGAAAATTAAATAAAACAAAAAAAAAAATACAAAGTTTTGGGTTAAGGTTTCCAAGATATGGTATGCCTAGAAGAAAAATTTAGCTATTGCTCTTTTGTTTGTGTTGGCAAAAATTAAAGCATCTAACACGAAAAATAACAACAAAAACAACAACAACAACAACCACTAGATGTTGCCAAGTTGATAGAGAAAGTCAAAATATTGTGCTTAAGCGAAAGAAGATACTGCCGCTGTATCTAGATACTAGTTCAATTGATGAAGATGCAAACTTTTGATGCAACAGCTGCTGCTCTAAAGCAAAAACAAAAACAGTTTGAAAATAAATAAATGTTGTTATGCTCAACGAATACAAACTTAAAGCCAAATACATATCTGCAAGTTTAACTTTGAAAGTATCTATATGCATCTGTGTGGGTGGTAAAGCACGTTTTGATAATAATTTGAGTACTGCTTGAAAATGAAACAAGTGTAAATATTATAATATCCGCTACTTCTTCAATTCAGCATCTAATTTCTCCATAATGTCATATTTCACTCTTGCCTCTTGCGTGTGTGTTGCTTTTAAAGTTCTGTTTATTTTTCTTATTTTAGCATATTTAACACCTAACTACTCAGCATGTAGCTTAAAGCTATTTTTACCAGTCTTTTTTATGCAAGTATCTGTATCTATTTCTATTCGAGTGTCTATTTCTTGATAAGAGTGTTGCTTGTATTTTTTTAATTGCCTAACTTTCGATTTCATGTGTTTGTAGTTGTCTGTTTGTTGTTATTATTGTTCAATATTAATTCAAGTTTAACGCCATGTCTTTTTTTTTTATTGCTTTCTGAAATTTCAATTTATTTTACATTGTATTGAAAAACTAAGCGTTGCTCATTTTCTTTATTGTGTTGTTGCTGTTGTTATTGTGCACTCTCCGTTGACTTGTGCCGATAATCACTCAAAGATTTCTTTCTAAGTTTTTTTTTTTTTTCTCTACCTTAGATCTTGGTAGTTGTTACATTGTTATTTTTTTTCGATTTATTATCTGATGTAAAGTGTTTTTTTTTTATCATTTGTAATTAAAAGTTATTTTCAATAATTCTCTACATGACGCTTTGCCCTCTTTATTGTTGTTGTTTATGAAGTTATTGAGCATAATTTTAGTTTGTTTTGTATTTTAGGCTGTTGGTTTTTCTGCTCATAAAGTTGTTTGGATCATAAGTAATATAACATAACATAGTACAGTGACCCTCAAAAACAATTAAAAATAATATTTTTACATTTTAACGTTTGCTATTCAAATAAACGAAAAATGCAGAAATTTCCTTAAAAATATTATTATTATTATAAAAATATTATTTTGCGGCCAGTTTACCACATTAATTAATTCAATTAAAAAAGTTTAGTTTTAATTTTCAATCAATAATACAGTCAATCCTTTTTTTATGCGGTCTCTTTTTGTGCGATTTTTATTTGCGCTATTGTTTTTATGCGATTTTTTCTTTGTTCGATTGTTTTTATGCGATTTTTTTTTGTGCGGTATATGAAAATGAAGATAATGGACGAAGTTATCGGCCATTAAGTTTTTTGATTTGTGATTTGCTGCTATATATTTTCTCAATTTAGAAAAAATAGGTTTTGAGCTATTTTGAGACGTGAGGCTTTAGTGCGGTCCCTATCCACTGCATAAAAGTAATACTTTTTTATTTTGTCTCGAAAACAATTTTTTGAAGCTACTATAAAGTTCTGTACGTTTTTTTTTATGCGGTTATTTTTGTGCGGTACCTATCCACCGCTCAAAAACAGGTTTGATTGTATACAAAAAAATGCCGAAATCAGTCAATACAGTAGCTACCTTTAAAAAAATAAATTTTTGAAGGTAGTGCGTGATATTGCAAAAAAAAAAAGCAAGGCTACATATCAAACACTCGAAAAACGACGAATTTACTGGAAACTATTCAGAAAAGTAGGCGCCCACAAAAACTGTCTGAAGGTACTAAGAGAAGGGTAAAGAGATAAATGGTATCTGGAGCGGTTGACAACGCTGTGGAAGCCAATCAAATGTTATCAGAGTTACTAAATTTTCGAATAAGTGACGAAACAATTCGCAGGTTATTGAAAAAAATGGAATGAAATCCAAAAGAAATATTAAAAAAACCCTCTTAAATCGCAAGACTAAATTTTGCAAAACAATATACCAATTGGGATGCAGAGAAATGCAAGTCGGTAACTTGGTGGAATGAATCCAAAATAAATAGTTTAGGATCTAATGAATGGGTTTGGTCATGGTATAACTTGAATGTTGACTTAAGTTTACGCAATACACGGGAGACACTTCATCAGGTGCAGAGGCTCCCAGACAGCCCTCTACAGATTTGGGGCTGTTTTTAAGGCTATTAATAAGGATTTCGTTGTAAGATTGATAGAATAATAAAAGCTGAAGAAATATCTTGAAGGACTCCTACCTTCCTAACCTTGTGAAATTTGAATGTGTGCCAGGCGATTTAATGCAAGACAACAACTATAAACGTAATGCCAAATTTACTATTAATAACGTAATAGCTATAAGATTGGGGTATTACATGCACAGATTAGCCAGTGCAGTCGGCTTATATAAACCGAATAGAAAATGTGTGGAGTATTTTAAGGAAAAAATATTTTGGTTACAAAACTAACACCGAAAAATCTTAGTGATCTATGGTCCAGGACAGCAGATCGTACCAGAAAAAAAGGGCGGCTTCGAATCCAAAGCATTTTGACCGAATGTAGGGGGTCGCCCTGTTAAATGTTCGCCATATCTACGACATTAACAGTCAGATCTTGAAATATGATATATCGATGATTTTGTCTCGAGGAGACCAAAATTTTTGCTCCAAGCCACATTGACCTCAAGTACATTGGCCGTTCTAGTACTTATCCACCAGATCTCAGTTCTTACTAGCCTAATATAACACCCTAATGTCAGAATTTAAAGCTACCAAAAAGCGTTTAAAGCTTTTTTTCATTTTTTGCCGAACGTAGGGGGTCGCCTTTTAAAATTTTTCATCATATCTTCGGCATTTAAAGGCGGCTCTTAAAAAAATGATATATAGATGTCTTTGTCTCGAGTAGAGAAAAGGTCATAGACCTCTTGTACCTTGTTCTAGTACTTACCCAACAGATCTGAACTTCTACAACATGGATTTAAAAATAAAAACAAAATCAAATAAAATGTGAAAATAAAATAGGTCCCCAGCGACTATTATCTATTTACATCAAATGAGGAGGTCATCGCGGAAACCGATGAAATAAATATTATTTTTTCTGCAGTAAAGAACTTATATAGTCTATTTTTCCAATTTAAATAAATATTGAAATCCAAGCAAACAAAGTTTATTTTTAGTATGGAATACTTATAATAATTATACAATAAATATTTCGAATTAATTATTTTGACACAACGACCACGCGTAGTAGTAATACAATTTCTTGTAGCGACATACTGGCTCTGTAGATACATACCGCTGCATTATTTATTGTATTAATCTTGCAGAAGATTAACAAAAACAATATCAAAAGACAAAACGAAAGCAACTTATATGTATATATTATGTACATTTTACATACATATAATTACATTAACAACAACACTAGCAGCTACTAAGAAATATTTCTAAAACGATTTGTTTCAACAAAGGACACGATGTTGAGTTCGTGATTTTTGCACGAACCCAACCAAAAACTATAACAACAACACAAACAGCTACTGAAGCATTTTAGGTTTCATTTGTCTCATGCGAAAATGTAAAGTTTTCTTTTTAGGTTTTGCTATTTTCTGACTTTATTAAAGAAGTGACAGAACACATGTTTAGATATTCGTTTCATCTGGTATATATCAAATATTTAGGCATATTTAGTATCTTCATATGACAAAGATTAAAAACTGTACATCGAGAAGAAAACCTTATGTTAAATTGAAAAAAAACTAGTATAATTTATAAGATGGCTTGTTGAGACCAAACTAGAGGTGTCCCGAAAAAAATAATTGCATATTCGTGAACTGCGTACACAAATATAAGAGAAATTATTGAGAAAGTTAGCGGGGTATTTAAAAAGGACCAAATTGTTGTACAGTGTAATTAATATTACCATATAAAAACATTATAGGTACAGATAAAGTTCCATTTTGCCTTTTAGAGTTAAATATTGAAAAAATATCTAATTGAGTCATCACATCAGGAGTCGTTCATAAATGACGTTACCAATTTAGGAGGGAGAAGGGGTTTTTAAATTCACTGCGATAAGTAACGGAAAGAGTGGGAGGTTCCAGATAAGAACTGCTTCAGCTGAAATCAGGCAGCACTACTCATAACACAACTTTGTTATCGATCACACGATCAGCTGATAATTTAGTACGTTGATTAAACTGCAATTGTTCTCGGTCATAGTTAAATTTCGTGTGTGTAGCTTTAAAAATACGCGCAATGGAGAGCAAAGAACTTCGACAAAGGAAATTAATTTTGGACAAATTCATAGAAAATCCAAACATCTCTCAATGTCAGATAGCAAAAGTGTTAAAAGTTGCAAGATCGACGGTACAAAATTTGTTGGCAAATGTTAAAAAAAATGGCAGCATTGAGAGAAAAGCTGGATCTGGCCAAAAACCAGGCACAAAAAGTAAAAAAGTGGAGAAAGATGTCTTAAGAGCTTACAAGAAGAACCCAAACCTTTCTGAGCGTGTTGTTGCCGCTAAAGTGAAAACATCAGCCTTAACTGTTCACAGAATCAAGAGAAGAGCAAACCTAAGGACGTTTAAAGTTCAGAAAATTCAGGATAGGGATGCTGTTAAGGAGCTTTTGTGCAAAACCCGCGCTCGTAAGTTATACAGTGACTTTTTGACAAAATTTTCGTGCTGTGTCATGGACGATGAAACGTATTGCGTGGCTAACTTTAACCAAATACCTGGCCAGGAGTTTTAGGTAGCAGAGGAGAAAGGGAAGGTGCATAGCACGTTTCGAAACCGAAAAGCATCAAAATATCCAAAAAAGTATTTGATTTGGCAGGCAATATGCACGTGTGGCTTAAAAAGCGAAGAATTCATTTCTGAAGGAACAATTAATGGCGATATTTACGTAAAAGAATGCCTACATAAACGAATTCTGCCTTTTATTAAAAAACATAGCATGCCAGTGATATTTTGGCCTGACTTGGCAACAAGCCACTATTCTAAAAAAGCCCAAGAATTTTACGTAACAAATGGGGTCAATATAGTGCCGAAAGACGCCAATCCTCCGAATTGCCCGGAGTTGCGCCCGATTGAACGATATTGGGCCCATATTAAAGCAAAACTAAAGAGGACGAAATGCACAGCTTCAAACATAAGCCAGTTTCGCAGAATGTGGAGAAAACAGGCTAAATCATTCAGCGAAAGAGATGTCCAAGTACTTATGAAGGGTGTTAACTCCAAAGTTCGAGTATTTTGGCGTGGAAATTAATTTTAATTATTTTTGTGAATTTTTTGTTTAAATATGAATAAATAAAAATCATGGAAAAGTATTAATAGCAACACTCATATATAAGTTGGTTTTTTTGTCGCTTGACTCCTGCCAGATTTCAGCTGAAGCAGTTCTTATTGTAACGTTACCAAAAATTTAAAAAGGAGTCGAAAAAATGCATATTAAAAGTTGTCATCCGTACATTTTCATGTTTGACCATCTAAATTGACGGTTAACTATTGACGAGTATAGACGAGCGTTGTTTTTCATATGTAACGTTAATTTATAGGGAGGAGGGAGGTTTGAATGTACTACGAAAGTAATGGGGGGGGGAGAGGGGGAAGAGTACAAAAAACAAAGATATTGGTAACGAAGTTTATGTACGAGCCTTAAAACATTACGTCAAGGCATTAAATATTATATAAATAAGGTTTTCTGTAGAGTATAAAAAAATTTTAGAATCTTGCCAATTTGTTGGTGTTGAAAATATACAGACCCAAAGATGAGTTAGTCCCTCTAGCATGTCAGTTTCCAGCAGTTCCATCTAAATATAACTTAATTAATATAAGTAATAAGTTTCGTTCAGTAAAAGTAATATAAACGGATATTCAAGATACTGCTGACTTTTATACTTGTATTTGTAATAACTTAATTAATATAAGTAATAAGTTTCGTTCAGTAAAAGTAATATAAACGGATATTCAAGATACTGCTGACTTTTATACTTGTATTTGTAATATTAAACTTAACAATGGAAACCAAAGTTTCCCCTAATGGACAAAATAAAAAAGAACTTAAAAAAAAACGAAATGGCCATCTCAGCCCTTGAAAGGACTTTGATCGAGCTTCTTATGATCAATTGTGTTGTGTGTGACGTGAAATGTTTGCACACGAATGATTGAGAACTGGACCAACATGTTTTACTCCGACTCCGACTCCGACTCCGAGCGGCTTATGTTCTCAAGAAGCTTTTCATGGCAGTTTTTACTGCCATTGTCTGCCATTATCTGCAAAGAGGTGACGGCCGAACAGAAAAATTAATTCAATTGAAAACATTTTCCGAGTCAGATGGAGGATTCGAACCAGGGTTCTCTGGCGTAAGAGTCACACACTCTACCCACTACGCCACAGCCGTCACAAAGAAGAACTTACTTTAACTTTAACTCATCCAACAATTACAAATTTGTTTATAGAAAATTGTAAACAGAAAAATCTATTGTAAATTTATAAATAGAGATATATAAATAAATATTTATTCATGAACATAAAAATGAAATAATGTCCACTTTATATATATTGATAAGTTATGTGATATATACAGGATGCCCCAGATCAACGTTTGACTACAGCGCCAGTTGATTTCAAACGTAAAATAATTAATAGCAACTTAAATAAAATATAATATGCTTTTTTATTTTAATTTTTGAATTTTAAGCTAATTTGCTTAGATAAAAAAAAAATTTCAAAAACTTTCAATTCTGTCGAATTTTTATGTCTCTATTTCGTTTAGTGTACATCCGCTGTCCAATTAGTGCACATTTTATTTTATTTTTTTTTTTTTTTTAAACAATCTCTGAGTAATTTACTAAAATTTTGCGAGCATGAATGATTTTTCTAAACAAATTGATCAATAATGCTTCATATTGACGCTACAATATATTTTTTCATCTATAAATTATTGCTTCTATCCATCATAATTTCTTCGACAATTAAACACTGCATGCATGAAAATCTCCACCCGTATTATCGTGATTAGCTTTTGCCAGTAATAAATATTTGTAGCTTTTTTTTATTTTTATTTATTACGATTACAATAGCTGTAAATCACGACTGGGTTGAATTAATAGGCATTTAGCTCCATATAAATTTGATTTTTTGCAAAAACAGCTAAATCATTTCGATACTATTTCAACACCTCTGATTGAAGCTTTGCGATAATAAAATATAAACTAAAACTTTCTACACAACTGTTGTGATTTTTAGTTATTTTTATGTTTTTGCTAAAATTTCTTCTACAACATGGCAGAGGTATTAAAATTTTTTTATGAGCTGACAACTTGATGGCAGGCAGACCATTTACCAGCTTCATGTTGGTGGATTATTTTGTACGCTTGTCTATGAATGGTTCATCATTGGCCTTAGCTTCAGTTGAAATATTTTGTTTTCCCGTTGATACCTTTTGCTATGGTTGTTGTTGTTATTGATGCTGTTGTGACAGGTTATTGTCAGCTGACTGGCAGGTTGTTGAGTTATTAAAATAAACTGCATCTTAGTGATGGATTTTAATTGCTTATGCTTACCAGCTACCGTTAGCAGGTTGCCGAAATTATCATTATTTTGAATACAGCTGCGGAAATTTTCATATAAATTGCCAATTTTATGCAGTTATTTCATATTATAATGTTGAACTTTCGTTTAAAAATTGGGTCAAACATAATTCTCTATGGACAACAAAAATGTTAAATCAGCTATTAGAGTTATTTAGCGCTGAAAATATGAATTCTCTCTTATTTTTCTGTTTTAATTTAATAATTTAGCACATCTTTTGTAGGACCATCTTATGTTGAAACTGTTTTGATCGAGGTTATCCAAAACAAATAAAATCATGCTTAATTATAAAATATCGTCTCTTATTTGATAAGTGAAATTCTTTTGAATTACCCTTATTATGGTCTGCTTGTTTTTTAAGTTCCTGATTTCACTCAGTTTTTAAATTTAATATTTTTTTTTTTTATTCTGTTGTGTTTTTTATTCCATTTTTGCGGTTTTCATGCTCTCTAGGCGCATTTTTAATTACTTTTAAAACTTTATTTAACGCTTTATTTAGCTCTTGAATTCCTTACAACTTCTTTTTTCTAGATATTTTGTAAAAATGTTTTTATTTTCCATGATTTGCTTTATAAATTCATATTCTGATTTATGCGGATTTACAGTCATCACCTTTTGTAGTTTTTTTTTGCTACCTATTTTAATGCTTCTTGTTAATTATGTTTATTTAGAAATCCATTATCAGTTTTCTTCTTTAACAAGTTGAACTAATTTATTAATGTTTTAATAATCGATTTTGTGGCACTCAAGTCAGTCAAGTTTATTGAGTGGAAAACAATTATGAAGGTCACTGACTTTAATAATATTTTTGGTTTCATATCAATTTAAAAGCTGTGGAAATTTATGCTTTAATTGAGGAAATTCGGTGTTCAGACATTAGATATCAAAAATTTCAAACTTTCATTTAATTTGAAGCATTTTAGCCGAAGCGCAATGAAACGTAGGTGTTATGTTAATATAAACATAAATATAAATGGAAACGTAGACGTAAACATAAGCAAAAACATTTACATATGCAAAGACAAAGACACATACATAATAGACAGGCATATACTTAGACATAGACATAGACATAGACATAGACATAGACATAGATATAGACATAGACATAGACATAGACATAGATATAGACATAGACATAGACATAGACATAGACATAGACATAGACATAGACATAGACATAGACATAGACATAGACATAGACATAGACATAGACATAGACATAGACATAGACATAGACATAGACATAGACATAGACATAGACATAGACATAGACATAGACATAGACATAGACATAGACATAGACATAGACATAGACATAGACATAGACATAGACATAGACATAGACATAGACATAGACATAGACATAGACATAGACATAGACATAGACATAGACATAGACATAGACATAGACATAGACATAGACATAGACATAGACATAGACATAGACATAGACATAGACATAGACATAGACATAGACATAGACATAGACATAGACATAGACATAGACATAGACATAGACATAGACATAGACATAGACATAGACATAGACATAGACATAGACATAGACATAGACATAGACATAGACATAGACATAGACATAGACATAGACATAGACATAGACATAGACATAGACATAGACATAGACATAGAAATAGACATAGACATAGACATAGACATAGACATAGACATAGACATAGACATAGACATAGACATAGACATAGACATAGACACAGACATAGACATAGACATAGACATAGACATAGACATAGACATAGACATAGACATAGACATAGACATAGACATAGACATAGACATAGACATAGACATAGACATAGACATAGACATAGACATAGACATAGACATAGACATAGACATAGACATAGACATAGACATAGACATAGACATAGATATAGACATAGACATAGACATAGACATAGACATAGACATAGACATAGACATAGATATAGACATAGACATAGACATAGACACGAACATAAAAACATAAATATTTAAAAAATAATACAAACGAGACTTTTAAAATCAAAACAAGTTACTTTCCAAAACAAGAAAAAGTACAAGTTATAATTTTTAATACGTATTAAGAAAAACCGCTGGTGCAATGGAAATTTGTTTGGCCAAAGAAAGTTTAACTTTGTTTATAAACTTCACAATCATTTCATTTGAAATACCTCTAACAAATATAATTTATAAATTGAATAAAATTAGTCCTCAATTTTTTTTTATTCGAGAAAAAACTCCTTTCGATTTTGTTTTTTTAAATTTTTAAAATTTGTTTACGAAATTAAAAAGGTATTTCACCTGAATTGACAACTAAAAGTCTTATCTATACTTTTTCGTTATTCAAGACCTCTTTACTCTTTGACTTGTGTACAAAAATTTTATGCTGTGTGAAGTCTAGTTTTCCAAGTACGGGCTTCGTAAAATCACATAAAATTTTAATATGTCTTTTTTTCGTAGAAGATTTTTCAGTTGGTAAAAATTTTTTTAAAATTCACTTTATACAATGACTTCCATGGGTAATTGGGTGATTATGTTTGAAACTGCTATATCCAATATAAACTGGATACTAATTTTTTTATATAAACTCGGTTCATTTAAAAGTAATGTAAATATGGACTGAAATAAATACATATGTCCCCAAAAAGGACGAAATAATTATAAGCAGCTGCCATAGTTCAATTAAACTATTGATGAAAACCTAATACTGCTGTGCAATAATGCGTTCAAACGGTGGATACGTTTCAAAACGTTTAAAAGTTGTGAAAGTGATGAGAGCTGCAAAAAGTAATTATTATGGTGAATAAGTTTAGCTTCGTAATAAACAGGAAGCAGAAGTAGCGTGAATCACGTAGTTTTTGCCTTTGTAAAAATAACTTCGGTTCTTGTGATAATCTGGATGTCGAAAATCTAAATAAAATATTTTTTGATATTCCTATCTTTCCGGTTAGTTAACCAAAATTGAAAGTATATCATAAGCACCCTGTGAGCAGCAGGTATCTTAAAAAGAATTTGTTGCATACCAAAGGCTTTAATTTGGTTTTTACTTGAAATTTCTTGCATACTTTCTGGCGTAAAATTATATCATGTTTATTTTACACTTGAAGCATAACTGTTATGACCCCTTAGGAATTTCCATCAAATATCGTTTATATCTCTATTACTATTTAAAAATTATGTTAAAATAATGGTAAAAAATACTCAAACAAAAAAAAAAAAAAAAAAAAAAATTAACGTAAATTTTAAAATTTTATATGTATATGTAAAGTTATATATAAATTAGTTGTTTATAAAAACTTTTTTCATAAATGTTTTACGCACACAATTTAATCCTTTAACGCCCAAATGTTCTGACCTTGGCTTTCAACCTCGTGTAGCATGATGAAAAAAATGCAATACAATTTGAAAAAGCCACATACAATGTTATATGGAGGTCGCTCTTTCAAATGTGGTGCATAAAATTTCAAAAAAGTTGCAATTTTTGCAGAAATACCCCAACAAAAAATGCAAATTTATTTATTTTTAATCACGATTTTCTCGATGATACCGGATCTTGACTGCATTGAAATACACGTATAACGTGTTCTCGAACGTGTTCTCGATGGTTCGACTTCAAAGATTAAACAAAAAATTTTTTTCCAATACCGTTCACCTGCTCTTGGTGGAAATCGGACAACTTGGAAGACTCAAAGGCAAAGAACGGGTTAATAAATCTGTGAATAATTTTTTATAGCAACAAAATTCAATTTTTGATAAATTTATATTTTTTCAAACAATATACGTCGGTCGGATTGTTTGCACATAAACCCACAATTTCATCTAGCAATTAGCCACTGCCTTTCGTTGAAAGTAGGTTTTCTTTAATGCAGGAAATACAGGGTTGTCAATATTCGAAGCGCCCATCTGGGAACACTGTAACTTTCCGCAGTGATGCCAAATCGACTAATGACATACCCTGTTTGAAGCGTCATTCCAAGCAAATGTTTACAATGGAACAGTACACGCCACGCGAACGCTCTAAAATTGTTGAAATTTACATTCAACAAAACAAGTCAATAGTAAAAACTCAACGTGCTTTCAAAAAAATAAATAAAGTGAAAAGTGCGTCTTCCAAGAAAACAATTTATCGTTTGTATGAAACTGAAAATCCACAAGAGATTCAAGAGGTACCTCTTCACGATGCAAAAGTCACTGTTTGGTGCGGCGTTTGTGCTAAAATGCTCATTGGGCCGTTCTTTTTCGAAGATGATAATGGCCACAGAGTTACTGTCAATCAGGAGCGTTATCGCGATATGATAAACAATTTTTTCGTGCCAATCGTTAGTCGAAAGCGTATCAGGCACTATTGGTTTGAACAAGACGGTGCGCCACCACACACAAGCCGCACTACAATCGATTTTTTGAAATGGGCGCTTTGAATATGGACAACCCTGTACATATATATTCTTACGAGAGCAGTTAAAAAAGTCCTTGCAAACCTTAACATTAACAAAGCCTCTGGTCCTGATAACATACCACCACTTGTGCTAAAAGCTTGTGCTTCTAGTCTGGCTCGGCTTTTGCGCAACCTTATTAACATCTCCTACATAACAGGAGTATTTCCATCCTGTTGGAAGGTGTCGCAAGGATTCAGCCAGTACCAAAAAAAGGCAATGCCACGAACCCTGTAAACAACCGACTCATAGCAATATGCTCAATACTCGCAAAAGTTAAGGAGAGCGTAATTAACTTCAAACTTATGAACTATCTGGAGCACAAGGAATTCCTTAGTGACCGTCAGTATGGTTTTCGTAGGGCCTGCTCTACTGGTGATCTTATAGTGTTCCTTACTGAAAAATGGAACCAATGCGTTCACTTATTCGGAGAGAGCAGGGTTGTTGCTCTAGATATTTCGAAGGCGTTCGGCGTTTGACCCAGTATGGCATAAAGCTTTCGTGGCAAAACTAATTGCATATGATGTTGGTGGTAATTTTGCTCGGTGGATCACGTGCTTCCTTAAGAACTGAACAATCCGTGTTGTAGTCGACGACAAATCGTCCAGAGAGCATGCCATCAACGCTGGAGTATCGCAGGAGTACCGCAGGGCTCAGTTCTATCGCTATTTTTGTTTTTGGTTCTTATCAACGACTTTCTGTCGTTGACTCAACCCAAGTCATTCGATTACGGATGACAGCGGCATTTGCCATTCATATTCATTCAAAAAATGGCCGAGCTCTTTGGAGATTGAAAGAAAGAGGAACTATATGACTGACACACTAAACAATGTCTTGAAAAAATTCTCCGAGTGGGGTCTTGCTAATAGAGTAGAATATAATGCTAGCAAGACCCAATGGTGTCTGTTAACCCACAAGCGAATCAATTGCCCTTAGCTCCCCTTAATATGAACGGTGCAGATCTTTCAAAGTCAGATGCTCTTGACGTTCTGGGCATATCAATACAATCAGATCACATTTTTGATATGTCAAAAGCAGCAGCCAAGTGTCTTCGTGTTTTAAAACGGTCTTAGAAATATTTCACTCCATCTGATCTCCGTTATCTCATATATATATCTCATCTATATCTCATATATAAGACCGAAAATGGAGTAAAATTCTCGCACATTTGGGCAGGTGCTTCAAGATAGTATTTAAAGCTTCTGGACCGGATTTAACGACTTATAATATATATGATAGGGGATGAAAATATTTCATCTTCTCTCAACTCTGTTGAGCATCGTCGTGATGTTGGTTGCCTAAGTCTTCTGTACAGGTACTACCATGAGAAGTGTTCAAGAGAGATACATGGCCTAACGCCACTAGCTTGTGTGTTTCCTAGGGCTCTCGAAGCCCATTCCTTTACTATTGCCTCTTTGCTCAATTGAACATCGCATTACCGAGATAATTCGTTCTTCAATGCTAATGTTGACATTCAATGCTAAGTTGACATTGAGAGAAAATGAGACATTAAGAGAAAAAAGTAACCTGTAAAATTTTTCTAATTGCACTTGTGAGTTTTTCTTCGTTGCCTGAGAGAAATTTCAAATATCAATACTTTTTAAATAAATTTTCTAAACCTTGAACATTTTTTAGACATGTCTTATTTTGTAATTTAAATTCTAGACCAATTTCTGGGCAAATTTTCTTGTGTATGAATTTTAACTCTTTCTCAAGAGAAAATATTTTCAATATTTTTTAGTTTTTTTTAAGCGTGCTCATTTGACAAATGATAGCCTTCCGAATTTCTTAATTTCTGAAATGAATTACTTAAAAAAGAAGTCAGAACTGAAATCTACCAACTCAACGAGTTTCATGTAATACAACTCAAAGCAAAGATTTTAGTCAACTATTTATAAAAGTATGAATTTAGGTTTTTTCCATTATTAAAGAAATGTATACCCGATTTATTTTCGATTAAACTAATGAACACATTTTGAAACATATTATTTTACCTCCCAGCTAATTTGAGGTGAAAGAAAAGCTATAGCATCCTTTTTAGTTTTCGTACATGAATTGCACATTCTTATGATGGAATAAGCTTCTTTTTTTTTTGACATTCTACCTATTATAGCTTCTATTTACCATACGTTCGTTCGTTTTAAAGGCTAGATCTATAATTTCAAAATACAACTCCAGAATTAGTTTCAAGCAGATTTAGCACCTATTTCATTGGCCTCTACGACAATTACACTGGTAAGCACATTTTTGCGCGGCGGAAGCCACATTGCTAGTTCGACTCGGTATTGTTTCTAGAAACTAAAAATCATATAAACTGACTAAAGTTGGTTCCAATTTTTTTGTTTGCTTAAGCGGTTTTTAATTTTTTTTTTAATATATTTCCAGTTATGACCATATTACTCGATAATTTGATGATCTAAAAAATAAGGCACAGTATTATTTTATATTAATATAGAGTTTATTTATTACTGAACATTAAAGCTAATTTGTTCAATTCATATAAATATGATAAATATCTGTATACTTTAATATTAACATTTAATTTTTATACAAATTGGAATTCAATCACACCGCATGCGTTTATTTAAAGCTATTCATAAATATAGCTGCTTATATGAAAAACTTAATAATTAGAAATATGTCAAGTTTTTAAAAACTCGAAATTTATAATTATTGGGCAATGTGTACATGTGGCAAAATTAAAAGAGAATTAAAATTAAAAAAACCAAATAAAACTAGTTAAAGTGCAAAGCTAACAAAAACTGACATCTGTTTATGATGTTGATAGCTAAGTTTCTTTGTTACTTTTGGAAATTAAAGCAATGCAATAAATTACTAATATAAAAATGAAATAAATAATAGCATAGAAATTTGTACAAATTGTGTGTATTTTTTTTTAAAACACCTTTTTTCAACACATACATTTTAAAGTTTTTATAATTGCACATTTGTTGTAGCTGCTGTTGTTGTTAAGGCATGTAGCACTGTTTTTTGCTTATTTTTTAAAGAAGTCAATTTTTGCTCATAGAACAAAATGAGTTTTTGTATATATTTAAACTTTATTTTAAGTTTTGAACATTTTTTGTAGTTTTTTTATGTTTTAATAAAATTTTGACTTGCTTAATTCGGCTTACATTATTCTCCTGATTTTGTGTGTATAATGTTAGTTTAACTGCACCCTACATTTGGCACTTGTGGAACTTTAACTTACTTTAATAAAGATATATTAAAATTAAACTTTTACTATACAATTTGTAGTTGTTATTAATTTTTACAAATAACTTAATGAAATATTTACAAGTTTTTCTTAATTTTTTCTTTTATAAAAAAAGCTACACACATTACATACATGGTTCAATATAGAATTTGAAATTTTTTTTGTTAGTTTTTCGAAAATTTTTATGTTTTTCATTAAAAAAACTTATTTCATACATATTGTACAGTTAAGTTTTTCATTGATTTGAAGCTTTTACTTTACACCAAGCTGCCCCTAAAATGCTTCTCTTCACTAATAGCTTCTCTTAAACTTATTAAATATTTATTAAATATCCATATTTTGGTAACTCTAAACAAGTAAAATTTATAATTTGTAACGCGAGACTCAACTGGCTCAGTCGACAGCTCTTGCTGTCCCTGCTTCTTCTGTTTTAACTGCTTTGGCGACGCCATCTTTACTGCCAACTCAGCTGTAGGCTTCACTCTAGGAAGCTGGCCTGCTGTCCATAGTAGTAACCATCAATCGTTGACCATACAATAGCCTGAATAGGTTTGTATGTTGTCTTCGAGAAAGCTTTCACCTGGTATGACGCCACCTTGCGTATGATGACTGGGACAGTGGTGACCCTTGGGACACTGACAGAGTGCATTAATATTGACTTCGTCTAGAAATTCTTGTCTCTTACGTACAGTGAATAGTTTACACGGTTGTTTACGTTGACAACGTATGCGCTGTAGAAGGGGGAAAAAAACGAAATATATCATTATTTATTTTAATCAATTTAATTAAAATTTGTCCTAATCATATAGTTTTTGTTCTTCTACATATTTAATACTTGTCCTAAACATGTTATTTAATGAGTTTATCCAATATATCAAAAAATTTTTAGAGCTCACAATGGATTATTTATAACCCTTGTGACTTTTGTTTTTATGCTTAACCTTTTTTTATTAAAAAAAATAATAAACTAGAATCTGATGTATGAAATAAAATTCGTCAATTTTTAATTTACTTAAGTTTCATACCCAACAAAGAATCACCGTTTTAAGATTTCTTTAAAATATATAATAAAATTTCACTCACCGTCAATGGTGAACACGCAAAAAGATACGTAAAACCTCCGGAGCCATCCAAGGTGGGTTCCCGTTTCGTCAAGTAGGTCACCGAATTCTTTGGGCAACGACAATGCACTATTTGCTCCGTCACATTTAACTCCGCTGATGTAGTTAAGGTCCATGTGTAATCGCGAAAGTGCCTAAGTGAGAAAATTTTCAAAATTAATAAAATCATCAACTTCCAAAAAAAAATGTTAAAAAAAAAAAAACAAAACTCACTTGCACACCGGCAGCTTATGCACCGGACTGCACAGTTTATAGTGTCGCGTCTTGTCTGCAATTGTGTGACCATCCTCAATGCCCAGACCGCTCGGACAACCGCCAATGTAGCTTAGCTCTTTGGCACGATTACCATGTCCGGAATGACGCATATGCGCACTACTTAGCGTTGGATGTGCTTGTGCGTGTTGGTGTTGTTGCACTTTGCGACGCGGGGGTGCATGTGGAAACTCATTCTCGCTCAGCATATCAAGGTCGAGCGCATCCAAATGGCTACTGCCATCCTCATTGGTTTCAAGAAAGTCGCTTGGCTGCAAATCTAGATCATCCTGATAGACGGCTCCTAGCTTTTGCATAAGTTTCTTAAGATGCAGGCTTTCGAAGCGTGTATCGCCAACAAAATCGCCGCTTACAAGCAGACGTTTATGTTGTAGCAGCTTTTCCTGCTCATAATAGCTGCGATACTTATCGCTGCCGCCATGTGTTGGAATGTGTGCATAACTGTTGGTTTCAAGTGAATCTTTGTTGTTGTTGTTGTTGTTGTTGTTGTTGTTGTTGTTGTTGTGATGATGTATAATATTCGATTGATGATGGTTGCTGACATCATTACAGCGACACTGACGCTCAATCCATGGCGTTTCGTACAAATCGATTTTAGAGCAGACAGCATTCGGAGCACATATGGGCAGATCTTCCTCAGATTCCTAGTGGGGATGTAAAGAAAATGAAAGTCTTTAGTTTTCAGTGCATATTTTTAGGCATTGTTTTACAGTAGCAGTGCGCATATCGATACGAAAAATCTTAAGTTTGCTTAATGTAAAAAATTTTCTTTTTAGATTCTTTTTGTAGATTATAAATTGTAGAAAGCTGAAAAGAACATACAGGTCTACCCCCAGAAAATATTTCTTTTTACTCTCTTGAAGTTGAAAGTAATGAAATTAGACAATTTAACATATGAAAAGCTGGTTGTTTAACAGATAATTTCGTCTACGAAATTTCGTCAGCGTGGACGAAATGATTATGTCATTTTTGCGGGTGTGCCAATATATTTCGGGGTTTATTTTTTCTAAATATTTGAAAAGAAAGGCCAGGAAAATAAGCTTGGTACTTAGGACCGAAAAACAATATCGGCCATTTTTGCCATATTAAAGTATGGCAAAACGCCCGAATTTTTGTTTACCGAAAAGTAAAGTAATTTCAAATAGGTTCTGATAAAATGCTTGATCATAGTACGGAAGATAAAAAAGCAACATTCCGTAAAAGAGAAAATCATTTTATTAAAAAAAAAAACACCATTGGGCCTTATCCGGACATAATGTCCATAGACCCCTTTCCAAGCAACAATTCTTAAGAGTTGAGCACTGGACAAAAAATTTTAGTTTTTAATTACGTCCTATAACAATCTTCAGCAAGAGCAATACGCTTAAAGATTATTTACAGCAAAACTAGTTGTCTATAAGTGTTCTGTTCTCTTTCACATTATCTCATAGTAGTTTAAAAGAGTTGTGTTATAAGAGCATTACTGCGAAGACGCTGCATCTTACAAGTCATTTCTTACAGACTTCTACAATACTTCAGCTATCAGAGCCAAACTCTGAAGAGTTTAGCTTTATAGATTAAGTCTTATAGATATCTTAAAAGCTTTTATTTAAAGATATCTGATCTGATCTGAGCAACGGTCTGACTAGAAAAGTATCACTCTGATTATAAGAGAAACAGTCTGACTAGAAGTGTTACTCTGATAATAAGATGTTGGTTCTTATCATCGGGCAATTGCCCTAAACAAAAGATTTAACTGTATTCATGTTCTTAACCCTTTCTTGTAAATGTATCATTTCAAAATAAATGGGTTTTTATTTAATAAGTTTAAATTTCCGGGTACCTATATAATAAACGAACAGAATTATGTACAAATTATGTTCAATGAATTTGGTTCATTCATAAAAAAAATATTCTGAAAGATCAGAACAATTTCTAACTGAAATTTACATATTCACTTCCATTCATAAGATGTTATACTTTTCAGGAAGAAAATGTGCTAAATTTTCATAGAAAAAAATTACCAATCCCATTAAGAATATGTGTTTAGAATACACGTACGCACTCAAACAATTTGTTCATCTACATCACTGAAATTGTTTATGCCCTGTGACGTATTTAGAATAGTCTAATAAGAAATAAGTCATGAAATTTGTTCTCATGGACTAATTTCAAGTTAGCCCAGCCTGTGATGTAAAATTCATACAAATAGGATGGTGTATTGTGCAAATTGTGTGGCTCTGTGTCTTCAGAATTGTGCATTTTGAAAATTGTTATTGTTTTTACTCATGTACTAATATCAACAAAGAGTTTAATTTCTTGTTTGTGAATGTAATGCAGGAAGTTTAGAAATACTAGATTTCTTGATAAATGCGATGGTTATATAAATATTTTGTATTGTTTTTGAATATAGTGTATGTCATTGACGAATTTTTTAAATGGATAAATAAAATAAAAATAAAAATTGATATGTGAAGTTTATAAATTTTACTAGGAATTCTAGGGCGAGCTTAGCCCACTAGACTTCTGATTCGAGTCGACATACAGTCAAAACCGAGACACAACTATTTTTTGTCACATAAATCAACCTTTTGAGGAAGATTTTTCGTATTATTTATAGCGAAAATTTATTGATAACTCTCCACGCAAAGTAATGAAATTAGTTCGGTAAACCTTGCACTAATGTAATGAAAGGGTTAATTCGCTTGGCATAAATGAATGCTTTTTAAAAATGGTGGTCCTACGAAATTTCGCTTTCACTCATCTTGTAGAGTATACAACTCTTCTATGTGACTTACTTAAGCATATTACTTTTGTAGTAAGAGCTGTACTCTTGTAAGGAGACATCAATTCTTAAAACTGCCTTTTAGTGCATTTATTGAGAGTATAGTATAATTTGTTAATTTAATAAAACTTTCAATATTGGTTTTTGCGCAAGGGGACAGCTTCTAACCGAGGTGCAATATGAGATTTTTACGATAAAGTTTCCACCGCAATGAAATTCATGCGTTTATATGATAAAATATTACACCACGCATATACAATATTATAGATATAATAATATCCTACAAACATAATAAAAAATGGTACATCAAATTTTGTTATATTAAAATAGTGTTGGTAGTATTGTATATGTACATAAATTCTTATAAAACTCTCTTATGAGTATATACATCTTAATTTTCTTAAAAGTATATATCTGCAAGAGATCTGTAAGTCTTGTCTAAGACAATGTTTCTTAGAGTGTTGATCTTGTTTCAGAGCTCTAAGAGGCTGATATAAGGGCGTTCTGAAAATTGCAAGTCACACTTATATAGTGCCAAAATGAGCTTAGAAGAGTTTTGCAAGTATCTTATAGATATCGTTTAGAGTTAATCGTAAGTGTATCAATCTTAATAATTTATCTTCAAGAAGTCCTTAGGATAAAATAAAGATAATAATTGTTGGTTGAGTTGTTCATGGAATAACATCAAAAACATTTAGAATGAAGGAAATCTTTGTAGATATTTTCACAGGGGAACATTAAAATACTACTCAAATCTGTTCTTTTATATTTTGAAAATCTTACAATACATGTGGATCACGGAAATTACGCCCGAAAAATTTAGAAAAAAACCCGAAAGACTGCTGCAAATATCGGTCGTATTTTCCATTTTTTCGGGCCAAATTTCGATACTTCAAAATTTTTGGGGTCTTCTTTTCAGCCGTAAATTCATCGGGCGTAAATTAAGCTTGAAAAAATACTCTACAATAATGAATAATGGCCCCGGAAAATGAAATACAAATCAGATTTGGGGGTCTTTTTTAATTTTTCAGAAAGTTTTTTGGGGGGCATTTTAATTTTTTTTTGTGCCATATTTTCTGTGCATTTTTGCAGCGCCAACTGAAACTTGTTCTAAGACCTAAAACTGTTAAAATTAATTATTTCGAGTGGCAAATAATTTCTTCGAATATCAGCATAAAAAAAAGTCAGTCAGATAAATTAATTCCGACTACAATTCGAAATTAACATAACATCACTTTAAAGAAAAGAACATTGGGTCTTACACACATCATAGGATTAAGAATAAAAGCGCACATCATTGGGTTAAGAAAAAAACAAAAAAAAAAAAAAGTAGAAACTCATAAAAACTATAAATAACCAAAAATATAATCCTCATATAAAAACTTTACCTTAACTCCAAAGGCCAAATAAAACGGAAATACCAAAAGAATACCTTATGTTGAGTGAAATATTTTTTGATATTTTTTGTTTTTGCTTTTATTATTTTGTTGTGTGGTTCTTGTATTTTTGTGTATCGACTGTCTACAATTCGGCTGTGGCTGTCTGTGGCCTGAAGGGTTTTCCACTTGAAATTAAAGAGTAACACAGCTACTGGTGTTACCACCGTGTTGACCAACCATTATGACTCCGAACGCTTCGAACACAAATGGACAAAACGATGGACGAAGAAGACAGACATTAGAGCAGTGGAACGGATGCACAACATTAAGTTTTAAGCTCATTTCAGTAAAGTGTTTTATATACCTATATATTTTTTTTTTATAAGCTACTACATAAAAGCAAAATAAAATTTTCAAATACCTTTTGGGCCACTTTTACTTCAACTAATTCTACTAAGTTGTTGATCATTAAAAGCAATAGTTTCCATTCTTGTAAACTTCTTTTTTTTTTCTTGACTTCTTTTCTTCTTCAACAATGCTTGAAACACTCCAAGCAAAGCAATAAAATTCATTTTAAAGTGCGATTAAAATTTATTGAACGATTATGTAAACACACAGAGAAGAGTTGCCATCATAGAGCAATGAAAATTCTTCAATGCTGTTATCGACGTTGTCTTCGTCGTTTTATTATGTTCACAGCATATCCTGCAGCTTATTTTTTCCAGTAATGGACAAGAAACACTAACTTCTATGAATATTTTAATTCCAAATACAGTCTGAGAATAGTTATTGTTTTTGTTGTAATAGTTGGTTTTGGTTTTACGATCCTTTCTTGTAGTATTTTTGTATCTTTTTTTTTTTCAACGAGCATTATATGCTACTTTGATTTGTTTTTATTTGTATGTAACCAGTTCGTTCGGGCGTATAAGAGAAATTATTGATTTAATCAATTTAGATAACACCTTTCCTACCCGGTTTTAAGGGTTAAATGTATTGGTTTGTTTTTGCACGATATGCACGTGTGGGTATTTTTGTATGTGGCTTTAGGTGATTGTGATTCGAGTTGAGCACTCTTTGGGACTGTGTTTCTATGGAAGCACAAGAATGTTACTGGAAGCTTTAAATTTTTGTTTTTGATAGTTTGAAATTGCAATTAAAACCTTTATGCAGAATTTTCGAAACAATTGAGAAAGTAGCTTTGCAACAAGTACAATTTTCGAATGTAACCCAAAGTTTCTTAAGCTTTGAACATTGATCTGTGGCTAAATGTTTTTAAAAATTGTGTTGGGTATGTTTGGACTGTACGTTGTGTTTGGTATGTTTCTTATATCTGTGGCGACAGGGAATAACGACTAAACTCAAAATATCGTAAAAAAGCAATATGGCATTCCTTTTTTGCCAATCTTTGGAAAGATTCAGAAATCCATTTTTTGCACAATATAGATAACCACTTATGTTTGCACCTATTTCGTTGGTTTAACGGTTCATATATATTTCCGAAAAAAGGTCGTAGTTAGTGCTATTTAAATATCGTTTCTTACGATTTTTTGAGGACTCGTCTGTTGATGTTGTGCGTGTGACTGAAACCTAGCTTTGTACTGATGTGATAGACGCGGGTTATAATATGAAAAACTTCACACTATGTAGGAATGATAGACTTGATAGAAGGAGCATCATCTACTGTAGAAGTTGTTTGAATCCTAAACTTATTGATAAGTCCACTGGCAGTTCTGTTAAATATCTGAATATTTGTGTTTCTGATAATATCTAGCCAACATTTGGAAGATAAATTGTTCGCCTTTCGTCGAGGCGTAGCGATATTTTTGGAAGATATTTAGACGATATTCCTTTTGCGCGAAAAGAAAGCGATTCGCTATCGCTACTTCTGGGTGGTACATTTTTTTTTTCAAAATCGAAACACCACATTTTTGCTTTTTTTTCGTCTAGGCGAAGAAAAAGCGATATCATTGAGGCATTTTCAAAAGTTTCTGTTCAATAGGAAGACTCATTTTCTGCTCCTTTCTCAGTATTCTTTCCCTGGACTTTTTCTCGCACGAGAGAGCAGAAAGCGATAAGGTAGCGTGCTCGCCGGCGAAAAATTGTTCTTGAAGAAGATTCGCTTTCTGCTCTTCCGCTATACAAAATGCTGGTTGGGTAGTATACAAATTTTTGTATCTTGTTTGTATGATCTAGTAGGAGTCTTGATTCGTATTTCTCTGAAATATCGGAATTATTGATAGATTTAATTATTTTGTTATATGTGGTGATTTTAATGTTAATCTTTTGTGTGATGATAATCTAATGAAAATCTTTCGTCTGTCGGTCTGTCAATTGTTAATGATAACATTCCTACGCGTTACTCTGTGTAGACCTGGTCTGCTTAATTATTTTAAAGTGTCTGATGTCTCAACTGTATTACTATTTGAACAGAAATATTTTATATCTGATCATGAGCTCATTTTTTGTACATTTGACATAAACCCGTCGTTCTTACCCATGTCAAACTTATTTTCTTAACACGATTTTAAGTGTTAATGGACTATCCTATTTTATATCGTGATGTACTTTTAATTAGATGGAATGAGATTTAGTTTTTACCGTCTGTTGAAGAAAAACTGCGTATCTGTAGGTACTAATACAGTTATTGATATTTTTGCAAAACATGTACCTATCAAGACTGTCACTATTAAAAATGCTTCATGCCCTTGGCTTACAAGTAAGGTGCAGTAAGCATGCCGTAAAGAAACGAAATAAGTTGTGTATGTGCATGGAAAAAGAAACCCTAACCCGAGAACTGGGAAAAATATGCCGTAAAGAAACGAAATAAGTTGTGTATGTGCATGGAAAAAGAGACCCTCACCCGAGAACTGGGAAAAATATAAGTGTGCTAGAAATGTCTCAGTGTCTGCCAATAATAAGGCAGAATAAAACTCGATTTTTCTGCACTCAACTTAAGTCATCTCTTCCTCCTAAAGTTCTATGACGAAATTTAAAAAGGCTGGATATTGGTGATATTGGTGGCGGCCGTGGCGTAGTGGGTAGAGTGTGTGACTCATACGCCAGAGAACTCAGGTTCGAATCCCATCTGACACGGACACTTTTTTCAATTGAAATATTTTTTCTGTTCGGTTTTCACCTCTCTGCAGACAATGGCAAACCTCAGAGCGTGAAAACTGCCATGAAAAGCTTCTTGTGAACATAAGCCGTTCGGAGTCGGCATAAAGCTGGTAGGTCCAGTTCTCAATTATTTGTGTTCAAACATTTCACAACACACACAACACAATAGATCATTAGAAGCTCGGTCAAAGTCCTTTCAAGGGCTGAAAAGGCCATTTGGTTTTTTTTTTTTGATTTTTTTTTTTGGTTGATCCTGATGTTCTAAATTACTATTTTCTGCCCATTATGCTTTCTCCACAAAACATAGCTCTAAAAATTACTGATCATATATAAATGGGCGTGAATAAAATGGATGTGATCGGACCGAAACTACGCCCCTCTTCCATACAATGTGATGTAAGAAAAAATTTTTTTGTATTAGAGGTGGGCGTAGTTCCGGTCCGATCATGCCTATTTTATACACATCATACAAAAACTGTAACAAAAACATACAAGAAAAATTTAAAAAAATCGTTTTTCTTATAAAAGAGAAAAACCTTTCACTTACAAGATACAACAGTAGGGCACCTTGTGAATGTAATTTAATTCAATGTAATTTGGTTTTTCTTTAAGCTCGGATTGGGACGTCAGTCCACCATGGTGTGAACTTACTGTCAAGGCATGTCCTTACTATAGCTACGCCCACTTTTTAGGGGATAAGCGCTGAGTAAAAGCAAGTATAGTATAAAATAAGAAGTGTAGAAGCAAAAAAAGAGGAAGAAAATGGAAAATAAATGGATCCCATCCAAAATGTATGATGAATAGTGAGGGGCGATGCACGCCCCATAGTACGAATGGTGCACATGTGTGATCTGAGTCAATATTTCACATATTCATATGCATATTAATATGAAAACTAACAAGTGTGTAGCTGAAGGTTCGATCTTTCAAATGACATTGGTCATAATGAGTTTGTTTAATTTTTTAGTAATTTATTTTTTACTGTAAATGTAAATGTTGTCTGGGGCGCTGGGCGCTGAGCAACCATAGTACAGACTAAAGGTTAATTGGCAGGTCAAAAACTGCTTCGGTAGCCCTGCGGTCTAAGCGAAACGCTTATTAGTTAAGAGGTCCGCGGTTAAAATAGGAGCTCTGACAATTCATTTTTTTTATATTTTTTTTCCAATTTTGAAATAAAAAAATATATGAGGCAAGTTTTTTTTTATGATAGAAAGTATTTTATTTTTTCAATTCAGGAATTTCTAAAGTTATTTTTATGAGGAATTGAAAACTTTGTTATGAATTTTATTCAAACTTCGCCCAAACTGAGGCTCGAACCTTGGCATTGAGGATTGAAGTCAAACGATTTCCTACTAAGCTATTTATCAAGTTAAGAATCGGAAATCAAAACGTTACAAAACAAAGAAAAATTAAAGAAATATAAACTAATACTTCTCGAAATTAAAGAAATCATTGCTGTACAGTGTACTGTGTTCAGTGTTAACACTGATCAAAGCCATCTTTATCTCTTATATTTAAGTAAAAACTTGTCTTCAAAAAAAAAAAACAGAAGCTGTTTTGATAACGCTTCTCAAAATCAAAACTTCATGGTATTCATAAACGTTGGCTAACAGTTGCCTATATTTTTTATATGGAAAAATGTATGGAAAAAATTTAGTTTACTGTTAGTCAACGTTTATGAATACGGGCATAAGATTTTATCATTCATAATAAAAATTTTAAATCTTTGATTTAATGCTTGAGAACGTAAAACTTTTGGGTAAAAAAAAAAAATTAATTTGAGTAAGTTCGAAAAAGAACCCACTTTTTCAAAATTTTTCAAAAATAATTATATTGATGTACACAGTCTGAACTATAAATTCGACTCCACGGAAACTCCACGATAGTCTTGACTTAAGCTGCTTTGTTTAACTTTCCTTGATAAATACAAACCCCTTGCCGCCCACCCCGCACCTATTTCCGCAATCATTTCATTCTTATTAGCTGCTCATATTACAGTCTGGCATAAAATCACTGCAAAAGGAAGGAAAAAAATTTTTTTGAGGCCCTTCTGTGCACTTTGGACAGTTGGCCAATAGTAACATGATCTGTAAAGCCAGATTGCACCACACACTTTATTGCTGCTTGATGACGACGATGACGATGATGAACCGCAACATTCTTGTTGCCAATACTTTGATTGCGGTTGTCACTGTATAACTTTTGCTCTCCAACTTCCTGTGTGCTGCATTTAGCAACATAAACTATGGGCAATTTGCTTCCTTTTGCCCTCACTGTACTTTGAAATTCCTTTAATAGTGAAGGCTAAACTTAAGGTTCTGCCACTAAGTACCAGCTTCAATGCTGAGCTATGGCTGCTCATCAAGTCATTGTCAATCATTGTTGTTTGCTAGCGTGTGCTTCCTTTCATTGGTTTCTATTCAACTAGCGGATAGATACTGATACAATTTCAATCGGGAAGCTCTTGTTGAAAGCTTAAACTTGGGCATAGAAGCACGTTTTTGCCTTTTTTAACCCTTCTATAGCAAAATCTCAGGCACTCTTTAAGTTGTACTTGCAAAGCGTTGTCATGTCGTCTCTTAACAAATTTTGTCACATAAGATGTCAGCGTTGTTCGAACGAATGAAGGCGAGTGTTCATTAAAGTTAATTATTGTGTGTTCGTGCATGCGTACGTTTGTCTTTGAATGTGTTCACACGTGAGCCATTGAAGCTCGTGTCCGGCGTTGTGCTTTTATTGTTTGTTATTGTGTGTTTGTAGGAAAGCAAGAACAGGAACAACATGCAACAGCAAGAGAAAAAGTTGTTGGAACTTTTCGCTAGAGTTGCTCTAAATTCTTAAGAAAATTGTTTAACATTTTGTTGTTGTTGTTGTTGTTGTTGTTGTTGCTGCTGCTGGTACTGCTGCTTTCTATGTTAAACCGGACATCCGGTGTTTGTTTGTTTGCTTGGCTGTCTATTTTTCTATCTGTAGATATACATATATATTGCTTGGCATGGAATGTGCGTGGCGTAAAGCATCTTGCCGTATTTGTGTGCTTTAACTGCATTCTTTCTGAATGCACACGCGTTTCTTTAGATACTCAGATGCTTATTTACATTAGAACCCGTTGATTGCATTGAAAGTTGAAATTGATGAGTGTTCATATTAGGAGCGTGAGTTTTTTTGTTTCATTGCTCGTTTTTTGCATGCTCTCTGATCCATTATTTAGCCGCAACTGACCCTAATTGCCCATTAATTCAGACCCGTTGCCAAGGTTTTCCATTTCCAGGATTGAAAACCAGGAAAATTTAAATTCATCTCTTTGAAAGTACATCTGTGTTGAATCAAGGAAAATATTTTTCGAAATATGTTATAAAATCTATTACAAATACTTCTAAGTTGATTTTTACAAACTTTAGAATGTTTTTGATGTTTGGCCAAGTTTGGCTATTTACCTGCCTTAAATAGCCCCTTTCAGAAAGAATTCTTGTCTTAATAAAGATTTTTTTAATTAATTCCACCATATTGTGTTGTTGAAAAACCTCATGTTTCATGTTTCATTTCATTCCCGACAAAAATATTCCAAATGCTTCATCATACAAAAATGCTATCCATACCAAAATTCTATAGAATTTCTCATTTTTAGCTAAAAATCTCGACTCAGTTTTGGTAGCCGAGCTCAAATCTGCCCTGAATAGTATAAGCATGACACCTGCGGCTTCCTTGTGTATTTGTTTTGTTCCTGCTCAGTATTATGTCGTCATCAATATTCGTCATTGTCGACGACGAACAGCAAAAAATTATGTACAGTAAGCATAAAAAAAAAAACAACAAAGGCAAAGGCAAACAATGAAAAAACAAAAGCAAAACAAAAACAACACCACAACCGGAAGTCCGGAAGTGATTTAGGAAGTAGCTACCAGTTTATTATGAGCGACAGAAAGTAAAGGTCCCAATGCATGGCAATGCAGGCCAAAGGACTCAATTTTACAAAGCAATAGTTTGAACCGGTTACCGTTGGTATGCAGCAGGTTTGAAGTAATAAAAAAAAAAAATGCACAAAATCATTTGTGGTTGAGAAGTTAAAGGATAATTTTGGGAATTTCCTCTATTGTTGTTTCTATTTAAAACAAGTTGTTTTCTGTTAAAAAAGAAAAAACAACAACAATCGAAATAAACGCTATGCGGAAGCTAGACTTCCCTTACGGAAGTGATGCTTTTTGTTTTTGTTTTTAGCCTACCTTTTCAGGCACTAAGCATATATATCCGGATTTGTACTGATGTATGTTATGTGCTATATATTTGTGAAATTGTTGTTGTCATTAGAGTAGTATTCCATTTATTTTTAATTTTTTTATCATAAACTCTCGTAGTTCACTACAAACTATTTTATAAATACTTCCGATATTCTCTACAACTGAATGTTTGAACATTTCCGTTCTTGGCAATACAGCATCTGCTGCCTGGCTTTTGTTTTTGTTAAACTAAAGAGTGCTTTACTATTATGGATGAACTCAATAGCTTGATTTATAATATAACAAAAACAAAGCGGAAATAATCATTAATTTTTTTTTCTGCATCATCCCTTCTTAATGATTGAATCTGAACCTGCGCACAACTTTGACCTATTTTAAGGATCTTTTTTTTTTTTATTTCTAAAGATTTTTAAAATTTTCCCCCTTCTTATAATGCTAATTTTTTCAACACCTGACACCTGTTCCTGTTCTTAGTGGCATCTCTATGCTATTGATAATAGTCGTCCTTGTGACATTATTATCTTTAAGTATTCTTTGTTGTAGCCCTCGTAGATTGAATAAAAAACGCATTACATATGCATGCATTTAGTTTTATTAGTTGTTGAAAGGATAATAAGAGAATTTCTTTGTCACATACGTGAGCTGGTTGTTGTTGTTGTTTTAATCAAGCAGCGTGGGAAACACCAACGTAGCATTCAATCCAAGTAAAGGGTAATTTTAATAGTTGTGTTAGCTGAGGCAGGTGTGTCTGGATTGAGGGCAGCGAATGCGAGTGAGTTTGTAAATAAATTTACTTAAAAGATTTTGTTCAAAAAAACATTCTTGTAAGAAAATCATGAAAATCCATAAAGTATGGTAATGAGCAGGCTGGTTTTTTAAGCATATTGTGCTTAAATGTAAATTTTTGGATTATTTCAAGATGATATTGATATGAGAACTTTTCTTTGTCTTCCCTTAAACTACTGTTCATCATATTAATAATAAATAGTTTCATTCAACATTTCTCTAAAATTTTCATTGCTTTTAGGTATAATAAAAAATTTAGAACCAAAGTTGATTCCTTAGATGCAAATTGGAACATATATCTGTGGTCACAAGTCATAACAGCCTAACTCAAAATATCGTAAAAAAAGATCTGTTATTTGTGCAAAATTAATGGAATTCATGTATCTACAAGTTTCATGTTCGTTTGTGCCGTTAACTATCTTCGTGTCTAAAAGCTCTATGTTCGATTGTTCCGTTAACTTTCGAGAAGCAGACGAAATAAAACATTCCGTATTTACGATATTTTGAGTTAGGCTGTTATGACTTGTGACCACAGTTATAGTCAAAAATAACCTGAAATTATTGTCGAAAAAAACATTTAAAATAATGTTAAGTTGAAAAATGAGTTTAGTTCTGAATTTAAATAGGATGAGGTGGGGTAATGTGTACCATGGGGTGATGTGTAACACGGCAATTTTTCGTACAAAATGTTAACATATGAGTGAATGAACTACTGTGATATGTTTTTTTTGACATCATCTAGTTGTTCATTAGTGTTGGAAGTAGGCAGACTTACATTTCATTAGAGTTTTAAACAGCATGAAAAATTTTTTGTTAAAAAGTTTTTTTGTTAATTTACAAACAAAAAGCGTTACAGAAAAAATTTTCTTCAGATTTTAAAAGTGAATAGATGTAAAAGTTGGTATTGTTTTATATTCTTAAATATAACAAAAGATTTTACATTTTTTCACTTTGTGGTAAAATTCCATCAATAAGAAAACAGTGACATGCATTGGGATGATGTGTGTAAAACTCACGGTGGGGTGATGTGTAACACATCTTCAACATTGTAATTGACATTAAAGAGGCAACAACACCAAGCTCTGAAATGCAATCACATCAACGACATTAAAAGAAATCGGCTCAGTTCATACTATTCAGCCCAGACCAAAATACAATCGTGGTAGGAAGTCAGTGAAAAGCTGTGTTCTAACAACGCCACAGAAATGTTTACAATTGTAGGTGCAGGAGATAAAAAGTCAAAACAAACATAAAATATTAAAGTACTTGGTCTTTAAACCAACAATTTGTTGGTGTTACACATCACCCCACCAGTTTAAAATAGATAAAAACACCATATATGAAATTTTTGTCCTATTTCATCCATTTCTTAAAATTTTCAACTGTCCTGAAAACATTCACTTCGAATTGGTTCTTCTTTTGTATCTCTTGATAGCCTTATGCTGTTCAAAATCTATTCTGTTTCGTTTATGGTTTGGTTTATTTATCAGTTTTGCATCATATGTAAAAAAAAAAACAAAGAAATTAACTTGCGCAGCTGATGTTATGTCCATTTCATAATTTGCGATAAATTCAAATTATATATTCTCACCTTTGTTTTCACGTTGCTCGTAAACGCAGAAATAAATTTAGTGATGGCTTGTTTGAAAACCTGTTACTTTTAAGAAATAATAATATAATCTTTAATTAAATTAACCCTTTCATTTCGTATCCCGAAAAAGCACACTAGTGATGAGCAAGACACAAGAAGCAATAAATTTTTTTATGAAAAATAGTTGGTGTGCTTTTTCGTGACGCAAAATGAAGCTGTTAGTCTCTTTGCAACTATAACTATATGTAATTGTATTCGTATAAAAAAACGTGCAATTTCGGGTTTTGTACTTTGTCTTTCATATCTTTTAATTCTTAGCAAAAGAGTAACATAGTAGTTAGTAACTTATTACTCCAATTTTCAAGTAATCCTAATATATAAAAGGCAATCACATGGCACCGCGCCCAATGTCGCTCAAACTATATTGGTTTCTTGCGATCAGCCTGAATGTATGCACAGAAATTTTTTTTGATACTTATCAGTCACATGCTTGCCTTTTAGGCATGTGAATACTTTCAGGCTAAGCATTTTTAAGAACAGTTGTAAAAGCACTGTAATAATGGCAAAAAATAGTATTAGCTTAGCGTTAATGCTTCCAACCCTATGACGGGCTTTTATACTATTAAGTAATATATTATCACTTTAAAGAGTCGGTAATATTTAATAACCCAGCAGAAAAGAGTTCTAAACTAGTTCCAAAAAGAACCAGTACTAGTTCCACTACAATACCCTTTAACATTGAACGAACTGACGCTTTTTGCTAGTTGATGTCATAGGAAAAGACAATTGTCCCCATAAACACTTCTTTTCCCCATATTTAAACTAGTTGCATTAGAAACATTTTAAGACTGGTTGCTTTCGCAGTAGCCTAAAAGTGGTTCTTTTTTAACTAGCTTAAAAGTGTAAAAATTTAGTCCACACCGAAAAAAAAGCTTATGTTAAATTGAAAAAAAACCTAGTATAATTTATAAAATGGCTTTGGCAGTTTTCAGTCACCCAAGTACTTTATCAAAATGCCTAAGTTTTACATGCTGACTTGGCAATTTTTATATGGGTGATAACCAAGTATTTGGTAAGTTTTTAAACACTACTTTAAAAAAAAAATTTAATATCAAAAATATAACTTATTTTCGGGTTTTGGTTTTTTTTAATTTTCCTTTTTTTTTTTAAGCTGCCGCGCCTCACGTTCTGTGATTTGATTGAATGAAATCGTCAAGAATATAAATTTTTCTTTTATTACACCGTTTTTTTCTTAGAAATGAATGACTTCTCGGCTTTTTTCTTGCTGCTTGATGTCTATTATAACAAGAACATTAAATAATATAAAATTAAATATCAAATACAAAAATTTTACCTCGCATGCTGTTGAGATTCGAACCCACAACCAACCGATACCTCTGTGTATGAAATCACTACACTACGCATTGAGCCAAACTCCTTCGTTACGCGGAGTGATTTATTCAATATTAATTGAAAGTGAAGCTATGCTGCAGCATACACAACAATCTATTAAAAGATTTTTGTTGTATGTCTATCAACAGAATACTGTGACATACTGCATCTGTTAATACAGCATCTGTTAACATAGCTGCAGTTATGTCAGCTACTACTTGCTGGATAGGCAAGGCTGCTTGGATCAGTGGGTAGAGCGATGGACTGGCACCAATAGTTCCAGGTTCGATTCCGCACGGCAGGCAAAGAAATTTTTTATTCTTTTCTTTTTGTTGATGAAATGTAATAAAATTTACTGGTGTAAATATTAACATGTGTTTTTTATTTTACTTTATGTTACTTATGAACCTAGAAGTGGTTTTATTACAAAAAAAGCCATTAAATTATCAAATCTATGCTTCTCTCGTGTGTCTAATGACGCAGCTGTATCTTTTTTTTTTTTGCAGAAAATAGCTCAAAACTATGCTCAAGCCATCCATGCTAGTGGTTTTTTAATTTGGGCTTAGGTGAATCAAATATTTTTTTTTGACCAGGTATCGAAGTACGTAGGGTGCCTTTTATATTTCGGGATTTGGCAACCCTGGTGTTGCAATCTGTCAACTGAAAGCTCTATCGCAAAGTTTGACATTTGTTGGCTTATACGTACTCAGAACGTTTTGACATACGATCGCTATTTGTGTTGTTTATAGTAACTTATAAGATTCATCTCGGTCTAAAAATGGAATTAAATCGTGAACATTTGCGTGCGATTATTTTTTACAACTTTCGACGTGAATTAACACAGCAACAGTGCATGGATGAACTTAATTCAATTTTTGGCGATGAAGCTCCATCAAGGACCAGTGTTTATCGATGGTATGGTGAATTCAATCGTGGTCGTAGTTCACTCCAAGACGAATTTCGTGAAGGTCGTCCGAAATCAGCTGTTGTTCCGAAAACCATTGATGCTGTGCGCGAACTGATATTGCAAGATCGTCATGTGCTTTCAAAGGAATGCAGTAAACAATAAATTGCTTAGGTGAATAAGCATAAGTTTATAATTCCCATGCAATTCTCTTTATTTATTTTTAATTCTTTAATTCTTTTTTTATTAATATCATGAACTAAAAGTTTAATAATTTTACAGAACAACAACCGATTCCGATTAGTGTGCAGCGAATTGCATTAAATAGCGTTTTCGATCCCAATGCGTTTTCTACCACAACGTGTGATCAGATTCCAATCAATTTTTTCAGTAATTCTTTTCAAAACAAATGTAAAGTGTACTGTTCTACACTGAACGCCTTTTGTACTTCATCAAAACTACTTCGTACTGCGCTAGAAATGAACTTGTTCCCCTGTTCAATTGAATCCAAAATAACTGCTGGGAAGTAACATATTACTTTCCAAAGCAATATGTCACAACACTGGACATATCTAATCTTTCAGTTTTTATAATTGAAAAAATGTTTTTATAATTTATTTAAATACTACTCAAATGAGTTTTCATATCATATATGTTTCTCAGAAAGCGATCTCTAATAATTTTGTAATATATTAAAAATCATATATTCAGCTATTTAGAATCTAAAAATCAAAACATGAGTTCTTTATTCTTAAAAAAAAAACTATATTTTTTAACATTGAGTGCTTCAGATACGACTACGAATATGTTAGTGTGAAAAAGAGCAACAAATAATCTCAAAAGTTCTTTCTATATAATTTAAACTTCCGATTCCACGAGGTTTTAATAGATTTCACAAAAAATTTTCTTAAAAATTTCCGACCACTTCCGGTGCGGATGCCATAAGTGCGACTGGCACAAGAATTTCTCACGACTATGTGAAAAATAAATAACAAAAATAAACAGAAGAATCATCATAAAAAGGGTCAAAACAAACACAACTGCGAGGGAAAGAGAGAATAAAAAAAACATTTATCTCTAAAAGAAAGCTATTTTCTTGAAAATGAAAAAAAAAAAACCAAATCGGAACAGCATTGCTTGATGATTACTTCCGCAATTCCGGCTAGAATTCGAAACAGCGCGAGCGATGGAGTGGAAAGTTGAAGAGACAGAGACAGTGCAGCAGCGAGTGTGAGAAAAAGAAAAGTACATCACGCCATTTGCTGTTAGTGCTACTCGTAGTTGCAGTCGCAGACACCTTCTTACAGATAATCCATTAATGTTCGACGTACTTCCGCTACTTCCGAAACAACTTAAAGTAATGCGTTTTTGAACCTTTTTATTTTTTTTTTTATATGTGTTTTTTTTCCTTTTTTCTCACTAGACAGCTTAAGTTTTTAGTGATATTCTTTTTTAATGGTTTTTTTTTTTTTTTGTGTAACATTTGTTTGTGTAATTTATTTGCGTTTGACCTTTCGGGGTCGTTTTCATATCCGCACACATGGCATAGCTCGACTGCCTTGATGTTAATGTTGCTGTGTATTGCATAAAAAATCTGTCTGTCTCTTCATAGAACAACCAAAACCGTTGCAGGTAAGAATCGTATTTTTGTTGAAATTCAAATGAAACAGCCAAAAGATGCAAGTGCATCCTCATAATTCTAGCTGTTGTTCTGAAAGATTGCTTGTGCAGCACCCAGACTCTTACAGACCCAGATCACTTTTGTGCATCAACGCCCTCGATTTACTGCATTGTTGCTTCGATTTATGTGTTCTTTGCTGTTGCTTTTCTCGTTTCTGTTCTTTTGTTAATCGATTATCTTTAGTGGAATCTAGCTGATGCCAGCCAACAGACGATGATCGTCAGTGTCATATTTTTGTCTAGCTATTTGCCCGTCTCGATGGTGCAGATGCATCTGTCTGGTATGCTTCATTTTTGTTGTTGCTGTTGTTATTTTGTACGCCTGTCTAGTTCCGGTTTTCATTTAAATTTAGAATAGATTTAATTGTATTTCATGAATGTGAATGCAAGTTATTGATAGGCATGGTCGATAGCAGCTCGTCGATTGTGTGCAGCCGGTGCGTCACAGTGGGGCAAGTTGTCGAAATAATGGCGTGGAAAATTTCAAATTTTAATATAAATGCAGAGCATTGTAATGAGTTTTTTTCCAATTTATCGTATAAAATTTAAAATCAACTGAAATGAAATCCTGTAGAAAAATTTTAAACAAAATCTTTTGAAACCAATTTAATGCTAAATGCATTCCAAAGGTTCCATTATTGGCAATAGAAAAAGCTTTTCAAAGTCATTCGTCAAACATGGAAAGCACAGCTTACAATTTTTTTTTTACACAATTGCAGGGTTCTAAAGTAGAAGTATAGAATTTCTTTTTGAAAAAAACCTTCATTTTTTTTAATGTGAAATTGTTTTATGCAGAGAGAATATCTTAAATTACTCTAATACAGCATCAAAAGTAAAAGTTTTTCAAAAGTTTACAAACAAAGTCTTCAAATATTTTAAAATAATTTAATCAATTTAAATAAAATCGTGTAAAAGAATCTGAATCATCATTTTTTTGAAGCCAGTTTCTTGCTTAAATGCCATTAATACACTTCCCAAGCGTTTCCTGAGTGGCAATAGGAAAAGCTTTTCAAAGTCATTTGTTAAACATAGAAAGCATAGCTCATTATTTTTTTTTTTTTTGCATAAATAAACATGAAGCTTAGAAGTTATTATTGAAAAAGCTTGTTTTTTTTTTAAATGTGAAATCGAAATTGTTTTATTTCATCCAGAGAGAAATAAATGGTCTAAAAATGCTCTAGTAAAATATCCAAAGTAAAAGCTTTTCGATAAGCTTATAAACATAACTTTTAAATATTTTAAAATAATGATAAAAAAAATTTTTTCGAAAAGTTTTTCTGCGAAGCTTTTACAATTTTAACCTTTACAATTTATTTTCTCACTTAATGTTGTTAACAGTTTTACAAAATTTGTAGATATTTTTATTGAACTTCCAATCAGTTTAATAAAATTTTCAAAAAAAATTTGGAACTCCTTAGAACTCATCAAGTTGACATATTAAGCTTTTATGTATATCTGTTAGACTCTCTCTCTCTCTCTCTATTGCATTCTCTTTCTAGCCGAGCGTTAGTTAATTATTTTCACCCATTAAAACTTTTTTAATGCTATCTAGCTTTAAGGAATGCATTTAAAAGCACAAAAAAGCTTCTGAAAGCTTTCAATCAATCCAACAATATAAAGTATAAAGCTTTATCCAATTATAAAGTAGTAATACTTAGCTGTAGAACGTTGCCACGTTGGTGTCATGCAACACTTTGCTTGTATCTTAAAAAATCTCAATATTTTTCTATTCTCCTAAGTCGTAGCTTATCGTATTAGCCTTTAAGTTCTAAAAGTGTTTTCAGCTATTTTTACTTTTACACTCATTTTATGTACTAAAGTTCTGTTAAAGTTATGCAGGTCAGTAAATAGTTATTTTTAGGTTCTTAAGAAAAGAAGTAAGCAAAATGAACGCAACAAAAAGTTTCTTAAAAAGAAGCTGTATTCACATAAAGCTATCCAGTTCTGTTAAATGTTTAAAAAGCTTTTTTCAGTTCTGATAAAAAACACAAAAAATATCCAAGCATATAATACAATTCTTACTTAAATCTTTTAATTTTTCTCAAAAAAATATATACGGATCAGTCTATTGTGTTCACATTAAACAAAGTCTCTTTATGAACAGCTTTAAAGCTCTTTGAAATACTCTAAATTTATAAAGATAGTTTTAAGCTTCATTAAGGCATCGTTAAATTTTTTCAAAGTTTTTTAATTTAGTTGTTAAGCTCCTACCTTTTCTCAAGTCTTCTTGTAATATTTTTTTTTAGAAACATGTTCTTAGCTAATATTTAAAACTTAAAATATGTAAAGTCTCTATGTTAAAAGCTTTAAAACTATTTGTAGATGATTTGAGCATGTTAAAGTAACATCAAAGCTTTTAAGGCAGTCCTAAGCTTTACAAAAGCAGTGGTGAGCATTCTAAAAGCGTGTTTATAGTGCCGACTGGCTACTGTGCCGAGCCAAACCGAGAAGGAAAGCTGAAAAACGCTGCTCATTCAATCATATGAAATAAGTTTACAGTCGCTCTAGGCTGCCTGCTCGGCTGGTACTATACGCACTTTGATCTTATTAAATATGATTGTATGTGTAGCGTTTTTCAGCTTTCTTTTTCGGCTCGGCTCGCCACAGCAATCTGCCGGCACTATAAGCGCGACATAACACTAGCAAGTAAAAAGTAAGGGTGGTAGAGAAAGTTATCTGCCCGCGAGCAGCAGTTTGCAATAAAACATGCATGCACTTAAGTATCACAAATTTGCTACATTATATGTAACAAAAAGCTTTAAAATTTCTAGCGAAATCTTAAAAAGTATTTTCACTGCATTTAATTCAATTTAGAAAAAAAATTCAAGACTTCTCATAAAAGCTTCCAGTGTGATGATGTTACATTTTTAGAAGCTTTGAAAGAAATTTTGACCTTCTCTAATAATGAAATAAAATTTAAGCATATTTAATCAATAGCTTTGAAAGCTTCCCCCAAAGCTTCAAACAAAATTACCAAAAATGTTTATAACAATATTTTTATCTTTTTAACGTTTTGAGAGTCTTCTCGAGTTTTTGCTTAAGCTTTAAAGTTTTTCGCAAAGTTTTCCCACTCAGTTTCACAAGAAAGCACGATTCAGCAATAATACCGCAAGTTAGCAATAAACTCACATTCATATCTTAAGCTTTTAGCAAGCTTTCTTAGAAGTGAATGTTATAATAAAGCTATATTTGAACCTTGAAAGCTTTTGGAAGCTAAACTTAAGATTAATAAAGAGATGAAGCAAATTAAGTAAGCATCGACTAAATCGACTAAAATAAATAAAATGATAATAAGCGAACTTTTCTAAATCACTTTAAAGCGCAAAAACGTAACTTGCAAAGCTTTTCATACATAAATAAATTATGCTAAATATATTTTATTTATTATAAAATATTTCTTTAAACCAAAATAAACTTTCCATTAGCTTAGCGAGCTTTAAAGTACGCAGTAGAACTCACAGTTAAATTATGCTTTTAAAGCTTTTTTTTTTGTGCATAGAATACTTTTGAATTGTTTTTTTTTATTTCTTCCTGCTTCTTAACGGACATTTCTAAACCACTTTTTTTTCTTCGGACTGCTTTGCTTTAGTTTGCCTCTGCTAACAACTTTTTTTTTACTCCGGCCAGCAGAAGATGTTGATGAAGAAGAAAAGCACGATTTCATTCATAAAAAAACAGACAAAAATGGAAAATAAAAACTGGTTGCTCGTGCCCCATAATGATCCTCTTCCATTTTCTGCATATTTCTTCTTGGCTCTTCGTGCGACAATAAAAGAAACAAAACAATAATAAACAACAACAACAACAACGTTTGCTTGTTGAGCGTTGCAATTAATGAACGAACGAACGTTCGCCACATCCTCAACGGAAAAAAGCAATTCATTCATACTAACCACGATCGCTTCATACAAACCAGCACTACGATTGAATCGGAACTAGTACCAGTTTTTGTTGCGGTTATTATTATTGTTGTTGTTGTTGTTACCTTATAATCGCAACATTGCAACAGCTAGCTAACTTGTAACTCATAGATACAACTACAGCTTCTTATTATAGCTAGCTACTAGATATAAAAGTTAGTTAAAACAACGACAACACCAACAACAACTGAATTACAACGAATGAACGATTGCATGAATTCATGTCGATCATGTTTGTAGTAAAAATCAGCATTCTGCGAATATTTTAAAAATGACAATTAAAACAACAACCACAAAAACAACGGATGAAAAAAAAAAATAAAATTTAAAACAACATAAGCAGCCGCCATAGCCACGAGTTACTATATTTTACGTACTTGTATGTGTATCTGTCTGCTTGCCTTTTAGATATACAGATACATAGCAAACTGCAGAAAAAAAAAAAAAAACTTGATCTACGCGTTCCGCAACATTTTTATGAATGAAAAATGTGTGTGTTTAAAGAATGAATCTATGTATGAATGAACGTTGAGACTACGAACGAGTTCGGCGATCGTACACGATCATATCGAAGTGAGTGAGCGAGCAAGCGAACATTATTTATACAACTGGTTTAAATCATGAATGAAAGACGACATCGTATTTTTGAGCTTTTTTTTCGCTTGTATTACGCATAATTAAATGCTTGCTGGAAAAAAAAACACCAAGCTATCAAGCGATCGGTGAAAATACCACGAAAAATTCAGCGTAGTTTTTTAATGTGTCGACGATCAGTTGATCAAAACAGCAAAAATAAACAGCTTTGCTGTTGATGATCGACAAGTTAAATTCTCAACCTATACGATCAATTTACTTTGACATGACTAGGTGGTTGAAGTGATCGGAAGGCGAGGGCAAAAGATCGCTTAGAAATATCGCCAAGTTTTTGAATGATAAACATTCGCATTGGAGAAGAACGAGGATTTATGCGTATACACATTTTGGGTAACCAAAATGATCTTACAGTCAAGATCAAGGTCAATTGAATATTAAGAACTACTGATTAGTATATTGATCAGTGTATTATTAAAGAAACTGATTGTATATTATAAAAAAAACAATCAATTTTGAATTTAAAGTTAATAAAATTAAATCGAATTGAGTATTTCTCTTTTGAAGCCTAAACGATAATGTTGTACGATCGTTTAACATGAATTAAAGTGCTGGAATATAATTTTAATACGAGGCAATAAAATTAACGTTTGCTTCTATCTCAGATCTATGTGTTTTAAATTGAATTTAATTTATACAAAATGGATCGATAGGTTAAAATTATATTGTTTGCAATAATATATACTATACATAATATAATATAATATATAGTTTACATTATAATACAAAAAATACTACACGATAATATTGTGTTTCTGTCCGCATTTACTAGATTTTTTTTTATGATAATCCCAAAATAAAAAAATAAAAAAAAATATTTATACGATGAACGCATATTAATACTATTTAAAATTTTGGAGTGAGTATATTACTTACGATAAAATTATTTAAGGTGTTTTATTATTATCTAAGCTTTTTTAAGCTAAAATAGTCACAGTTGTTTTAGGTTTCTTTAGTTTAGTAGTATATTTACAATCACTAACATTAACATTTTCGATATATTTTCTCAACATATATTTTTAATTTAACTTTTTCCTTACTAGCTTAGATTAATGTATCATAGACAAAAGTATAATTTTTTGACGAAACTGTATTAAAATTAAAAAACAAAATTATTTACTATAGATTTTTATCAAAACCAGTTTTCTTCAGAAAAACAGTAATGTTACCATCAATTTAATCTGATGAAACCACTTCTGTTAGTTCAGTTGATAAGTGGTTACATTTAAAACACTGTTTGTAACTATAAATTTTGAGCAAAAATTTAAGCTTCGAAGTGAAAAAATCGCATAAATTCGTAGGAGTACTTATTTTGACTTAAAATTATGAAAAAATATTATTTTTAAGTGCATTAAAATAAAATTAGAAAATATCGTAAATTTACGATAAAGTGAAATTCAACCAAAAATTGCACAACAGCAATATTTTGCAAGTTCTAAATACTAAATAATCATATTATGCTTATTAAAGAAACTATTTAAATAAAATTGAAAATTAAAAGATCCTTTTGTGTACGAAAAAAGTATAATCAAAAGGTATCATAAAATATCAAGAATCGTAGTGAGTTTAAGCTTATTTAAGCATAATTTTTGGTTTTTATACCTTTATGCAAAATTTTGAGGTCTTTCGAAATCCTAGTTCCGTTCTTCCTTTTTGGTAAAATTGAATTGTACTTATTATAGTATGATATCCTTATCATTTATATATGAAAAAATTTGTAATATCTTACGATCAACTCATATTAGGGTTGTAGTTATATGATCTTTTTAAAATTTTTGGTGTGATAATATATGTCTGGTCACAATAACGACTTAACTCTTAATATCGTAAAAAAGCGATATGTCATTTTCTTTATTGCCAATCTTTGTAAGAATGCAGCAATTCATTTTTTGCACAGAGTAGATTACTACTCATGTGTGCACATATTACTTTTGTAACATATATTTCTGAAAAAAAGTTCGTAGTTAGTGCAGTTAAAATATCGTTTTTACGATATTTTGAGATTTGTCATTATTGCTAGTGACCAAAGATCAAATTATTGCGCTTGAGTTTTTTTTAGCTTACAAGTTTTTTACCAATCTCATTTCTTTTGGCAACTTTTAGAGTCATTTCTTTTCCTCTGGCCTTACCATGATATTTGGGTCGATTCCAAAAGCTATATAAAAAAACGGTGAACACGATATTGTTTGTTCTCAGCTCTTTATTTTAATGAAAGATATTAAAAACTATTAATATAACAAATAATAATGTTGAATTTACATTCATTAACATTAATTTGCTAAATTCACTATAAATTTACGATATATTTTCCTCACATGTATTTTAAAGTATAATATTGCCTTACAAGCTTACATTAATAAAGCATAAAGAAAAGTCTAATTTTGAAATGGAAATATCTGTGGTCACAAGTCATAACAGCCTAACTCAAAATATCGTAAAAAAACGATCTATTATTTGTGCAAAATGAAGGGACACTCATGTTCCTACAAGTTCCATGTTCGATTGTTCCATTAACTATCTCCGTATCTACACGTTCTATGTTCGATTATTCCGTTAACTTCCGGAAAACAGACGATGTAAGTAAAATAAAACATCCCGTGTTTACGATATTTTGAGTCAGGCTGTTATGACTTGTGACCACAGATATATAAAAATTTAAATGAAAGTATTTATTATGGATTTTTATCAAAACCATTCAAAAAAAATTTTCTTCGGAAAAACGATAATATTGCCATCAATAAATATCTAACCCGATGAAACCATTTTTGTGAGTTAAGTGGTTAAATTTTCAATATTTTTTGTGACTATATACTTTGAGCATATATTTTTGAAATTTGTTCTTAAATATTACCCAAAGCGTCAAAACTTCAAAGTAAAAAAAAAATCGCGTAAATTTGTAAGAATACTTATTTTTACTTAAAATTATGTAAAAACATTTTTTTGAGTGAATTGAAGAAAATCTCGTAAATTTAAAATAAGCAAATTACGTCAATTTAAAAGACAATTTCACTGAATTAAAAAAATTAATCTTTTCAATACCAAAGCTTACATTAATGTATCATAAACAACAGTTTAATTTTGTAATGGAAAGATATAAAAATTTAAACGAAGCATTTATTAGAGGTTTTTTGCAAAACCACTCAAAAAAATATTATTCAGAAAAACGATATCTGTGATCACAAGGGATAAAGACATAACTCAAAATATCGTAATAAACGATATTTTAGTTTAACTAACTACGAGCCTTAATTCTGAAATATATGAACCGTTACAAAAGAAATATTTAAGTGGTACAAAACGCGGTTTTGCATCTTTCAAAAGTCTGGCAATAAAGAAAATGCCATATCGCTTTTTACGATATTTTGAGTTATGTCGTTATTCCTTGTATTACAGATATTATCATCAACAAAAACCTAATCTGATAAAATCAGTTTTATGTATAAATTTAAAATAGCTTTTTTAACAATTCTGTGGCGACAAGGAATAACGACTAAACTCAAAATATCGTAAAAAAGCGATGTGGCTTTTTCTTCAGTGCCAATCTTTGGAAGTACTGAGAAGACCATTTTTTGCATAGAATAGATAAACACTTATGTCTGCAACTATTTCGTTGGTTTAACGGTTCATATATTTCCGAAAAAAGGCCGTAGTTAGTACTACTAAAATATCGTTTTTTTACGATATTTTGAGTTTAGTCGTTATTCCTTGTCGCCATTGGGTCATAATTCTTTCTCAATTGTGACCCAAAGCTTTAAAACATCAAAGTGAAAAATCTCGTAAATTTGTTAGAATATTTTATTTTTACTTAAAACAACATCATAAACATTACTTTTAAATGCATTGAAATAAAATTAGCAAATATCGTAAATTTACGATATAGTTAAAATCGAACAAAAATTGGACAACAGCAACATTTCCGAACTTCTAAATACAAAATAAGCAAATTACATCAATTAAATAAATTATTTCCTTAAAACAAAAAGTTTAAAGCGCATTTTCTATACGAAAAAACAAATATTATCAAACGATATCGTGAAATATCATTAAATTGCAAGGCTCTAAAGAAAATTCTGTGGCGACAAAAAATAACGACTTAGCTCAAAATATCGTAAAAAAACGATATTTTAATTGCACTAAATACGACCTTTTTTTTAAATATATGAACCACTAAACCAACAAAATATGTGCAGACATAAGGGTTTATCTACTCTGTGCAAAAAATGGATTTATCATTCTTCCAAAGATTAGCATTAAAGAAAATGCCATATCGCTTTTTTACGGTATTTTGAGTTTAGCCGTTACGCACCTTGTTTTCACAGAATTAAGTGTATCACAATTTTACGATAACGAAATTTGTGTCCAATTTTTAAAAAGTTTTGTTGTCACTTCGCACGGCCTTAAGTGGACCGCAACCACCCTTCCGTCCTTGATTACATCTGCACATACTTGCGCACTTAACTGACGCGTTAATTTCCGTTCTTACGATAGTTTTTTTTTGTTTTCCTTTAGTTTGTTGCTAAATATTTTTCTATACAGTTTGTTGTGGTTGTTTGATTACCACAAAATCAACAATATCGACATCGAAAAACAAGACAAAAACAAAACAACAACAAAACTGATCAATTGATCCGTTTGGTTTTTATAAGACTTCGTTTCATTGACGTTTCGCTCTCTCGCCAAATAAGCAGTGAAACTTGTTTTTCCTTCCAGTTTTTGTTTTTCTATTTATCTTTTTCTTCTTTAAAGTTTTATGAACATCCGTTGGAGATATTTGTTTTTTTTGTTGTTTTTTTTTTGTTCGCCACTGCTCTTCCGTTTCCACTCTACCGCGTTTTCACTCTAACTCTTGATCGTAGAGTGCTTAAAATGCTTTTTTTTTAGTATTATTTATTTTCTCAATGGATGCTTTACGATTGACCGGTGTTCGATTCAGTTCGATTAAATTCGATACAAAATCATTGTGTTGTTGTTGTTATTATAGTTGCCACATTATAGCTTGTTATTGGCAAACAGTATTTGTTGTTTTTGACAGCTCTACACGTCATCCGCCTGTTAGCAGTTCTCATGCCTAGGTTTTGGCTTTTTTTACTGATTTTAATGATCTTTACAAATTGCTAAATTCTGCTTATATTCTGGTTTTTTGTTTCTCAAAAACTTGCTGTTTTTTTACAAATAAATTGCTGATGTAATTTTCGCAGAATCTTTATTGTTTGCGTTGTTTTTTTTTATTTTTTTTTAATTCTTGAGTAAGATTTATTAATCTCCGAAATAACTCAACTTTATTATGTGAATTTGTTTCCTATAAATGGCAAATCATATAAATTATGTTCTCTAATTAGCTTCTAATATCTTTATGGTGACCATTTTAATTGGAATATTTAAACGTTTCTATTCATTAAAGCATATGAAAATAAGCAGAGTGGAAAAAATAGTCGACAAGTTGTTAACAATGTGAATACTAAATTATGCGCATTTTAATTATGACTATTAAAAAGAATCGTTATGGCTTTATTTTATGATTTTTTTGCTTATGAGAAATGTGTCAACTTTAAAATAACTGTTAAAGATAAAAATATTAATTTTATCTGTGAGTTATTAGTTCTTTGCTGGCACTGGTAGCTTGTTGTATAGTGAAATATTTACAGTTTTGTTATTCTATGCTATCATATTCTATTGAAGTATTGAAAAAATGAAATGAGTATTGTGATTGTCAAAACAGATCGCCTGATAAATGTCCATCATTATTAAGATAACTTTTTTCAAACGTTGCTATTTTTTCATATTCACATTTTACAACTTTTCTTATGATTATACAAAAATTTTAAAAATTTTAGTTTAAAAAAAACCCAAGAAACCACCAGAATAAATATTTTATCGTTTTTAAGTATTTTTTTTTTATAACAAACCATCTCTATTATAAAAAAAAAATCTCTACCGCCCACATAAATATTCTTCAAACTACAAAATACAGCGCATATAATAAAGTCATAACAAAAAAAAAAAAAAAAAAACAACAAAGTTTTGGTTAAAAACGTGAAAAATTCCAGTTCCCAGGCCTAAAAGCGCTGAACTTCTTGTTCCGGTGTTTAAGCCATTTTCAAAAAATATTACAACAACAATGGGGTAAAAAAACAAAAAAGTTGAATGAAAAATAAAGGCATGAATGAATGTGTGATGGACAGACAAACAGACAGACAGTTGAACATATAGACAGCCGTCTTATTGTAGCTAAAGTATAAACAAGTCAACAACTGGATGGCCAGAATAATGAATGAAAGTATATGAATGAATGTCGATGGTTGTTGGATGGATGGATGGATGGATGGATGGATGCCTGAATGCATGCATGGAATGGTGTGAACGTTGTGAATGGTGTTGGGGCGACGAGTAGGCGGACAAACAGTTGCGTGCGCGTGGCATAGCAAGCAAGCAAGTCGTTTATAAAATTCCAAATTGAATGAAATCGTATAAGCCAAACAAAAAAAAAAAAAAAAAAACACAAACAAATATAAAGACTTTATAAGAACAAAAAAATAATAGCTAAAATATTTAAATATTAAAAAAAATATACAAACAAATATAGAGAATTATAAAAATGATAGCTAAAATATTTACATCTTCTTTATAAAAAAACTAACATCTCAATGTTTCTTTGGCAAAATGCATAAATCACGTTAAATTAACTTGCAATTTTTTCATAAAACCTTAATTCAAGCTGATAGCAAAAATTTAAAAAAAATCACGTATTTTTACGATATCATTTAATTAAGCTTAAAATAGTTAAATTTACTTTTTAAACACAATTATAAGGTTTAAAAGGAACATTAACGATATCAAAAGCAGTAACGTAAATTTACGATAACATTAGTTTTGATTTCCATAAACATGTTTTAACAAAACCTTGTAGCTTTTTTATGTTTTATCAAACTAAGATTAACGTTATGAAATTTAATCTTTCCTTAAAATTTAACAAAATAAAACGAAATCATTTAACTTTAATGATTATTTAAACCATAATATGGGTAGTCAATAAGTTTTCAGGATTTTTAAAAAATTGTTTTAAATTTAAAATACGCATCGAACTTTCATTGGTGGATCGAAGCCATGCTCATTTTATAAATACAATTTAAAAGATACAATCTAGTCACTAAGAAATGAGCGCTTCAACGAACATTTTAGCTGCTATCAATGAGTTTTTGTGTTTGCTCTTGTTGTTGTTATTGTTGTTCGCGCGCGTACTATTGTTCAATGATGTGTAAACAAAATACGTGAATCACGTTACCCGTACGTGCTGCTCAACGCTGCGCAGAATAACATGTTGCCGCACCTCAAACGTCTTAACTCTATATTTTTTAAGTCTATGTCGATCGATCGACAAATCGATCGGTGGTTCTCAGTCTTATTGTCTGTGTGTCATTCTGTCTGTTTGTCCGTTCGTCTATTTATCAGCCCATTGACTGAGTTACTCGAAAGCTGCGAACAGATGTTCAAATGCAAATGCATTTAAACTCAAAAAAAAAAAAAAAAGTAATAATAAACAGTTTGTGAGTGGGGGAAGGTGTAGCAGTACTTTTGTGTGTGAGAATCTGTGTGAAGGTGTTGGCGGAGGTGTAGCTGCAGCAGATAAATGAATGCCTTCAGTTGTTGTTTGCTGACTGCTCAAGTGTTGGCAGTCATACCCACTCAGTTGTTGCACTTACATTTGTTTAACAAAAAAAACAAAAAAATAAAAAAAAAATAATAATGATCTGTTTGCAGCATCAGGTGACATTCCGTTCAAACAAACTTTTGGTATTTGATTTTGCTTTATGCTCACTTAAAAATATGGTGTTTGCAGCATTTTTAAGTTAAAAAGTTTAAAGCTCAATCCAACGAAATAAGTTTCAAATCTACGATCATCTCTTAATTATTTTAATTTTATGCATAATAGGCAAATTTCATAATTTGGTCAACTATTTCAACCCAAAAATTGTCTAAATTATATACATAAAAAAAAAACAATTGTATTAAGCATGATCAATTCAACTCATCGTATATGTATGTCCAACAAAATTGCGATTTTGTATTCGGAAGTATACAAGTAAGTATGTCCAACTTACTAACAACTTTCAACATGATAGATCCTTTAATATTCAAGTGATCATCAAGCCTTTATATTATTTAACTATTTTTGATAATTTCTGTGTATATTTGCTGAACCAAGTAAAAGCAAATAAAAAATATGTGGGCATCATTCTGATGATTGTTGATCATTCTAACCTGAATTAATCGAAAATGCTCTGGACTAATAACAAACACTATCACCTTCTTTTATTAAAATTTTTAACATGTTTTATGTTGAAAATATAAAAAATAGCGTATAGATCAGTGATCTTTTCGTTGAAATTAATATGTTGAAACATTTTTTTGACTTAAAATATATATAATAAATTGAAATCATTGGTAGTCATCAAATTGTAATCATTCGAAAATTTGAAAAAATTTTAGTATCAATATCTTATTTTGTGAAACAATTCTAATTATAAATATGTATATATTTTCTAAAAAAATACTAAAATTCTCCATTAAACATAACAAACTTATCTTCGTTTGAAGATTGTTGAGTGATCAACATTTTAGCGAAGTTTTAGCTAATTTGAAATTGATCGTTTATTCCAAAATGTTTTCACTAAAAATATTTACATTTATATAAAAGCTATATATGACTAACACAGTGACGTTCCTTAAAGTGGTTTATTACTTTAAGGCAGAAAAAACTAAAAAGTTTTGTTCAAACATGCGTTTACATGGAAAAAATTATAATTCCATATATAAACGTGTTTTATGTTAATATCGTAAAATTACGATATTTAGTTTGACATCGAGAACTTACAAAATTTCGCTTAATATTTTTTTTTTAAGACGTTTAGAATAGTTCTTCTACATTAATTTCTTTGTTTCTATTTTTTAAAATTTAATTATAATAAATGTTACTACGATCAAATTGCCTAAAATATGCTCGAATTCGTATTAATTTGTTGAGTTTCTTAGAAAGATATCATTTCATGACGTTGCTTAAAGAGATTTGTTACACGTAGGGAAACGCAGGGAAAACTAAAAAGATTTGTTCAAACATCTGTTTGTATGGCAAATATAATGATTTTGTGCATATACGTGGTTTTTGTTAATATCGTAAATTTACGATATTTAGTTTAACATTGAAAACTTACAAAATTTTGTTTAATTTTTTTTTCTAAGACGTTTGGAATAGTTCTGCTAAATTTTTTTTTTGTTTTCTAGTTTTTTAATTTTATTTTACTTATGTAGACCTAACAGAGAAATCGCTAAAATCCATTCAAATCTACTTTTACCGAGCCGTAACGAAATTCGTAAAAAGTTTCGTGTAATCGTGCTTAAAAAAAATATTCTAATTAATATTTTATATCCTACAGGCGATCAGAGATCGTATAAGTTCAGTTGGTCTAAATATGTGCAAACAGCTTCTGACTTGGTAACGAAAAATTATACGATCATTATTAGACGCGCCAAATTTATTGTACAAAATATGCTCTTAAGTCACTCGAATTCGTTTTATTTTGTTTAATTTCTTAGAAAGATATAATTTCATGACATTGCTTAAAGTGATTTGTTACTTTTTCGCAGGGAAAACGCAGGAAAAACTAAAAAGATTTGTTCAAGCAGGTGTTAATATGGAAAAATAATGATTTCATATATATATATATCGTGATTTTTATATTGATCGAATTAATTGGATTGATATAACGTGATCGTAAATTTACGATATTTAGTTTGACTTCGAAAACTTACAAAATTTTGTTTAATTTTTTCCTTTAAGACGTTTGGAATAGATTTGCTGCATTATTTTCTTCGTTTATATTTTTTTTTTTTAATTTATTTACTAAAGTAGACTTCACAAGTAAATCGCTAAAATCCATAATAATGAAATAGTTTTTAAATCATCATCAAAAGCTACTTTTACTAAGTAGTTTCGTTAGTTTCGTAACGAAATTTGTACATAGTTTCGAGTAATCGTGTAAAAAAAATTTTAATTTTTATATCATATAGGCGACAAAAGATCACATAAGTTCAGTTGATCAAAATATGTGCAGACAGGTATTGACTTGGTAACAAAAACTGATACGATCGAATTTCAATTCTGTGGCGACTTAATAACGAAAAACTCAAAATATCGTTATTGCCAATCTTTAGAAGGCTGTAGAAATCCGTTTTTTGCACAGAACTGATTACCACTTATGCGTGCAAATATTTCTTTTGTAATAGTTCATAAACTAATAATCAACATTATATTTAAGAATAAAGAGCCGTAGTTAGTGCAATTATAATATCGTTTTTTTACGATATTTTGAGTTATGTCGTTATTACTTGTGACCACAGAGTTTTATTTTGTTTAATTTCTTAGAAAGATATCAATTCATAACGTTCCTCTACGTGATTTGTTACTTTTACGTAAGAAAAGCCCAGAAAATATTAAAAAAAATTTTGTTAAAACATATGTATATATGACAAAAATAATTTTTTCATCAATTTATGTGATTTATATTGATATCGTAAATTTACGATATTTAGTTTGACTTCGAAGACTTACTTTTTAATGTTTAATTTTTCCTTTTAAGGCATTATTTAAATGTCTGCATAATTTTTTTTTTTTTTCTATATTTTATTTTATTTTTCTCAAGTAGACGCCATAGGGAAATCGTTAAATTCGTAATAATATACCGATTTTGATGATTGTTTTGTTTTATTATATTCCTTGGAGATAATATTCTGAATTTTGCACATATCTGTGGTCACAAGCAAGGCCGTAGATAGCGAATATTGCTCGCGGAACTAAGAAATTTTTCAAAATTAGAAAACAGTAAAATTAAAATGAAAATTAAAAACTTAAGGTGGGAGCGGGAGGGGGGGGGGGGGGGGGGTTTGTTGTTTCGAACTTAAGTTTTTTCTAAAATTATTTTGAGTGGTAAAAGAGAAATTTTAAAAATATCAAAAAAAAAAAATTTTTTTTTAAATATTTTGACGTCATGTTTGCTGCATATAGACAAACTATTGAAAAATATTCTTTTCCGAATATCGGCAAACTTTTTCTAATGATTTTATGATCAATTTAATGGATCTGTGGGCACAAGCATTAACGACTTAACCAGAAATATCGTAAAAATGCGATTTGGCATTTTCTTTATTGAAATCAGAAATCCGTTTTTTGTACAGAATAGATTACCACTTATATGTGCAAATATTTCTTTTGTAACTGGTCATATACATATTTCATATTAAATAGTCGCAGTTAGTTCAATTAATATATCGTTTTTTACGATATTTTGAGTTATGTCGTTAATGCTTGTGACCACAGAGATATCATTTTTGTTAAATGATTACAAAAATAATTTTAGAAAAAAATTTAGTTGAAAACCCTACCTCCCTCCGCCCCGCCCCCCCTAAATTTTTAATTTTTTTTTAAAATTTTACTGTTTTCCAATTTTGGAAAAAATTTGTTTGTTCTGCGAGCAATATTTCGCTATCTACGGCTTTGGTCACAAGTCATAGCCTAGCTCAAAATATCGTAAATACGGAATATTTTATTTTCCTTACATCATCGTTTTCCCGGAAGTTAACGGAACAAACAAACATGGAACTTGCAGATACATGAATGTCACTTCATTTTGCACAAACACCAGATCACTTTTTTACGATATTTTGAAATAGGCTGTTATGGCTTGTGACCACAGATATAACATATACAAAAAATAGTAACGTATTCAAGCTATTTGTTAAAACCAATTCAAAAATAGTTCATATTCAATATGTGTTTGTTCCTGAAATTTTCCACTAATTTTTGTTACATTTGTAAGAACAAAAAGTATAAATTGTATAGACGAAATTTCAATATCAATCGTAACAAAAAAATTATGCAAGTTATAAAATTCCGTCTAATTTAAACGACAAATGCATTAAATCGGTTGGAAATTGCGGTAAAGCCCGTATGATACTTAATATTTTTTGTCCAATTTCAAAATCTGAAAACAAGTGGCGCGTGGACAGGACAGACATATTTTGTAAGAAAAGGATAAACGTTGTTACTTTTTTATATCTGGTGTTTTTAAGAGCAGCTGCATTTAATAAATTAATATTAGCTACACACATCACTTCCAATTCAGCATACATTTATCTTAAATAGTTTTGTTTACTCTAAAAATGTCAAATTAATTATTAACAGCACATATTTGACAGCTAATTAACAGCACATATAAAAAGTAAATATTTGATCGAAACTTAACGAAGAACGTATTGAAAGAATAGCAAAAAAAAACAAAATGCAAAGAAATGTATTTTCTTTGTATTTATAAAGAAATGTATTTTCTTCGCATTGTTTTTTTGCAATTCTTTCAATACGTTCTTCGTTAAGTTTCGATCAAATATTTACTGTTTATATGTGTATGTCCGTCCTACAAACTTTTCTCCAATTCGTACTATATGCGTACTCACTCACACCAATTGAATCTATGCATTCGTACTATTTGAACTGATCTAGTTTTCATTTTCAATGACAAAAACTCAGCAAAAAAAATGAAGTATCATACAGGCTTAAGAGACACATTTTCAAGTTAGAGAAAATACGAAAATAGGATATCAGGCAAAGACGCGTTTAAAGTTTCACTTAAACAGTGGATTTTGAAAAACTATGTTTTAGAAAGGTTCACGTGAAAATAAAAGTTTAACCTATCAAAAAATCAAAAAAAAAAGTTTAAAATATGCGATATCATACTGAAATTTTTATAGAATTTTATTTGAAAGAATACTACCATTATTATCGATCCTCATCATTGTTTTTTTTTTGTTTTATTTTTATTTTAAAATATTAAAATTTTCTTTTTTTGTAAATTGGAAATTCACAAACTTTGACCTCGGGAAAGGATAGATATCTTATGACAAAACATGTCAAGAGTCTAAAAAAATTTCATTCCTCTGCTCCTCAATGCAAAAATAAGATGCCTGATATCTTTTACTGAATCTAAGCTATGACTTTTTAAAAATATGTCTTTTCGTGGTGGGTTTTCACACCCGAAGGGCTTAATGGGTTAATAACTTTTCTTTTTTTTTCTTGCCTTAAAGAGCTTTGAAATATTTTCATTTTTAATTTTGACATCCTTTATTGACAAACAATTATTGCCGTTTAAAATTACTCTGAGTTTGAGATGTCAAAATAATGGCGTCATTAAAATAGCAGAACCTTAATAAATTTTACAAAAATTAATGCAAAAAATTACTTGTTGTTTTACACATAAACAATGATATTTAAAATGTACTCTAAGTTTAATGTTTAAGGACTAAACAGTGTTTTTTTTTAAACAAATTTATGTATGTTTTCTATGAATATATCTGTGGCGACAAGGAATAATGACTAAACTCAAAACATCGTAAAAAATGATATTTAAACTGCACTAACTACGACCTTTTTACTGAAATATACGAACCGTTAAGCCAACGAAATATGTGAAGACATGGTGGTTATCCATTCTGTGTATAAAATGAATTTCTCCATTCTTCTAAAGATTGGTAATAAAGAAAATGCCATAACGCTTTTTTACGGTATTTTGAGTTTAGTCGTTATTCCTTGTCGCCACAGATATTTCAATATCTTCGTTGTTCCTAAGCAACTGATATCGAATATTAAAAAAAGTACCTACTAAAAAGTAATGAGTGTACTTAAATTAAGAGCATTTTTTTATTTTTCTACAGATAATAAATAAAAATACACATTTTTACGCGAAAGGATGTTATTTGTATTAAAATTTAAAACTATAACGGCTATTTTTGTTATCTGCTCTTTTTTCTAATTAACCGACTTAAAAAAGGAGGAGGTTTTCAAGTTCGTCTGTTTCTCTGTTTTTTATTTTTTTTTTTCTATATTTTTTTTTTTTTTTTTTTTTTAAATGTATGTACATCAATAACTTCTAAACCATATGCCTGATTGCCATAATTTTTGGGGAACAGCTAGATATCATAAGCATGGAGGTGTCCGTAAAAAAGTGGGCGGAATTCGAGAACTGGGAGTGGCAATAATAGATCTCGCAATACTAGATACTACTGTATCTCGAATAATATTGACACTAGGGTACTGCAATTTAGTGAAGGGGTAGGCACAATTATTACAAATTACAAAATGGGCGTAATTCGACAAATGGGCGTGGCAATATTAGGAAAACAGTGTATCTTGAATAATTTTGAGGCAAGAGTACTGCAATTTAGTATAGGGGTAGGCATTATTATTACAAATTATCGTCAATAAATTGGGCGTTATTCGACAAATGGGCGTGGCAATATTATAAAAACACTGTATCTCGAATAATATGGACACTAGGGTACTGAAATTTAGTGTAGAGGTAGACACAGATAATACAAATTACGGTCAAGAAAATGGGCGTTATTTGACAAATGGGCGTGGCAATATTAGAAAAAGAGTATATCTCGAATAATATTGATTCTATAGTACTGCAATTTAGTATAAGGGTAGGCATTACTATTATAAATTATGGCCAATAAAGTGGGCGTTATTCGACAAATGGGCGTAGCAAGATCATAAAAACACTGTATCTCGAATAATATGGACACTAGGGTACTGAAATTTAGTGTAGAGGTAGACACAGATAATACAAATTGCCGTCAACAAAATGAGCGTTATTTGACAAATGGGAGTGGCAATATAAGAAAAATAGTATATCTCGAATAACATTGATACTATGGTACTGCAATTTGGTATAGGGGTAGGCATTATTAGTAAAAATAACGGTGAAGAAAGTGGGCGGATTTCGACTACTGGGCGTAGCAATATTAGAAAAACAGTGTATCTCGAATAATATTGACACTAGGGCAGGCAGAATTATTAAAAATTATGGTCAATAAAGTAGGCGCTATTCGATAAATGGGCGTGGCAATACTAGATAAACACTATCGCAGTTAATATTGACGCTGGGGTACTGAAATAAAGTACAGGGGTCGGCACAATTATTGGAAATAACGCTCCAGAAAGTGGGCGCTTATTTAACAAAGGGGCGTGGCAATATTTGAAAAACACTATATCTCGAATAATATTCACACTAGGGTAATAAAACTCGTTACAAGAATAGGTATAATAATTTCAAAACAGGTGACATCTAATTTAAATTTAAGAGGCAGATATTTGAAATAACCAACAAACTTTCAGATTTTAATAGAACAAATTTTTTCGGAACAATTTTATTTATGTTGTTTATACACTTTTTTCGAAAATTTATCATATTCTCTAAAAAGCAAGAAATAAAAATTTTTAAAAAAAAAAAACAACCGCTTGGCGCTTCTGATTCTGAAGTCTGATTATATTAGATTAGGCCGATTATATTAGGCCGATTATATTATTATATTTGTATTCATAAAGAAATGAATATATTTATGATAATAAAACAAATAAGAAAAAAAATTAAGATTATAAGATTTCATATATAATAATATGTTTAAATAAATTATCAAATATGACCAAGAAATTAAAAGGAAAAGTATTTTTAAAATTATTTTTTACTTTGTAGTGATTTTGTAGTCGGTTGTTTTTTGTTTAAAAAATTTTGTTTTTTGTGCTATAAAAATACCTGTTTCTTGTTATAGCATAATTATAATTTTTCCACAAAAAGACGATCGCAACTTGGTTTTTTTTGTTATTAATATAATAACTATTCTTGAAGGATTTTATACTGGTTTTGCATGCTCTTAACTTTTTATAAAGTTTTACTTGAAACAAATTTTTAATCAAGCTTATTTTAAATCTTGCAAGAGTGAATCTTGTTAATCGAAGTAAAAATTAAAAAAAAAATTAAATAAAATACGAGATCGAAATTAAGACCCATTAGAAGGCGCACAAAAAAAAATATAATAAAAAAAAAAAACATAATAATTACTCATCTATTAAACACTAAAAACACAACGTCACATATTTATGGAATGGGTGATTCCATTTTATTATTATTGCTTTATTGAACTTTGACATGTGCACAATAATTGTGATACCCAAAGAGTGAGCAGTAAAGAGATAGAAAAACTAATTAAATCAATTAAAAATGATAAAAAAGAACAATATTGAGTGTTTTTTTTTAATTTTTCAACAGAACAGACAGACGACAACCATTGAATGCGACGAAATACTTTCAATTTCTAATGCAAACTTTTGCACAGAATTGAGTGCAGAGCAAAAGTTGTTAGTGGCTTGTATAATAGCTACAAGTATAATAAAGGATGAACATCTAAACAGGAAAATAGTTAAAATTTTAAACTTTTTAAATGTTTATATTAACAATTATGTTACTAACCAATTTGTGGCTACAGTTCTAAAACAAAAAAGTTTCGGAAAACATCAGTGCAAATTAGCTTAAATCATTTTCACAAATTATGAAACTTTGAGAAAACTTCTAAAGCTGGGTGTAGCAAAAGTGTTAAAACAATAATATTCTATGTGTTAAAACACACACACACATTTACATAATTGCTTAGCAGCTCATCAAAGGCATTAAAAGATTTTGGAGCTATAAAAAACAAAAATAATGGTTTACGATATGAATGCAAAAATGAATGAATGAAGGCATGAATGAAAATAGCTGTGTGCCAAGAGGGGTTAAGTTGTTGTTGTTGTAGACATTTTTTTTGTTTTGTTTTTTCGTTTTGTTTTAAAGAATGCAAGATGATTAAAATTTTTAATGTTCCACTTGATGACGAACATTCTACACAGGCGGCAAGGCATCAAATTATCATGTATAACAAACATACATACAAACATGCATTTTTATAGATTTTAAAAAAAAAAAAAGTTACAATTTTTTTTTTTTATTATATTAGTTCAAGGTTTATGAGAAAGTTTAATTGGCTATTAATACTTAATTAATACGAAACGGAAATGAAAGCAACGAAAGCTGTAACTTTTAATAATGCGCCTAAATTATTAAAACAACTTATGAGCTGCTATAAACATATTTGTATCGGAAATTTTGTCGGCAATTAAATTTTAATGAATGCCAAAAAAAAAAAAAATTTTTTTTTAATGTTGGACAAATCTGAAGTTTTGACTTTGACCGACAAATTTTTAACATTTAAAATTTGTCTAGCTATGAATTAGTATTTTTATAGATCTGGTATTGTGAATCTTTTAAAGTTGTTTTTGTTTTTTTGTAAAATGTTTTTTCTTGTAAGAAGATTTTGCTATTAAAGTAGAAATAAAGTCCCACGCTTTTAGATGTAACAGGTTGTTGCCGAACCCAGCTTCATTTTATAATATATAATATTTTTTTCAATATTTAACAAGTATGAAGCTATTAAAATTATGTTTTATGATTTAGTTAAGAATTTTAAGTCACATATGTTTATATGTTTAACAAGCTATAGCATGTGTTTGTATGTGCCTGAGTACAGGTGTGCCACAGTACTACGTGTATTCATGCACAGCTGCTTCAATAAGTCAGAGCATAAATTGTCATTAATCACGTATAATTGTTATTGCTTTTAAGCTAATTTCAGCATTTAAATAAAGTTAAGTCATTATGGAAAATATATGAAAAAGTCTGGCAGAACTTTTTTTTTTGTACTAAATAAAGAATATTCGCAATAAATGCCTTTAAGTTGAAGTTAAACATTTTCAGCAATTTGGAAAACATGAAAAATCTTTCAATTAATTCAGACTGATTTCTTAAAAGCTTCACAAAAACACTTTTAAATGTTACAAACGTTGTGATAAAATTATTATTGTCAACATCTTATGCGGTACGCGTGTTGGTATAGAAACGATTATTCAAGGATTAGCGTTGAATGGAGCTTAGTTCTAATTGCTGTTTCAAACTCTTTGTTTTGTTTTGTATTTGTTCTGTATATCGCTTTGAAAGCGATTTTTTTTTATCACTCTGGAATTTACGCTAATGTCCTCGTTTGCTAATAAAATGTCCCGTTCAAATGAAATTCTGATGTTTGAATTCAGCGGGTTAAAATGTGTGCCTGTGTTATAAATTTACAATTCTTTTATTATCAATTCATTCAGCATGATGTGACCTTTTAAGAAAAAAGTGATTAAAATTAATAACTGTAAAACTTGGATTTAGGTCCGTAGCCAGACATTTTTTTAGGTGTGTTTTAATCATAAAAATATATAGATAGCATACCCTTATCCACAGGTTCCCCCAGCTTAAGCCCACAGCTTAAACCCAGCTTAAACGCCCCCCCCCCTCTCCCCACCTTAGGGTCCAGAAAGTATAAAAAAGTAATAAGATGAGACTTAAAATCAAAACTTAATATTTTTATTTTTAAGAAAAATTGAGACAATGTTGTAAGTTTAGTTTAAGAAGCTAAAGTTGTAATTTTCAATACAAATTTAAAAAAATTCGCTTGAGCAAAGAAAAATTGTGTAGCCAAAGGCAACATTAACTTTGCTTATAAAGGTCACAATTATTAATATTTGAATTAACTGTATGAAAATTGTATATTAAAATAATATTTTCTAATATAGCTTTCAATACTCAAAAAGTTTCTGATAATAATATATTTATAACACAGTTACTTAGATTTGGTAATCAGTAATTGGCTCGGTAATCGGTTGGTAATCGCTTCGGTAGTTAGTAATCAGCTGGTAATTGCTTCGGCAATTGCTTCAGCAATTGGTTCGGTAATCGGTTTAGTAATTGGTTCAGTAATCGGTTGGTAATCGCTTCAGTAATCTGTAATTGGTTTGGTAATCGGTTGGTAATCGCTACGGTAATTGGTAATCGGTTGGCAATCGCTTCGGTAATTGGTTCGGCAATCGGTTGTTAATCGTTTTGGTGATTGGTTGGTAGTCGCTTCGGCAATCGGTAATTGGTTGCTAATCGCTTCGGTTTTCAGTAATTAGTTCGGTTATTTGTTGGTAACTGCTTTGGTTATCGGTAATTGGTTCGGTAATCGGTTGGTAATGGCTTCGGTAATCGCCAATGGGTTGGTAATTTCTTCGTTTATCGGTTATTGGTTCGGAAATCGGTTGTTAATCGTTTTGGTAATTGGTTGGTAGTCGCTTCGGTAATCGGTAATTGGTTGCTAATCGCTTCGGTTTCCAGTAATTGGTTCGGTTATTTGTTGGTAACCGCTTTGATTATCGGTAATTGGCTCGGTAATCGGTTGGTAATGGCTTCGGTAATCGGTTGGTTGGTAATCGGTAAAGGGTTGGTAATTTCTTCGTTTATCGGTTATTGGTTCGGTAATCGGTTGGTAATCGCTTCGGTAATTGGTTCAGTAATTAGTTATTAATCGCTTCGGTTATCGGTTATTGGTTGGTAGTTGCTTTGGTTAGCGGTAATTGCTTCAGTAATTGGTTGGTAATCGCTTCGGTAATTGGTAATCGGTTGGTAATTGCTTTGGTAATCAGTAATGGGTTGTTAATAGCTTCGGTAATCGGTTGGTAATCGCTTCGGTACCCGGTAAGCGGCTAGTTATCGCTTCAGTAATCGGTTGGTAATCGCTTCGGTAGTTGGTAATTGGTTAGTAATCGCTTCGGTAATCGGTAATGGGTTGGGAATCGCTTCGGTAATCGGTAATCAGTTGATAATCAGCCTGGCAATCAGTTCGGTAAACGCTTCGGTCTTCGGCTTGGTTGATGCTAGGTAATCCCTAGCATCATCCGGTCATCCAAAAATAGATGATATCGCAAATCTATAGTTTTGCTCTCTACCAAAAAGTGCTTAACGCGCCTAAAAAAGTTTTCACTTAAAATAAAAAAATACCTTAAAAAAATCTTGAAGCACCTTTGACCCTAATCCTTTGAAAAAATGTTAATGAAAATTTTTTTTTTTTAAATTTGTAAAGTTCTATGTATAATCCAGAAAATACATATTCCACGACACCAAGAAAATTATGCAGAATTTTACGTAAAGAAAAAAAATTTTATCAATACGAACATACTTTTTTGGCGTGTTAGATCTCTTAACTCGCCAACTTTTGTAGAAAAATTTGGTCCTGTGCGAAGTCTAGTTTTCGAATTACGGGCTTCGTAAAATGGTCTAAAATGAAAATATGATCTTTTTAAAAACACTTTATTTATAGTGTTTACTTAAGTGTACCAGGGCAAGAAAGATGCACGAAAATTTTATCTACAGTTTAAACGTCTTACCCAAGATTGTAGAGATAAAAGTGGAAATCTGGCTACAGATACGAAGTATGCGCTGATGTGGATATATCACTTTTCCAATCTACTTACTGGCGAAGACTCCATCAATACCGACCATGGAGAAAGCACTACAACACCACCATTCAACGATGATAGAGTAAAATGACCACCACCTAGCCATGAAAAGCTTCGAATTGCTATCCAACAACTCAAAAACAATAAAATAGCGGATGCTGACAGCGGGTTAGGTGATGAATTGATAAGGATCATGCATCAGTTTATCAGCAAAATATGACTAGCGGAAAGCAAGCCCAACGATTGGAATCTCAGCGTACTTTGAGCTATATATAAGAAGAATACCCCACAATCTGTGCCAACTATCGATGCTCCATCGCATATATAAGGTTCTCTCAAACGTACTGTGTGAAAGATTAAAGCCGATTGCAAAAACACGGCTTGGACCTTATCACTGTGGCTTTTGACCTGGAAAATCCACCATAGAACAGATCCACCATAAAACACGAAAACACCCATCATCTCTTTGTGGATTATAAAGCTGCCTATATGCAACAATGCCTGAGTTCGGAGCAAAATAAATGCAGCTCCGTCAAGTTAGGAAATTATCTTTCCGAAACCTTCAATACCGAAAAAATTTCAGACAAGGCGATTCGCTATCTTGCTATCTCTTCAACATCATCATAGAGGTGATCGTACGAAAGGCCGGTGTGCATCGCATTGACACTATTTTCTACAGGGGCGTCTAGCTCCTTGAGTACGCTGATGATATTGATATTGTCGGCAGAACCAAAAGAGATGTTACCGCTGCTTTCACCGCTATCGAAAAGGGCTCAGCCAAAGTAGGTTTGACGATAAACGAGGTCAAAAACAAGTATATGCTATCTAAAAAGAGAGGAGCGCGGCATCTAGACTCCAACAATGGCGTTACCGCCATTAACAGCAACGATTATATCAACTTGGGGATGAAGTGAAGAACAACAAATGCAAATAGGTGCTACTATTGATGTGCTCGATAGACAAAACTAGCACTCTACAGGACGCTCGTTATACCTGTGCTTCTTTATGGCGCTAAGGCATGGGATAGTTTCGTAAACGGACACAGCTGCTCTGGAGGTTTTTTAGAGAAAAGTTATACGTAAAATCTTTGGCGACGACTATTGCATCCAAAGGAACCATGAGCTGTGTGAGCTCTACAAAGACATTGACGTAGTTCAGCGTATATCCGTTCAGAGACTACGCTGGCTGGGTCATGTCCATCGTCTGGATTTCAAAGTTTCATCGGAAAGGGTGCTATAGGTGAGGTTTGTTCATCAAAGGAAGGAGACTACGACTCCGTTGAATAGACCAGGCCAATGAAGCTTTAACCGAACTTGCTGTATGCGGCTAGAGAGGCGTAGTTTATAAAATTTTAAATTATTAAACATTTTAAAGCTCTTATCGAAAATTCATTATATTAAAAACATAAGTGCATAAAATATTTTTTTTAGATATTTATTAATAATGCATGTATGTATTTTGTTAATTTTTTGCAAATTTCGATTTTAGTTCTCAAATATCTTTAAAAAATGTTTGTCTTAAGATAGGCTTTAAAAACAATGTACAAGCTTTAAAAAAAAATCTAAATTTTTCAAAATTCTTCAAACATATTTATAAATTTTTAAAATTTTTCAAGAACCTTATTTATATGTTGCTCTTAAACGCATATATAAAACCTTTACGTATTACCTTTAATTAAACTTTTATTGTATCTTAAAAGTTTCATTTTATATCTTTTTTTTTTTTTTTGTGAACTTTGCTGTTAACTCACCCCAACTTGATATAGAATGCGAAGATCTTTAACATTCTTTGCATGTTGCTGATGATGCAAATGATGTTGTTGTTGCTGTTGCATTAAATCCAACATTTGTCGCGAACGTCTTCGATCTAATTGATGTTGTTGTGCATTTGCTGCAACATTCACTGAGCTTAAATGCTCTATGGTTGTTGTTGTTGCAGCAGTAGTTTTTGTTGTTGCAGCTGCTTTAGTGACATTTTGTTGCTGCTGTTGTTCAGCAATATTCACCGTAGCGTACTCTAAATTTTTATGTTGCTGCTGTTGTTGTTGTTGCAAATAATGCAAATCATGCGCTGACGTTGTTGCCGATGTCAACTCATACACCTCGAGCGGCAGACGTGTGCTCCACGTTACGCTCAAATGTTGGCAACACAGCAGTAATGTGATAGTGATTGCCAACATTTTTGTTGTTGTTTTTCTAACTAGTTGTAGTGTCAGCTTTAAAGCTTGTTGTCGCGCTATTAAGTGCGGTGTGCAGTTGTTATTGCTGCTGCACTGGAACACCTTGAGCTTTAGTTTTATTTGTGAAAAAAAAAATTATTCCAATTTTTTGTTTTTTCTTTTTATTTATTTGTAAGCTTAACTCTCAAATCTTTATCACTACTCTGCGTTGCATTTGTTTGCCTTTCAAAATACTGCTTTTAGCTGGCGTTCATTGATTATTTTTGTTTGTGCTTAAAATTTGGTCACTAACTATGTAGTAGTAATTATTTGAAATTTTTTTGTTGTTTTTTTTTTTTTTGTTAAATTTTTGTAAATGTTATTGATTTGTTGACACTTTAACGTGTTTTTTTTTGTACCTTATGCTTATTTTTGATTTGTTTGCTGCTTATCGCCTTTCTGTGTTTCTGTTATGTATACTCGTGATTAATTGTGTCAATAGTTTTTATTTTTTTCCTAAGTTTTCAACGCATTAATCGTTCATATCGTCTGGTGCAGCGTTGATTTGCTTAGTTTTGTTGTTATTGCTGTTCTAGAACTCTAGAATCGTTCGTAAATTTTGCGCGAACTTTTGTGTGCAATATTGATCGAAGTGATCGATGCTTATAATTTTGCTGGGGCTTTTTTGAAGTTTTTTGCGACTTCACGTGTATGTCTTTCGTTCGATTATGCGTCCGGAGGAGCTTTTGAGCTTTTAATAAATTTTTAAGCTTTAAATAACTTTAATAAAGTTTTCGATAACATTCAAAGCTTTTAATAATATGCAAAGCTTTCAATAATTTTCAAAGATTTTAAGCTTCTTTCATGACTTTTTTTGTAGTTTTCAAAAAAAAATATCTCATCTTTGTTAAGAACCTTTCTGTTTGGTCAAAGCTTAATGCTCTCAACCATAGATTGGTTTTCAGCCTAAATAGTTGATTTTTTATTTTTGATATTAAAAAATCTTTTAATGATCAGTTTTTCACTTCCTCATTCAAGGAAGTTGATGATTTTTAAGTTTTCGTTGATCTTTATGTAATTCGTTAATTTAAAATACTTCTTTTTTTTTTTGTAATTTTTAAGATATTTCTTTTTGTTTGTCTATTTCTATTTGTCAACAACTTAATGAGCTTTTTGTTGTTCTTCCCTGTCGATCTTTGCCAGCAGCTTTATAAGCGTTTTATTGTTTATCTACGCTGTTTTAAGCTTTTATCTGTAGCTGCGCTTTTTGAGTAAAGTCTCTTTAAATTTTTGTGAGCAAGACGCGCTTCTAGAGTTGTGCTTTTAAAATAACTTCACGTTATTTTTTTTTTAAATAAAATGTTCTTATTAGGTTCACTTCTTGTTTCTGTTATCCTGGATTAACTCTCTTGATATAGTCTTCAGTCAAGTTTTAACTAATAGCATTTGGGCTCTCATCTGCTAAACTTGTAGCAACCTTATGAGCTTTTACTGAGCTTTTACGCTTTATTTTTAATTTTTTAACTTTTTTTTTTGTAGAACTTTATTCACGTTCATCACTGTCTTTAAATAAATTTAGCCCATACTCTGAAGCATCAATGTTAGCTTCTTTTAAACAACTCCAAACTTTTGCTTAAGCTTTTTTTTTAAGTAGTTCCAACTTAAAGATACTGCAATTTTAAAGCATCTTCTAGTTTCTCTCTTATTTTCATAGAAATTTTGTTTTTAACTAAAGTAATTGTGTGGAGTTACTGTGGAATTCGATGATCTGGAATGTTTGTGTATATTTTAGATACTTTTTAACTTAAAGCATCGCATTGCTTAAGTACAACACGTTCTGCAGTACGATCGCACTATACTGTGCTGTTAGATATGTTTATAAATTTTCTCGATCTTTAACTTTAACTAAGGCTAGTTTTATTTTTTGTATTATAAATATTATTATTCATAATCATTCAATCGCTTTGATCTACGTTTGTTTGTTTGTTAATTTTTTTTTTTTTTTAGGTAGTTATTTTTATTTTTTTAGCTGATTCTATAACGATCTGGCGCGACGACAACTACATTTGTTGTATAACTTCAACTTCACTTTTCGAACTGATCAAATAAACTGAAAACTAATCTACAAGAAATGATTTTATTTTGAAAATGAAATGAAACGCAACGAGAATGAAACGCAACGTTGTGGCATAGAAAACGTTAAGTATTTGTGTGTGTGTGTGTGTGAGTGTGTGTTCGTGTGGAATCGAAACATATGCTAACAGAGTATCTCATGGATACACTATGAGGCAAAAGAGGCTGCGAAACAAGGTATCTTACAAGAAACTTGAATGAAAACCAATACAAATGCAAGTCATGCATTACAAGTGGATGTATCTACATATCTGCTGCTTGGGTATATTATCCAGATACAGTCAGTCTTCACCGATACAAGCTCACACACAAGACGTTGTTATGAATGAAGTTGAGGTTTTTTGTCGACCAGGTTGCTGTTGTTGTTGTTGTCGATGTAGCTTTATCTTATGAGCTGTATTCATGTTTTGCTCAGATACTTTGCGCCGGTTGTTGTTGCTTGGTTTCGCTTCATTGGTGTTGTAACTGGTGTGTGCGCGAGTGTATGTGTGTGTTTGAACGTCCTTGTATGGGTGTAAGTTTTTACTGTTTTTGTTGTTATTGCATTTCTGGCATTTTCTGTTAACAATGCTGGTCAACGTATTTCTGGCTCTTAAAGATTCTTTTGTGAGTGTCTTATTTTTTTTAAATACTTTTTTTTTTGGTGTTTTTGTTTTTCTCTAGCGTGCGTTTATTACGTTTTTCTGTATGTTGTTTGTCCATTCATGCAACCATCCGTTCATCCATTCAATCGTTCTTTCATTCGTTCGTTCGTCCGTCCGCCTGTCCGTTCTTATATCTGTACATCCATGGCTTTGTCTGTCCGTTCTTCTTTTTTATTTGTTATGTAGTAAAGAAACATTTCTTTCTTGTTGTTGTTGTTGTTGTTGTTGTTGCTGCTTTTTGTTTTGTTCTTATTTGTTCGATCTGTTTAAATGTTTGCTTTACTACGTTTGCGCTTGTTGCTGTTTGCTGTTGATGTATGTTGTTGTTGTTGTTGTTTTTTGTTTGTTGCTGTTGTTGTTGTTTATTGGTATTGTTGTTTTTGTTGTATTTACTTGTCATTTTTACTACGACCGGATATTAATTCGAGTTTTATCAATATTTTTTGTATCTTTCATTTATTTATTTATGAGTTATTATTTACCTGTTGCAGTTATTTTCAGCTTTTTTTTTGTCTCCATTCCCCGGCGCACATGCCTGCAGCAGTTTTTATTAACTTTTTTCTTCTGCAACTTTAACTGCTGTTTTATTTTTTCCTTTCTCGCCTGTCATAACAGAAAAACTTGCTATGATTTCTTTACGGAGCGCTCATAACTTACGCGCCTTTTTTCTTTACGAGATTTCGTTGAAGCTGTTGAAAGATTTTTGTATTTTTTGTATCTCTTCCAGCTATCCTTTATTGATTTTATGAATGTAATAAAACGCATATGTGTTTCAAAACTTTTTAATTTTAGTTAAACTTTTAAAAACAATTTTAAATGTTTTTCAAGTATTTTAAATTTTTGATTCAAAAGGTTATTCACATTAAAGTGTAAATTTATCAAGTTTTAATCATCGACTGCACATTTCACGATTTTTTTTTTTTTTGCTTTAACTTGAATAAACAAATTTGTCGTTTTCGAAAGAGTAGTCGAGTGAGTTTAATTCATCAGCTTGGGCTCAATTTTCAATGGATAATGGTTTAAAGTTCTCACTTCTTTACGTGTCTTTTTTTTCAAGAGATATAAGAACGCTATATAAGGTGACGGCCGTGGCGTAGTGGGTAGAGTGTGTGACTCTTACGCCAAAGAACCCAGGTTCGAATCCTCCATCTGACACAGAAAATTTTTTCAATTGAATTAGTTTTTCTGTTCGGCCGTCACCTCTCTGCAGACAATGGCAAACCTCAGAGAGTACAAACTGCCATGAAAAGCTTCTTGAGAACATAAGCCGTTCGGAGTCGGCGTAAAACATGTAGGTCCAGTTCTCGATCATTTGTGTGCAAACATTTTCACATCACACACAACACAATTGGTCATAAGAAGCTCGGTCAAAGTCCTTTCAAGGGCTGAAAATGGCCATTTCGTTTTTTTTTTTTTTTTTTTTTTTATGTTTATGCTTTCGTTATATGAATATATGAAATTAAAGTATGAAATTAATTCCTTCCAAATTTTTATAATTTTTGAAGCAAGGCTTTTTGCGCCCCGTTCTGTGATTTGCTTGGAGTGAAATCTGAAAAATTTTCGACAGATTTTTTCTTAGAATTTTATATGGTTTCTTTGTTTCTGTGTTTTTCACAACAAGACAATTTAATATAACAAATATAAAAAAACACATTTTCACCTGCGGTGGTGATTCGAACCCATTAACTTTTGGTTGGAAGTTCTATGCTCTATCCACTGAGCCAAACACCTTCCCTAAATAATGTCATTGATTTAGTATTAAGTGCAATTGAAGTTATGTTGCAGCTCATCCAATAATATATTAAGGTATTTGTGTGGTTTGGGTAGCTGCTTAGCCACTTGCTACAAGAGTTAATTAATAGATTTTTATGGTTTGGGTAGCTGCTAAGCCACTTTCTACAAGAATCATCAGTATTGCCACTTTTCCACAATTGTGGTAAATCTAGCACTTTTTTAGTTTCTACCATTTTTATCACTCACTATTTGCATTTTTCGAAAATCTATATATTTATATAAAAATTATTGCATTATAATTAAAATTTTAGAAATTTTATTGCATGTATTTTATTTTTATAGAAATTTATTGCATATATTTTATTTATTATTACATTTAATATATGATTTTAGAACTGTTTTAGGAACATTATATGAGAATTATTTGCAATAAAACTAATTTAGCGTGAAAAAACTTACTTTATGGTATACTTTTTATGATTTGTTTTGCTGTAAGACTTCAGTCGAATATTTCCTCAAGAAGAAATATATATTCCAAAGCTTTTTAAAATTCACCACTCATTTTAGACTCAACCTACCACTATTTAAAATTTGCAAGTGACAACACTGGTCATCATCCTCAATTTGCTAGTGCCATCTGTTAGCGCCATCAACTGTTAACATAGCTGCAGCTATATATTTAATATTAAATCAACATCAAAATTTAACAGAGCTGTTTGGATCAGTGGAAACAGTGTCGACTTATTAATCAGTGGGTCATGGGATCGATCCTCACGGTGGGCAAAGTAATACTTTTATTTTTTGATGTGAATGCGTTTATGCTGTTGTTGGCACATGCTTTTGTTTTGTTTTTGCATAGTGCGAAGAAAATTAACAATTGCCCACAAGTGCGTTGAAATAACAATGACAGTAGCATAAAAAGCTTCGCTTCTCTCGTGTGTCCAACGACGCACCTGTGTTTTTTTAAATGCTTTGTTTTGTAATGAATTTTAAAGTTGATCTCTATCATTTCAGAAAATGGTTGTTTTGCAAATAATGCTCAGATCAGTTCCTTAGATCAGTTGGTAGAGCGATCGACTGTCACCAAAAGTTCCAGGTTCGATTCCGCACGGCGGGCAAAGAATTTTTTTTTTCTTTTTGTTGATGAAATGTAATAAAACTTACTAGTGTGAATATGAACGTGTGTTATTTAATTTACTTTATGTTATTTTAGAATTACAAAAAAACCATTAAATTATCGAATATATCCTTCTCTCGTATGTCTAATGACGCTGCTGTTTTTTTTTTTGTAGAAAATTGCTTAAAACTATGCTTAAGCCATCCATGCTAGTTGTGTTTTAATTTTGTATTTTTGGATTTTGGGCTTAGGTGAATCAAATATTTTTTTTTTGGCAAGGTATCGAAGTATGTGCTTTGAAAGCAATGTATTAAACAATAAATTGCTCAGGTGAATAAGCATAAGTTTCCCATACAATTCTCTTTAACCAAGCCGACTTAGGTGATTTACCTATTGCTTTTATTCTAAAAGCTTTTTAAAAAAAATTTTTAAATGATTGATTCTGTTGATAGCCATACAACAAAAATCTTTTAATAGATTATTGTGTTATGCTGCAGCATAGCTTCACTTGTAATTAATATTGAATAAATCACCCCTCGTAAGGAAGGAGTTTGGCTCAATGCGTAGTGTAGTGACTTCATACACAGTGGTATCGGTTGGTTGCGGGTTCGAATCTCAACGGCATGTGAAGATAAAATTTTTGTATTTGATATTTAATTGAATTTAATTTAATGTTCTTGTTATAATAGACGTCAAGCAGCAAGAAAAGCCGAAAAGTCATTAATTTCTAAGAAAAAAACGGTGTTGACAAAATAAAAATTTGTGTTGTTGCCGATTTCAGTCAAGCACATCAAAGAACGGGAGGGCGGCATCTTCAAAAAAAAGTAGAATTAATAAAAAACCAAAATCCGAAAAAATGTTATATATTTGAAATCAATTTTTTTTTTATAAGTAATGTATAAAAAATTACCAAACACTTGCTTAATTTATCACCCAAATAAAGATTGACAAGTCAACATGTAAAACTAAGTCACTTGGAAGGCTGAAAACTGCCAAAGCCATCTTATAAATTATACTAGGTTTTTTTGCAATTTAACATAAGCTTTTTTCTCGGCTTAGGTGTGTTCAAAAGAAATGTTGATGGCAAAAAATAATGGGAACAGCTTATACATTTTATCCCTCCAGTCGTCAATTCTACAGAAATTTTGTTTTATTTGAAAATACTCGAGAAAAAATTTAACGCAAAATTTAACGATGTAGTATCAAAGTGGAGTCTTCAATATTACTTTTGCTGATGATAAAATTGTAACAGTAATTGTATTTTTGAATGAAGCATTAAGTTTGGCTATGCCCAGCGGTCGAAAACTAAACATAAAACGACGATTGATGTCACGAACACTTCTATTTCATAACTTACATTTTTTCTTAGCTTTAAGTTTTCACTTCGGTTGGCAGTCCCCCACTGATTTTTTTTTTGTTTTTTTTTTTTATTTTAGGATTAAACAATTTTCATATTTATTTGGAACAAAAATAGTTTTAGTTTACCTTTTTCTTTTTAATTATTTTTTTAACTTGCATTGTTCTATTAGTGAAATTTTGTGAGGGAAACTTTTACTTTTTGTGTTGATTGTAGCAACTTAAATATTTTGAATGACGATTAAAAATTCTCAATTTGAATAGTTCTAAAAATAACTGATTTTGCTTTGAAAAATTGCCATATTCTTGCTTGTAATATTTTGCTGATACAGATTTCAGATGATACAGAAATCTTGGCTACGGACCTGTAGCACACCCATCTTTTATTTGACGAGTTATCAGTTGTAGTTTTTATATGTTTGTTAAAAATAAAAATATTTTCAAATCCGATGGAAGTTTTCGATTTATACACAAAACTCTTTCTTGTATCATCTATACTATTAATAAATCTGTAGCCACTTTTTATGTTCACTCATTATGTTTAAACGACAACTCAAATTTTGTACACATATTTAGAGGTCAGCAGAGAGTGCAATTAACAACCAATGTTACTATATGGAAACATATGCGTCTCGAATTTTCATTAAATACTGCATAATATTTAAAAAGTTTTAGTGCCAGTTTTTTAAAAAAAGTAAAATTAGCATGCAATAATAACTTATTTCTGCTCAATGGCATACATAGTTTTCACCAAAATGTTGCTTCAAGTCTAAAAATGTCTGTTTTTTATGGTTTTCTTTCGGCCCTAATGGATTAAATTGCACTTCGGTTAAACGAGAACAAAATCAATAAACGCTTTTAAATTTCCTTCAATTTGATACCAAAATCATGTATGTAGTTTGAAAACTGTGAAAAATTTTAGTACCAGATCTTTTTAGTATTAATTATAAGCTGAGAATGAGAGAAAAACGACTTGAAATTCACACTTTTAGCTTTGAAGGCAAATATTTCAGTCAGTTTGCAATGGATTTCAATAATTTTTTTTGAAAAATGTTGTTTGTTAAAATATCCTTCAAACATAAGTTGAAATTTTTACTAAACCAAAGTATTAATATTTTTAAAAGTTTTTTTAAACAATGTTCAAAAATTTTTAGTTTAAGCCAAAAAATTGGATAAAAGTTGTTTTTGTTGTAAAAAAAATTAAATCCAAAATTTAGGTTTTCGATTTCCTATCAGATGATATAACAATCTTAAGGTTAATAATTTGTAGTATTACTTAAACAATAAAAAATCGTTTTGGTAGCGAAAAATCAATCAATTTTTGAATGAAAACTTTTTGAAAACCCGGCGAAGCGGCGCACAATGGGGCAGAATGACCCTATTGGTGGCAATAAATCAGGGAATAGAGCTAGCAACCTGAAAATTTCTGAAATTGTTTATAGAATCAATATATTGATATTTCAAAACCCAACAATGACCACGCCCACCAAAACGCCCACTTTTTTAATTTCGGAACAAATTGTCAAATGAAGATACCCACCGTATTTAATATATAAACATTTAGGGCTGTCAAATTTGGCTATAAATACAAACAATTATATATTTGTTCTTTTCAAAAAATAAGTACACATAACATTTATTTTAATGCAGAAAATAGAACAGAATTGAGAATTGAATAAATGTATTGATTTTTCATTAATTTAGAAAATCATCCCTTTCTTCATCACTGCTATCTTCTTGTACCTCAGAATTTGTATTATCAACAGGGGGAGCTTTAAGCAAACTCAATGCTTTAATTAGGATGTGTTGTTGTTTTTTTTCGGGTAGTTTCCTCATACTAGTAATAATGGGATCAGAACTTAATGAAAAAGAGTTGAAAATATCTCGGTTAGTGTTTTCTCTACTGGATTTCCGAGAATGGTGCTCTCTATAATTTTTGAAGTCTTTATTCCTTGATTCTTGAGCTTCTGCAGACAGCTGCCCAATCGGTAACAGTGCATGGGCTATTATTTCCGGTCCATGAATGAAGTATTTATGAAGGGTAGGTGACATGTAATACCATGGATACTTTTCCAAATAAAATCTGGCAGTATCGATTGCGAAATTTTTGAACTTCTCTACATCTATTTCATAGCCACTAGCCACAACAATCATAATAATATGCATCTTTTTTATGAGTTGTACATCAATTTTTGTAATTTCAGCGGAAATTTCAGGATATTGAAAGAAACGCCTGGCTGTATTGCCATCATTCGAGTTCCCGAATCCGGGCTTTGGTTTGTCTATTATCAAACCACAACGATCTTTAAACTCTTTTTGTATCCTTTTTTTGTTTTCAGCAACAACTATCTTGTCATCATCCCCTCGAGCTTGCCATTTCTTAAGAGGCAATTTGTAGGCTAAGTGAAGTAAATTTTCGAAAAACCTTATCCATCCATGAAGAACGGACAGTCCAAACTCTAAGTTTTCTGTTTTAACTTCCCTTTTCAACATACTATCTATATCATTAAAGCTTCTAGATGACGCACCACATATGAAACACTTTTGTGTTGATGACGTTTCCGTAATAGCATTACAGACTTTGCCGTCAATCATTGTAAAAAGTAGAGTATGATTGACTTGCACTTCTCTTTCTTCAATTAACATTGTTGTCTTTTGCAAATTTTTCACCTCATTTTCAACTCTATTCTTTTCTGCAATAGAGATTTGTGTAGATTCCTTTACAAACTCTATTTTTAATGGCCTACAGTATCTTGTAGAACCTGGACGTGGATTTTGCCATACAATCCTAGAACTGGAAGAAAGTCTAAGAGGAACAACACAAGTAATGAAGACCGAAGAATCAGTTGCTTCAAGGCCATGGAAAGCTTGTTTGTAGGAGCTGTGTCCCGAACTTCCATCAAAGCCCCACTTGCAAAACAAGCTCAGATTTTCCGTTTCAAATGTTGTTAACACACCAATTACTTCCATCTGTGATTCCACCAAACGCTTTGTGGTTAAATCTAGTAGTGCCTGAAGCGTAACCTTTACTAAAGTTTCGCTAACTTCGATGCATTCGGGGGGTGGATAACATTTTTGTTTTGCAGCTTGTAGGACCTTATATGCAGGAAATTTTTCTGGTGCACTCATTCTGATAACGTTGTATTGATGTCGAGATAGTTGCGCTTCAACTGCAACCCCTAGTGCTTCTTGGCCTGACATTTTTCATCTTTTGGGTTCCAGTGACTCCTTATATGACTTCCGATATTTTTTTGCTCGCTCAGGGGTAGTTGTTGTTATATCCTTTAACACTTTAGAAGCACTAACCTGTCCCACTGCTCTCAAGCTCATTTGAGTAGCAAAACTCAACATAGAAATCGATGTAGACTCTCTTAGTTTTTCTGTTTTCATTCTTTTTGTACGTTCACTACTTTCATCGAATGAAACACTTGGTCGACCACGCTTAAGCTTTTCTTCAGGGCAACAAAGAAAAGAAACAGATGTCTCAAGCCATGAATTATTTGTTTTAAAAAACGTCTCTAATTTTCGAAAAGCCTTTTCAAAACGAGTTTTATACTCAGATTTGAATCGAGAAAGTGTTTTAGTTAAACCTATGTTATCGAAGTTTCCTGTTCGTTTTTTTAATTCTTCTTCCAGAAACACAAATCGCCCTTGTAAATTAATATTTTCAACTGACTGCATTATGTTGACAAGCTCCCTCCGGGTTATAAAAATTGTGTTTGAACTAGTACCTAAAGGATAAAACAAATACTATAAATTCTTACAGTTTTTTTTTTTTTTTTTTTGTCAGAAAGCACATTTTGTAAAGAAGCTTTTTTATCAAAACCACAAAAATCCGCTGAATTTTCTTGCAGTTCCTTAATCAAGTTAAGGCATGCTATCAATAAAAACAAAAATTGTTCTTGGGACTGCTTGGGAACACAACTAAACCGATCAATGTTTGCACAAAGAAGCAAAAAAAAAAGTAATTTTAAAGTTTTTTATGATAATTACGGTTTTATATAATTTAAATCACTTTCTCACAAAAAAAAAATCTTAAATAGATTAACATTTACCAGAACTTGAAGGCTCCATACCAAAAACTTTAATATTTTATGATTTCTATTTTTTTTATTTAATTTAAAACACTTCACAAATTTCTTCACACCCAACTCAAGCTAATCTGTGAACAAGAATGGCTTGCGCCGATGTTTATCATGCAAAATGTGTTTATGATAACGGTTTAAAACTTTTACAGTATTAACAGTGGGGTATTTGACTATTAAAATAAAATAACAATGGCCCCATACGGGCAGTTTCATTTTTCGATTTATTGCCACCAAAAGGGTCGATCTGCCCCATTGTGCGGCGGGTTTAAGCTAGTAAGTTATAATTCTGTTACTTAAAAGAACTCGAATTAACTATTTTATTATCATCTTTTTATTAAGTTGTTAGAAATCAACCATTATCTCTCTACTGACTTTCATGAAGTTTGCGTTCTTTGTAATATTACAGCTCAACACTATTTTTCATAATTTTTTAATGCTCTGTTTTAATTACCTGACATTATTGAGTGCATAATTTTATCATTATATTGTTATTGTTATTTTTTTTTTTGCTTTATTTTGTTTTCTTTATGTTGCAGGCAAAATGTATGCCGTCATCGGACGCAGACATGGCAAAATTCTATCTGGCGACTTAACCCAAGGAAGTGGTAATTTCTCGGTGATGGCGATTCTACCTGTTATCGAATCGTTTAACTTTGCCCAGGAGATACGCAAGCAAACATCTGGACTGGCCTGTCCGCAGTTGTTGTTTAGCCATTGGGAGGTGAGTGTGTGTGTGTGTGTGTGTGTGATACCAAATTTAAGAACAGCAAACAACAAGGACAAAAAGAAAAAAAAAAGCAACTAACTGAAATTTAAACCTAAAATCTGATTGAGATCCGGCCACCGGTTTTGAGCAGTGCCAAATGTTGCAAGATTCGGGATGTTGTGGTTTTTAGGTTAAAAAATCACAGCTTTGTGCTTTTTAGGGGTTCTTTTTTTTACTTTATTGTCGACAGGTTGAGATTGAACAATTTTTGCAGCATTTTTGAACGAAGTCTTATAAGAGCAGCATCGTTAGGGTTAAAGCGGTTTAATGTAAAGCAAGTTTTTTAAAAAATTCTGCTTTTTATGTATATATATTTTAAATGTTCTCTAAAATTATTCAACGTCTACCTAACATTTTTAAAAAAAAAAAAACTATTTATTGACACCAACTAATGAAGTTGGTGTAATCCACCTTTAAAGTTTCAACAGCAACAAAAAGATCACTGATTTATGTGCCACTTTTTGTATGTTTTCTTCTATTTTGTTTTTTTTTGTGTTTTTTTTTTTAATAACTTCCGGCAATTTTCTATGAATTCCTTTTAAACTAGTTAAGTTAAATTTTTGAACTTTTGGGTTGTGCCTTAAAATTGTCCAAAAACAAGAAAAGAAAAACCGAAAAAAACACCAAATTAAATTCAAGCTTTAAACCACGTGAGCTAAAATAAAAGACCAGTTTATGATTTAAAAAAAAAAAAAAAATTTTTTCTTCTTCGGAGCCCATTACAGCCTCCATTATAAACAACAACAAAAACATTTAAAAATGTTATTTGTAACATTTTACCAATCAAAAAAAAAAAAAAAAAACGCCAACAAAAAAGAGGTAGACCTTAAAAAACAGATAAAAACAAAAAATACTATGTTTTTGTTGTTGTTAACATTTTGATTTATGAGCTGAATTTAAAACCATTTTTTGTTGTTTATTGTTGTATCTTACAAATGCTGTGATTATCTTCAGCCTGCCATCAAGACTTACCTTGCCTCGCCTCTCTTCTAGCTCCCTCTTCCAACAAAGCCTTTTGATATCTAGTGTAGCTTTTTTAATGTGTGTAGCACCACCTCCACCTGTTTTTCAAATCAACCATAACAACATAAACAACAACATAACGTATAAAAACAACAAATTAACATGCACCACAACCCAAACGACGTACGTAGATTTAAACAACTTGCATGCCAGAGCCTGCCTATGCAGTACAACAACAACACTAACAACAACAACAACAACAACAAAACCAACAACACCAATGATAATAATAAAAATAATCATGTGACAAGCTGTCACTTTGACAATTAACGGAATCTCACGTTTGCATTTTTAACACGAAAGTCTGGCCAACACACTGGCAAGTGTTGCCACCGTCTGTCCATTCGTCCGTCCATCCGTTGCGCATGCATTGTGAGTGGGTGGAGCAGTCACGTGCTTGAGGTGTGAATGTTTGTGTTTGAGTGTCTTGTTGCATTCAACTTTTGAATTGTGGAAAATGTAACTCTGGTGAATGTCGATCACTATTAGCTCCCTGTAAGATCTAAGTAAGCACTTACTTAGAGATTATTAAAAACAAAACTAGCAGTTAACTACATACATATGTTGTACCAATAAAAATATTCATAAAAAATATAAGCTTTCGATTTGTAAAAATAGCATTTTACATTGAAAGTTAGCAACTTATAGTTTCGATTAGATTTTTCGATAGACTGCGTGTAAAAAAGCTTGGCACAAGTCTAGTTTAATGAATCCGCTTAAATTTCAAAAAGTTGTTTAGTACACGACATGGCAGAGTTGTAATTGTTTCATGCGTACAAGGTCAAATTTTTTTCGTAGATTATAATGGTATTGAAAAAAAGTCCACTATACCCCCTCTAGCCCAAGCAACCCCTTAAAATTTAGCAGGTTCATTAAAGTAGACTTAAGCCAAAAGCTTTATTGGCACAGTTAACAATTTCACATTGGAAATGAAGAAATTATAGCTTCGATTAGATTTTTCGACAGACTGCTTGGAAAAAGCTTTATTGACACAGTAAACAATTAACTGAAATTTACAAGCTTTTTGAATTTTTATAACTCAAATATATTTAAAAGAAAAATTTACTTTCACAAGCATATAATTCACATACACATAATTTACAAACACATAATTTACATACCTACATTTTCAACACAATATCTGATAGTTGGAGAATCATTTTTATTGAAAATAACTTACTTACTAACTTACTTAGGTGGCCGTAACAACTCGTGTCCGGGTTTCGACCGACCTCATCAGCTCTCGCCAGGCGTCTCTGCTTTGCGCGCGCCTTCTTCAATCGTATACAGCAAGTGCGGTTAGGGCTTCCTCAGCCTGGTCCATCCCTCGGAGGCATGGTCTTCCTCGTCGTCGTTGACAAGCAACCCTCGCCTCGAGCACCTTTTTCGCTGGAGCTTCGTCGTCCATACGATGGACATGACCTAGCCTGTGTAGTCGCTGCACAGTTATACGCCGAACTACGTCAATGTCTTCGTAGAGCTCATACAGCTCGTGGTTCATTCGGATGCGATAGTCATCGCCGACTCGAACAGGACCGAAGATTTTGCGAAGAACTTTTCTCTCGAACACCCCCAGAGCGGCTGCGTCAGTTTGCGAAACTACCCATGCCTCAGCGCCATAAAGCAGCACAGGTAGAACGAGCGTCTTGTAGAGTGTTAGTTTTGTCGATCGAGAGAGGGCTCTGGAACTTAGTTGCTTACTGAGCCCGTAGTAGCACCTATTAGCAATTATTGTTCTTCGCTTTATCTCCAGGCTGACTTCGTTGTTGTTATTAATGGCGGTGCCAAGGTAAACGAACTCCTTGACTACTTCAAAGTTATAGCTGCCGGATGAAACGTGGGAGTCTAAACGCCGAGCTCCCTTGTTTGTAGACAGCATATATTTTGTTTTGCCCTCATTTATCGTCAAACCCACTTTGGCTGATTCCTTTTCGATAGCGATGAAAGCAGCGGTAGCATCTCTCTTGGTTGTGCCGACAATATCAATATCATCAGCGTACGCAAGGAGCTGGACACCTTTGTAGAAAATGGTGCCATTACGTTGCAAACCGGCCTTTTGTACGATCCCCTCCGTGATGATGTTGAAGAGATCGCTAGACAGTGGATCGCCTTGTCTGAAACCTCTTTCGGTATTAAAGGTTTCGGAGAGGTCATTTCCAACCTTGACGGAGCTGCGTGTGTAGCTCAACGTCATTCTGCAAAGTCTAATCAACTTTGCAGGTATACCGAACTCAGACATTGTTGCGTATAGGCAATCCCTTCTCGGGCTATCGAACGCAGCTTAAAAATCGACAAAGAGATGGTGTGTCAATTTGATTTTCGTGAATTTTCTCCAGGATTTGTCGTAACGTGAATATCTGGTCTATGGTGGACTTTCCAGGTCGAAAGCCACACTGATAAGGTCCAATCAGTGTTTTTGTAATCGGCTTTAATCTTTCACACAGTACGCTTGAGAGAACCTGATATGCGATAAAAAGGAGACTGATACCTCGATAGTTGGCGCAGATTGTTGGGTCTCCTTTTTTATGTATAGGGCAAAGTTCGCTGAAATTCCAATCGTCGGGCATTTTTTGCTGATGAGCTGATGCATGCGTCTTATCAATTCATCGCCGTTATCAACACCCGCTGCTTTATTGTTTTTGAGTCGTTTGATAGCAACTCGAACCTCTTCATGGCTAGGTGGTGGTACTTCCACTCCGTCATTGTTGATTGGTGGCACTGAACTGCGCTCTCCATGGGCGGCATTGGTTGAATCGTCGCCTGTAAGTGAATTGGGGAAGTGCTGTCTCCACAATCTCATCTCTACAAGTGGATGCTCCTGGCTTGAAACCTTGGATTAGATGCTTAATCTGTGGATAGAATTTTCGTGCATCCTTCTTGCCCTGGTATACCTCTAGCTCCTCACGCTCACGCTTTTCCTGCTCTCTTTTCTTGCGCCTGAAAAGGCTCCTCTCTTCCTTCCTCTTTTCGCGGTAGTTTTCTCACAGGGCTCGCGTTGCAGCTGACTGCAGCGATTTTCTATATGCGGCGTTTTTTACTGCTGTCGCCATGCGATACTCCTGATCGTACCATTGGTTCCGAGATTGCGGGCGCCGGAAACCAATGACTTCTTCAGTAGCAGCGCGCATGGAGTGGGATATGTGCCCCCAAAGTCAGCCGGCGTCGTTGGGTCCAGAGGTTGGTTGGTTGAGCTTAACCGAGAGTTGAACGGAGTAGGCCTCGGCAGTCCGTTGTACTTGCAGCTTAGCGACATCTAGCTTTCGTTGCATTCCTGTGCGTATGTTCTTTGCATTGCATAATCGCATGCGTATCTTGGCTTCTTGATCTTGTTGACCCCCCGAAATGTACGCTTTTCTAGAACACTAGAGGCATGCCTTCCGTCGATTACAACATGATCAATTTGGTTTCGCGTTTTTTGATCCGGGACAGCCAAATGGCCTTGTGGATGTCGAGGTGCTTAAATAGGTGCTACTAACAACCATGTTTCGCGCCGCGGCGAAGTCGATCAGTCTTAGACCGTTGTTCGTGGAGGTCTCATGAAGACTGAACTGACTGACAGTGAGACTGACAGCCAAAGATGAAAGATTGAAGATTAAAAATAACTAATGATCTTAAATTAAAAAAAAATATTTTTTCATCAGTTAAAAGTTCAAACTTCCAACGTATTTAGTGAGAATATTTTAAGCAAAAGTTTGAATGAGAATGAGCAAATACAATAAGAACTCAGAAAAAAATTCGCTGGTGAAAAATTGTTCTTCTAAAAAATTACTATCTGTTTATCTGTGATACAAAATGCTGGCTGGGTTAGTTATACTGAAAATATCTATAAACCTCATATAAAATATGCAGTCGGGAGTCACCGAATTTAAAGCTATAAAATCTCAGTATTTTTTTTTAATTCTCAAATTAATTGTAGTATCAAATAATTCATATTTCAATCATTTAATTATATTCCAAAAAGAAAACAATAGAACAAAATAGCAGTTAACTTTTACTTTTATAGTAGTAGTAGTAGTAGTGGTACTTTTATATAGTAGTATGTATAGTTTTAGGGTCATAATGGTATACTTGTAAAAGTCCATTGGGAACTTTTTCATTATGCCCTTTTCATTTGAAAATTTTAAAATAACAGTTATTTTCGGTCCCTGCTTATGACGAAAATATTTTTGCATATTATACATAAACAATTTTATAGACATCTAAAGACCTCGAATATAAAGGGTGGTTAAACTTCTCATAAAAATTTAATATCTTTTTATTATGATAATATTGGTATGATTCAATTATGTATGGAAGAAAATATCGGCCAAATGGCCGCCGCGACCTTGGCGGCACACCTCCATCCGATGGTCCAAATTTTCGATGACGCTGAGGCATAAGTGAGGTTCTATGCCGTAAATGTGCCGAATTATCTCATCCTTTAGCTCTTGAATTGTTGCTGGCTTATCAACGTATACCTTTTCTTTCAAATAACCCCAAAGAAAGAAGTTCAACGGTTCCAAATCACATGATCTTGGCGGCCAATTGACATCTCCACCACGTGAGATAACACAGCCATTGAATTTGTCGAGCAAAAGAGCCATTGTTTCGTTAGCTGTGTGGCAAGTGGCACCGTCCTGTTGAAACCACATATCGTTCCACATTCATATCTTCCAATTCGGGCCATAAAAAGTTCGTTATCATCTCACGATAGCGAACACCATTCACAGTAACTGCCTGACCGGCCTCATTTTGGAAAAAAATACGGCCCGATGATGCCGCCAGCCCATAAACCGCACCAAACAGTCACTCTTTGTGGGTGCATTGGTTTTTCGACAATCACTCTTGGATTATCATTCGCCGAAATGCGGCAATTCTGCTCATTACTGAAGATGATCTTCTTCGAAAACTCGAAACTGTTGCCATTTCTTGCCACCATTCTGACCATTGACGACGCTTGAAATGGTTAAGAGGCTTTAGTTCTTGAGTCAATTGCACCTTGTAAGAGTGTAAATGCAAGTCTTTATGCATAATGTTCATCAACGACGAGCGTGAGAGGTGCAATTGTTGAGCACGACGACGAGTTGAGGTGGACGGCTCTTCAGCCACACTATCGCGAACAGCAGCAATATTTTCTGTAGTACGAGCTGTACGAGCATGCACTGGTGTTTTCACATCTCCTACAAACACGAATTGCTCAAATTTTTGCACGATTTTTTCCGATTGTACGCACATTTGGACGATTAAATTGACCGAAAAAAATCACGAAGTGCTCGATATGAATTTTGATTTGAACGCCCATTTTCTTAATAAGCCTGAATAACTTTAACGCGTTGCTCGATTGTGTACCTTTCCATGGTTCAAATTGAGTTAGTCTGAAATTGGAGAAATGTCAAATGAAATGCAGAAAAAAACTTTACGTTTAGGTGTGGTTTACATTCAACATCGGCCCTTAAAATTTAACCACTCTTTGCTTTAATTCAACCGTGGGGTGGAGGAAATTTTGACGTTTCGGTTTCGGCTATATTGAAGCCGTAACTGACAGCCGTAACTGACCAAAAGGGTCGCAACCGAAAGTTCAGTCAGACACTATTTTCATGCATTATTATCTGACCTCTGCTTATTATAAATTTGCCAGCTGGTCACCCTTTAAAACCAACGAAAAAATAACCAAGCCACAACTCTGCCTCACCAGTATTAATCAGCAGCATCTTCAGCACTGTGCGGCTGCAATAAAAACAACAGCTCCAACAATAAAAACAACAACAACAAATAGAAACGACCTCTTATCCTCAATTTCTTGAAAGTATCGAAAAAAAACATCAATGTTGTTGTTATTAATTTTTTATTTATTTTTCTGCTTGGACTTTTCAAGTTTTCTACCTTTTGTTGCAATTGTTGTTGTAGTTGTTGTTGTTGGTGTTGTTATTGCTGTGGTTCTTACTCTCTGCCTTATTAAGGTGGTTGCGCATGCGTTGTGTCTGCGTCTGATTATGATTTGGTTCCGCTTGTGGCGGCTTCTGGTTTTACGAGGAGCGACGAGCTGCTGCTCCCTGTTTGTGAGCCAGGCAGCCAACCTGGCACGCCAGCAGCCCGTGCTAGCAAGTGTTTATTATAAATATTTATTGTTATTGTTGTTGTTGTTGCTGCTTTAAATGTCTTGCCTTAAGCTGTCTTGTCTGGCTAAAGTTCTCTGTCCGTCCATTCGACCCTCTTTACTACTTTGCATTCAAAGCACAGCTTTGTGTCAGTAAAATAATAAAAAAATAAATAAAAAATTGTTAAAGAAAAAAAAAAAAAATTACAAAAAATAACAAAAAAACAAATAGTTGTTAATCTTGATAACTCGTTTTGTACCTGAGATCTGTTGCAATGTTTGCCCTTTTTTTTTGAACCCCCAACAATTTTTAGTTTTGTTTTTGTTTTCTACCCTGCTTCTGAATAACGCATTTGTTTTTGTGTATATGACGTAACACCCTGTTTTAAAGGCCGTTGCTGCTGTTTTGTTGATCCAGTGTAAGCCTGGTAGCCGCTGTACAGGTACCTTTTGAATAAAAAACAACAACAACAAACACATGAGCCTGCTGCACGCTGTCAAAATGATATTAGTTGTTGTTGGTTCGCGAGTCGAGTCGAGTTGGTTTGTTCCGATTTTGTTCGGTTTGCTGATGATGATGGCGATAAAGTCCGCTGCTCATTACCATCGTGCTTGGCTTGGTTCAGCGTATTTCGGTAGCTGCTTCGTAAATTACTCTGAAATCATGACGTTTTTAATCTCTTTGTGTCACGTCGCTATAATGCGTTGTTGTTGTTGTAGTTGTTGCTGTTGATCTTTTACTAAATCATCTAAGAAATATGTTTGTTTTTTTTTCATCTTTGTTAATTTTTGTTTTTTTTTTTTTTTGGTTTGAAAACCTTTGGTTTTTTTTCACTATTGTGTTTTTCTTAAAATTTATGTTTAATTTTGGCTTTTTTACTGGCTTGTATCACATTTGAGCTCGCTTCATTTCATTCTAAAGAAACGCGTTTTTCGATCCTTGCCTTAAGCTGTTCTTTTGAAATGGTTTTTGAGGGGATATCATAAATTTCCGCATGTTTTAAAGGTTTATCTCTGGGTTTTTTAAGTGGAACATATACAGTGGAACATATTGAGCTAACGTCTTAAAATTTCTTTTAATATTGGGCGTACAAATAAGTTTTCAGAGTTTTTTTTTGTAAGATTGAAGCATTATTCGAAAAAATTGGTACAATGTTACGATTTTTCCAATTCTTTCTGGCATACGTATACATACGGTGCATATGATTCCGAGTTGAAAGACTTTCTCTTCTTCTGGGGCGAACCAATTTTTGGCTTCTTCGTTAGAATTGAAATGCTTCTCGGTCAGGCCATGAGTCCTCGGAAGGAGTAATGTCTGCTGTATACAGCGGGGGTCGGGAGGGGGGTAGGGCATCCCATTGAAGCATCTTCAAAGTTTCCTTCACTACTTTTGCAACATGTGGCAAAGCATTGTCGTGCGAAAAAAATCACTTTGTCATGCCTTTTGACATATTGTGAGCGTTTGAGTTTTAATGGTCGGCTCAATTGTTGTTGAGCTCACGTGGCGGCCGTGTGTAGAGTGTGTGGCTCATGCGCCAGATAAGCCCGGTTCGAATCCCAACTAACACAGAAAATTTTTTCAATTGAAATAATTTTTTCAATTGAATTAATTTTTCTGTTCGGCCGTCACCTCTCTGCAGACAATGGCAAACCTCAGAGGGTAAAAACTGCCATGAAAACTTTATTGAGAACATAAGCCGTTCGGAGTCGGCATAAAACATGTAGGTGCAGCTCTCGATCATTTGTGTTCAAACATTTCACAACACACACACACAACACAATTGATCATAAAAAGCTCGGTCAAAGTCCTTTCAAGAGCTGAAATGGCAATTTCGTTATTTTTTCGTCCAATTGTTGTTGGTAACGTTAATCAGGGTTTCTGTAATCGGTTTTAATCTTTCACACAGTGCGCTTGAGAGAACCTTATATGCGATGGAAATAAGACTGACACCTCGATAGTTGGCGTAGATTGTTGAGTCTCCTTTCTTAAGTAAAGGTCAAAGTACGCTGTGATTCCAATCGTCTGACATGCTTTCCGCTAGCCATATTTTGCTGATGAGCTAATGCACACACCTTATCAATTCATCGCCGCTGTTTTTAAACAATCCAGCTGACAGGCCGTCAACACCCGCTGCTTTATTGTTTTTGAGTCGTTGGATAGCAACTCGAACCTCTTCATGGCTAGGTGGCTAGGCTAGGCTAGGTCTCGGTAATCCGTTGTAATTGCAGCATAGCGACACCAAGCTTTCGTGGAATTCCTGCGCGTATGTTCTTCGCATTGCATAAGTGCATGCAGATCTTGGCTACAATAAGATAAAGGTCGGACTCAACCCGACAAGTACACACATCTAGAACACTGGAGGCATGCCTTCCGTCGATTACAACATGCTCAATTTGGTTTCGCATATTTTGATCCGGGGACAGCCAGATGGCCTTGTGTATGTCGAGATATTTAAATCTGGTTTACAATCGCCGAGCACTATTTTCACGTCATGGACCGGAAGGTGGTCGTATAGGTCCCCAAGACTAGCGTAGAAAGAGTCCTTGATGGCTTCGTCTTTTTCCTCCGTCGGGACGAGCGCGCAAATAAGGTGAATGAAGAAAAAATTTTGCTTTTGATGAGGATCGTGGCCGATTTTTCGTTCACAGGGGTGAACAGTGAAATGAGGTGGCGTAGTTTCTGGCTAACTACGAATCCACATCCGATTTCGCGCTTCTCCGCATGGCAGCTATCTTGCTTGCTTAGAGCAGCCTTGCCCTTTCCATCGCATTTCCTGGATGGCGGTGATTTCAGCTTTTATTGTTTTGAGGGCTTGCACCAGTTGGATAGTCGCACCTTCCCTATAAAGAGTCTGGACATTCCAGGTGCATAGGGAGTTTTGAACAAAGGTACTTCTAGGTACCGACAGTTCCAGGTTATCGGAATTTGTTTTTGGGATAATATATTGGTATAATTGTTTTTTTATATTTTGCTATTTTTTAACTCATAGTTAAAACTCATAACTCATAGTTAAAAAATCCATAGGTCAATATTCCATTCGCCATGTAAATGATATTTTGTCATATATTTTATCGTTATACGATGAAAGTTAAAGGCTGTAGGTAGGCATCCAAAAGTGCCCCAAAACGTTGCATGTGTTGGCGGAAAAGAGCATACAAACCGCGCTGTAAGACGTAATTCTACGTCGTTTCATTTAAAAATAAAGCAAAACCACATAAGGTGAGTGTGTTTGGGCCACCCTGTAGATTCCTTCTCAGTGACTGCAAACTACTTACATTTTTTTTTACTATAACTTAGTTTTGCTTTGAAATAAATTTACGTTGTTGCACAGTGTACTTGAAAATATAGTACTTGTGTGTATTTTTTACTACCGATATTTTGCAAATAAAAAAAGTTAAGCAATTCCAACTCCATTACGCACCACTGTGCTGGAGACTTGAAAAAAAGAATCGCTTTCGTTCCGCACACTTTTATGCGCTGCTACGAAAACAACAAAGTCATGACCAAAAATTAAAAAAAAAAATAACCACCTCTATGATAAAAGTGTAAAAATTGTCCCCTTCACTGTTGTGCAGCAGCCAACAATCGATGCTGAAGTGCTGATGATGAGTTGAGCTGCGGATGCGCATTTTATGCTACTCCAACGGCTGAGGGTTCTTTTTGGTTTTTCTCCACCAATCATGATTTCGGTTGCTGAAGATAAACAAGCAACTGATAATGATCTGTCAGAGTTTTTTTCTTTTTTTTTTTTCTATACTACACACTACATTCAATGGGCAGCTTCAAGAGCAGATGCTGTAAAAGACAGCGAGAACGCAGAGACAAACTTACAATGACAGCTAAGCAGTCAGCCAGTCAGTCATCCAGTCAGTTAAACATTCTGCTGGTTATTATTTTGTGATTTTTTTTTTCACAGAAATGGCGCAGCAGTGTTTCCATTCAGCACTGAAGTGCTTAGGCGTAACACTTGAGCTGTGTTTTCCAATCCGAGCATCCTTGAAGCAGCAGTCTTCAACTTCATCAATCACTTGAATACACAAAAATAAAGGATGAAGAATTTATGGAAAAGCCATTCAAAATCAATGCATGATTTTATCACGTAACCGTGCATGGAAATGCATTCCATTGGATATGCATTAAAATTGCATTTCGTTGAGCTGCCTTGCATACCTCATTCGTTACCCCTGGTGCTCATCATACTGTAGCGAAAGTGCACAAGCAGCACACCTTTTTCTTTGTCTTCAATGTAAAAATGTTGGGCACAACAAAAGGTTGCACACTTGAGCGCAACAAAAGCCAAACGCCATTGGCAACAAAGGACACGGTCGAATGAGTCCTTAGGAGAAACGCATAAAAATCACGTAAATCCAATGAGTGGCACTTGAGTCGAAAGGATGCCATGCTGCGTAGCAGTTACTTGAAAGCGTTTAGGTGCGAGGATCGTTTGTGGCGTGACATGAAAAAGAAACAAAAGAGAAAAAAAAACCACCCGATTGAAGGATATTGTAACCGTTTGTGAAGCAATGTCCACAGCCTTGATACTTTTATTGTTTTAAATCTTTGCTGCGATCACTGCAACTCACTGGCGGTTAACTGAACATCGTTCTTTTGCTGCTGTTGTTGTTGTGCTTTTGTTGCTCTGCTCATATATTTATGGGATTTTCTAAATGAGTTCCTTGAAGTGTTCTTTTGTATTTCACACCTTGCTGGCCCTTGAGTGACGTCTAGGTAAAAAAAAAAAAAAATTCATTAACCTTCTGTCTGTGTTGAGTTGTTTTGCTAATTTTTTGATGTAAGGTGTTGTTTGCGTTTATTTTTAAGTGGATGATGTTTACCCAGAATTTGTAGAATTCATTAATTTTTATATTTTTTTTTCTTCTTATTCTTTTCAAGGTAATAGATTTGGATCCTTTTTGGATACCCTCAACGGAGGAGGAAATCACGCACTTTGGCGAAAAAGCCGATTCAGCCAATCGTGCTAAGGTCTACATGGATAGCGTACGCCGACGCAAAGGACTCTATGTTGACGAGAAGATCATTGAGCATGCTGAGAAACAGCGCACTTTGTCAAAAAAGAAATAGTATTGCATTTTGTTTTGTTGAATCGAATAAATAATTTTTTAATTTTTTACATAAATAAAGTTTTGTTTAGAGGCTCTCTGGGTACTGTAATATCTGCTGCGGCACAAATATTTGAATCGGTTTGAGGATATCTAAATAACTGCAGATTTTCTTGAATATAATTTTAATTCGATATTTTGAATGTAAAGGAGTACCGGAAAAAAGCAATTAAAAAATCCGAGTGGATAGGTGTTCCAGGAAGATGACAATCGATTATGTCTTAGAAAAAATTGCGTGCATGATTCAAAAAAGTTAAAAAAAAACGGTAAAAAAATCAGTATTAAAGCGACCATGGTATGACCTTAAAAAAAAATTTGATTAAAAAATAAGAAAATGTCGACTTTTTCGAAAATCGGCTTTTTGCCTCCAAAAAATCTGTTGTAACTCAAAAAATTGTCTACCCATTTTTTTCATCCGTAGATCATTCTGAGCATTAACATGTGTAGATTACTAAATACTTTTCTGTTAATTATGCACGCCAACTTGAAAAACGTTGTTTTGAGAAAATCGCTTTTAAAGTTTGACATTCATTTGAAAGTACTCGCTTCGCTATATATGCTCAGATTATTTTTTTTTTGAGAATTTCACTTTTATTCTATTAAAATCGTGTCTTTAAAGTTTCATTCTAACATATTTTACAAAAAAAAAAAAAAAATTGATTTCTCCAAAAATTTGTAGGTGCTATGTCCCCTTATGAAAAAACAAATTTAAATATAGACACAAGCAAAAAGATACGCAAAATAAACAAAAAATTTCAAATAAAAAAGGAGATTGAAATATATATTCAATATATATATATAATATATGAAGTTGTTGTGGAGCATAGGCTTAGCTTCAATATCAAAATTTTTTTGCTGAAAATTTTATGTTATTGCATCAGTAGCTATGTTCAAAGATAATAATATAAATATATAAAAAAATTCCGCTTTTTTCGCCTTTTAAACCTACCTTTTGTACCTACCTTCTATACAAAATCATGTAAAAAAATTAATATAGGTTTCAGGAAGGTACTAACGAATTTCAACTATTTTAAGTACACATCTATTACTCCTTTTTTTCTATTCTTCTGACTAATGGCTTCATTTTGTATTCCTATCCGATCAATCGTTTCGTTCAAAACAGTGTTCGTTCGTGTTTTTAAAATTTGTAATTCGAACTAGAGCCCTGCATGAGTATGCTTTTTCGCCTCCCTGAATATATTCTCTACCCTGTAGGAAAATCAACTAATTTGAAAGTAGTTGAAAAAGTAGTTTTTTACCAACCACAACTAGTTGAAATTCTGACTTTTTTCCATAGAACGAACTAACATATTTTGTATGGTGATGTCTGCTAAATAAGTCAATTGACTTTCGTCTGCATATATTTTCAACTACTTGTTAAATTAGTTATATTTAAACTATTTTTTAATTACTTTAAAATAACCAATTGAAAAGTATTTAATATTCCACTTACTGAAGATGAATTTAAAAGCATAAAAATTTCAAATTTCTAACATCAAGGAGATCATTTATTTGACTGTTTTGAAAAATACATAAATGATGAAGTGATGAGGTGTTTGCTGAATGGTTAAGCAATGCATTAATTTCCGTACAGAGTCCAAATTGTGCAATGTTTGCTAAACAATACCAGTTTGTAATTTGAATATCTTAAATAATAAAGAAATTTTAATCGTTTCACAGGGTTTTGAGGCATTTTATTAGTTTTAAAGTGTGTTTACCACGTCTGTTTTGCAATTCAATGTAGTTAATAAAAAAATATGTATTTTTGAAACAAAATGTTAGTGAAGCCTAAAGTTAATAATATATGATGAAATAACATGGTTAAATATATATAAACTTGTAATCTAATAAAAATTTGCAATCAAAACATGTCAAAATCAGAGTAGTTGCCGCCTTAATATAATTCAAAGTAGTTTATCAACCACTTGTTTTTAAGTAGTATTTCAATTACATCATATACAGGGTGTCCCGCAATTGAGTGCAACTATTTACGGAGCTGAAAGGTTATGTCAGGCTGAGCCAAAATTCGTATGGGAGGGGGGGGGGGGGTATATTTTTACATTCTTAGGAGCTATAGGGTTAATTAATATTTCACGACTTTGGTTTACATTATTGTTTCTAGCAGAAAAACTAACTTACATAAAACTTATTTCGATAGCTCATTTTAAAGGCAATACAATCACCTTTCCGACGGTATATCAATAAATCCCATCAACTTAACCATTACCGAGCTGTGGTCGTGTGCAGATAAAATCAATCGTTTGAAACTACCAAATTTCAACTTTGTGTGCAAATTTCTCAGAATTTTGCGTAATAAATTAAAATTTTTTTGGACCAATTTTGTAATTTATTTAATTTTCTTTTCAATGACACCACAAAAAAAAACATATCTTTAAATTAAAAAAAGTTGGCTGTACTAAAAAAATTATACTTATTAGAAAACAATGATAAATAATAACATGACAATTAGTTATGCAGTAGATAATATCTTTGTTTTTTTATAAGTATAATTTTTTTAGTACAGCCAACTTTTTTATTTTTTAAGATATGTTTATTTTTTTGGTGTCATTGAAAAGGAAATTGAATAAATTACAAAATTGATCTTAAAATAAAATTTCAATTATTACGCGAAATTCTGAGAAATTTGCACTAAAAATTGAAATTTGGTAGTTTCAATCGATTGATCTCATCTTCACACGAGCACAGCTCGGTAACGGTTAAGTTGGTGGGGTTTGTTGATATACCATTGGAAAGGTGATTTCATTCAATGAGCTATCAAATTAAGTTTTATGTCAGTTAGTTTTTTTGCTAAAAAAACTAAAAACGTAAACCTCCTCCTAGCTCCTAAGAATGTGAAAATATACCTCCCCTCTCCCATACGAGTTTTTGCTCACCTCGACATAACCTTTCAGCTCCGTAAATAGTTGCACTCAATTGCGGGATACCCTGTATAATGCAATAAAAACTATTTTGAATTGAAGTGGATGCCGCCTTAATATAATTCAAAGTAGTTCATATACTAGTTTATTTTAAACTAGTTTTTTAATTAGTTGTTCTTAAAAACAAGTTAGTTTGTTCCTATAGGGTAGCTATAGAATAAAAAAATTCCTCTATCCCTTTTCTGCTTTGCTCATACCTGATCTTACACTCTCTTTGTTTTATCCAGATATAAGAAACGAAGAGAATAAGATCACGATGCTTTACTAACAACAGCAGGTAGCAAATAAAGCAATAAGAAATAACAAAAATATCAGTGTTCATACCCTGAATATTTAGCGAATACTTTTTTATTCGTTCGTTCGTAGAACGAAAAGAATGTTTTTTGTATTGGTACCCAAAGAAGTGTGCTTAAGAGGGAGTAGGTGTGTTCGGGAGAAATGTTGAGGAGCAAAAAATAATAGGACCAACTAATATATTTGACCCCTCTAGGAGTTCAGCTACGGCCGATATAAACTATTTCCGACAGCTTTTGTGTTTATTGTATGAGGAGCCAAAGAAGGGTGGGTGGTAGATAGGGGGTAGGTGTGTTGGGAAGAAATATTGAGGGGCAAAAAATAATAGGATTAGCTCATATGTTTGACCTTTTTAGGAGTTCAGCTACGGCCGATATAAACTATTTTCGACAGTTTTAGTGTTTTGTATCGAAGGTAGCGAATAAGCAACAAAAATTAACACAAATATGCATTAAGAATAACATAAAGCTTATTGCTGGGAAAAATACATTGCGGGGAAAAACTAACATAACGCATTCTTATTCAGGTCACTGCAGCAGATTGCTGAGTATTCGTGTATTCAGGTGTTCAGAGAAATAACTGAAACAACGTGTAGATCGCAAGCTCACCTCAGTGCAAAAGTGTATAAAAAGAGAACACAGAACAAATAAAAAGTTATTTTCTTGCGCTACACGACCTGTTGCTACACGATCTGTTGTTTACATTTTTCGCTTGCAGTGAATGCTTCAGCAGAGAATCAGGATATATTCACTTGATGAATATATTCGTGCAGGGCTCTAATTCGAACAGAATCAAACAACGATAACAGCTGATCAGCCAGCGAACGATGGCGTAGTATAGTTAAATAATTGCAATATGTATTTCTGACGATCACTAAAACCACGATTCCGAACGTCAAAATCAAACGAATACTTTTATGCTATCGTTGAATGGCTAAAAAATGGAAAATTCTGAACCTAAATATAAATAAATTATGAAATATATAAATATATACAGTGCCTGAAGGCTGTGAAGCACTTCAAATACACTAAATAAAAAACAAAACTACATTTTATTTTGATATGTCAAAAGCAATCACTCCATCACTTAAAACAATAATAAAAAAAAAACAAATCCGCAAACCAGTCAATTGCTCAAAGTATATTTATTGAATGCACAAACCGATCAAAAGCACTGCCAGCATATAAGAAACAAAGCAACATATTTAAAAAATCTTTGAAGTAGATAAAATACAGAAAACGTCCCTAGTGTTTGATATGGCAATGCCACATTTGGCAACTGCTTGTGTAGAACAGTTATTTCCAAGACCTGCTTTTTTCCTGTATCACCAAGTACTGATATGTAGTTGGTAAACAAAATTTTATTTACCTATGCTATATAGCTTATATTACGTAAGCTATAAAAAAATTCAATTTCAATATTTAACGGACACACTCCAGATCAGGCATTACATTTTCTGCTGAGAAAACATTTCAATTTATCAATATTAAATATTCTTCACAAATCTAAAAAAGTGAAAAATCTTACCTTTTCATCGAAATGATAACAGCTGGCAACTCTATTTTGTAGGTAGCAAAATCAAATGCCTAAAAGTATGCTGCGCAAAATAATACAGCGACGTTATTTGCAGCCACTTGATCGATTTAAGGGTGTTACAGAAAACAGCATAAATAATTAATTTAGGGTAAAGAGCACTTTGGATTTACCCATATAGACGCGATAAAGTGCTTTTTGTATTATTTTTTGTTTTATTTAATCATTAGAATTCCTGGACAGACTTCGCCATTGCCATCATGTAAGCTCGGTCAAAGCTCTTTGCAGGGCCTAAAATAGCTTTTTTCTTATCTTTGACATATCAAAACATCAAAAATTTATTACAAATTTTTATTACAAAAATTTCACTTATTTGGTAGTAATTAAAACTAATCTAGGAACGTTAAAATATTGAAAAAAATTTAAGATTCTTATACATAAAAGCTATATGAAAACTTAATATTTCTGCCATTACATATCAGCCATCAACTAGTTGTGACGCGCTTATCCTCTACAATTTCCTGAACCACTTCGGGTATGAGACCACTTTCCTTTTCCGTAATTTCTGGTACTGCCAATGAATGCTCACCGAGTATCAAATGAATGCAGCTTGAGGAATGAGAAAGAAAATTGTTTATATAAACGTTATTTTAAAAAAACTTACACAACAAGTTAACTTACAGAATAAGCACGAAAACTGCCATTTGAGTGGCTATGGTTAGCCAAAAAATGCCACCGCCACCTTCGCCCTTATCGTCCAACGAGGCGCGATACACTTGCGAATAACAGACGCCACTAATAAACGGCACTGCATTATCACAGACCGAAAGTAGAGCGAAAACCTTGCCACGTTCTGATTGTGGCACAATCTTCGAAGTCATGGCGCGTATCATGGGTCCAACAATGGGCCCTAAGCTGCAAACGACGGCACCAGCATAGAAAAGTTGGCCATTAACGGCGAAGTAGTAAAATAGGCGCGCTATTGTGTGTGCCCAGGCGCCAATAAAGATGATGGTCTATTTTGAAAATTATTTGAGTAATAAATGGAGTGTTAAATTTATTTACGGAGTTTTTACCGTATCGCGCCAATCGAAGCACTTATTCATCAATGGTACCGCCAATAACATAGCTATAACGTAAGCTGAGGATTTAAAGGTCTTGAAGGCACTAAAGATGCGCACATCCCAGTCAAACTTGAATTTGGTGTAGATGAATAAATATTGATTTTCATCACGTTGAAATGTGTAGAGCGCCATAGAAATAAGTAGAATGATGAGAAAAGAGCGACGATGACCTGGACGCTTTTTCACTAAAATTCCAAAAGAATCCTTGACGTGCTGCTTGTCGAAGAAATCGCCAAAAAAGCCACACCAGCCAAGTTCACGCAGTGAACGTTGCTTAGGAGTAGTTTGCCACTGCAGAAGATTTTTGCAAGTTACGAAAAAGATTTTAAAAAATGTGGGTTAAAACTTTACCTTTAAGGCGAACAGGGTGTAGATGATCGAGAGCGCTAGCAGCGTTGCGTTGACGGTAAACATGTTGGCATAGGACTCCTTTAATTTGTTGTAAAAGAGATACGAACCTAAAATATTAAAAAAAAAAAAATTTTAATAAAGAAAATAAATTTTTTGAAAACAAAACCCAACTCACCCAAAGCCACGCCCGTGGGCATAGCAGTCAAATAGCAAACATCTAGAATTGTCACACGTATTGTGCGATTCTTAACTGTTGATACATCTGAGATGTAGGCAAAGCATGAAGCAAATATAGCTACATCTGCGCCCGTTAGTGCCGAGGGCAAGGTTGCCGTATAGATGATATACTCCAGTGGCCACGTCTTCATTTTGGCATTCACAATTATCATCAGCGAGTAGACAAGCTTTCCACACAGGCCCATTAACAGTGGTAGCTTGCGACCGCGTCGATCAGAGAAGGAGCCCAAGAATAGCGCCAAAATAATGGGAAAAACATGCGCTGAGATGCTCTCCCATTGATGAAATTGCGCAGTGGTGATCTGAGAAGTAAAATTTGTGTTTTTTTTTTTTTGCTCAGACAAAGTTATGGCTTGATACACACCTGAACTTGTCGCTTGTAGGCGGAATTCTCGTTGGCGTTGATGTTACTGCATATATCATCGGTGAAATTGTTGTTGACCCGACACGCCTTCTGCACAAAGAAATCCTGCTCCACCACCGAGGTTATCATAAAGGCGAACATGTAGAGAAACATGGTCGGTTCGACGGAGATCTGCTTGTACCATGATGAGGTTATGGCTTTCAAGAATTTTTGCCATTTGTTGAGTTGTGCGGGCGAAGCCGTGGAAGGAAGCTTAAATTTGTGATAAGAAAAGAATTAGAAAAATTTAAATGTTTTTAAAAGTGGCTTCAAGGTAAATATTAATCAATTATCGTAAATGAAGTACCAGGTTGTTCAATAAGTTTTCAGAATCACACATAGATGGCGGTAGTACATTCGCCATTTTATTTTTCTAAAAATGTTGCTTCTTTCTTATGACCACGCGTCAAGTGTCATTTAGATCTGACAACTTAGTCTTATGTTGACAACTGTTCAAAGTAGGCATGTTCCGGTTTTTTTTTTTAATATGGGTAAAATCAAGTATTGTGCAGTTTGAAAGGTTTGCAACTACAGGAAATTCATGAACAATTATTTGAAGTGTTTAAGACAAACATGCTCATCCTGTAGCCCATCTGGCCCGCGCTGTCCGCCATACACATTTTTTTTCTATAATGAGCTTTGTCTATGCGCTTATGCAAAAACAAAATCACATAAACAACAATACAAGCTACAGCTAGCCAGCGTCAATCGCGATACAAATTTTATTTCTATTATGAACTTTGTGTTATGCATCTGCAACTTATAAAAATAAGATCATAAAAAAAATATTTATACAGCTTATTTTCAATGGTTAAGGAAGGTTTTAGGCAAAAAATTGTTTGAAAATCGAAATTTTTTTTTTTTTGATAAATTTTAGTTGTACAACTATTCGAGAATACCTAAAAAAGTTTTCAAATCAATCCCGCTTATAATACAGATTCTACAGTGCTTAAGACCCGGTGTAGCAGAGTACCAATTGATCGAACTGAAAAAGCTTTTAACCCTAAAAGACACATCCGGGTACAAACGTACCCATCTGTAACCTTAAACTGCTGTAACTTTTTAAACATTCCTTATAGGTTATTGAAACTTTGGATCTAGGAAGAAGACATAACTATACATCATTTGACTTTCCTGTGGCCAATGATTGAGAAGCTATAAGCCTTCAAAGTTGACACCTACGACTTTACACACCCGGGGTACGTTTGGGGTACCCGCGTGCTGAAACAAAGTGGCTAATTGTGAAATTAAAAGATTTTTTAATTTTTTTTTTAATTTTATTAATAAATATTTGTTTTAATTGATTAATCATAAAAAAAAACTTAATCTTGACAAAAATGTTGATAATTTTTACAGAAAAGGTACATAGTAGTATTTCTTGAATTTTGTGAGCATATTGGTTTTTCTTGCACGAAACAGCATATATGGAGCTTTTGCTGAATCGACATTTTTTGCCTGATATTTTTAATAGGAGGCATAGAATATTAACAAATACCTTAAAATACTTGATAACAATTAAAAAAAATTAAGTATGTTTGAAAAAAACTCGAAAAAAAGCGAAATATTGTTAGTGGGTACATTTGTACCACGGGTGTGTATTCTCGTAGTATTTTTTGGGTTTGACTTTGAGGGTTAAAACGCATGATGTTCGCTGTATGCATGTATGTAAAAGTGTATGTGTGTAGGGAATGTTTCTATGTATATACACTATGTAAACTATAACTTGTAAAAAAAAATAGTTAACTGTTACAGTTTTGTTTTGGACTTTGACCGCTCTGATGCTTTTAAAGTTGAAAGCCTTAAATGCGTTTTTCTCGAAACATACTTTTTTACAACAGGCCACTACTGCAAACAAACTAGTCGACTGATTTTAATTTTTTTTTTTAATCTGTTTGTAATGTTATTCTACACATTTTTTCCCAAAATGAGAAATTTGTCTAGTTTTTACACACACAATATCATTATTATTATTATTATTATTTTTTATTCAGTCTTTGGAACAATTTCCTTACAGACTAGAGACTATTTACAATAACAATTAAGGCTAAAGTAAGATTAAACTATTAATATAATTTTTAAAATCTTCTTTAGAAACGGCAAATTCAAAAAAATTATTTAATGATAAATCATTATATAAAGACAAAGCCCTTGTAATAGGCTCATTTTTAGCATAATTAGTTCTAAATTATTTATTTATCATTTATTAATTATTTATCACATTAAACATATTTTGTTCAAGAAACGATGAACAATCAATATTTCCGACTAAAATATCGTATATAAAGACTAAAGAACTAATCTTCCTTAAGACCCAAAAGCAAGTATCTTGCATTATAAAAGGGCATAAAGTTAACAAACAAAGGTCGCAATGCAATTTTAGAAAAAGATTTTTGAATCCTTTCCAATCGAAAAGAGTGCGTGACATAATACGGGTTTCAAATTATTGCTGCATATTCTAACCTAGATCTTACAAAGGAATTGTAAAGACATTTGAAAGTGTGTGGATCCTCAAACTTAGAACTATTTCTTCGTATAAACGCAAGCAAGGAGTACGCTTTAGGAATTATAAAATTTGTATGGTCAATGAATGTCAGCTTTGAGTCAAAGATAACTCCCAAGTCCCGAATAGTATTTACTGACTGTAATAGTGATTTACCCAGAGAATAACTGAAAGTAACAACATTAGAAACCTTAAAATAGGACATGTGAAAACATTTCTTTATATTTATTGGTAACCCATTAATACTGCACCAATTAAAACATTATCCAGGTCTGACTGTAACGCTGTGATATCACCTGGGCAATCTATTTCCTTAAAAGTCTTGAGGTCATCAGCATACATTACAAATTTTGAAGATCTAAAGCAATTACCCAAGGGGCCAAGTATACTTCCTTGTGGAACTCCAGAAGTTGCAATAAATTTTGCGGAATTAACATTGTTTATAGAAACAAAACAAGAGCGAGAGCTCAAGTAGGATTTAATCCATTCTAGAAAAAATTAGTGGCATCCCATTTTAGCCAGCTTGGCAACTAGTAAATTATGTGGAACTTTATCAAAGGCTTTTGTGAAGTCCGTATAAAGAACATCAACTTTATTGCCCAGGGCAACAGAAGAAATGTAGGACTCCGAAAAAACAGCTAGATTAGTTACAGTAGACTTCCCGGAAACAAAGTCATGTTGTTGAGAACAGATAAAACATTTAAAGGTAAAATAGAGCTTATCTTTGACAATGCTTGCAAAAAGTTTTGAGACATTTGATAGCTTGGAAATGGGTCTATAATCAGACACATAATTTTTAGAGCCAGTTTTGAAAACTGGAGTAATTTCTGCAATTTTCCAACAATCAATAAAGGAACCCGTGGCTAAAGATTTATTAAAAATAGTGCAGAGGGGAACATACAATACATTTGCACATCTAAGAAGCACAATGGAAGAAATTCCATCACTGTCTGCTTTAACAGAGGCTTTTCAAAGCCAACATCGCATTGAAAACATCACTTTCAGAAAAAGACAAAGATCCAAAGTCAACTATTTCATCAACTTTAGCCAAAAAAGATGAATCAATCGTCGCTGCTTCTTCATTATAGTTGGATTTAAAAAAGTTTGCAAAAAGGTTAACAGTATCAATGAGTGAGGTTGATACTGAGCCATTGTAAGTCATTGACGAGGGGATATAAGAGTCACTCTTTTTGGATTGGATAAAATTCCAAAATGCTTTTGGGTTAGCACTGATATTATTTGCAAAGCGCAAAATATATTGCTTATACCAATGTTCATTAATATAGGTTAAGTCACTTGAGAGAAAAGCACTCTTTTTCTGCCTTTGCTCGAACTGTCAAAGTAGATGTTAGCTAAAAATTGTGCAGATTCAGGTTTTTTTTTTCTTGATTTCCTTTTATCCATTCTGACAGTTCGACCGAGCTTCTCTCAAGTGACTTAACCTGTATTAATGAACCTTGGCTTATACAAAATCTTATTTAAGAAATTGAATTCACTCATATAATGCACATATTTGCATTGATGCTCAATTAGATTAGTTGATTTATATACCATAAGAAATTTGTTACGCAAATTTTTTAACTTTTTTAACCCTTTAGTATACCAGGGTAACTTATGAATTTTATCCGGTAATCGCGAAATATTAGAAACACACACATCAACAATACGTGATTTAAATGGTCAAAAATAATATAAATTTTTCGACTTTACTTTCTACGCTTAATAATTTTCTAAATTTTCGATATTTTTATTTTGTTGTGGTAAAGATGTGCATTCATGGACCTATTTTTGAATGCATTTTTTTTGACGATCTGGAGGCGCGCTATGATGTGCGCCGATTTTCAACTTTTTTGAAGCACTCTAACTTCAGCGCCATCTTTATTATATGTATATAAAAAATATATGAAAAAAACATTTTTTTTTTTTATGTAAAGATGCAAAATTAATATGCAAATGCCTTTTTTTTTATTTATATAATAAACTTTTTAGAAAACGTCCTCTAAAATTCGAATTAATTTTAGCCACTTTTGCCTAAAATCTCCCTTAACCACATGAGTAATATTGTTAAACTTAAAAGTTTGTTTGTACCCGCCACTGTATTTCGACAACGAGTTTCTGTGAGAGTCGCCTAACATACACAGCTCTCGAAAAATCAATATATCGTCACTCTTAACATTTCATAATAAAAATAAAAAATAAACAAATAGAAATTTAAGCTACACGTGATTCAACTATAAATAACAAATATAGCTTTTATAACAGTAGCAAGATATTCACTTAAAAGCCGATTTGTTAATTTCGCTACTACTGATAATTAAAATGTGAGTTTATAGTTATTTAAAGTTTTTTAAATAGCACAACACAACACTTGGATGAACACGTTTGATTTGATTATAAGAAAAACACTTGTATGAGATAATTTAATCTCTTGCTTGATTAGTAGAACTGTTTAGTTTGTTTAATGAACTCACCTCTCCGTTGTCCATGTTGATTATGCGCAGAGTAGGAGCCAAAAAAGCATACAGCAATAAAATATGAAATTGTTTTGAGAGTATCTCTGTAGTTGTATGTCTGCGATAGGGAGCGTTGCCACACTAAGATGCTCTTGGATTTGTTTAGAATATAGCTTTTTTCTCACCACAGACGTTCAATTCTTACTCTCCGCCAACATATAGAGGGGTCTGCTAAATGGCGTAAAAAAATAAAATAATTTCAAATATTTATAGCGTATCTTTGACTAAGAGAAATATAGTTTAAAAACTTAGTATGATAAAAAATATTTTCTTAACTTCGTTTAAAATTTCAGATTTTATGTGGTGGACAAAACGTTTACTATACTGCAACAAATTTATTTTATGATCGCTTTATGATACGAGTATACTTATTCATACACAATATGTATTGACTTTTTGAAAATACATACAAAAAATATTTGATTTAATTGAGAATAACACAGGGTGACAAAATTAAGATTTTTTTATTTTTCCAAACAACTGTAGTCCAATTACAATTAAAGTAACATACAATTACAATTCCTGTAATGAAATTGAAAATTTAAATTACTGAGGAATTGAGATGTTCAATTATCAATTACAATTCCTTTAATGGAATTGATCGTTTTTTTCCAATTCTATTCCTGAGGAATTGAAAAATTAAATTACCAATTACAATTCCTGTAATGAATTTGATCAATTTGTTCCAATTCCATTCCTGAGGAATTGAAATGACCAATAACCAATTCCTTACGAGTATTCCAAGGAATCGGAAATGAGGCGGAATTAATTTCGAAAGGAATCATTACATCTCAGCTCTGATAATAATAAGGTCTTCACTCGCTTTAATAAAGGCTGATTTCCTAAACGAAACTATCCAAAGCTTCAATGTGTTTTCAAATAAAATTAATATTTTAAGCAGGAGTTGAATAAAAAATTTAAATTAATTTTTTTTTTTCGCTCTGCTTAATAATAAACTCTTAATTTGCACACATTAAGCATATGTTTAGAAATTTTATTATTGAAGAAATATGGCATTATTTCTATATATATCCAACACACCAATAATAGAGAAAAATGCCAATACATTGCTGAGCACAAAACGATTAAATTAATAAGTGAGCTAGTATTTTCAACTTCATCATGGTTGAAATGATTCACGTGTTTGTCACAACAGCTGTTCTTATTAGCAGTTAAGCTTTTAATGGTGTTGTTATTTGTTTATTATTGAAAAGAGCGACAAAAAAAGCTTTTGTAAATGCAGTGAGAAAATTTAACTAAGCGTTTTTTACTCTTTGTCGCTTGAGCGACAAGCGGCAGAGCGACTTTTTAATGAATGCTTTATAAAGCTTATCGCACAATGTGAACAAAAATTGAACTGCTTTTAATAAAACGTTTTAGAAATACATTAAAAGTATGCTATCAATTTGCATAAGATAATTTTAATTTAATGGGTGCAGCTTTATAGAAATATTCGTTTTTCTTTACCGAAGTTTTTTTTAATAAAGTTTGTTCATAATAAAAAAAATATCGTTCGAAATAATTTAACTTGAATAACGATTTAATTGGTAAGAATTTTGTGATCGAAGGATCCATATTGTCTAGCAAATTTCATTAAAATCATTCATTAGATTTGAATTATTAAACAGCTTTTAGAAACATTTTTTGACATTATAGAAAAGAATCTAAATTACTTCGCCATCTTATATCTTTAAAATTATACATATGCCAATGGTTAAACTCTCAAATGTAGTAAGTGAAAATCTTAAAATATTCAGGAACGTCGATTTAGTTTTATTAATTTTGTTTAATGTATTAACCATCATTCATAAGTTATACACAAGGTTGATTTATAAGGTTGTCGAAGGGCTGATCGCACTCTCTTCTCAGTACCCATAATTGTCAAAACCAGCCAGTTTTGCGAATAACTACGAAAGAAAAACGGATGGTAATAGAGTGCACTTGCAGATTTCCTATGAGCTGTCAACTTCGATTTGACAATTATGGGTACTCGCTCTCTCCCTTGCGACAACCTTATAAATCAACCTTGGTTATACATTTATAACAAAGTTATGTAAGGTATACATTGTATTGATAGCTTGGAAAATGCAGTAAATACATTTTTGTCAAAAACGGATTTATCACATTTGTGTGCTCAACCATCGATATGTTCAATTGACAAGTCTTTTACGCCTAATAATTTTTTTACTACAATCAAAACTTTCATGATTTTAATTCAATTTATAAAACACAACAAATATGTTATATTAAATAATATTACACAATATAACACAAAGAATAATATATACCAGAATAGCATTGATCAATAATTTCACTTATAAACTTTAAATCTTTACAATTTTCAAAAATTTATCTCCAAGTTCAATAGATTAATATTCATGAATTTGGAACTACATTTTATTAATTCTTTTTTAAATCAAGCACCGGTTCACACCAAAACTAAACTAAGACTGTCGGCGTTTTCTTAGAGAATCAAAAATTTCAAAATATTTCATGAACACGATATAATATAGGGGTACAACGCAGTATCTAACTTATTATTTGTCTTTGTCAAATAATATAGAGCAATAGTTCAACAAAAAGCAATCCAATTAACATATGTAATTAAAATCTCAATACGATAAGCTGCGAGTGAATATTGTTTGTAGTGAATATTGTTTGTTCTAAAAATTAAATGAAAATAGCTCGCCTGCAATAATAAAATTGCAGTATTTGTTAGATTTAAAGCAACATCGTAAACGTTTTATAATGTTTATAAATATTTGCTATCAATTTACTTTTGGCGGTAGAGAAATCTCACAACAGAACTGCTGATAAGAATATAAGAACGTATTATAGCGATTGATAAAAGGCTGCGTATGATTTATTTAAACAAAATGTTAACTATCTTATACACGGAAAAAAGAAACTGTAGGAAATACTAGACACTTGTAGAGATTTAAGAGATTCTATGAAAAAATATTCCTTGCAAAAATTCACTATTGCACCTTTTATGCAAGATTTGTCTACAGCGTACTTCTATGAAGAAAAATAGTAAAATTTATTTAAATCTCCCTTAAGCTATGCAATGAAAATTTCTTTCGATGGTAAATATGATAAATATAAATAAATATAAATATGGTAAATACGATGGTTCTTAGTAAATATTTTTGCAGAGGCTAGACTATTTTAATTAACCGCTTTATTTTTTATTAAGAAAAGACACACCAACGATAAGCACGATACGAGAAGCAATACTATGTACCATACAAAATTATATGCTTCTTGTGTCTTGTTTATCGTTGGTGTGCTTTTTCGTTATACAAAATGAAGGCTGTAGTATACAATAGTAGGCAGCTGTAGACAAATCTTGCCCAAAGGGACTTATTGTGAAATTTTCCAAGAAACATTTTTAGGCTATTTTTTAAAACATAAAAACGACACAATAACTATGTCAACGTCTTATATTTATATCCTAACGCGTACTGCGTAAGGGGTATATTAACTTTGTCATTCCGCTTGTAACGCCAAGAAGGAGGCGAGGCAGGCATAGATATATATATATATTTTTGATCAGCATCACCTCCTGAATCGATTTCGGTGTGTCCGTCTGTCGAACTCCGCCAGGTTTCGGCCTGCCTGTCCCAAGCCAGGATAAAGGAGGAGGGTTGTTTGTAGGATACGTCCTGCAAACGTAAAAACTGATAAAGCCAACCAAGAGCTTCAGGTGGCGCCCATCTTGGTAGCCTGCGAAGGTATAGCAATTGACCTTAAAACTTGTTAGTACGGGGACAGTCTTTACCCGTCGGATGGGGTTGACCCTAGTGATTGTTTGTTGGTTGTTTTAAACTAAGGGTTCTCATACTGATCACTGCAGTCCCTGAGAACAGTGGCCAATACTCTGTGTCTGAATGTTGACTTTCCGAACTGCCATAGTGAGAGTGGCAATTGCAAAGGTCCTTCAAAGTAGGTACCAGTCATGTGCAATAGTTTCCAGCTGAGTCGGCACCTGCAAACTGTTAGACTAGCCTCTAAGTGCTCATTGAGCACAGTCATGCAGAAGAAGGCACTTTTTCATAATTGCATTTGTGTCTTCTTGGTCTTCTTGCGGGGATGTTGTGGATCCTCATCTGTCGGGATCGAGTTGCCCAGATGACTGTCGTGGGCTGGCCCTTCGGGGAGTCTCGTACTGGTTGTGGTTGTGTGAATGCTACACAGGTCTAGATTGACTGGCGGGGTCGCTCAATGGTACGACCGGGCTGGCATATCTGTCTTAATATGCAAGAGATTGGGTAGGTCTCGTCTCCACCAGTAGATGGATGGAAGTACGTCGCTACGGAAGTCTAAACTGGTACTGCTATTACGGGCAGTATGTTAATTCATAAAGCTCCTAATCAGCAGGGCACTGGGTGATGCTTTGTATTTGTGAAGCAGCTTCCATGTTCGTGTTGCCACACCGGATGCCCCGTACGTTTTACTTGCTAAAATGTAAACGGGTCCGTGTTGTGGTAGCACAAAGTTCATGGTTGTCTGTTTCATGAACTATTACCCTAGGTTTTGGATAGCTCAACTTACTTAAGCCTTACGGCAGGTGTAAGTTGTAAATGCTGAAATCGTCTGTCCGTCTGTCGACACGATTACAGCCGTAATTTTAAAGCTATCGCGATTAAATGAAAAATGTTAGTTTCTCTTTAAAAAAGGAAGACCAAGATCAAAAATGGGCCAAATCGGATGAAGACAACGCCTACCTCCCATACAAAGTGGCTTTATTTTAATCGTAACATGTTTTTAAAATCCACATAAATTAAAGAAATGCCTTGAAATTTGGCACGTAAACTCTGATATTTAATATAATCCATCTATATGATATATGGCAACATCGAATGGAAACCACGCCCACTTTCCATACAAAGTGGCTTTATTTTATATTAAAACATTAAAGAAATGTCTCGAAACTTTGCACATTAGCTTTGATATATAATAGGAACCATATCTATAATATTTGGTAAAATCGGATCAAAACCGCGCCTACCTTCCATACACAGTGACTTTATTTTAACAGTAAAATCTATTAAAAATCCACAGAAATTGATGAAATGCCTTGAAATTTAACACGAATGCTTTTCAATATAAATCTTCACTATGAAATTTGGAAAAATCGGATGAAAACCACGCCTACCTCCCATACAAACTGACTTTATTTTAACAGTAAAATCTATTCAAAATCCTCAAAAATTAATGAAATGCCTTGAAATTTAGCATTTAAGTTTTGGTCTTCAATATTAATCCTGACAATGATATTTGGAAAAATAGGATAAAAACCACGCCCACCTGCCATACAAAGTAGCTTTATATTAACCGTAAAATTCCTTAAAAATCTGGTCAAATAGCAGAAATGTCTTGGAATTTTGCACCTAGGCTTTTATATATAATATAGACAATCACTATGATATTTGGCCAAATCGGATGAAAACCACGCCTACCTCCCATACAAAGTGGCTTTATTGAAAACGTTAAATCGCTTAAAAATCTGCAAAAATTACAGAAATGTCTTGAAATTTTAACCCAATTTTAACATAAGACACTCTTTTATATTTGGCAAAATCGGATGAAAACCACACCTACCTTCAATAGAAAGTGACGTCATCAAAATTAAAAAACTTTCGTAAATATATAAAACTGAATGACATTGTGTCTGTATGTACCCAAGTTCTGCCCATGTCGTTTATCCAACCCATACATATATTCTTCGGTAAAATGTGGAGTCTTTATATTAGAAAAGTGGGTGCGACATTTTACTTTGTTTACAAATTACTCTATGTGGCGGCTAAGGGTAATATTAAATTAAGCGTATGACACAAATATTTTTGCAGATTATATATACAAATTTTATAGACGTCTAAAGACTTCAGATATACTTCAGTACGGCCGCGGGGGGGGGGGGGGGGGGGTATTTTAGCTTCGGTACCCTGCCGAAGCTCCATTCCTTACTAGTTTTTTACTCATGTTATTAAAATGCTAAAGTTAGATTAAATTTAAAACCCATTTTAAATATTATTCAGACATAAGCTTTTAATCGGATATACGTGTCTTTTGTCTCCTCTGCCAGAATCAGTTGCTCAAAAATTTGTTTTTTTTTTTTATTGTGCTAAAATTTCAAAATTGTTTTACAGTGTAATTTTACTAAGTTTTCAAGGGAGACAAAACATAATTGTTACACAGTCATATATAAAGTTCAAATGTCGAAAGGAATGAAGATGAACTTTTGAAAATTCTGAAACGAATAGTAAAAAGCTTACATATAAATACTATTTATCATATTCATAGGATAGACATCGCAAGCAAGTGGTAAAGTGGTAAGCAAAGTGGTATGCAAACACATGACACACCCTGTGGTTTATGTCTTCGCTATGCAGAAAAAGCATATTTTTTTAGGTACTCAAAAGTCGCTGTGTTACAATTCTAAGGCCGTGTTTATAGTGCGCGCTTATTGCTGAGTAGAGCTGATATATTTTTAACTTTAATATATTTTTCAACTCAGCAATAAGCATGTTCTGGTGCACAAAGTTAAGATAGTAGTCTCAATAACGTTTGGCAATAATTTTTTTAACCTAGAGCGTAGTGGCATTGCAAAATCGGTGAATCTAAATTTTTCAATTGCATTATTGATTCTGCAGCTTTTAGGCTGAGACTATGAGGAGGTACTCCTGGTGGCCTTAAAAAAAAAACGGAATAGACTTTGACCGAGCTTCTTATGATCAATTGTGTTGTGTGTGATGTGAAATGTTAACACAAATGATCGAGAACTGGACCTACACGTTTAACGCCGACTCCGAACGTCTTATGTTCTCAAGAAGCTTTTCATGGCAGTTTTTACTCTCTGAAGTTTACCATTGTCTGCAGAGAGGTGACGGCCGAACAGAAAAATTAATTCAATTGAAAAAATATTCTGGTCAGATGGAGGATTCGAACCTGGGTTCTCTGGCGTAAGAGTCACACACTCTACCCACTACGCCACGGCTGCCACTGGGGGCCTTAACGAATATATAAACTCGACAGGCTAATTGACTGCCTCGTTCTGATCAGGAACGGTAAACACCGATTTAATATTCTTATCTTACAAAAAGACAATCATATATTAAAAAGAAAAAAAAAACTTTTGTAAAGATTCAGCCTACTTCGCTTCGGTGGAGTTTTGCCTACTGCACTTCACACATTTTAGCCTGCTGGTCGATTTTTCGACGACTAACTTTTAAATTAGTTTCTGGAAAAAAAATATCCAAGATTTTTCAAACTCTTTCAGAATATATACGATTTGGTTAAATGAAATTCAGAAGAAAAGGAAATTTTTAGAAATTCCCATTTTTGTCTATTGAGTTAAAGAAAGAAAACAACTTTTTTGGGGTTTTTTTTTAAAAGTCGAAAAAAAATATATGTAAATACAATAGAATGCAAATACACTAATATTTATTTATAAAGCTTTTTATAAAGCTACGATTTTTATAAAGCCTTTTTTTCTAAAATATTTCATTCATAAAAAGCTGTTTGGTGAGTTTTTTGTTGTTACTGTTTTACGCCAGATAATGAGACGAGAGAAAAGCTTATTTCTCATTTTATGCGTTTAGCAATAACAACAAAAAAGCTCAACAAATATGTTTGCCTAGCAAAACCACGACATAAGCAATGCTGTACAATGCAACAGAAATATGCAGCTAACAGCGTGATGATATCGCTAACAGAGTGATGATATCGCGAATCTATAGTTTTACTTTCTTTTGCCAAAAATTGTTCAACGCGCCTTAAGAAGTTCTCACTTTAAAATTCGAAACATACAAACTTATTAGAATTATGGTTTTTTCAACAACATATTATTTTATGAATTAAATGTTCCTTTGTAAGAGTGCGTAGTAGTGCATTTTTAATTGCCACTGAACTAGACATGGTAAAATTATGAAATTTAAAATAAATAAAATAAATTAAATTAATTAAATTTAAAATAAATTTCATCATCGTTGCTTCGAGCGTTCTCAAGTTATAGAAGTTCATCCTTGTGGGCGTGGATTAGGTTCAGCTCCACTCACTTTTTTACCAATGGCTTGTTTTGATATACTGCACCTTCAGACTAAATTCCATAATTAACCGACTTCAAAAAGGAGAAGGTTCTCAAGTTCGTCGGTTTCTCTGTTTTTTTTTTTTTTAATGTATGTACATCGATAACTCCTAAACCATATGCCTGATTGCCATAATTTTTGGGGAACAGATTGATATCATAAGCATGGAAGGTGCCCGTACAAAAGTGGGCGGTATTCGAGAACTGGGCGTGGCAATAATAGATCTCGCAATACTAGATACTACTGTATCTCGAATAATATTGACACTAGGGTACTGCAATTTAGTGTAGGGTATGCACAATTATTACAAATTACGGGCAAGAAAATGGGCGTAATTCGACAAATGGGCGAGGCAATATTAGAAAAACAGTGTATCTTGAATAATTTTGAGGCTAGAGTACTGCAATTTAGTATAGGGGTAGGCATGATTATTACAAATTATCGTCCATAAAATGGGCGATATTCGACAAATGGGCGTGGCAGTATTCTAAAAACACTATATCTCGAATAATATAGACACTAGGGTACTGAAATTTAGTGTAGGTGTAGACACAGTTAATACAAATAACGGTCAAGAAAATGGGCGTTATTTGACAAATGGGCGTGTCAATATTAGAAAAAGAGTATATCTCGAATAATATTGATATTATGGTACTGCAATTTGGTATACAGGTAGGCATTATTAGTAAAAATTACGGTAAAGAAAGTGGGCGGATTTCGACTACTGGGCGTGGCAATATTAGAAAAACAGTGTATCTCGAATAATATTGACACTAGGGCACTGAAATTTATTGCAGTACAGGGGTAGGCAGAATTATTAAAAATTATGGTCAATAAAGTAGGCGTTATTCGATAAATGGGCGTGGCAATACTAGATAAGCACTATCGCAGTTAATATTGACGCTGGGGTACTGAAATAGAGTACAGGGGTAGGCACAATTATTGGAATAACGCTCCAGAAGTGGGCGCTTATTTAACAAAGGGGCGTGGCAATATTTGAAAAACACTATACCTCGAATAATATTGAAACTAGGGTAATAAGACTCGCTACAAGAATGGGTATTATAATTTCAAAACATGTGACATCTAATTTAAATTTAAGAGGCAGATATTTGAAATAACCAACAAACTTTCAGATTTTAATAGAAAAAATTTTTTCGGAACAATTTTATTTATGCTGTTTATACGCTCTTTTCGAAAATTTATCATATTCTCTAAAAAGGAAGATATAAAAATTTTTTTAAAAAAAAAACAACCGACTACAAAATCACTACAAAGTAAAAAATAATTTTAAAAATACTTTTCCTTTTAATTTCTTTGTCTTATTTGATAATTTATTTAAACATATTATTATATATGAAATCTTATTATCTTAATTTTTTTCTTTTTTGTTTTATTATCATAACTCATAATATAGTTATGATAATAAAACAAATAAAAAAAAAATTAGGATAATAAGATTTCATATATAATAATATGTTTAAGTATAGGGGTTTAAAAATTAGGATAATAAGATTTCATATATAATAATATGTTTAAATAAATTATCAAATATGACCAAGAAACTCATAATATATCAATTTGCATAATATAGTTATGATAATAAAACAAATAAGAAAAAAATTAGGACAATAAGATTTCATATATAATAATATGTTTAAATAAATTATCAAATATGACCAAGAAATTAAAAGGAAAAGTATTTTTAAAATTATTTTTTTCTTTGTAGTGATTTTGTAGTCGGTTGTTTTTTTTTTTAAATTTTTTTACTTTGTCTAGTTCTCGAGCAATAAAAAGTTGTTTGTTGTGGTTGTCGACGATCAGATCTGACCTTTCTTCCCACTCACTTTTTGTTTGTCAATGACATATGACAGGAGTGGTCATGCGCATTTTTAGTTTAATTGTTGAGCAATTGAAATGAACATTCCAACCGAATTGAATATTTCTGTAAGCAGCATGTTCCGATTTTGTGTGAACTGTGAGCGAAAAAAGGGGGCGGGGCAAGATCTATATAACCTTTGTTCAGCGCAGTAGTTTAAGGAATCGTTTGATATAGGTTTTATAAAAATCCAACAAGTAGTTTAGGAGTCTATTTCATACAAACAATCATACATACATACAAGCAAACACAAATATTATGTAGATTACATAATTATTGCAGTGTACTTGCCCTGTAGGAAAATCAACTAAAAGTAGTTGAAACAGTAGTTTCTTACAAACCACAACTAGTTGAAATTCAGACTTTTTTCCATAGAACGAACTAACATATTTTGTATGGTGATGTCCGCTAAATAAGTCAATTGACTCTCGTCTGCATATATTTTCAACTACTTGTTAAATTAGTTATATTTAAATTATTTTTTTAATAACTTTAAAATAACCAATTGAAAACTATTACTGATGGCCTAAAGTTAATAATATTTGATGAAATAACATGGTTAAATATATATGAACTTGTAATCTAATAAAAATTTGCAATTAAAACATGTCAACATCAGAGTAGTTGCCGCCTTAATATAATTAAAAGTAGTTCATATACTGGTTCATTTTAAATTAGTTTTTTAATTAGTTGTTTTTAAAAACAAGTTAGTTTGTTCCTATAGGGTGGTTACAAATTACAGTGTACAAATTAGCTACAGTGAGCTGTTAGCAATTCATAAACACGTTTTGCACTCAATTTCTTAACGCGAGCATTCACTCTGTGGAAGTGTGTTTGACTGGCATGCCATGCACCATGCCCTCGGCATGTCTCGCATCTCAACTTGAGTAACATTTCAATAATGCACTAAGCTATCAATTTGCAATGAAAATAACAAAATAAATATCGCAATTAAATAACTCTATCATAAAAGGTCTAAAGTTTTATCTGAAAAAAATATTATGACAAAAAAGGAGAAATTTTATTTTTGGCTATTATGGTTTGCCACCGTAAATCTTACCGTAAATATTCAGTACATTTTTAAGGTTAGCAAATTGTAAATATTACAGTTAAAACTAACAGGCGTACGGTTTCCGAACAAAACATTAAAACTCATGTTATTTTTTATCACGTCTTACTGCTTATGTTTTTTTTTGTGTATCATAGATTACGTTCTTATTTTATAGCACAAAATTATATCTGATAAACTAATTATCTCTTTAAACGTGTTGCAGAAACTGTTGATAGTTTGTTTTTTGGATTTTTTTTTTAATTATTATTAAAAAAGATATTTGAGATTACAAAAAAATACGTTCTCAGTTTTTCTCACACGAGAAAAACTTAAACATAAGGATTGATCAAATATAATATGCATTTTTATTGTTTTGTTTGGCAGCTGTAATATTTACAATGAGTTAACCCATAAAATATACAAGACTTAATTAATAAATTTGTAATGTTACTTATTGCTGTAAAGCAACTAAACCTAAGCTCGGATATGAACCGTGTTCTCGGCAGTTCTCACATGTCAGTCAAATGCATTTCCACACAGCCATTACTCAAGTTGTAAAATTTTAAACAAATCGTATTTATGACTTTGCTTGTAGTTCACTGGAGCTAAATTTGTGCACTGTAATTTATTGTTTAGCACACTGTAATAATTCAGTAGTGTGCTCAACAGATTATCACATAACTTGCCAATATTTTTTACTAACATAAGTCAACTTTTAAGAATTTTCCATTTATCACCGTATTTTACTGGAACAAAGCGTAATTTTGATTTGGATTTTTATTGCTATGTTAAGTTTAAATATTGTTTAATACAGTTAATTTTTTTCCGTGCACACTTCAAGTTCTCAAGTGTCAAAACTAAAAAAAAAGAAAACAAAAATAAATTCAATCACAGTGAAAGTATTTTTTTTTCCTTTTTCTCGTTTTGATTATGCTTTGTTAAGCGTTTATTTTTCACATTTTTCGACTTATTTGTAATTTTTTTTTATATTTATTCACTTTATAGTATTTACTGCACTTTAGCTAATATCGCATATTACAATTATGCATGGAGAACTTTGAAAAAATAATTTTTCTGTTTTAGCATATGTTTATTCTTAGAAAAGAAACTTTCCGTCTGTTACCACAACCGCTCAGTGGCTGCAACGCTTCAATACTAATCCGGCTATTAGCAGCATTCGTATAGCTGCCGGTAGCGCTTTGATTAAATTTCAACACATATCGATATTCTTATCAGTAATTGAAATATAAAGTTTTCAGTAAAAGATCGTCAAAGCAGGGGTTCACAAATTTTAAACAACATAAATGATGTTTTTTAAGAGTTGTACAACTTTGAATTGAAATGAAATACTGAGATTACATAATTTTCCGCTGAAAATTGACTTTATTAAAGAGATAATTTTATGTCATTAGTTAAAGCATGATTTCGATCATGTGGGAGCCGCGGCTGGCTCGAATTCTGAAAGTCGAATTTTCAACCACTCTTACAACCAATGCACTATGGTCCAGCAAAAGATTTTTTTGGCATAAAGCCCAAAATTTTTTTTAAGTTTCTTAAAAAATAAGTATTCAACCTTATTTGGAAAGATTCAGAGAGTATAATTCCAAAAAAAAAAAAAAATCTCAGGTGGCAACATCGATTTTTATACGAGTTATGAAAGTTCACGCAAAATTTGGTGCCAATCAGTGTTGCCAGTTAGTAGAATTTTATCCTAACAAACCTTTTCTTAAAACCTGCCAAAATTACTCTCTGCCAGAGCTGTAAAAGAATGCAATGATTTGTGATTTTAAATCATGCGATTTATATTCAAAATGAATGCATTCATTTTTAAATCATTGATTGGGATTTAAAATTTCAAATCACAATCAAGGATTTGAAAAATTGATTGCATTCATTTCAAGTCCCAATCCAAGATTTGAAAAAAATGATTGCATTCATCAATGCAGCAAATCAGCTACAAACCATAGATGACTAGAGATATCAATTAAAATATCAATTTCAAAATTCTATCAATCCAGCATCTAATGAATATTCACCAATTTGTTCAAAATGTACCCCTAATACAATTTAAATTAGCTACAAACCATAGATGACTCAAGATGATAGATGATTACATTCATTTTTTCAAATCATTGATTGGGATTTGAATGATTTGAAATCACAAATGATTGCATTCTTTTACAGCTCTGGTCTCTGCCTACCAAAAATTCAAAGCTTAAGAATTATGTTTAAATAGAATACAACTTTTATTAAAGTAAAACAGAACAAATGAAGATATGAATGGACGAAGGTGATATGTCACAATTATATAGTTTCGAGAAAATCGAGTTCAAAGTTTCACATTTGTACTGAAATCTATATAAAATCAATCTTTGTCAAATAGTTTATTTCTAAAATAGTCACAAGCATTGTTGTTCTAAGATTTAAAATTGTTTGTATGCACATAAGACCATCTGCCATGCATAGAACACCAAAAATCCGAAAATGCGACATATCGCCTTCATTCATGTCTTCAAATGTCTTCAAATAAAAACCATTGGTCCAAAACTCCCTAAGCCCCCTCTCAATAACTCAACGGGTCAATTAGCAAAGTTTAAATATACAAAAAAAAAAAAAAGGATTTAGATACATATATATAAGATTTTATGCTTTTTGACATCACGTTTTGCAGATCACAAATATTTTTAAAATTTATTTGAAATTTGAAGATTAGTTCGAGCTTCCAAGCTACCAAAAATAGTGTAAAATCACAACAAACCAACCAAACTACCAAACCCTATTTTTTGAAAACAAAAATACCATTTTTGGTTCGATTGGAAGTGCGTATAAGTTTAAAAACAAAATTGGTATGGCTACATCAGCAAATTGCCTTAAAATAAAAATTTGTAATGGATAATAAAAATCAAGATACTTAAATTAGGGAAAATATTAATGTTTGTTTTATTTGTTAAATTGTTTTTATATTTTCTTACAAAAAATTACAAATTTTATTTTTTTTCCGTGGAGTAAAAATAATGTGGATTGTTCCGAATTGTTCATAAGTTGTACTTTAATGAGGTATATGAAACTTTTGCTCATTTTTGCCCGTTTTTGCCCGGATTTGAAATATCATACATTTTCAGGAACGTTCATAGTTCATCATGGGCAAATTCTTAAAGTTTGGGTAGAAAGAAAATATGATTCGGATGCTGTATTCAATCTTTCATTCGCACAGTCCGGTTTAATTTTAAAAAGAAGTATATGCAAAAGTATAGCTGGTATCCAATGTCAGCAACAGTCCATAAACGTTTGGTGCATGGTCCACAAATGTCAAACTATTTAGCAAAACGCTTCAGAAACTCGAAATAAATTGTACAAGAAAGATCGATTATCACATGCAAAAAAACAAAAAATAAATAATTGAACAAATACTGTAATGTACTTTAACCCTGCATTCGTAATATACGTAAATTTTACGTGTACTCCGCATATAAAGTACACATAGGGTAAGACTCTCTTACGATTTTAGGGTTAAAGGACGTTTTCAATAGAGCAATGGATACTTCAGAACCACTATTTTTCATCTTGTGTTTTTCTGCTAGAAAAAAAAAACCCAAAAAAGGTTAAACTACAGCATGATGTAAACGTGCTTTTAGAAACATCAAAAGAGGATGCTACTTATTAGATCAAATAATATTCTGTATGATACTGAAGCAGATACTGACTCTGAGGAGTCACAAGCAGGCATGGAAATATACTCGTTTCCTGAGATGTACATGATTTTGAAAAGCTATAGTTAAAGATTTGTAAAAATAATTTATAGCGACTCATTTTTTGATGAACTGTTTTTATAGAAGAGAGTTTAAACTTGTGTTGTATAAGATATTGTCACTGATGCGAGACAATTTCAAGCAGTTGCTTGGAAACAATTCAACCTTTGTATGAACTCTTTAATCCAATTCTTCAACTTCCTTGATTCAAAATCGCATTTTAGAATCAATTCAATTATTATCAAAAAATTGTTTGGTGGATCGACTTCAACTAAAAGCGAAGTTTGAAGTATTTTATGATCTCGGCTAAGGCTTGGAAACTCTTTTGGGTGTGCAATTAATAACAATTACAAAATCACTCTCTGTAGTTAACACGTTGACGGACACTTGAAAAAAGTGAATTTCGAAAATTCGCATTTTTTTTTTTTTTACTTTTAGAATATTTTAAGTATAGTTTTACTGTTTCTGCTTAAATAAACCTAATTTTAGTTAATTAAGCACCTTTAAGCACCTTTAATAAGGTTGCGGCTATAACCGTCATGGCGCCGTTTGGGTGTATTACACGAAATGTTAGTTTATAATCAAACAAAAATAAATAAATGACAAAAAAATTTATTATAATTTTATAATTATAACATATTATCTTCGGTATGCCATATTTCAAAACACGGTGCAGGACACAGGGCAGGTTTTGATATGCAATTCTTGCAACAATATGACGTTTCCTTCCTTTCCGCAACATCATGACGGAATGATGTGTTCCATCATTCATTTGATTGGTTTGAGTACACACACCTTTAAATTTAAACAAATTCCTTCCATCCTCTTTATAATTTATACCAGTTAGAGATCGTATGATTGCTTCCCTTAATTCTATAAACTTCATGTTAGAACCTGTCTTTTCTTTAAAGAAGTAATGAGAATTCCAGACTGCTACATCCAGTAGATGAAAGATTACCTTTTTTTACCATCTAATTGTTTATCGTGGACAGGAATAGTAAGACATCATCTGATCGGCTCTCTCAACACCTGATATTTTGATTATAATTCACTACGTCAATTGGTTTTCTCTTTTGCTGTTGTCGCCGGTTAGCTGTGTCTATCATTCTTGGGTGGTAAGCTGTTGTTAGACGTAGTACATCCCGTTTATCTTTCCATTTGGCGTATGTCTGATTTTGGCGTCGCCATACATGTTCTCCTCTTTTAAGCTTACGACGTGTTATTTTTTGCGGCAGACCCTTCCTATTTACACGAAGAGTTCCTGTCACATGTGTCTTTTTGCTAAGTAATTTGTTAGATAATGGTAGACTATTGTAATAGTTATCCATGAATAAGTGATGACCTTTATTTAAATATGACTGCATCAATCGCATCACAAGACTTTCAATAGTTGTCATGTTTTCATCGTTTTCTCGATGGCCTTTGTATATTTCTATGTTCAAAACATAACCTTGAGCTGAATAAAGTTCGTATAATTTTATTCCGTACTTTGCCTTTTTGCCTTTCATGTACGTGAGGAAAGAAAGCCTTCCTCGAAATAATAACAAAGATTCGTCTAATGATAATGCTTCATTTGGTGCATATGCATTCGTAAACTTTTGTAAAAGCAAATCAAGAAATATTTTTATTTTCCTCAATGGGTCGTTTGAATTCTCTTCTTCTACACAAAAGCATCTCAAAATTTTGCTCAAACCTCCTTCCAATGAATGTAATGCATCCATTGAAAAGAGTTTTCTAATGCTGGAGAATTTTAGCTGGGACTGCAGCAAACACAAACCTAAAAACCTTCTCATTTCAGCCGTATCAGTTTTTTGAAAATTTGTCTTCCTACTATGCCTTGTATGTGGGCGTGTTGGAGTGCAAAGTTTAGTACCGTAATCATTCGTAGATGTTATAATCATTTCCATTACTTCGTCATCCCATATCTTTTTTTTAAAAACCTGAATTGGAGAAACATTTTCGTCTATATCCAAAAGAATCCCAGCGGCATCTGCATCAAAAGAAAAGTTTCTTATAGGTGTTGTATTGGTATGCCACGTCCCAGCATTTTCTGGTTCTTCTGGTGCTTCATATTCCTCATCTGTAGTTGATTCATTATCTTCACTACTCGAACTGCTTTTTTCAGCACTGGATTCAGCATCGGATTCAGATTCACTGTTGCTTGACAAACTACTCACTGCAGCATCGGATTCAGATTCACTGGTGCCTGACCCACCACTCACTTCCTCAAAAAGCTTTAGCAGCCTAGCCTGCTCTTTTTCCAAACCGGCCATTTTCTGTAAATATTGAATAAAACATTAACCATAAATATTTGTAAAGTATCAAAAAATACTAAATTTTATTTTTTTATTTTTATTTAAAGCGTAAAATCACTAATAAACAAATACTTACCAGTATAAACAATAAATAATGTGAACTTCGCTTTGACGGCTATAGCCGCAAGTGTCCGTCAACGAGAGAGAATTCAAGAGAAAACACGATCGCACTACTCTTTTCGAAACCACTTGCAAACTAAAGCTGTAAGAGGTGGTAACCTAAAAAACTAATTCCAAAACATGACACTAGGCTTCTACTTCTACGCCGGTTAATGCACACTTGTTACGCTAGAGCCGCAGTGTCCAAAGTCGACCGATTACTTTTTGGCGGCTATAGCCGTCATGTCACAAAGTTGCAACTACCTTTAAGATTTATAAATATTGGTCGTACGGATGTGTAACTTTTATTACTTCGATTTTTTTTATATTAAAAAAAGTCGGGACTTCAGGGTATTCAGTCGGCCAAAACAACTAACTTTCCCCCAAATCAACATGGCTTCGGCACGCCCTTGATTGGTTTTAAACTGTTCAGAGATGTTGTATAGATGCAAGTAAACAATTGCTCACATACAGCAACGCATGGAAAGTTACTGAGTAATAAGCAAATCTAAACCTTAAAGGGCTTCTTTCCAAAGACTTCTGGCTCTGGTCGCTAAGCTACACTGAGAGCGGCATGAAATTTGAGCCACACTTCAGTTTATTGTTGCGACCAACATAAAATCGTCGTGGTTCGAATGAGTTAACATTTGATGGGCGGCGGTTGCATGCGTGGTGAAGATGTGGTGGTGGTGGTAGTTACTGTTATGTTGGTTGGAGCAGGTTGACAAGCTACATTCCGTTAGTTGCAGCATGTTGAAAAACAGTAAGTGAGACCGAGTGAATGAACTCAAAAATCATGCCAAAGGCAACAACGGCGAAGTGTTGATGCTTGCATTCACTGAGTTAGAATAGTTTGAGTATGCGGTGCGGTGTAGGACTGAGCCTGCATTTGTTATGCGGTCTGGCTGTAAAGCGCCACTCAATTGTTGTTGGTTACCTAGTTGTTTGGGTTAACGACTTCAATGTGCAGTTAATAAACTAATTTTTTTATCATGTGTTATTAAAAGTGTGAACAGCTGGCAACTCTTATTGGAGTGGAGCAAGCGAAGCTCCTAAGGTGCAATTCATTTGAAGAACGTTTTAATGATTAGATCCCAGCAATGGGTTGACAGATTTTAAATTTTTTTTAATTAAAATTTTTTTAATTAATTAGTTATTTGTTCTAAAATAAGGTCGTGACGAAGTCAAATTTTAATTAATTCAAAATATTTTACCAAAATCAAATTTCTCTAAATTTCAATGCAAATAATAACAACAACATGCGCATTGCTGTTTCTTATACTCGTATGCTTTTCATTGTTGGTAATTCTGTGTTATTCTACGTATTCAGCGAATTATTGTTGTCGTTTTTGACTTTTTGTTGTGCGGACAAACAATAGCTTACTCGTATTACGTAAAACACAATCAGTAAAATGTATGCGTGTCCGGAAATTCAGCGAATCTAGTGAGTTCGATAGTTTGAGCACTGACTCGAGCGCCGCCGACATGCGTATTGTTGTTGTTATTTCATATGTTTTCCATTGTCGATAATTGACTTTATTGCGTATCAGAGCAAATAAATATTTTTTATATGAAATACTTAAATAAATTGAAGTTTATATTAAGTACACCGAGTAATTAAGTAATTTAAGTTTTCATTAAAGAGGGGGTACAGTATTTTTTTTTAATTTTTTTAATGTTTTCTTCAAAATTTATCAGATGAAAGTACACTATTTCAAGATTATTGTGTTAAAATTTCAAGTCAATCAGAAAAAAACTGATGAAGATATTACTCGAAATCTACTATACCGATATTTTTCAAACTCTGCACATTCTTTCTACACACTTTGCCGCTGTTTTTTTTTAAGTAATTTTTATAGTAGCTGAATTGCTGACTTTTTAGTCAAATCTCGTTGTTTTGACTTCTAATCACTACTAAAAATCCAAAAACTAAAAAAAAAGAAAATCAAAAACTTGACAGCTTTACCTTCAAACACATATCAACTAATAAAATTTTTATGATTTTTTTTCCAGATGATTCAGTAATTCTTAATATATAAACGGCAAGCACAATATTCTGCATCTAATATCGCTCAAACTGCAATTATTTTTTGCCATTATTACAGTTTCTTCCAGACATGTACTGTCCTGAAAAATATTTAGCCTGAAAGTATGCACCGAAAATGCATTTGATACTTATCAATGACATGCCTGCCTTTTATATATATGCATACTTTCAAGCTGAACATTTTTCAGAACTGTATGTTGTAAAAGCACTGTAGTAAAGGCAAAAAATAATTACAGTTTGAGCGGTTAATGCTTCCAACCCATCGTAGGACGGGCTTTTATACTAGTGTCTTCAAAATTTTGAATGAATATTTCACACAATACTCTAAGAATGTGGTTTCGTTATATCCTCTATTAATAAATACATTTATAGGTACTAACCATATTTTTGAAATTAATTTATAAAACTATGATATTTTGTGACTGAATTAGCTTTACCCCCTCCTCCTTAAACATTATTTTTCCATATTGGATCGTAGGATCAGAATTTACCCTATTGCAGATCATAGATAATAATATATATTTATATATCTTTAGAAGGTTTTAGAAAGTTAGAAAACATTAAAATTATATTAAGAAAAATTAAAACTTTGGTGGGTGGAGGGGGCGGGTGGTAAAGGAGGGGACGCAGGACAGGACATAAAAATAATTTTTTTTTTAAATTATTTTAATTAGTGCAGTTCGGTAATTGTCCAAATATGAAAAAATTTTGTTTTTTAAAATTATTTCTACGATACGTTTTCTTCAAACAAACAAATTATTGATAAATAGGCTTTTCTGAACGCCGACAAAATTTTTTTATGATTTTACGATAAACTTAGTATATATAATTTTTTCTTAAATGATCACAAAAATAATTTTAGAAAAATAGTTAGTTTTTTCACTCCCCTCCCCCCTCCCCCCAAGTTTTAATTTTGTAATTTTAGTGTTTTCTTATTTAAAAAAAAAAACTGTTAGTTCTGCGAGCAATATTTTGCTAGCTACGGCTCTGGTATAAAGACGCAGAAGACTCCTAAAACACTTCGATTTAGAATAAACATTATAATGTGGAGATTTAAGGGTATGCTGAGTGTTTTGAATTTATCGGTTTTGCTCCATCTTGAACACCAGAGGGTGCTGTAGTAAAATCCTTTAAAAATTGCAAAAAACTGTTAAACCGCTCATGCCATAAGCATGAAACTCATCCGAATAGCGTGAAACTGCTTCTTATAGATTAACGGCTTCATTTTGTATTCCTATCCGATCAATCGTTTCGTTCAAAACAGTGTTCGTTCGTGTTTTTGAAATTTGAAATTCGAACAGAATCAAACGACGATAACAGCTGATCAGCCAGCGAACAATGCCGTAGTACAGTTACATATTTACAATATGTATTTCTAACGACCACTGAAACCACGTTTCTGAACGTCAAAATTAAACGAACACTTTTATGCTATCGTTGTGGTTGCAGTCGTTAATAGAATGGTTAAAAAATGGAAAATTCTGAACCTAAAGGTAAATAAATTATGAAATATATAAATATATACTTGATCCTGTCTAGTGTCTGAAGGCTGTGTGTGCACTTGAAATACATAAAATAAAAAATAAAAAACGGCAATAGCTGCATACATTTTATTTTGATCACTTAAAGCAACTCAATCACTAAAAACAATAATTCAATTAGCAATTCCGCAAACCACTTTATTGTTCAAAGTAGGTTTATTGAATACACAAACCGAACAAGGTAACATATTCAAAAAATCTTTGAAGTAAGTAAACAAAATACAGAAAACTTTCCTAGCTAGTGTTTGATATGGCAGTGCCCCATTTGGCAGCTGCTTGTGTATAACAGTTTGAGCGTATGTAGCAAACACAAGCTTGTCGAATGAGTTAACGATAAGCTTCCTTCGAAATACATATTTCAGTTTGAATTCAACACCGTTCGCATAGCCATCATTCGTTGAATACTTCATTAGGAATACAAAATGAGGCTATACCTTTTAGGAACACCAGAGAGCACCATATTAAAAAAACACAGGTGCGTCGTTGGACACACAAGAGAAGCGAAGCTTTTTCGCAGTTACATAGATTTGATAGCTTAATAAATTTGTCTTTTTAATATATTAGCTTTTAAATTCAAAAATTTAAAATAACATAAAATAAATTACATATATACAGAAAACATATTTACTGCTTATTTTTTTATTGTTGAATGTCAAATTCCACGCCAATTACATAAACGGGCATATAATGCCAGCGACTCTCCATTTTAACTCTCCACACATGGTTGTGAACTTGGCTGCACTGACTCATGCATGCGTTTGTTGATTCCATATTTATTGATATCTATTTTTTTGACACTTAAAAACGCACTTGTCATAGAGTGTAAATTATTATTTCAGAGTTATTTCACTTAAAAACATGAAGAAAAAAAACTCTGTTAACCTCTGTTAACACATGCCAGAGATTTAGCAGAGTTGATGCAATCTCTAGATAATAATTTATACTCTATGCACTTGTGGGCATTGCTAATTTTCTTCGTACCAACAGCATAGAGTATAAATTATTAGCTAGAGATTGCATCAACTCTGCTAAATCTCTGGCATGTGTTGACAGAGGTTAACAGAGTTTTTTTCCTTCACGTTTTTAAGTAAAGTAACTCTGTTAACACATGCCAGAGATTTAGCAGAGTTGAGGCAAGCTCTAGATAATAATTTACAATCTATGCCAACAGCACCACAAAAGCATTCACAATACAAACAAACCTATGCTGGAGACACCTTGTGGCAAATAAAAGCAAATTTTTATTAGTTGTAGCATAGCAAATACACAATCCTCAATCTATTGATAGATGGTGACGATCGACTGCAGCATAGCTTCTGTTATAATTAGGATTAAATTAACAACTGTTTCTAACAAGTCTTTGTGGCTTAGTGGATAGTGCATTGGACTCTCGTGTACGAGGACAGGGGTTCTCGATCCCCACGGGCAGGCCAACAAATATTTTTAGTATTTAATATTAAAGTATTAAATTTTCTTGTTGTAATAAGCACTAGCAACAAAGAAATCATCAAATTTCCAAGAAAAAATCTGTCGAAAATTTTTCAGATTTTACTCCAAGCAAATCACAGAACGAGGAGTAAAAAGCTTCGCTTCAAAAACTTTCAAGCTACAGCGAAAAATTGCTTGTTTCTACTAGTTTCTGGGTATGTAAATTTTATATTGCGATGAGAGGCGTGAGCTCAAAATTTACCCTAATATTTAATATTTTAAAAAATTGCATTGACCATTGAGGGTTTAAGATTGAATGTACCAATATATTCTGCTAGCTTAGCATAGGCTCCGCTGCCACCGCGGTGATCAAGTTATTTTATAACAGATTTTTTTTCTTTTTTTTTATACAGGGTGTCCCAGACTTAGAGTACTATAATGTGGGGGTTGATTCCTCGTGATGAGGAATTTTTTTCTGAGAAAATCGCCTTGAAAGTTGAATTTTTAAAGAAAAAAACCTATTTTTTGACTTCAGGTGCTTATACATTTTTTGTTTATGACTTTATGGAAAAATTTTGCAGAAGTAATTTAAAGCAAATTTAATTTTCTTTTCAAAAAAGTATGGTTTTTTTTAATCGTTGCAGAGATATGTTAGCTATGGATTAAAACGTAACGACACTTAATTTTTTGTTTTTCCCTCCTAGCCCCCTAGGGGGGCATTTGCGACCACCCCACCCATACAATTTTTTGCTCGTCTCATCACGAGGAATCAGCCCCCACATTATAGTACTCTAAGTCTGGGACACCCTGTATATTTAATTTTTTAAATTATGTATATTGTCTTTTTACGTATTATTTAAAAATATTTTTTAAATTTATTGCTTTAAGAAAAAAGTTGTTTTTGTCAATAGAGAGAGTTTTTGTAAACTTTTTGTAAGCTGAGAAGTGTTTGCGGTTTGATTTTACACGGTGAGCTTACTACGGAAGCCTTATGTCTGCGACTCTATAATTTAACTTTCTAGCGTTTTATTTCTAGCTGGTCAGCTTATCTTTGAACTATGCTAATAAACTTAACTAAGTAGCTAACTAGATAAGACCATTCGTTGTTGTTGTTGTTGTTATTTTTTCTGTTATTTGCTATGTTGTTTTCCGCGTGTCATGCATCTTATTTTCTCAACCTTCATGGAAAGTCACACAATAGCAGATAATCAGTTGTTCTTTGCACGTGGTGGTATACGTAACATTAACTCTCAGCTCGAACGTTCAGTTTGTTACGGTACGGTACGGTTCGCTCCGGTACAGCTCTGGTTAGCAAAGAAATACTTTTAATAAACTATCAGTGGTTTTTACACAACAACTACAACATCAACGGCAGAAATGTCTTCACAAGACCTTGTCAACATTGAGGCAATACAATGTCCTGCTATAACGTTATCCTCACGCAGCCCATCACCAGTACCTTCATCATTATCAGAACGTGATCAATTCGAAATGCAGCCTCGTGACGCTATAACTCCGACTTCCGAAAATTTGGCCACTCAAACGCCTTCGACGCGCAATAGTTCGGAACGCAGTTTACCGCTACGCAGCTATAGTAAATGGTCACCCACCGAACAGGGTGCCACACTTGTGTGGCGTGATTTGTGCGTCTATACTAGTAACACGAATAATACATCCAGTTTACAAAATATGAAGCGGTTAATCAATAATTCTACCGGTGCTGTGCAACCAGGAAATCTTATGGCTCTTATGGGCTCCAGGTGCGTTGAACCACAGAACAAATTTAGTATTGTGTGTTAATGATAAAAGTTTGCTGATAGTCTAAGGATGTTATTGTCGGATATTTAGCTATGTGCAAAATCAAGTTTGATTATAGTAATTTAGCTGACTTGAAGTGGGGGGGCTGGGGGGGGGGGTTAGCAACAAGACCTCAATCTGTGGCAGCAAATATTTTTGTACGTTTGCTATGTTAAAATTTCAAAAATAACTGATTTTAAAGTTATGTGAGAGATTTTTCAAATAAATTAGAACTCGCTGCTTGTGACCGTACTTCTTAAAGTTTCAAAAATTCTTCTGTTTTTGGATTTTTTAACTTTGAACCGTGGCATAAAAAGTACACCTTGAAAAAATAAACAATTTCACACTCTCTAATAGTATAAGAGGAATGAATAGAGTCATTAGAAGAGTCAATATTTATTTTTGAAAGACTTTGTCTCAGTTTGTTTTTGAGCGTTTCATTTAACTAAATTTAAGCTGACTATTTTGCTAGTTATAAGATTTCTAAATATTTCTGAACTTCTTAAAAAAAGTATCTTTTACAACAGAGCTACAACTCTAGATGGCAACAAACAGCTTGTCTGTTTCAAGAATAGACGTTAATTTTTCTATTCTTTTCTTTTCTCAAAAAAAAAAAAAAAAAAAAAATATATATCTAAGCTTTGTTTGTAATGAAAATAATAAAATTTTGATTACAAAGTAAATTTAAGTGAAGCAAAGTTAAATAAATCATTCAACAAGCCAAGCAATGTTTATTTATAACTGTTTGTTTATTATTATTATGTGACATTTTTTTGGTGCATTTTTAGAATTCCAACTCTGTCATTAAATATACTGAAACTTAAAATGATCCAAATTTAGATAAGACAAGATAAAAATATGATATGAAGAGACTTAAAAGATTTCAAATCTTAGTATTCCATCTTGATCATAGTGTTAACATAGATAACGAAATGTGGGAATTTATGTTCAGTCAGTGAACTTTGCAATTGAAAATTTATTTCAGTGGAATTTTTAAAAATTTTGTTTGAGAGTCAGGCTTGATTATCATCCGTTCATTTTCGGTCTTGGTTCTTATATTCTAGATATAATCTTATACATATATTGCATTTCAATACAATAGCTCCAAAATTTCGACTTTAATCGAGATCAAAGATTCACGGACAATACAGTGACTCACAAAAGTATTCGGAATTTGTTATTATTTTTTGAAAGTCCAAAAAATAAGAAGAAAAAATAGTTAACTAAAATGAGATTGGCAACAATTTATTTCTTAGTTTATTTTCAACGAAATAGTAATAACGACATAACATTTTGCTCATAATAACAACAACAAAATATAATTACTAAATAAGTAAATTACTTTTTTCATTGAAAAAAAAAATCTTGAAAAAAATTATAAATAGTTTTTGAAAATTTTATTTTTACTTAATGTATTTAGTAAATGTATTAAGTGCTCATGAAAAAAAAGAATTGGCCATTTCAGGCCTTGCATAAAATTCTAACTGATTTCACTAATAGAAAAAAGTCCAGAGTAGGAACATATAAATTGGCTTTTGTGAAAGAAAAATTTACTGAGTGGCAAAACTAATGTGTAATGACAAAAGTATTTTTTCAAACTAAACATGGTTTCAAAATGAAAACTTCGAGAATTTCTACAAAAATAAATTGTTTCAATTGTTAAAGTTGAAGTTTGTAAAACTGAGAAAATGTACACAATGGGTATGTACAAAATTTGATTTAATCATCACTTAGATTTGTGTAAAATTGTTATTAATTATAAATTTTTGACAATAATCAGGCTCCAGTAAACTCTCTTGTTTTGGATAATGTTGATTCGTGTCTAAATTTTGGTTACATATCAGTCTCCCTTTCTGATGTTCAAACAGCTATTTGCATCGCTGAATAACTCAGTAAGGTGTGACCTTGATGGTCTCAGTGCTTATTTACTGAAACAACTTGTTCAGTCTTTATCTTTAACAATTTTCATAATTTTCAACAAATCACTCAGTTCTGGTAATTTCAGTGATAAATGGAAAATTTCGATTATAACACCCGTTTTTAAAGCTGGCAACAAACATGATGTTCTAAACTATAGACCCATCTCTAAGCTGACTAATGTTTCAAAGCTTTTTGAAAAAATCATTAAAGATAAAATGTACTTCCATAAAGAATTTAATTTGTCCAAATCAGCATGGATTTGTCTCCGGTAGGTCAGCTACAACTAACCTTAGATTGTTTACAAATTACTGTATTTCTTCGTTTGAAGATCAACACCAATTGGATGTAATTTATTCTGACATCTCCAAAGCTTTTGATAGGCTGTCACATGAAATTTTAATGCTCAAGCTTGTCAAGATTGGTTTTCATTCCCAGTTTCTCTCTGGGTTGAGCTCATACCGTCATAATAGAGTTTCATACGCTGCCATTGACAATGAAAAACTACTGTTTGTTATTTTTATAAATGACATCTCGAAATGCTTCCATACTGCACAATTTTTACTGTACGCAGATGATCTTAAGGCTTACCTTAAAGTTAAAAATCATGGAGATGCTACTCTTCTTCAGTCTGATCTAGAAAAGTCTACTCTTGGTTCAAACTAAACAAATTATGACTCAATCTTGATAAATGCTATGTTGTTTCTTATCATAAAATAGTTTCTCCAATATTATTTGATTATACTTTTGATAACACAATCTTAGCTAGATTAACAGAAATCCGTGACTTAGGTGTAAATTTTGACTCTGGTCTAAATTTTAGCTCTCACTTAAATCGTATAATTCCCAAAGCATATTCTCTTTTAGCATTTCTTAAGAGGAAATGTGCTGGGTTTTCTGACCCCTATACACTAAAAACATTGTATATCTCCTTTGTTAGATCTAGCCTTGAATATGCAACATTTATCTGGAGCCCGTTTTATTCAGTTCATGTTATTAGATTGGAAAAAGTACAAAAAAGATTCTTGAAGTTTGCTTTTGCGCTGTTTAAATTTTACGAAAACTTTTCCCTCATATAGGACGCCTCGTTTACTTATCGGTTTATTTTCTCTTGAGGATAGAAGATTATTGCATGGTGTTATGATCATTTATGATTTAATTAATGGTAACATTATTTGTGAAAAACTACTTGAGTTGATATCGTTTAATATTTCACAAAAGTCACTACGAAATTCAAATTATTTCTACATCAGCTGCCGTAGAACTAATTATGCCACTAATGAGCCAATAAATAGAGTTCTGACTGCCTTAAACTGTATCTATAATAATAACTTACATGAATTCTCTATGCCGAAAAATACTTTTAAAACTACTATTACTCTACTGTTAAATAGAAACTAATTTGTTATACTTATTAATTGTAATATTTTATTATTAATTGTTATTTAGTCTGTAAGGATTATTATTCAGAGACGTTAATTATCAAATAAATAATTAAATAAATAAATACAATTTATATAAAAAGTCTTGGATAGAACGGCTATATGTTAAATTAAACCAAATATCGACAATTTGTCATTCGAAAAAATTCGACAGATCAACAAATAAAACTTGGTTGTTTTATCCAAGAACTTGGAAGACACTAAATTGCCGAAGCCATTGAATAAATTAACATTAGCTTATTGCTAATTTGCCTTAATTTTTTTTTTTCGGTGTTCAATGAAATTCGATACAGTGAAGTTTTTTGAGTGTCTTATCATCAGGGCTCGGATTTTGTTCACATGTCAAATATTTTCTGCTATAACATAGAAATTTTCTAATGATTGGAAAATATCTTTCCAATCATTAAGACATCTCAAAGCAACAACTGTCATTTTGTTGGAATTTTTTTATTGTCTCATGCATATCAAACATGAGACAATAGTCATTCCTCTAATAGTCAAACTGGAATTCAGGACTGGATTTCTTAACATAATCATGCCTACATTATTCAGTTCAGATTTTAAGGCTGAAATTTAAACATAATTCAGACTACCTTTTTACAGACCCATATTCTAAAATTAGATTAAACAAAAAATCAATCCTCTTTTATTTCAGGCCGGATTTCATATCTGAATTTGAAATAAAAATTGATATTAAAACTGAAAAATAATTAATAATTAAAAATAAATAATAATTTAAAAAAAGTTATACCAAATTTCAGGTCTGAAGAGGCAGACACTTGTATGAAAAAAATCAGGGGTGTTTTGAAGGAAAGGTAAGGCCTCGGCCATGCCTTTCATTCTTGAATTTCAACCTGATCAGGCATGACATTTTCTGCTGGGCAGGTTCAATCCTCATAGCACAGACGGCATACCGTGCTGTTTTACTATTTTGCTATTTATGTTTTTCATTTACAAATATTTAAAAGAAAAAATTGACGAAAAAACCTGTTAAGGTGGGACATGACATTCGCGGCAGAGAAAACAGATCTTTTTTAAAAATAACTCAGTCAAAAACATACATTTTTCCAAAACTTTTTTTATTCTTGTAAAGAATTGAACAAATTACAAGAAAAAAGTTCAAAAAAATATATTTTTCACTCTAAAATGGTCTTATAGAGCTCCAAACTGGCGGCAGAGAAAAAAACGGGGCCTCGTGGTTGCAGCGCTGGGAGTTGCAAAAATTGTCCGATCTGGAAAAAAAATTACTTTTTTAAATCTTAACAAAATTGGTTATCGTATGACATAAGCCTTTTTTAAAATTTTTTTTCAATTTTTGGTGATGTTCCAAATTTGAAAGTGTGTTTTTTCAAAAAAATATTGACTTTAAAAAATCTAAAAAAAAAACCTCGTGTCATACGATAGCGAATCAAGTTTAAAAAAATACAAAAAAAAAAATTTCGTCAAAAAATGAACCCGCTATCCAACCGCCGCAACCAGTACGAAAAACATGGTTTCGAGATAAACGCGTTCAAAGTTTGTGAACAAAGAAAAAAAGGTTACCTTCAATCTGCCATGCCTGCTTCGAACTGTATGCCTTCGTTATCTTGTGTTGTGCTGTTTCTTATAGTTTTTTGCAATCGCTTAACAATTCGGGCTTCACCCTTCAAGTAGGTACGAAATAACAACCACCAAAAGTCAGGTAGCAAGTAAAACAAGTATATACCAGCTGCCGTACGTAGGTAGCGCAAAAATTAAAAATGCGCTCTCACTAATCCGTCTGTAACTTTTGAACCCGTAGGAACTTTTCCATCAAATTTTTTTTCTTAGAATCTTAAGAATATTTACTAAAATACAAAATTATTAAAAAGAAAGTCGATTTCAAAAAACAGCCAATGTCATGTAACCCCTTAAGAATCAATTGACCTTCCTGCTCCGTGGATTGAACCGCTCATAATACGGCTACAAGTTCAACAAGCTACCATCGCACCATTGTTTCTCTTGTTTTAAAGCGAACAAAATATGAACAAAGCCGAAAGCAGGCACATTGTATACATACTTAACTTAACATATATAACTTAGCATATGACATACAGAAGAAAATTGTCGCTTTTTCAGCTCACAATAGTTATTAGTGGAAAATTTAAAATGTTCAGCAAGGCTGATTTTGTTTTTGAATTTCAAACACTGTGGTACAAATCAATTATTATAGCCTTGTACTGATCATCTTCCAATCAGATTTCACTTAATGTAATTTTACACAATATAGATTATAACTTCATGAGTTGTAATATGCAGTTAACCCATTTTCGTCAAAAGAGCACGTATCACTTTTGTGCGCTTAACCATCGATATATTTATATGTAAATATAAATACATATTTGACATGCCATAGCATCTTTTTCATACATTTTTGACGTTTTAACAAAGTTGGTCTGTGAAACTGACATTTGTCGTCACAAAACACCCTGTTACTGAGGTATTAAAAAAAGCTTTTTTGAAGGTAGATATTTGTTTTTGGAATCCCCCCAGAACCAAAAGCTATCTACGCCACTAGCTAACTGCCAAAAATGCACAATACGACTTATATAATTCAATAAACTACGACTGGGACTAGTTCTACTCTTCGAAGAAAAAAGTATACCCAGGCTTTGTCACGTGGAGGCTCCGTTGTTCGATTTAACAACTTTTCCCTTTTTTGAATATTTTTTAATATTTTATTATTGTTAGTTTTTTTTTAGTTTTATTTTTTTTACTTTTTTTGTTAATTTTTTGTTTTTTTTGTTCGACTCCAAAATTTCGACTCCAAAACCTAAGTGGCTGTTCATAAATTGCGTAACATGTTTTCACAAATATAAGACCCCCACACCCCTATGTCATATTTCGTCACAAAGTCTTGACGCCTCCCCTCTCCCGCAGAAAAGTCGTCAAAACAAAAGAGAGTGTTAAATATATACGTTAGAGCGAATCTATTAGTTCGAGTAAAAATATTTTTTCCTGGAATCATTGATTTTCATATGCTACGTTAGATTATAAGGAAAAATCTTTTAGGTACCATATGGGTACTGTCAATTTATTTCCCGCGAAATTTCGTTTAAGGAGACTTATATCCAATTTGTGAAAAGAAATTGCTTTAAAAGTTTTTGTATATATTTAAAAAAAATATTTTATTTAAAAAAAATATTTTTTGTTTTTGTGACATCATTTCTTCGTTATAATAAAATCCCAAGGCCACAAAGAAAAAGGTTTTTTTTGGAGGGCAGGATATGTCGGAATTGTAAAATCTGAAAAAAACAAAAAAAAAAATTCTGTTAAAGTACACACTTATAATTTCAGGTAAGAAAACATACGCTTTTGTAGACCTCAAAAAAACTCAATGTCAAACCCTGAAAAATAAGTTGCTTAAGGCGCACAAAAAGTTTAAAGTCGTTTGGCCGATTGTTTTTGAGTAATCTTGCCCACCAATCTTTTTTTTTTTTTTTTTTTTTGTTTTGGTGCCTCAGGTATTTTATTATTACGAAGAAATAAAGAAAGATGCTCTTTAAAAATATACATACATTTTTAACCTTAGACCCGTGAATTGAGTCAAATCGACCCAACACAAATTTCACAGTGAATTACACACATTTCAAAATAATAAATTTAACGATATGTTGGCATGAGTATATGCATTGGACTTTAAGCTTTGTAATGAGACTTGAGATATTACATATATGGAATGCATGTGGAATATATTCGGGTAAAACACACATATTCTTTATACGTGAATCCGGGTCAGATCGACCCAACTCTTTTCTTGCTAGTTTAGTCTCTTTGCTCCAAGTTTTCTCCGAGTATAGCACTTCTCTATAATGTAGAGACACATTTTAGTGTTGGTATTTATTCATTCACACATATAGACAAGTTCCATCATGTTCAATGATGTTTTTGGCGCAGTTCCTGTTCATGTTGAACAGTTGTCAGTTTTGTTTGGCCTTTGATAGTTATTAGTCTGATTTTTATTGTTATTAGTCAAAACAATGTCGAGCTATAATCTTCGTCGACCAGCGGTAAATTTAAATCGTGAATTAAACGAAGAAGAAGAAAACGAAATTGCTAACGAAAATGATAACGATAGTGTTTATGACGAAGTCATTGATGTGCAAGATAACTCCAATTCAGAGTGTAGTGATAATGCTTCGTATATTGATGAAGGTACTTGTAGCAACGTAATTCAAGATGTTCGTTTGACTGAATTGCAGCCTTATGTTGAATTTGAAAACTATGAATTAGGAGAAATTCATTTAGAAGAAAATGTGGTCAGTGCAGTTGAACCAAATCGTGGCGCAAGATATCATACCAAGGCATAACAATGCCACCGTTTGGTGGTCAGTGCCAAGTTCAGTCGAAAAGGAGCGCACCCAAATTATGAAACGAGCTCGATCTGAAGCATATCCTTATTTGAAATAAAATTTCGTTAAAAAAATAATGGGTTTGTGCGAATTTTACCACCCGCTACCATTGAATTGATTGTGATCGAAACGAACCGAAAAGCAAATAGAGCATATGAAGCAAACAGAAATAGCCCACTAATATGAGATATTGGAAAGACACAGATCCCGTTGAAATTTATGCATACATCGCAATTTTGTCACACGCTGGTGCCGAAAAGGCAAATGATGTCTTTGCTAAGGAGCTATTCCATTAGTCCAACAGGCCATTTTACCGAGCCGTGATGAGCTTGTTTCGGTTCGAGCAACTTATACGTTTTTTGCGATTTGACGTCACACGATCGCGAATGGACCGATTATGTCAAATATGGAATCAAAATTTTTTGGCTCGTTGATGCCAAAAATAACTATCCGCTCCGTGCTGAAGTTTATACCGGTACAGAACCGAATGAAAATCGTTTAAAAGGGTTCGCTCATGCTTTGGTGATTCGTCTCTCTAAGGATTACATGTTTGTGTATGCAAACATAACAATGGACAACTTTTTTACTAATGATTTGATCGAAAAGGAAACATCTATAGTCAACACGATGAGACTGAATAAACGCGAGCTGCCGAAAGAATTTTCATCAATCCAAGAAGCACGAAAGAGAGGAGCAAATCGTTCGGTTTTCTGTTTCTCAAAGTCATGTGAGATTGTTAACTATACAACAAAAACAAAAAAAAAAACATTCGTTTGTTATCAACAGCTCATGCAACCGAACAACTAAATCCAGACACCGAAAAGCCATTGACTACAATGCTTATAAGGGTGATGTCGACACTTTCGATAAAATGCTAAAAGGCTTCACCTGCAAAAAAAAAAACAAATTGATGGTCAACGGTTATTGGAAAGTGCTGAAGAAGAAGAGGACGATGATAATGAAATGGAACCAGGACCATCAACATCGAACGCATCGAAACGCCAGAAACGTTTGAGGTCTGTTATAAATATTTAAATTTGATTTTTTTTAAAACTTTTTTCATTAAACCATATGTAACCAGCTCATAAATATCTAAATAAATAAAAAAAACTTTACCATAAAATAAAAAAACCCAATTAAAATTGTTATTTCACGAAATAAAATATGTCTGTTCATTGAATTTAATGAAAAATAGGCGATTTACATATAAATTACCGTAAGGGTCGATCTGACCCAGATTCACGAAAATATGTTGAAATCACCATGCACGAGTGTAAGGTTAAATCAATATTTTTAAGCGTTATTTCGTAATCCTCTCATAACACACACCAAAATTTTTCACAAAAAATGGATACAAGTCCCCTTAAATTAATTGATTTTACATGAGAGTTCACGGTGACGTAGGAGTATCATTTAATATAATTACATTAAAATTTTCTTGAACTTTTGGATTTTTTTTTTTTTTAACACTTTTAAACACTTAAAAAATTCCCTTTTATATAGATGAATGTCTGTTGAATGATATTCTTAAGACTAATAGCTACATAAAATAGCAAAAACAGTTTTCTGACTACGCCCTTAAGAAACCTTTTTGTTTATAACATGACTAAATCTCAATGTAGACTCAGATGACTTAAGAAAAATTGCACTTTCACCCATTGTTGACAATAAAACACTAATAATTAGCAGTCATAAATCTTGATTGTTCTTAAAATATGTGCAATCTGAGCACAAAAAAGAAATATAATAAAATTACAATTTTTTAACAAATTTCAACCATTAAAAACATGATCGTTAGATTTTTATTATTATGTGCGCATATTTTTTATAACTAGCCGTGAATTTTATATATTTCTACATACATATTCAGTGCAAAAATACTTAAATTTTAACTTTTGTTTTTTTTTTTTAAGTATTATTTTTAATATATTTGTTTTACTATATTCTTTGCCTATCTGCTTTATGTATTTTTTATCTTATATTTTTTAGTGGCTCTGGCAAAACAACATTAATGTCAACGCTAGCATATCGTCAACCAGGTGAGCTAAAATATGATGCATTTAGATAAGATTAACACTTAAACCAAACATTATGGAACCTCTTGACTATGTTTGAAAAATTAATGTCATGTAACTTTTTGCTTGTAGCTGGCACTTTAGTTCAAGGAGATATCTTAATAAATGGTCGTCGTATTGGTCCATTTATGCATCGTATCAGTGGTTATGTTTATCAAGATGATTTGTTCATTGGAGCTTTGACAGTGCGGGAGCATCTTACTTTTATGGTCTCTATAATAAAGTAAAACACAAAATTCATGAAATTGTTAACTGCTTGTTTTGGCTCATTGTAGGCACATCTACGACTTGATCGTCGCGTTACTCGTAAGGAGCGCAAGTTGATCATCAATGATCTACTAGAACGCACTGGTTTGCTGTCCAGTGTAAACACACGCATTGGTTTTGGTGATGATGAGAAGGTTCTGTCCGGTGGCGAGCGTAAACGGCTGGCTTTCGCTGTTGAGCTGCTCAATAATCCGGTGATTCTTTTTTGCGATGAGCCCACCACTGGACTGGATTCGTTTAGTGCTCAGCAGTTGGTGCAGACTCTATACGATTTAGCCAAGAAAGGCACCACCATTTTGTGCACTATCCATCAGCCCTCGAGTCAGCTGTTCGATATGTTTAATAATGTTCTGTTGTTGGCCGATGGACGTGTTGCCTTTACCGGTTCGCCACAACATGCGTTGCAGTTCTTTGCTGACAACGGTTACCGCTGTCCAGAGGCTTACAATCCAGCTGATTTTTTGATCGGTGTCTTGGCCACAGATCCTGGCTATGAGACGGCTTCACAACGTTCGGCACAGTATTTGTGCGATTTGTTTGCTGTTAGTTCGGCAGCCAAGCAACGCGATATGCTGGTCAATCTGGAGATTCATATGGCTGAGACTGGCGACTATCCGTTTGAGACGCAGGTGGATAGTTTTAGACCCGCAGCCTGGTATAAGCGTTTTCATGTACTTTGGTATCGTGCCACACTGACGGTGTTGCGCGATCCAACGGTGCAGTGGTTGCGTTTCTTGCAAAAGATGGCAATGGCAATAATTATTGGATCGTGTTTTGCGGGCACCACGCAATTAACTCAGCTAGGTGTACAGGCGGTGCAGGGTGCATTGTTTGTTATGATATCCGAGAATACTTATCACCCGATGTATTCAGTGTTGGACGTGTTTCCGAAAGGATTTCCATTGTTTATGCGTGAGACTCGATCTGGAATGTACTCGACTGCGCAGTATTATGTGGCGATAGTGCTATCGATGGTGAGTTCAAGTGAATAAAACTTATACTATGAAAATTTTAAAATGAAGCTAGATAGATTTTCCTAAGGCTAGCTTAAGCCAGATAAAGCTAGGAAAGACTAGCTATATATTAGTTTTGGATAAAGGTTGCCCTACTTCTAGGTAGGATTGGGTTGGGCTTGGATAAGTTTGGACAAGGTAGAGTTAAAAATGTATTAAGCTTGGATAAAATTTCGATAAGTTCTGGGGTAAGTAAGGTTTGAGTATGGTTTCGATAAGGTTAAGAGAATATTCGGGTTCGGTTTGACTGAGATTTGGGCTAACTTTGGGTGAGGTGTGGAAAATGTTGGCAGGAGGTTTAGAAAATCTTTGAATGAAGTATAGCTAAGGTTTTGTGAAAGTTTGAGTAATATTATGGTAAAGTTTTGTTAAAGTTGGTTTAGGTTTTGTCATATTCTAAATAATACTTTTATAAGGTTAAATTTAGGTTTTTCATAGTCTTAGATTCACTTTAGCTAAGGTTTGTGTATGCTTTTGGGCATGCTTTGGTAAGGCTAAGTTAAACTTTGTATAAGTCCTGGGGTTTGAGTAATGTATTGATTAGTTTTGAGTATAGTTTTGGCTACCTTTTTGCTAATGCCTTTGTATTAAATTTCGGAACCGTTTAATAAGATTTGGGCCAGCCTTAACTGACATTTGGGCTAGATTTCGGTTAGGTTTAAATGAGATTTAGGTAAGGTAACAGAACGGTTAAACCAATTAATTCCCAAATGTTGCCAATTTGGAATGAGTTTTCCTGCAGTTTTTTTCATATTACCGTTACCAAAAAAAAAAAAAAAACAAAATTTGCAACACATGATATTCGACGTAAAATTTGATCTTTTTTCACAGTATGGAGCAAAAATTTATCTGAAATTAATGCTTAAAAAGTTCTAATCAAGTTTTTGCGATTTTTCACTGAGAAAATTTAAGATGAAAAGTTTTTAAATGAAACTGATAATACACATATTTTTTCCGAATAGAAATGTGTTTTTTTGAGTCTTGAATTTTTAGATATCCAACTCCTGGAAAAAATGTAACATGCTTTCCCCAAAATGGCTACTGAAATGAAAATTTTTCACTTTTCAGGACGTTCTAACTCAAAAAAATTTTCAAAAAATGGAGATCCCAATGTTGATTTTTTTTGCAGACCTTATATATCTTAAAATTTAAGTGAAGATTTGAGTTAAGTTTTGGTTAAGGTTTCGATATGCTTTGGATAAGATTTTAATTACGTTTGAGAATGGTTTTTTCTAGGCTTGGGTAAAGTTTTGGTAAACTTTGAACAAGCTTTGGGCTAAGTTTCGGATAGGTTGATAATAGTTTTGAGTAAGGTTTGGGTAAGGTTTGAGTAAGATTTAGGAAATGTGTGTGTAAAGATATTATAAGGTTTGGAGAATGTTTGGACAAAGTTTTTATAAGGCTTTACCAAGTTTCTATTAGATTTTAAGAATGTTTCAAGAAGGTTTGAATAATGTATTGATTCAGTTTTGGTAAGGTTTTGGTAAGTATTGTCTCAGGCCTAAGTTAAGTTTATATAAGATTTTGATTGAGCTTGAACCAGATTTGGAAAAGATTTGGATAAGCTTTGAGTAAAGTTTTGATAAGGTTTAGTTATTTTTTCTTAAATTTTTCTATGGAAGCCTTTGAGGTTTTAGGTTGCAGTAATGTTTGGTTTAGTTTCAAATAAACCTTAGCTAAGGTCTCTAATTGGTTTGCATTAATTTTAAGACAGGTTTGCATAAGGTTGAAGTTAGTAGAGTTGATATGATTTGGTCAAGATTAAATTGAGGAAAAATAAGATAAGATAAGATAAGATAAGATAAGATAAGATAAGATAAGATAAGATAAGATAATATAAGATAAGATAAGATAAGATAAGATAAGATAAGATAAGATAAGATAAGATAAGATAAGATAAGATAAGATAAGATAAGATAAGATAAGATAAGATAAGATAAGATAAGATAAGATAAGATAAGATAAGATAAGATAAGATAAGATAAGATAAGATAAGATAAGATAAGATAAGATAAGATAAGATAAGATAAGATAAGATAAGATAAGATAAGATAAGATAAGATAAGATAAGATAAGATAAGATAAGATAAGATAAGATAAGATAAGATAAGATAAGATAAGATAAGATAAGATAAGATAAGATAAGATAAGATAAGATAAGATAAGATAAGATAAGATAAGATAAGATAAGATAAGATAAGATAAGATAAGATAAGATAAGATAAGATAAGATAAGATAAGATAAGATAAGATAAGATAAGATAAGATAAGATAAGATAAGATAAGATAAGATAAGATAAGATAAGATAAGATAAGATAAGATAAGATAAGATAAGATAAGATAAGATAAGATAAGATAAGATAAGATAAGATAAGATAAGATAAGATAAGATAAGATAAGATAAGATAAGATAAGATAAGATAAGATAAGATAAGATAAGATAAGATAAGATAAGATAAGATAAGATAAGATAAGATAAGATAAGATAAGATAAGATAAGATAAGATAAGATAAGATAAGATAAGATAAGATAAGATAAGATAAGATAAGATAAGATAAGATAAGATAAGATAAGATAAGATAAGATAAGATAAGATAAGATAAGATAAGATAAGATAAGATAAGATAAGATAAGATAAGATAAGATAAGATAAGATAAGATAAGATAAGATAAGATAAGATAAGATAAGATAAGATAAGATAAGATAAGATAAGATAAGATAAGGTAAGGTAAGGTAAGGTAAGGTAAGGTAAGGTAAGGTAAGGTAAGGTAAGGTAAGGTAAGGTAAGGTAAGTCAAGGCTGGGTAAAGTAAGCTAAAGTCAATTAAGGTTAGGTAAGTTGAGATGAGATAATCAGCTCTATTTGAAATTAAACATTGCCTCAAAAATGGAAATTTTCGTATTTTAAAGATTATTTTTTACACATGTTTTTGAGACTCTTTAGATTGAAAATTGGACTATAGTTAAAAAATTGGCTTTATGATTTGAAGAAATTCAGATGAAAATATGGGAAAAATATCGTTTTCTTAGACAAAATCCTTTATAAAATCTTGACTTTAGCTTTAGATGCATATGTTTTAGGTTCTTATAATTTTTTATACAGATAAAATTTTTTCGCTATCAGAATCAAGGAATCAATTTATTATATCAATGTTTTCATTATCAAATCTCGTTTAAGCTTTTGCTACACAAGTAGTAGTTTTAAGTTTTTTCATCTGGTCTTTTGCTTTATGTGATTGTTGGATGGTAGAAAATGTAAAAAAAAATGTATAATTTACAAAAGTTATGTCCGAATTTTCGTAAAGTTATAACTAAATTTAAAAAAAGCTTTTTATGTTGAAACAATTTAGTATTCACTGTAAAAGGCATTATATTAAAACACGTTGAGCTTTTATCATTTCTATTACTCAGAGGTTTTTGGGTTCGCTGACTACGAATCTAAAGTAAAATTTTGAGAATTTTTAGATCCAATGTGGCGAATCAATATTTTACCAAATATTGTTTCGACCTATTGAATATACACTATTGTATTTGACTTAATCCCAAAACTGTCGAGTAATCAGTCTGATTTAGTAAAATATTTAAATAAAAAATTCATGTATCTCATTGAAATCTATTTTTGTATTTCTTAAAATCTTATATATACGATACCATTAATTTTTTTAATTTATTCTAATTCTTGGTGTTTTTTTCTTACATACATATTAAAAATATACCCATCCAATTACCATCAAAAATTTCAATTAATCGCTACACTTTCACCCTTCTCAGCTACCTGGCATGATAATTGAACCGCTACTCTTTGTCATCATTTGTTACTGGATCACTGGTCTGCGTGCCACTTTCTATGCTTTTTCCATCACGGCCATCTGTGTGGTGTTGGTAATGAATGTGGCCACAGCATGCGGCTGCTTCTTTTCGACAGCATTCAATTCAGTGCCAATGGCATTGTCCTATTTAGTGCCAGTAGATTATATATTCATGATAACATCTGGTATCTTCATTAAAATAAGGTGAGTGCTTGCAAATAGAACCTTGTCATCACGTTATATAATGCTCTTATACTAACCATAACAACAAATGACCAAGACAACAACTAATTATCTATTATAAACAGCTCGCTGCCCATGGCCTTCTATTGGACTCAGTTTCTTTCCTGGATGCTTTACGCAAATGAAGCTATGACGGCTGCACAATGGTCGGGAGTACAGAATATAAGTAAGTACGTTAGTACGTAAGAGCGTTCTTTTGGAATTTTTATGTCTCTGTGAATTCCAATTAACTTATTTCAATGAACTTTACTCTGTCTCTTTTCGCCCCCCCCCCCCTCCTCCCCCTTTCACAATCATTTATTCTTTTCATCTTTTTATTTATTTGACTAGCTTGTTTTATGGAGAAGGAGGAATTGCCTTGCTTTCATACAGGCGAAGATGTTTTGGACAAGTACAGCTTCAACGAAGCGAATATTAATAGAAATCTGTTGGCTATTCTGGGCATTTATTTTGCTTTTCATATCATGGCTTATTATTGTTTGTGGAGGCGTGCTCGAAAAGTATAAAATATTATGCGGATGAGTTGGGAGAGTATAAGCTGATAATATTTTAAGTTTTTCTTTAGCCAAGCTTATGCTGTACAAATGTATAATGAATAAAATATTTTACTTACTATAGTACACAAGTTTTTTATTTAATGAATTCATATTAGTTTTCATATTTAGTCCCTTACTTTTCGGAATAAAAATGGCAAAACTGTCAAAAGCTAAAGACTAATAATAAAATCTCTCAGAAACAGAAGAAACACACAAAAAAGTACAAAAACGCTTTTTGGCTTAAAAATGGGAAAAATGTCAAATACATCGTTTGTGTTAATGTGGAGCATCGGCAGTGTGATTGACATTCGGTTGGAAAAGCTAAAAGTTTTTAACATTATTCAAATTAATACTTAATTCCATGTTTTTAATTGGTTTGTTTTTCGGTTTCCAATGTAATAATTTTTATAAATTGCGATGAGCTAATATTCCTGCAGTGAATTTTCGTGACGTGTTGTTTTAACCGCACTGTCCATGCTAAATGGTTCCAGCAGTATGGTGCAAGAAGTTTTACAATGCGTGAAACCATCATGTTATTGGAACGAACTTTTAGTGACCGAATCATATCATGAAATGGGCCTGTCAATTGGCTACGTAGGTCAAATGACTTGGCTCCGTTAGACAATTTTTTGTGGTGTTATGTCAAGTTACTAGTTTATACAGGTAAACCAGCTATGACTGACCAGTTAGGAGCCAATATTCGGCGCGTTATTGGCGAGATAAGGCCAGCTATGTTAGATAAAAATTTTTTACATATTTTACTTCGCTGGTTCCGAAAAGTTTTAAAATTATTGTAGATTAATTAATGTAGATGTGCTTTTGATTCTCCCAATCAAACTCCATTTTCTTTGTTTAAATTAATTAAAATTACCATTCATAAACTAAATAATGCTAAATAAAGAACACATTTAAAAGACAGAACAATACCATCTTCACATGCAGAATTGTTTTATATAATACAGAACGGATAGCCACCGTACTCATATGTAGATGCGGGTAGATAAAAGTTTAAAAGATTTCTCCAACAATGTATTTGTGTTTTTATATCAACTTCAGTCAAACTGTTAAATGTTCCAACAGATATTGTTACCTTGACATAAAATTAAAAGGCCTTTGTACGATAGTTATGTAATGGGGAATTATCATGAAATTATCTCAGAAGGAATTGTGAAGAAGTTATATTTTTTGAAGCTCTTACAATTAAAATTCAATTGTTTATAAAAGAACCTGCGTTCTTACATAGGTATTAAAGAGAATTCATAATTTTTCTTAAACAAGCTCATTTTTGTGGTATCGGCCTAGTTTAATAGCTTAATCAAAAAGTTTGGAATAATTCTAAGAGTTGGCGTATGTATGCACTTTTGTAAGCTATTAGAAGCTATTAGAAGTTGGTCAAATTGTCAGTCATTTATGTTTATGCATTAAAAAGTTACACCAAAGGAGTTTTTATGCAACAGCAAAAAAAATCTGTTTTTTTTCGGGGGAAAGTGCTCCGAAATGTTAAAAAAACTCAAAAATGAACCGGAAAAATTATAGTTTTCGTAGTTTGGGATGAACATGAAATAATATTTATCGATTATCTTAAAGAATGTTAAACCATAACTGGCGCATATTATTCCCCATTATTGGATTGTTAAACCCTCCAATGCCCTTGACCGCCTACAGACAGGCTCCAGCTGGATTGATATGATACGTTCGAGCATGATTTATTTAGCTCAAGATTTGCTTAACAGGTGACAAAGCTTTACAGCACGTATTGCTATTGGTGAAAGTGAGTTTTTGTTGCTTTCGGACGCACATTAATAATTGCGAGAAAGCAGTGAGTTTAAAATACAAACAATAACGTGATTCTTAAGATTTCGGTCAAAAACAAAATACTGGTGAGTAAGAATTGTAAAAATTGCTATCTATAGATTAGTGTAAAAATTATCGCAAATAAAATAAAATAAGCTTACTAGAATTCAATGGCAAGTGCAACCGTTCAGAGTTTCGTCACACTCGATTAGGGATTTCTTTTGTATTTTGTGTGAAAACGAATGTGTATTTGAATTAGTCATTATTTCATTATTTCTTTCCAAAGTTCGTTTAATGATCGAATATTTTTTTGTGTCATAGCCATGTCGGACAGCAAGATTTACAAACTGGCCGAAATTTCTGAGGAAGAGATTGAAGCTATGATGAATTCAATTTCAACCGACGACAAAGAAACTGGATATGAGCAAGACATCTACGTATATAATGATGATGAGGATGAAGATTCAGATTTTGTTTCTGATGATTTTATCAACAAATGCCTCAATTCGACAGAGGTTCTAGTTAATGCAATCAATTTGGACAGCCTGGCCGACATCCCAATCGCTCGCGTTGCATCTGATCTCATTTCATCTGATTCCGTTTTATCTGCTTCTACTTCGACTTGATCTCACTCGAATAAACGTTGACGGGAACCTATAACTGATTTCGAAATGGAGGAGAGTGGGCTCACTTACATTGAGTTTCAACCACAGAAATCGACTCGGTGGGATCGAAAGGATTAAGTAAGTACTGAGATTAATTGCCCAATGGTTATGAAGGCAAATAACTGGCATATGGGAGGCATGGACTTGATGGATGGGTTGATTGGTCGATATTGTATTCACATGAAGACTAGCAAGTGGACAAATCGAATTTTTTCCATAGTTTGGACCTAGGCGTTGTAAATGCCTATATTCTCTACCACCGTATTCAAAAAGAAGACTTGAAATGCCCACTGCCCAGCTATCGTTCCGAACGGGCTGAAGTGCTTTTCTGAGTTGGATCTGTCCCATCACGTGGTCGAGGAAGACCAGCATCTCATTCTGTGTCGCCTGTTCTACCTCCATCTTATTCAAAGCAATCTTGGGCCGAATCGGCGCTTCTGTCAACGTACAACGCATCACGTTGGAAACGATGAGTTGAAAACGATTCTTTAACGAGTTGTACGTTCAGGGAAGCGGAGACTCGGCCCTTATATGGCAGTAGAGTCCGTTAAAACCAGATCGGTTATTGGTGCGAATTTTCAGATCATTGTGACAAAAAACTTGCAAACTGTCAGGTTGCAAGTCTGAAACTCAGGCTTTTTGTACAAAATGCAAACTCAATATTTGTAACTTAACTTCAAAAAAATGTCTTCCATAAACGCAAATATCAGTCAAAATGTTATTTTTTATGCATTAATTTTGAATAAAAAATAGTTAATGCATTTTATTTCCAATATAAATGTTAAATAAAGCATAATTTTTTTGTTAAGTTTCAACAAATATATATCTTGTATTACAAAAAGTTTACGTGCCCAGGCCCATCTTTAGAATGGTTTCACATTTTCACCTATGTTATACCAGGTAAACTAAACATAAATCCAAAATCTGACTTCAGATTCTTTCGTTTCAACTTAAAATTAGTTTAATCTGATATTATAGGCCAAAATAAAAATTAGGGCATTAGAGAGTTAAAAATTAAAATTGCTGAAAAACAGCCGCATTTGGAAGAAAAAAAAATCCTTTGGTATCACGACAATGCGTCTGTTTATTTCTAGTTAGCTGCGCAAGCAATATTGTACGAAATCGGCTTTCAAATGATTTCTCAGCCACTATATTCGCCGGACCTGACCCCAGTGACTTTTATCTGTTTACAAACCTAAGGAGATGCTTAGCCGATAAGCGATTTTACTCAATTGAAGAACTTATAGCTAAAACGGAGGCCTATTTTGGAGCCTATTAAAATCGTTGAACTCGCTGTAGCAACTTAAAAAGAATGCATGTTGAAAAATAATACCGAACCAAATATTTCAAACTTTTTGATCCACCTAGTAGGGGATAGGGTATGGTTGTGAACCATTACTTATTTTTTTCGCTAATTGTCATATCGCCAATCTTTCAACTGTCTAGTATGTGTTTTGACATGACTCAATTTTTGTAGTTACACCGAAGTGACCAGCCGTATTGATTTTGCAAGCTACAGACATCGTGTTTTGAGAATCGTTGATATCGTCGAACAATTTTTTCGATATTTTTTTCAATGTGATAACCAAGTGAGTGAATTTATTTCAAAAAAGTAAGTGTAATGCATAATATCTATTTAGTGTTTTAATTCTTTTTTAAGAATCCAATATTAGATCAAGTTGAAATATGATTGGAAGTGTTGTGGTTTTTGACGTTTCCAAAAGGGCGTCATGGCTGATCAATTTTTCCTATTAGATTTGTACTTTAACTATGAAATATTGTCGGATTTATTAACAAAAGTGTTTGTACGCATTTCGTTCATTTTTAAAAAGGCATCTCTTTTTCTTCGAAAAACTCCCGAAGGCCCATAAGTGTTTTATTACTTCTGGATAAAATTAGGCCATTGCAAGCAGCCCTCTTGTCCAAAAAACCATCGAATCGTGGTCGAAAGACAATGGGGAGCTGCGGGTTGACTTCTCCAGACAAAATTGATGATCTGAAGCAGAAAAACCAGCAGCAAAGTCAAATCCACCAGCAAAAGCAGTACCCAAGCGTCTCAAGGAAAAAGAACCATCAAATCCATCTGATAAGGACATTGATTTTTGCACCATTTGCTTGAGATTTTTGCCCGAAGAACTGACCCCCAAAAACTCCATCGAATGCAACACATTCGATTCACTTGAAGTGCGTCAATATGGGAACGCGTTAGTATTTTACATGCAAACATTGCAACACCGATTTGAATGAAGATGAAGAAAATGATGATTAAACACTTCGTTTGATTACGAGTTTTTGGCCTTAGTAGAGTTATTATAACTTGTCTTGCCTCTTGAGGCCTTCTGAATAAATATCATCTCAACTAATTATAAAATTATTGGCCTTTTACTTCGTATGTTCCGACTTTTAATGAGATTTGACATATGGTTCACAACCTATCCGCTTTTTTGGAAAAGCCATAAATCACCTCGCAAATCCAAACGCTAATCTGTGTGCATGTTCTCCTTTCCAACGGTATCTTGAATTAATCCACATCTTTATTCTGTGAAAAGTTAGAGCCCAAAAATAAAATCCGGTTCACAACACAGCCCTCTCCCCTAAGTACCTCTTAAACTTCAGTCTGGTAAATCTACTACAAAAATAAATGAACTAACCTGTAAAAGGTTAATTTTGTGTATTAAATAATTATATACTGGCTATATATTGAATGTATGTGTAAATTTAATAACTCACCTTTCAAGTTTTTTTTTTGTCAACCATTAAAAATAGACAATATATTTTTATTATGTCAACTTTATTCATAAATACTTTTTCATTTAGCTATATTTTTAAATATATATATTTAAACATTAATTATTTTTGACATTTAATTTCTTTGAACGATTTTACATGCATTTACATGCTGGAACCTATTTTTATTTAATATTATTTTCAACTTTTTTATTTGACTAAAAAATAATTATGGGTGGTTTTTGGTATTTTGTTATAGTGCGCCTTTTTTAATTTGAATTTTTTTTAAACTTCTTTTTTTTTTGAGTTTGAACCTAAAGAAGATAGGTCTGACATTTGTTTTTAAGTTAAACATATTAACATTTTTGTTTTTATAGCTTTGAGAAAAGACAAAATTGTAATTGTAATTTTTATTTTTTTTTTTTGTGTTCTTTACTTCAATTGTATTTTGAATTTATTTCTCATAATACACTTTACAGATTCGATTATGTGGGTAAAATGTTTGTATTTTAGCTGAGCTGCGGAAGAAAATCTGAGTCTGCGAAAGCTGAATAAAGAAAGAAAGTTTGATAAAAGTATTTTTTTTTTCCAGTGGAATCCTGCATTTGGACGAAATTTAATATTAGTTTAGCTTGAGTTTTTTTTTTAGATTTTAAGACAGCCTTAAATTGACAGAGTTGCAAGTATTTATATATATATATATATATGTTTTTAACATTAATAACTTAATTAAATTGGTAAACTTTTGTACACGAAATATATTTAAACATATTCAATTAAATAACTATATTTTTAAATTTATAAATTCTTTGCTCTTTTTGGTTAATTTGTAAATATTTTCTATTGTTTTATAACTTGTAGTTTAAATATACTCTGATATTAACAGCTATGTGAGTACCCTGTATATAAATAATTGTTGTTTTTCTAAATAAATTCGGGCACAAAACCTAGTTAAATTTTTTTTTTGTTTTTCTTTTTTTTGCTTGAAGTTGACTTTATATAATAAATGCGTTTCAATGCAATGTGTCGATATGCCTGTTTGTGAAATAGTGTGATTTTTTTTTTGTTTTTTTTTTATGAAAAAGCTTTATATTTTAAAGCTCGATTATGTTCAATTAAAAGTATGATAATTGAAAAATTTTTAAATAATAATAATTAAAAAAACTCGAAATTCATAAAATATTGTAAAAGAAAAGTTCTTGAAAAATGGAATTTTTAGTTATTTTAATTAAAGTAAAATTTTAAGTGTAACTAGAATTTTCTGACAAATTTTTTTATTTTTAATTTTGATGGCCCCATGGGTGATAGTGTGAAAAGCGTAAAATCAAACATTTAAATAATTTTAATTTGTTATACTATTGATAACACTTGCATAATATAAAATTTTATTCTCAGGCTATTAGCTTTTTTCCCCATCACAACAGGATTTTGAGATATTTCAGATTTGTTATGCAAAATATGTCTTTTGAGCATCTTCTAAATAGAGCTGCTAGATCTTTAATTTAGAAAAAACGAAACAAAAGCAAAATTTTTTTAAAAAAAAAAAAACAGCGGGATTTTGGAAACTTTTGCGTGGACCAATTATAAATTTTTTGAAAAATATTCAATATTAAAATAAGTATCACAAATATTAATTTTAAAATTTTCTGAAGAATCTTAAAACGCATTGAAATGCTGTTTCAATTTTCAAGATTCTTAGCTCTTAAGGGGTGGTCTGAAGAACTTTCAAACAATATCACAGTCAAGAGTTTTTGGATATTTTTTCAGTTTCAGGTTCGTAGTAGTTGAGTACGAACCTGAGAATCAATTCTGTCAAAGTATACATAACATATATTCATATATATATTTTTATTGTTTAATTAAAAAGAAATAATTTATTCCAATAAATAAATAAATAAAGAAATAAGAAAAGAGATTAAATTATGGAGATTTTTTATTTAGGAAACTAATAAATATTTTTTTAGAGAAATTTTAAAGTTTCCACTGAAAGTTTTCAATTTAATAAGGTGTGTTTCATAAATATAACGCCACTGCGAAATTTTAAATATTTTTGTAACGGCCAGTTTAAACAATAGATAATGTTTTGCGAATTTGGTCAACAATGCACAACAACAATAGTGAGCAAAAGTGAACTCTTTTCTAATAACGGTACACTGTTTATTGCATAATATCACTTTTGATGCTGTCTCATATTTATAACGCCATTTCAAAATTTTTAATAAAAACGATTTTTATTGAATTTATAAACAAATTTATATATTGAATAACATTACATTCATTGGCTCGAATAATATTGTAAATGCGATTTGCATTCTTGCAATTCATTTTTTTAATGTGTTTGTATCAATTTTACTCCATTCTTCGAAAATAACTGATTTCTGTTATTTCACGTTGCAAATTGTCTGTAATTTTTATACACCTGGCGTACAAGAACTCACCATAAATTCTCGATGGGATTACAATGTGAAGAGTACGCGGGCTGCTCCAATAAATCAATGTTATTGGCCTGAAACCATCTCGATTTACATAGATTGCTGCATTATCTTGCTGGAAAACTAATTGTGTCTGTCCGTTTTTTTCCAAAAGTGGAGTCAAACTGCTCTCCAGCATACGAGTGTAGTCAGCGCTCTTCATGCTTGAACTTTCAATTTCAGAAAAACCACCCCACACCATCACTTTCTCTCCACCAAAACTTCTTTTTGAAAACGGAAGTGGTTCGCGGCGTATGTCGTATTAATAATGTCAAAATCCATCCTGGTCATTAAGATTCCAATTTTTCTCATCGGAAAAAATGACATGTCAAAATTAAACTTCAACATGCGACCCTTTTTTAAAACATTATTGAAAAGCATACTGGTAGTCAATTTGTTTCTATGTTTCTTCTTGTAACTTCCAAGCTCGTTCTCTTATGTTTGCTAGCAAGAGCAGAAACACACTTCATAAGTTCACTACGGATATGTTTACACTGATGTAGCACTCTCCGTACCGGTGTTCGGGAAACTTTTTCAGCAACAAAACTTCGCAACTCTTTTAAACTGTGTGTAGTGTTGCTTGCAGCTCGGATTATTTTCCGCTGATCGCGGTAAGCGGATTTTCTTTTTGCCCGAACATTTTGTTTTGCCGTAATTTTGAGGTTTGTTAAAAAAATGTTGAATCAGTCTATGGCTGCGATTATTTCTACTCTCGATTTCCTGAATTCCATAGCCTTCTTCTTTAAGAATTTTTATTTTCCCCATTTTTTCGCAAGTATATTGGGTTGCACGAGGTATTCCGGTATACATTTATTTCTATTGTTAAGCTCGTGAAACCTAACTACACTATTTTATTAGTCTCTACACTTCAAACGCAGCAGAAGTGATTTTCAAGTGGCGTTATAAATATGAAATGACATCAAAAGTAATATTTAGCAAAAAATAAAGTACCGTTATTAGAATAGACTTTGGTCTTGCACACTATTCTTGTTGTGCATAGATGACCAAATTCGCAAAACATTCTCTTTTGTTTAAGCTGGCCGTTACAAAAATAATTAAAATTTCGAAGTGGCGTTATATATATGAAACACACCTTATTTAACCGTAGATCGAGCCTTAAAAAAACTTCATAATCCTAGCTATGTATCATATTTGATACATACTACAGTTGATAGGAGAAAATAATGTGTAGCTACATTTTTCTTTCAAGTTTTAATTTATTAATTTTTATTGATAAATTTCATGCAAATATATTTCAAGTTATTACATTTTTAGGTGTTACTAATGCAATTTGTGCAAATATTTTTTGCATGTTTGTCAATACAGCATGGCTTTTTGCATATGATGCAGATCGACGATGTCCATTTATTTTTGTTTTCGCCAGAATGATAGCAATTTTGACACCTTGCGCGGATTTTTATCGGAGCTTTCTCAATTTTTTGCTTTTTGGATGGGCCAGCATCATTATCATTAGTATCGTTGATATTTTTTTTTGAGAGTTTCGAAAGCAGCATCACAGATAATTCGTTTCTTGGGGCTTTTTTCCGCTTTTCCATATAGGGCTTTGCCAACGAAATTGCCAACTCATGCAGAAAACATTTACGTTTTGTGTGCTTTTGAGTTTGCTTCCAATTGGGGTCGATTTCATTGAATAAAATATAAGAATTCAGAGCAGAAATATCGATTATGTTGGAGAATACCGCCATAGTCCAACGATTATTTTTACGTTTGCAACTGTAGCAACTCAGCATTTTGTCAACCGTGTCCACGCCTCCCTTTGTTGAGTTATAAAAAGAGACTATTTCGGGCAACTTTTTCGGATCATTCGCAATTTTAGGTGCGTGATGCATTGTGCTCATGACAATGGTACATTTGTTTTTATGACTGATATACGAAACGAGACTGGTATCAGGAGTGAAGGCAAAAGTTGATTCGTATCGTGGAATTTTCTTGCAATTCAGTAGCTTTGGGGGAATAGACCTTTTATTTTTGCGCATAGTTCCAACCATTGTCATATTCTTTTGCAATAGTTTTTGGCCAAGGCTGTGTGATGAAAAAAAATTGTCCATAGTGACATTATGCCCTTTTAATCCCTCAACTAAATCTAGAACAACTCGTTCTCCTTGATTATTCTCAGGATTTCCTGTCACGCCCTTTCCCAAGTATGGCTGTATTTTCCATAAATAGCACGTGCTTGAATCAACAAGTACCCAAAATTTCAAACCATATCTCTCTGGTTTTGACGGAATATACTGGCGAAACTTACAACGACCATGAAATCCCAATAATTGTTCATCTACAGTAACGGACTCAGTAGGATTGTAGAATGTAGGAAGCCGTTCAGACCATTTCTCCCAAAGGTTTCTAATTGGTGCAAATTTGTCATCATTTCTTTGAGCACGTCGGCTAATAACATCATCAAAACGAATGATTTTGTGAATATATAAAAATGTTTTCTCAGACATGATGGCCCGAAATATTGGACGTCCATAATATTCATCAAACAAATCATGCAAAGTTTCATGCCTGGATCTGATAAACGTATAGTAGTTGTAAATGTGTATTTTTCAAAAATTTGTCTGTTCTTTTACTTACTTATACACACCGGCCAGTATTAAAACGGCTAAGTAGGCGTGAAATAGTTCCTCGTCAATTTCGATATGATTAGAACTATGTAAATACCTTCCGTACTTGTTCGAGTTATCGATTACAATTTTTGATAATGACGATGGAAAAAGTAATAGGAATGAATCCCGAATGTTGTTCACCCGGCTTGATGCAAATTTTGTTAATCCTAAAAACAAGTAACCGTACTTCTTTGCCACTTTAACATTCAATAATTACCAACCTGGGCGCAAATTTAGGACACTTTCTTTACCCAAACGACCAGTGGCGTAAGGCTCGCTACTCCAAAAAGTACCACCTTTTGCAACATATGTGGGATCATGACCTGAACTACTGCCAATAATATCATGCAGTACAGATAAACAGCTTTCAGAAGAACTGCTTTCTATTTCAGTTTCAGGATCAGAACCATCTTCATCCTGTGCACTCTCATCCTCTTCACTCTCATTCATAACTTCATTCACTAGTTCCTCCAAAGTCAAATACCGTGGACGCGCCATTATTTTGAATATGTTAAATATTAATATTAGAAAAAAAAAGGGCACCAACAAATAAAAACACAAAAGATATCAAAAATCCCGCCGTAAATCACCTGCTCCGCTGCAGAAAACGTTTGAACTGCCATATGTATCATATATGATACATTGCTCGAATTATGAAGTTTTTGAATTTCTCATGGCCTGCTTAAATTTTTTTTTCAAAATATGACTTAAAATAACGGCAATGAGAAAATAAACAAAGTCACAAAAAATTAGGTTCCTAACTTTTTTATTTAAACAGTTATGATAATATAAAAAACTAAATGTATGTATGTAAAATGATGCACATGGCTTCAGGGAAAATTTAGCAAAAAAAAAAAGAACTTCGAAAAATGTGACCATCATTTGTTGCAAAAAAAAAAAAATTGTATGTACATAACTTAATGTATTTAAATTAATTATAAAATCATATTTAATCTCATTTAAGCGCAGCAAAATAGCTCTTAATGAAAGAACTCTTAAAAATACCTTTAACTTGGGAGTTTTAATAATAACTGCCAATAAAAGAAAAAGTAAAATGAAATGAATTCCAACAAAATAACTACCAATAAAAATTAAATATTTCCCAAGAAGAATGACATGTCTCAAAATATGAAAAAAATATAGAGCAAAATTTGTTGGAAGTTATTTAATTTTAAAGCTTTTGGGAGATATAATATCATAAAACAACTTATCTTAAGAAGCTCGGTACTTCTCAAGGGCTGAAATGACTTTTTCCTTTTTTTTTTTTGCATAAAATAATAAGACTTAATTAAAAAAATGAAACAAATTCAAACCAGCAAATTTATTTTTGTAATTCATGTGAGTTATTTTAATTTATTTTTTAAATTATTTCATAAGGAAAAAGAAGAAAAAAACGGCTTAATTTTTTTGTTTTTTTTTTCTTGTTTTCATTATCAATGTTTTCAAAATAAAAAAATTGGTAACTGTACACTCAATAAAAAAAAAAATCTAGGAAATTGCACTATGATGACTCACATACCCTGTATTAAAAGATGACACTTTCCTTAGTTTAAGTAAGTTTGTATCCTAGAACTGAGGTTATCTCCTTTGTTTAAGGAAATATTTATTTGATTAAGGAAATATCCTGAGTTTTAAGATACAAACTTACTTAAACTAAGCAAAGTGACATTTTTTAATATGGGATATGATGACTTTAGTGCAATTTTTCTAGATTTTAGTAATTTTTTTTCAGTGTAGTGGTAATAGCGGTTCAATAGAAGTTGTAATAGATTTTGACTTTTAGATATATTGTGAAAAAAAGTTAAATATTTAACGATCACTGGAAAGCTTCCTATGCCCCTTGATTGTATTTTTTTCCCCCCCAACACTGTATATTATTTGTGTCATACCTCTTCGGGTGAATAGTGGGATTTTTTGAAGTTTGAATTGAAGGCATTAAGTTGAATTCTCAAAAACATCGATAAGATTTTTAAAATATTTTGGCACTTAAGGCCAAAATATTTCAAAATCGAAAAGACACAACGTTGCCGTATAGACGAGAATTAAAAACAAATGCTGACGAAAGTGTTCGGAATATAATATGATTAAAGTATTTTTTAAAATATTTGCTCATGATGATGGTAATATATTTGCAAAATATTTGCACCAGTTTGAAATAATTTCAATTAAAACTACACTAGTATCTACATTATTTTTTAATACATTTGGGCATTTTTTGATGACGAATACATTTTGGAAATATTAGTGTATTTATAATTCACTAATAAGCTTTGAAATAAATATTTTACTAAAATTTCAATTTTAGCATCCATAATTTTCCACTTTTTCAGTCCATTAGCAAACGCAAAAAACTTTTTTAACCTTATATAATTAATTTATGTAACATTTACCGCTTAATCCCAACATCTTGCAAATATTTCTCAACATTCTGTTTGGAAAAAAGTTCATAACTTCTTAAAATTGTTCCCATTTGTCCATGAAATATTCTCTTTAGAAACCTACATTTTCAAATTAAAAGGGATCTTATCCATGTAGCATGGTTCTTTTTTAAATTTTTTTTTTACAAATTATTTATTAGTATCAAAAAAAAAATATTTGTACAATAAAATGTATACTATATTTCAGGTTATTTTTTCAGGACCTTCTTTCTCTCTCTTTGAGAGTATTGAAAATAAGAATATATAATTTTTGTCATTTTGTTAAAAAAAAGCCCGCAAAAAAAAAATAGGGAGTCTGCTGGGCTAAGAGTTGTCTATCTTTCAATTCACTAGCAGGCCACAGTGGATGTTTAGTTTTTATCAATAGTGTTAATATTGTTTTTTTTTTACTTTAACAAAAACTTTTGAACGCCATTCAAACGATCACCGTGTGACATCAGCCAATGCATGTCAAACGAAATAAAAAACATTTTTTTGTTTTGTTTTGTTTTGCTGCTCAGCACTGCATTTATACGTATCGCTCTTTTCGCCTTGCGCGGGGCTCATCTGCTTTTTATTTTGTGCTGTGCTAGCTGAGCAGAAAAAGAGAAGAGAAGAGAACAACATTTAGTTTATTGAAATTCTCGCAACACAAACAAGTGAAAAAAGAAAGCGATCAAGCAATTCGTGGCATCGGGGATGATATTTTTAAAACAATGATGGGCAAACTAACACATAAACATGCATACCAGAGAACTGCAAAACTCACTTTATGCTTGATTAAATCATTCACAGGAATTTTTGCTCAACTCAACTCATTCAACAAAGTTTAGCGTTGAATAAAATCAGCACAATACTGGCGAACGCGTCTTTTGTGTCAGTTTGAGTTTGACTTCGTCTGATCGAACTCACACATTTCAGTGAACGAGTGTTGACGTTGAATAAAATAAAATGATGCTGCTGAAGGCGTCGTTTGTGTGAGCTGATTGACGGGTTGCATTCACATGTTTGAGTATTGGCGTTGAAGTGTATACGGATATGTGTTTCGTAAATGAGAAATCACTTGCAGTCAATCATAATAAAAACTTCACATTTCTTCTTTTTTTCTTTCTCTCTCTGTCTGCAGATGAAAAAACGTATACGTGTTGATTTTTGCTTTTTGCGTTTCATTCTTGATGAAAATAAGTGTTGTTGAGCCCAACGAACAAGCATGAAATCGATGTATCCGAAGACAACCGTTGATTAAAATCACAGAGCCAACACGAAGCACATGGTTTGATTGAATTTAACTCAACAGCGAGTGTGTGCATTCGAGCAAGTCTGATCGATTGAACGCAGAGGCATGATTTTAACAATATGAATGATTACGTATGAAGTTTCTCCTTTATGAATGCTAATCGTCCACTGACATGCTTTGTGCTGAGAGAATTGATCTAACTGTGCGGCAGAATGTCATCGTTCGTTACGTTTGACGAGGTTGCTTATAGCGTAGGTGTGATAGCATTGCGTCGGCAGCGAAAAGCAGCCCATGCACATGTGCATAGGAAATTCGAAAATGCCCTAAACTGCTTTAAAAACTTAACACTTTTATTAAACATATTAATTATTAAAATTTCGAAATAAAAATATTCCTATGCTGTGCTGTAGCCCAAATATGACATTTAAAACTTATTTCATTAAAATCAACGCAGTATTTTTAGAGCTTACCTCGAAACAAAAATTTGCACTTTAATTTTATATAATGGTGTAGATAGATATAGATAGATATGCATATAGATATGTTCAACATTGAAAATCTATAATTTTTTTCCATATATATTTAAGAAGCTTAGAAATCATTGGTGCCTTTTATATAAGATGACTTTAATAAAACGCTCGGAGAGAGATAAAATAGACTCTGAAAATAAAATCTGAGCTACAATTAATTCAATGTACAAACAATTTTTTACAATACATAGCTTGTAAAAAAAAGTTCTAAAAAAAGTTTTTTTTTTACATGCTGCATGAAGATTTAACCCTTAACTTTTATTTAATTTACACTCATCTGAACTTCAGCTGTTTTTTTATTGGGTATTTTAAGATATTTTTTTTTAGTTTAATGAGCAAAAATTAATTCGTTGCATTTTTAAGTAACTCATTTTTCAAAATTGCAAATCTTTTCCTAGGTACACTTATTTGATATTTTATTTTATTTTATTTTATCTATGCTTATTTCCTAAATAATCTAGTCTTAACCATTTACTGTACAAGCACACAAGGCTAATCAACCTTGAGAGCCAATACTTATATCTTGTTCTAACCTGTACATCTCCAGCTCATATTTTTGCACTAAGAACGTTTTTACAAACCAAAAAATTTTAGCTAGCTATAGAAAAAAAAAAATATAATTTACAAAATAATTACATTAGGTGAAAACTGCTTTGGGATGGTGGGGACTGCTACTAGGTAGACACATCCTGTAGCACATAACCGTTAGCGGCTTTATTCGAAATCAGCGTCAAGCTGCGACTGTTTGGCAGCATAAACGAGTTTGGAGATAGCCCGATAGGACTCATTGACTGCGACGCCTTGATAGGTGAACGTTGAGGTTCTAGCATCAGTTTATGTACCTTCTTGTTGTCATCTTCATCATCAATATCATCTGGATTCTTGCGCGTTCTGTGCGTGTCACTCTGTTGACGGCAACATTCAACATGCGTGGTTGTAGTTGTTGTTATCGTAGTCACCGACTTGCGTTTGAGCGTGGACACTGTCTCGCTCTTGAACTGTACAATGATATCCTTCTTCAGCAAACTGCGTGTCGATTCTGTGGGCCTTAGACTAAGCTGCTGTTTGTTGCTCAGATCTGAGAGGCTGATGTTATTCTTAAGCAAAATTTCAAGATTTTCTATGGAATCCTTGAGGCCAGTCTTCTCTGCCGTCAGTTGATCCTTCAATTCGTTGAGCTGCTTCTTAGGCAGTGGTGGCAAGCGATTTAATGTGCTGCCAGTTTCAACTGGGCTATCAGCCGAAGATGACTTTAGAATAGGCAACGGCGTAACAATATTAATGGTTTGAACGCTGGAGCTGTTCGAAGGACACGAAGTGATGCCGGAGCCGGCACTCATTGTGGTGCCAAAGGATGAGGAAATATTGTGCTGGCGACACAATGACTTGCGGCGCTGGGCTGTTAGACTGTTCGATTGCATTCGCGCATCGAGGTCATCGTCGAGTGGTGAGAGATCTTCAGAGTTGGCACGGCTATTTGTGACCTTGGCCGAAATGGTTGCTGCTTGTGTGGGGCTATTGATAGCAGCTGTTGGGTTTGATGGCTGCGTGTCGATGGGCACACTATTTGGCACACTGTTGCTGATCAAGGATGTATTTAGGGGCGTTGCTGCAGATGAAGCTGTCAGAGGCGCTGTGGCCACAACAGCGCTAGAAACGGGCTGCTTACCCTTGAGAAAATACGTTATCATCGAACCCTTGCCTTTAACATTGACGCTGCCGCGACAAGTGAGCTGAAAGCCACGACACTCCAGAATTTGATATGTTTCTTGCGTGACCTTGAAGTGTTGAAAACAATATAGAAATAAATGTAGAGAAAGATAAGATTAGAAATAAATATTTCACACAAACATAAGGATTTTTTTTAAAAAATTATTAAGAAAGAGAGACAGAATATATCCTTTAGGGATTAAGTGCTGAGTTGATTGTATGTATTTTTGGCAACACGCATATTAAATCCCAACTCCGCAGTCCCCCCCCCCCTCCCCTCACTTACATTCAAACAAACTCCGACAAAGCCCTTCTAAGTTGGTGTCAAAATGTAAGATTGTCGCTTATGGCAAAACAGCAGGAAAGCAGCAACAATTTGTTGGCGCAAAATGGTTGCCCACGGTGCCAACTGTATACAATATATAACTACCAGCATAAACAACAAAATAACCACTTATTGCAATAACAGCGCGCGCAGTGAGATACTTAACAAAAAAATAACAACAATAAAAACCAATAAGTGAAAACAATATAAAATGTTAGGCTGAGAAGAAGAATCAGCAGAGAATATTAAATGGGAATCACTTTTGGAACTTCAGAAGGATTTTGTTTTTTTTTCATATTTACTGTTCTTGTTGTGGTCTCAGAAGTGATGAATATTGATTGATTTTTTTATTTATTTTCCACAACATATTTATTGTTTTTTTATTTCTAGTAGACACAATAGAGTACGCTTGGTGGAAAAAATTGAATTTTTTAATTTTCAGTCTTTTTATTTCTTATTAATGGAATTTTTATCAATAACTCCAAAATCATAAAACTACTTTTCGTCCAAAGTTAGCTGTTTAAATTAATGAATACAAGAAAGCTATTTTATGGTACGTAGTGGTCGTCCATTTAAATTTATATCGTCGTAACAGGTCATTCAATAAGTCCGTAGGATAAGTAAGAAAAAAACAAAATTTGTATAAAACTCGATTATATTATTCAACATAGTTGCGTTCGAGAGCGATACAACGAGTGTAGCGATTTTCCAACTTTTCGATACCACTTTTATAGTACGATTTCTCTTTCTCATCAAAATAGGCCTCAGTTTCAGCGGTTACTTCATCATTGGACTTGAATTTCTTTCCAGCAAGCATTCTCTTGAGATCTGAAAACAGGAAAAGTCGCTGGGGGCTAAATGTGGAGAATACGGGGAGAGGATAAGCAATTGAAAGGTCAATTCATTTAATTTTGCCATCGTTTTCATCGATTTGTGACACGGTGCATTGTCTTGGTGAAACAACACTTTTTTCTTTTGCAAATGTGGCCGTTTCTTGGCGATTTCAGCCTTCAATCGATTCAAAAGTGCACAGTAATAGTCGCTGTTGATGGTGGTTCCTTTTTAGAGATAGTCGATGAATATTATTCCTTTCGCATCCCAAAATACAGACGCCATCATCTTACAAGCCGACTATTGGGTCTTTGCTCGCTTTGGTTCGTCGACTGCTGTTCACTCAGCTGACTGTCTTTTGGATTCTGGTGTGTAATAGTGAAGTCATGTTTCATCCATTGTCACATATTGACGATAGAATTCGATTTTATTGCGATTTAACAGCGCCAAACATTCCTCTGAAACATCAATTCGTTGTTGTTTTTGGTCGACTGTGAGCTCAAGCGGCACCCACTTTGCACAGAGCTTTCGCATACTCAAATATTCGTGTAAAATGGTAAAAACACTACCATCTGATATCTTTATAATGTCAGCTAGCTCGTGCACCTTCAATTTGCGATCGTTCATAACAAATTTGTGGATTTTTTTGATGTTTTTTTGAATAACACTCTAGTTTAGGCGTCCACTGCGCTTTGCATCATTTGTGCTGGTACGACCACGTTTAAATTCAGCATTCCACTTTTCTTCCATTTGACTCGATGAAGCAGAGCCTGGTGTTTATCAAGCCATTGTTTGGTTTCCACTTTATTTTTATTCATCAAAAAGCAATGTTTTATCAAAACTCGAAATTCACTTTGTTTTTTTTTTTTTCAATAACAATAGTTCCACACAAAATACTATAACTCACGAATAAAGATTGTTCGTCAGATTGTCGGTCGTCAGATTGTTGTCAAATTTTTATACGTATCGTTTGAAGGTTGATACTAAATAAAAATCATATGGAAAAAAATCAAGTAACGCCATCTATGTGTCATCCTATGAACTTTTTGAACGTATTGTTATCTTCGTCATTTACAGTTCGATCTTAAAGCATAATATATCGATGTTTTTGTCTCAAGGAGACCAATATTTTTGCTTCAAAGGTCATTGACTTCAAGTGCACCGTTATAGCCTGTACATCGTTTACCTGTAAGGCGGTACGGTGTGGTGGACATAGTAAATAAGAATTCTGTGGAGAAAAACCTACACAATTTTTTTTTTATTTTGCATATTAATTATCAAAGTTTCGAAAACTCAAAAGATTGGAATGCAAAAAAGTCCGGAAATTTAATTTTTATTTTTTATTTTTAGACAGGCTGTAAAGATCCGGTTAGGAAATTTCTGACTTATGAAGAGATGTGCAAATAGAGATTTTCAAAAAGAGATTAATTGAAGTAGGGAGACTAACAAAAATTCGCTGTATAACTTTTTGACAAATCAAAAAATGTCAGATGATTTTGTATAGTATTTTATTTATTTTAAGTTTTTTTGCAGTACTAGAGCAGTACTGAGAAGAGTGGGTAGCAATTTCATTGCAAGAGATTCGGTTTGCCATTTTTTACGTATTTCAGCGTAACCTCAATACTGTGGAAACATTTTATGAGTGCCAAATAGCTTATAGAGTGAACGCACCATCACGAGATAGTGTAGGAGTTTCCAGACAAGAGATTTTTCTGTGGAGGTTGAATCTCGTGAAGGTCGTCCAAAATATTCGGCTGTTGATGTAAGTGTGGCTTTGGTGAAGTACAAAATTGACGAATATCAAAGATTGACCTAGGAAATAACTGCTGAGGAACTGGGCTTGAATATCAAGACTATATTGCGATTATTATGGGATGGACTTGTATACATGAAGAAATCACCAAGATGTGTTCTCAGTGTATAATCAGTTAAAAACGCGTATGTGCTTTGGCAAATACTTTCTTTTAAAATATTCAATATAATATCTATATAGAGAATCCAGCACCTTCAATAAAATTGTAACAAGTTATGTAGCTTAGTTGCACAAATTCGGTCCAAAAATCAGCAGCAGTTGATGATATGTAGCCCAAAAGGTACTAATCCACCCATTTAAGCAGAAAAGTCAAGCTGCAGAAGTCAGCGGCAAAAGTAATGATGTCAATTTATTTCACCAGAGAAAAAAATTGTAGCTCTTATTCCTCTGAAAATTGGATGGACAGTAACTAGGCATAGGTAACGCACCGCTGCGTTGCGTTATTGAGTTGAAGCACTTAACTGCGTTATTGCTTTGACACATTTTATTAACAGAAACGCAATAGCGCACTAAATCAAATAGTTTTCGCTTGTTTTTCTTTCTTTGTTTATTCGAACGTATTGTATTTAAAAAATGCAAGGAAACTTGAATACAACTGAGACTTCCAACTTCTTATCTTGTTTTGCAAACCTTAAAAGTGTACGTATCAGGGTTGCATCGGAGGCGACTAAAAACGTACTTGAAATCGCTTGGAAATAATTTTTTTTAAAAATTTTGTTTTGGAAACATTTACTTCTTATGTACATTGTATAATTACCTACTTTTCTTCCCGCCGTTTCAAAAGTCATGCGTAAAAAAAGAAACGCTCATCAACTCTTACATTTTCAATTCTTGGGGTATCATTTGTCTCCCGTGCCTTTCAAAAGTGCTGACCAACAAAAAAATAATCCCTCCTCAACTCTTCTAACCAAACATTTCTTGGGGGTATCTTTTGCTTCCACTGTTTTTAAAATGTTGACCAAAAAAAAAGGTAGAATGCAAACTAAAGACTTTTACTTTCAACTGTAAAAATGTTAAAAGATTTACTTTCATATATCGAACACAAAAAAATAAAAACGTCAAGAAAATGGTACAAAAGTACGTTCAGGTTCAACTCTGGTACGTATCTGTTTGATTGTTGTATCAACCTTGAGCAAACTAAAATTTGGTTCGATGCTTAATATAAAGGTTTCTTTATTTTTGATGCTTAGACCTACGCTTCGTTCAGACTAACTTTGTATTGATTTGTTTTAAATTAAGCTGTTTTTAATGAATATTAATTTATTAGAACAATCTTCTTTAGATGAAACGTATTGCTACAGGCTTTGATTTGATTTTTTCTATTTTTTTCGAAATGAAGCTTAGCTGCGCTAGCTTCACCAAATAATTCAATACCATCTTACCACACTCAAAAAAATTACCCATAACGCAAAGCGGTATCCAATTCTTAATCAAACTGCGTTGATTAAAGTTCTGTTGATACAAAAGCCATAGCATTCTAAACTACGTCATAGCGCAATTGCGTTAGCGCATTTCACTGATACTGTAAGCTGCGCTTGAGTTGGAGTATTAGCGCAGAATTTTTTGATGCGTCACTCATGTCTAACGGTAACTGTTCAATGGTATACTAAAAACTACCTAACAGAAAAGAAAAAGATGAACTGTGTCGCTCCACTTTGCATCATAAAAAATCCACCATCAGATTCCACGAACCAAGGGCAGTGTGATTTCTGGTTGTTTTCAAAAATAAAAAAAAAAGATAAAAAAGGGAGGAAAAGTTTTAGATAATAAGGAGGAGATAACGAATGCGGTTAGTGACGAACTTCCAAAGCATGTATCTTCGACTTTATCCATGGTATAACATGTCCATGGGCGTAGTGAGGAGAAAAGGGGAAGGTTTCCTCTATGCATCGCAAAAGTTAAAACAATAAAAAAATATCTTAAATAATTCTTAAAGTGCTGCGATTTTATAAGAACACATTTGGCTGGTAAATAAAATGTTCCTTAAAAATTATAACTATACAAGCTTTTAACTTGAAATTAAAGTTTTTCTACTTCAACTTTTTCCAGTTAAAGATAATTTATACAAATCAAACTTCATCAACATTTTTTTAATCTTTAAATCCCACCTTTCCAAGAAATAGGTTTATAATAACCTTATAACATTACTTGTCTTTAGCAAGTTCTGCTTGAATAAAATTAATATAACATTAAAATTTAAAACAAATCTACAGCAAAAATCTGCCATTGAAGCAATGAAGGGTCTAATGCCTAAAAATGAGTTAGTTCTTAGAGATCGATCTGACGAGATCAATCTCAAGAAATGAGTCACAAGAGTTTTCTTAATCTCACTCTCAATATTGTGTGCATAAAAATGAGATCAAATTCATAATAAATTACTTAATATAAGTGAGACCGATCTCAAAGCTTCCCTTGAACTTGAATTGTTATTTGCACGAGTTAATGCTCATCTTGTTTTCTACTTAGAAATAGAAAACAAAAACGTTTCAAAATTACCCTGCAAACATTTTCTGTCGCCTCAGAAATGCAAGAGAATTGCTTGGAAGCCGGATGACACAATTTGAGAGTCATCCGGGTATCGCCGAATGTAAGCAGCTGAGGCCATAAAAGCGATTCACCTGGACGATTCGCCCGAATGGTTCGTATGTGATTCACTGGGAAGATTCGCGAACGAATCGCCGAAAGAGATCTTAAGCGATTCACTGGGAAGAGCCGCAAGCGAATCACCAAGAGAAGTCCTTAAAGTCGTCAAACGATTTGGCAAAACGCGTCCTCAGCAAAATGTTGCGATGCATCGTCGTTGAACGTAAAAACTTGTTCTATTTTAGAAAATTAAAAATTAAAAAATGAAAACGCGTCGTTGAGCGTCTGAACGATAAGAAAATATTTGGCATTTTTTTCACAAGTTTCAAAAGCGATCCAACTTCCAACGATCGCCGGAATGAGCAAAGGAAGATTTTGAAAATTTTTCTTGAATCGCGCATTAATCGCTTGGGCGATCGAAAAGCGATTCATCTTCCAACGATCGCTGGAATGTCATACACGATGACATTCAGTTTTATATATAAACGAAAGTTTTCCTATTTTGATGACGTTGATGACTTTGTATGGGAAGTTGGCGTGGTTTTGATCCGATTTTGCCATATATCATAGAGATGGTTCATATTATAAGTCAAAGCTAAAGTGCAAAATTTCATTTCATTTAATTAATTTTTGTGGATTTTTAAGAGATTTAACGTTTAAAATAAAGCCAATTTGTATGGGAGGAAGGCGTGGTTTTCATTCGATTTTGCCAAATTTTATAGCCAAATTTAAGACTGAAGAGCAAAGCTCACCTGCCTTATTTCAAGGAATTTCTTTAATGTTTGTGGATTTTAAAGACATTTTACGGTTAATATAAAGTCACCTTGTAAGGGCGGTAGGCGTGGTTTTCATCCGGTCTGGCCCATTTTCGAACTTGATCTTCCTTTTTTAAAAATAAACTTATATTTTAAATTTCAACGCGATAGCTTTGAAATTGCGGCTGTAATCGTGTCGACAGACGGACAGACAGACGGACACACGGAAATCGACTCAGGAGGTGATGCTGGTTAAAAATATGTATATTTTTCTATACCTGCCACGCCTACTTCTTGGCGTTACAAACGGAATGACAAAGTTAATATACCCCTTACGCAGTACGCGTTGGGGTTTAAAGATGCGCAGTGACGTAGATAGAGGACGTTTTAGAAAAACAACCTAAATATGCTTATACTGCAGCAAATTTAAAACAAAATAATGAAGTTACACTTACACTGAGGAGCATAAGTGTATCACAAACCAACAACTATCATTTTAACAACCTATAATTTCTATAAATTGTACTCAAATGCAATCAAATTTTTTTTTATTATGTTTGTACAAGTCTCTTCTGTATTTCAAACAGGTTTTTATTAAGATCTGATTACAACAACAAATACACGAAGGCATAATGCAAACTAAATGATAATGATACAGTTTTGCACTCACTATTTATTTTTATATTTTTAAAACAATAATATATATTTAGTAACTGGTCCAGTAACCCTTTGCCTTCTTAAGCTCCTGGATGCGATTAGGTAGACTTTGCGTGTACCTCTGCACAAAGTCTGGAGGAATCGCCTCCCACACTTCCTTCGTCCGCTCCCACAACTCGTTCACGCCTTTTGGAGGACTGGCATATTTTGCAAGCTGCGATTTGACGTGACTCCACAAATTCTCGATCGGATTCATATCCGGAGATTGTGGAGGCCACGTCATCACACCAAATTTTTGCTTTTTGAGCCAGTCTTTCACTAGATGTGCGGTGTGTTTGGGGTTATTGTCTTGCTGAAAAATTACTTTTTCAGCAGCAAGACCCATTTTTTCCACTACATCAGGAAGATTCTGTTGCAGGATGGACAAATATTGTTCCTTGCGCATAATTCCATCGATGCGCACCAAGGGTCCCACTCCATCTTTGGATATACAACCCCAAACCATGATACAGCCACCACCGTGTTTGACGGTTTGGCGTACCTGATTTCGTTGGATTGTATCAGGGTCCTTAGTCCAATACCATGCACGCCCATCGGATTGAAATCGATTAATTTTAGTCTCATCAGACCAAATAACCTTTAAATTATTTAATATTTGTTAGTATAAACAGTAATACACACATATGTTTAATAACATACCGAATCCCAATCAGCGACAGTCCAGTGCTCGTGTGCTGCAACAAAATCCTTCCGTAACCGCACATGTCGTTTGGTCAGCATAGGTTTCTTTTTCTTTTCTGCTGCCTTAACACCTATTTTTTTCAAAGCTCGACGAGCTGTCCACTTACTGGCGTCAATTTGCAGTATATTTAAAGCTGCAGCAGGAGTAACGGCATCGGTGCTGGTAACCAAATTTGCTAGATGGCGTACATCTCGATCGCAAATTTTTTTCGGACGACCACCTTTGTTTGTGGGAACACTTACACCACTTTTTTTTTTTAATCTTTGGACAAAAGTTTTGTCCAAATGGAATTTCTTCGCCACTTGCCTAATGCTTTCGCCATTGCGCAAACAAATTAATATTTCCTCTTTATTTTGGTTGTTCATGACTACTGAACCACTTATTATCACGTAAATTATCGTAATAATTAAAAAATTGCATTGCACTTTGTTCAATAACAAAAATATAACGGTAATAAAAACAATTGAGTAGTGAGTGCAAAACTGTATCATTATGATTTAGTTTGCATTATGCCTTCGTGTATTTGTTGTTGTAATCAGATCTTAATAAAAACCTGTTTGAAATACAGAAGAGACTTGTACAAACATAATAAAAAAAAATTTGATTGCATTTGAGTAAAATTTATAGAAATTATAGGTTGTTAAAATGATAGTTGTTGGTTTGTGATACACTTATGCTCCTCAGTGTATATATGCTGTATATGTATGTGTTGGATTTATAAATTAGAAATCTACCGCATCCATGACTAATAAACTAAAATTTGTATACTAATAAACTTAAGTTTTTGGTTTAAGGTATAATATATGTACTGAATTAATTAAAAGTTATGAGAGAATCTTATTTATTGAAAACAAGTTTTACGTATGCCAAGTTTTTTTTTTTTAATTTTACCTGTATATGATCAATAATGCCTGTTGAGTCCATACGCGATGCAACATTCACTGCATTGCCCCAGATGTCGTATTGCGGCTTGCGTGCCCCAATGACACCAGCTACCACTGGCCCAATATTGATGCCTGAAATTAAATGGAATAAGAATATTACAACTAAATAGTACTTTTAGGCTATTTTTAGCAAAATTTAAGTGGTAACATCAACGATTTACCAATGCGCATGCGGAAATTGTTAAAAGAGTGCATGTTGACCTCTTCAATCTTTTCGAAGAGTTGCAGTGAATATTCGGCCATTGCAGTGACATGACGAAAATTAACTTGATCACAGGTGTTGGCAGTGAGGCCAGAGGCGGCCATATAGGTGGCACCGGTGCTTTTGATTTTCTCAATATAACTAAAAAAAAAAAGTGTAGAAGTGATGGAAAAAAAAATGTAGAAATAAGCAATAGTTTAAAAGTAGTCAAAACTAAACCTAAAACAGCAGCAACGCGTACTTACCGAAAGCGTTCCTCGCTCAATAATTCATCAAAATCTGCAATTATTTCGTTGAGCAGACGCAGACACTCGACGCCCTCATTATTTGCCTCCAGCTCAACATAGAATTCGGAAAAATTTGGTATTGATGCAAATAGAATGCAGACGCTATCGCATTGCTCATGATAAAGATCCTGTTGCAACAGTAAGCCAGGCCAGGCGTTGAAGGATATATGAGTGGGTGCATTAGTGGAATGAGTTGGTTGCGTGCATTACACATTTTGGTATTTTGATGACATGTAGCAGTTTGAGTAGTTTATGTTGGTGGGTATTGATATTGATGATAATGATGTGTAGTTTGAAAAGTAGTTTGAGCGTAGAAAGACAAATTGAGATAAATTGAAAAATGCAATTTAACGCTGTAGCGCTTTTCAAACTAATAAGTCTTGAATAAAGTAAAATTTATGTTACACACACACGCAACAAAACATACACACAAACACACAGGTATGTATCATTCGTTTGTGTGTGACTCTAAAATGCATCACTTGTATCACAGAGCACTAAATAACGTTAATGTTTGCTTTCCCGCCCACTCAATACATAAAATTGTGACATGCTACAGTGGAATGAGAACTACAGCCATAATTTACATGTCAACAAACTTAAAAAGAACTCACATAAGCAATATAAAAAAAAAATATTATCTATGTATTATCTTTTTGATAACTCAAAAATTTAACAAATCTTATCTAAGTCTTAAGTCTTTAAATCTTATTTAAAGTTTTTGTGTTCTGTAGATGTAGTGCGATTATTATAATTTACTGCTATTTACGCTATTTTAGTTCTTTTTTATGCTCTATTTGTTTTTCAAATACTCATCAAGTAAACTTTAAGTACACCTCAAGCAAATTCTGGAAAAATACTATTGGAGACTTTTTAAACTCTTACCGAGTTATGATTTTGGATTGAATCTATGATTTAACATAGTTACTTCATCTATATTTTTCATAAAAAAAAAATATGCAACAAGAGCTTTAAATAGCCAAACATGTGTAGTTTCAGGATCAAAATAATTTTTGAAGTAAAAACTTCTTAAGGCGCTTTGAGCACTTTTTGGTAGAGGACAAAACTATAGATTCGTGATATCATCACGCTGTTAGCGATATCATCATCATCAGTTAGCGTAACAGAAATTATTGCTGTACAGCATTTCTAACAGAAATTATTGCTGTACATCCTTACTGTTTAGGGACTACCTAGCATCGACCAAGCCAAAGACTGAAGCGATTACCAACCGATTACCGAAGCAATTACTTATCGATTACCGAACCAACTACCGTTTACCGAAGCGATTACCAACCGATTACCGAACCAATTACCGAAGTAATTACCAACCGATTATCCAAGCGGTTATCGAGCAAATTATCGATTACCCAACCACAGTAAACATTAAAAAATTGCAGATTATACATTCAATAACGCATAAATTGATAAAAGAAGTTAAAAAGTAGAACACGTCTGATTTGGCGACTCTAGGTACTTCCAAATTTCATAACAGCTATGTTATTTCATAGTCTTAAGTTTTCACTTCGGTCGGTAGTGAAACCCCCACTGCCTACTTTGTTTTTTATTTAAAAATAGGTTTTCCACTTAGTCCGAAATTGATGAGTTCAAAAAAATCAAAGTCAGAAAAATTTATGTATCCGGTTTTTTGAATTGGCAGAAACCAGGTTTCACAATACCAGATAATTGCTTCTAAAGTCAAATTTTGACTTAGTTTCGATTATATTTTTAGTTTGGTGCAGCGAAAGAAAATAAACGGTACGTTATTTAAGCTTTCCGTAGAAAGTATGACTCATCATTCCGTAGCGTATATGTTTGTGTACACGAACGCAAGCACTTACACTACACTACTACAGCATGATGAACACAAATGAATGAAATGAATAAAATGAACACAAATATTATCATTCTATACCGTTCGACAGAAAAACAAACGTTACTGTTAGTAGTGTTTGCGTAATAAGTACTTATCACAAACGGCATACGGTACCTTCAAGTGTGGCAGAAACGTATTCAGAAGAAATGTTGAGTGGCAAAAAATATTAAGTCCAGCATATATATTTACCTCTCTGTAATCCATTAGCGAGAGATATAAACTATTTTCTACAGCTTTTGTGTATTTTATATGGGGACTCAAAGAAGGGTGTCAGATAGGGGTAGAAGTGTTTAGAAGAAACGCTGAGGGGCAAAAAATAATAGGACCAGCTTATATATTTGACCCCTCTAGAAATCCATTAACGAGAGATATAAACTATTTTCGACAGCTTTTGTTTTTTTTTTTTATGGCGACCCAAAGAATAGATAGGGGGTAGGTGTGTTCAAAAGAAATGTCGCGATATGAACTATTTAGAGCATTTAACTTTTTTCTTTGTAGGAAGGCCACCAAAAGGGTGGCAGATAAGGTGGGTATGGATATGGTGAATATAGGACCTGGTCACATATATTCCCCTCTAGGGGCACCCCGGTAGAGATCTGAAATTTTTTTCAAATTTTTGCCCCCTTTAGGACCTTTATTGAGCGAGAGCAAAAATTGTAGTAAATTGATTTTTTATTTGCCAAAATTCGCAACAGAGAAACATTAAATGAATTACTCGCAACCACAATTAAATTGTTTTCGCTATTTGCTTTCACTGTCTCGCAAAAATCGCAACACATACTGTTCTTTTATACGCCCATATACGCCCAATTATGAGGAGGTCATATATTATGAAGAGATATTTTCTAGAATTGTCATATTTTATTCAATATTCAATATTATTGAATAAATATATAAAATGACCATTACCCCCATTATCAAGCTTTATGTCCACTTTTTTTTTTAAAGGGATTCCATTGGAAAGGATCGAAAACATGCAGAAATACAGAATCGTGACGTGCAGTTAATATATTAGATTTTGTCCTCCTTTGTCTAACCTTGCCCGTTTTTCTAGACAACGGACTGTTTATTTTTCCACTTTAAGCTTTTCAGGCAAGGGAAGAGAATTAAAGTAAAGAATTTCTTAAAAAATTACCATGCCCATTTTCTAGCCACGCCCACTTTTTTCATGATTGTTGAAGAGACTCTGCTCACTCCTATATCAAATATCAATATCATGATGCAGATATTTACTGAGATATAGTAATAAAATTAAAGTGCCACGCTCCTTGTCTTATACTACTCAGAAGTATGAAAGAAGTTTTTTTGACCATTCATAAGAAACACCATTGTCTTGGAAAAACAATGCGCGCAACCTTTTCGTTACGACGCTTTAAACAGACTTTCGTTTAGGAAATTATCTGACCTAAAATCCCAATTTTCTCAAAGTCCAGACGTGATGGAAAAATTTTGGTGGCAGATTCGCGATGAGAAATTTTAAGTTAATTAAAAACAGTTGTTGGTAACTTACTCGTATTTTGACTATCGCAATGTGTAGTTAAAGCAGGCTCTTCACTTGCTGTTTAAACAAGATAACTCTTAGCTTAAGTTCACCCAACGAAAGTGCATCCTTATAGTTTTCCAATTTTCAGAAAAGCCTCGACGTAATATTTTAGTTTTTTTATTAGTCAAACAACAATTAAAAATTTTCCAAGACAATCCATCAACCGTTATCCTTTGAACAAACTTCGTATATAATCCGTCAACGTAAGCACAAAAGCTCTCTTGAAACCACTTGTAAGTGGATTATTCTCAATTCTGTGCATTTTCTTCAACACTTCTCCAACGTTTACCTTATCATACTTTTACCTTCTCATCGCACGACAATTTTTTTTAAGCTGCAAAACCCGCTTGCTTTCAAAATTCATGACCGTGCATAATTTTTCCAGCCGAGATTTAAGAATTCAAAATTTGCACTTATTTTGCAATGCAAAAAAAAAAGTCTGTGCATTTCCATCTATCTAACAACAGTTCTTGGAATGCCTGCCAGTCTCAGCAATGCTTACCAATCCTTCAACTAACCACTAACATGCTTACATTAACGCTTTCCGCACTTCGCACACCCTACCTAACAACTTTCACTCGCCCACTTACGTCGATGTTTTTATCCCTGCTCAAGAAATGCTCTGCCACATGAACGGGCAAAATATTTTCCAACAGTTTCCGGTTGTACGCCTGCAGATGCTCCATATCCTCCTTTTCCTCTGTGGCATGAAATTGAAAATACAGATAGCGAAAGGGAGAATGAGAAAAAACAAATAAAAAAAAAGCACAAGCAAAGAGATATCATACAATTGGAAAAAGGGGTAAAAAATAGCAAAATGTTGAAATTATTTCGCACAAAACAGATGCAAATTAAATAAAACACGACAACACTGTAAAATGACGCAAAGTGCAGCTAAAAGGTTTCAATTTCACTTTGACTGCAATAGAAGAAATACCAACGTTAGCGGGTCGGTACGAAGCGGTAAAATATTTGCAAGGTTTTGGGGCGAAACAAACGCTGTAGAACAAATGAATTTCTGTTGAAGAATCCTTTTGTAACATTGAGCAATAAAAGCTGGAAATATGAGCGTGGAATCCTTTTTTTACAATTTATAGTTGAAGAAGTAAAAGTGGTAGGGGAAAATATATTTACGTTTACTCAATACAAATAGTTGAAACAAAAAAATGTTAAAGCACAACAGGATCTTTCGTAGAAACCAGTAAACATTTTTTTATCATTTACAAAAAAAAAAAAAAAAATTTAAATTCAATAAAAAATGCTCACTAAGTAGTTCCTTACTTAAATTTAGCTTCGCATTGAAGCTGCCAATAATGCACACAACAGCAACAACAACGTGTCAACGTGTATACTCACCCGTTGCCTGTAGCTTCCAAATGAAGTCCAATCTGTAGGTGGCTTCCGTTTGATGGCTATGGAATATAAGTGCCAACATGAACGTAAAAAGGAAAATCGAATCAATTATGTAGCGCAGCTGAGCCTCATCATTGCTGTAACAGCACCAACAGCAGCAGCAGCATCAGGCAACAACCAGAGCCATTCAAATGGAGTGGCACAGCCAAAGGATATCACCAGAAAGAAAAAAAAAAAAAACAAAAAAAAAAAGGATAAAAACAAGTAAGACATGAATAAATAAGAGAAATAGAATTAAAAGCAAGGAAAAAATAAAAACGCAAAAGCAATAAAAGTACGCATACAATTTTAATGCAGTTTATAGCTAATTTAATGCACTTTGCATTAAAAACAGTTACAAAAAAGTAGTGGCGCAAAAATTATGTGTTGCAAATAAAATTGCATTAGTTTGCAAACACTTACTTCAATGCGAATCTGATTTCCTTTTTATAATAGTACCATAGCGAGAAAGCAGTATAGCAGGTAGCCGTACTTAGCAGTAGAATAAGCTTGAGTAGTATGCGCATTACTTGGTACGTGGCGCAGGTCATCATCGAGAGTAATGTAAGCAGCAATAAGGTCTGCAAAGAATACAAGACAGGATATTTTATTGTCGCCAATTATTGTTGGCCCTGCTACTGTGCAATTAAATAAAGTGCACAACACTTACATTGCTGACCAAGTAATAATCACAGTTAGTTGGTTGCGCAGTCACAGCTTGCGTTAAGTTATTGTTTGTGTCGTATATGGGCTCCATCATAGAGTGTTCGTTGTAGTAGATGAACTCTTGCACCTGCAATAGGAAAACAATATTTTTACTATATCCCTTTTTTATTTACTTATGCTTTTTCACCAAGCAAAAAAAAAATCCATTTACAAATAAGGATTTAAAGTTCTATGAATTATACAGGGTGCACCATTTTTGTGTCGGTATCTAAACATTGAATTACTTTGACATTTATCAGCTGATTGACTTGAGTAGGCTTCACTATGAACCGCTTTACACTAAAACCAACTTCCGAAATAGTGAAGTTGCATATTCAAAATAGTCGTACAGTTGTAGGACTTCAACGTGCATATCGTCGAAAATATCATGGCCAACAAGCACCGTCTTACAACACTATTTATGGTTTGGTGTAGAATTTTGCTGAACAGGGTACAATGAAAGATCTTTCTAATGAACTGGTTGCAGCGGTAAAAGAGAGTGTTGCTGAAAAACTACATGTGTCGTATTATCACCGCGCTCAGCATTTTGGCGTCAGTGGAACCACTTTGCGACGCATTTTGAAATGTTCTGCCCAAATTATAAGGATTACGAAGTTTTTGCGTAATCATTCATCTGGTCGTGGTGTAATAGTTGCGACCCAGAATTATTGTAGTTGAAAGTTCCCTAAGTGCGAATTTTGAACATATCTGCGCCAAAATAAGTACCTCTAAAATTTATTTATTCATTAAATGCTGTGAAACAAAAGCCTATTTAGAGAACCATGAAAGAACCTTTTATTTGGAAGTAATAAAAAAATTGGAAAAACGCGGGAAATATTCGTGTATATGTATATTCATTAGGGTGATGCTTATTGCTAAGGGCTATGTTATACTGGCGGTCATGGGCACGTCATGGGCACGCATTGTTGTTGTTTCAATGTAAATTGAAAAATTGAGAGCGAGAGCGGGAGAATAAATTTTGCCCACCACGGTCACCAAATGAGTCCATAAAAATATGAAATCACGGGATCAAAACAGTGTTGCGTTGTGGAATTATTACAACACTTGTATTTTAGCATTAAAACAGTACAATTTTAGTACGAAATGTATGAAAGCAGTAGTGAAACGTGCTTAATAGCAACACTCAACCATGATCAACACTCAACGATGATACTTTTTTCGGATAAAGTACTAAAAGTAGTAAAAAGTGATCATATCACTGTCAGCATAACATACTTTGGGCATAGAGCTCATCAAACGAAAAAAGAGCGTAAAAGCTGACGTAACCAGGAATTATTTGACCGTCATCATAACATCACCCTAAGAAAAATATTTGTGTTTCTTTTAATTTCACGGGGCAACACATTATTTGAATATATACCATAAGAAACTAGTAATATTTTTTTTAAAATTTTTAAATGATATTTAGGGATCGCAACCAAGGCACATTGGTACAAATGGCAGTATAAAGCAGCCAAAACTAGAAGAAGATCTCATATCTACATGGAATCAAGTACCTGTAGGTTTTTGGGGTGAATCTGGAGTCAAAAATTTAAAATTCAAAATGACGGCTATAACAAACAAAATTATATAAGAAAAAACGCACTTATGTGAAAATTTTGGACGCCATTTTGAACCTTTAAACCAGAGTTTGAACATCTACAAAAAAATACGTGCACCTTAGAGTTTTGTCCTATATCACATATCCGAAGCTTATTCAAATTGGCGGATGACACCACGGAACGTTTTCTTGTGAGAGGTCTTAACTTTGACAACTGGTAGCGACCTCTAAATCATATAAAAAAATTAAACAAAAAAAATCTCTTTCATTCTTAGATGTATATAATCGAACAATGAAATGCCGCGATAATAATCTAAAAGTCGAAAAATAAGGACCACCCTAATATTAATGCATATTCGTATATACAGTAGCGAGCATAACTGAGCAAATGTTTAGGAATATAACTCCAAGGTTCTGTAAAGATATTAATACACAACAAAATTCAATAATACTTTAGATATTTTATTCGTTACTTAATTCTAACGAAAACTGTTTACGAAATAACTTAAAAGACAAACACGAAAAAGACAATTAGAATGAAACTTAAGAGAACTTTCATGTGCTTAGTTTTGCACGTTTCACATACATATATTAAATAGTATCGTGGCATTGACTGAAAGTGGGAATTCCTCAAGAATCATAGCCGAAAATTTAAATGTAAGTCAATGCAGAGTAGTTAGTGTACAGAAGCGACGAAATGTTCGACGTGCGCCAAACTTTGGAGGAAGACCTAAACTACTGTCAGACTTAGATGTACGTACGAGGGGTGCCTTTTATATTTCGGGATTAGAGAACAAAAACAAATATTAATCATCGAAAATCACTTTATTGTTTTTCAAAATATTCTCCATTAAGATCTATACACTTTTGCATGCGTTTGAACCAATTGTCGAAGCACTTTTGCCACTCTGATTGAGGTATCTCCAAAACATGCATTCTGAATGCCGCAACCGCTTCTTCGGGCGTCGGTAATCGTTGTCCACGCAGTTTATTCTTCACGGTTGGGAATAAAAAGAAGTCATTCGGTGCCAAGTCAGGACTATACGGCGGATGACCCATCAAATCGATGTTTTGGGTGCTCAAAAATGCAGTTGTTTGAGCCGATGTGTGAGAGCTCGCATTGTCGTGGTGAAGAGTGATCCGTCTTCGGCGGTTGGTTTTCCTGATTTCTTGGAAGATAACTGGCAAACAAATGGTTGTGTACCACTCAGAGTTGACTGTTCTGCGTTGTTCTAGTGGTACGGTTGCGACATGTCCATATTTTACGAAAAAACAGGCGACCATTTGCTTGGAAGTGCTTCGTGCGAGAACAACTTTTGTTGGATTTGGCTCATCTTGAAACACCCATACAGTCGACTGCTGTTTACTTTCGGGCTCATACGCGTAAATCCACGATTCATCACCTGTCACGATGTCATAGACGTGTTTCGAAGCACCGCGATCGTATGTTTTGAGCATTTCCTTCGACCAATCGACACGAGCCTTTTTTTGGTGACAAATTGTGTGGGATCCAACGCGAATAAATTTTTTTGACAGTCAAATGTATATGCAATATTGAATGTATGCTGGTCCCACTTATGCCTAAGGTTGCCTCAATCTCACGATAGGTAACATGACGATCTTGCAATATCAGTTCGCGCACAGCATCAATGGTTTTCGGAACAACAGCTGATTTCGGACGACCTTCACGAAATTCGTCTTGGAGTGAACTACGACCACGATTGAATTCACCATACCATCGATAAACACTGGTCCTTGATGGAGCTTCATCGCCAAAAATTGAATTAAGTTCATCCATGCACTGTTGCTGTGTTAATTCACGTCGAAAGTTGTAAAAAATAATCGCACGAAAATGTTCACGATTTAATTCCATTTTTAGTTCGAGATGAATCTTTTAAGTTACTATAAACAACACAAATAGCGCTCGTATGTCAAAACGTTCTGAGTACGTATAAGCCAACAAATAAACTTTGCGATAGAGCTTTCAGTTGACAGATTGCAACACCAGGGTTGCCAAATCCCGAAATATAAAAGGCACCCTACGTATAATGGCACGGAAAATGCGAAAAAACAGTTCGACGACACCAAAGAAAGCTGCATTAAATAAGGCAGTCAGTGAGTGGACCGGGCGTAGAGATTTGGAAAGAATCGGTTTGGAATCAGCAACAAAAAAGAAAAAACCGGCATTGTGAAGATTAACCGTTTTCAGTCCGACGGTATAAGTTATTACTGGCGCCGACCTAAAGAAAGCATCCAAAGACACCATGTGAAGCAAACTGTGAAGCATGGAGGAGGCAGTTTGATGGGTTGGTGTTGCTTTACATGGTGTCATATTGGTCCACTTGTTAAAATAAGTGGTATAATGAAAAAAAAGATTATCTGAATATATTACAGACCAATTTGCCCGGTTTCGTAGATTTGAGCGCCTACCCCGATGAGGAAGTCATTTTCCAACACGACGGGGATCCAAAACATACCGCTAAAATAGTAAAGGAATGGCTTTCCCAGCTAAATTTTCAGGTAATGGAGTGGCTGGCACAATCGCCCGATGTCAATCCAATTGAGAATTTGTGGTCGATAATGAAAAGGTGGCTGGGAAAATATCAAAGGGCTCCTGAGAACATGGAAGAACTATGGCGTCGTGTACAACATGAGTGGAACCAAATTCTTCACAACTTCATTCAAAACCTTGTTGAAAGCATGCCAAAAAGCGTTAAAAGCGTCATAAAAAATAAAGGAATGTGGACAAAATATTGAAAAATATTAGTAGTACATATGTATGCGAAACGTGCAAAACTGAACATATGATGGTTCTCTTAAGTTTCTTCTTATTTTTCTTTTTGGGTATATCTTTTACGTTATTTTGTAAATAATTTTTGTTAGAATTAAGTAACGAATAAAATGCCGATAGTTTTATTGAATTTGGTTGCGTATTAATATTTTTACAGAGCCTTGAATTTATGTTCCTTAACATTTGCTCGGTTATGCTCGCTACTGTATGTACTTAAAGCATTTGTCCTAAGGAATAAATAATTGAATTTCCTATTAATAATGTTTTAGTTCTTTTTATTTTATTAAATTAACAAAAACGGTTAAATAAGGATTATATTTAAATATGTTAAATAAATTTATTTTTCCATTTATTAAAAATGTTTTCAATTTGTTGTAGGAGAGAAGCTTCAAGGTTGCCAAGGTTTTCAGGTTGCCACCATTGCTGTGTTTTGACATTCTGCAGTGTCGTAACCTAAACTTCGACTAACATCAACGTCAACAGTGAAATTGTCACTTTTAATCTACTTTTGGAGAGAACAGAGACGCAATAACACAGTCTCTGCATAAGAAAGACTCAAATAGAAGTTCATAAAAACTAAAAATTTAAAATTGTGTACTTGTCTTGTGTTCAAAAATTTTTTTTTCGACAATTCAAGGTAAATATTTGTGATGTGTTGTTTTTTTTATTATAAAATTTTCAAAATCCAAACAGAATTCCAAAAATATCATGAATATTATATTAGCTACATTCCCGTGGCACTGGATCAGATCAAAAGGAAAAGAGTTGTGGTTCAAAAATTTCTTTTTGCATTGTGAATAAAATAGATCCACGCTCTAGATCAACTACCACGGAAATGCAGCTATTATGTTAATTCTAATATGACGCCAAAGTATAGATTGACACCTTTGTTGGCTTGCAGGTTGCTACCTCTCTTTTTGATTTTTATTTTGTATAACGTATATTTAGCTTTACATGTTTACAAAAGTCATTGAGTCAAAAAAGATTTTTGACGTAATTAGATGATTTAGGATTTGATTTTAGCAATTAAAGTGAACAATAAATCAAGAGAGAGCACTGCAAAATTTAATTAATTTTCCAAATCATGTTTGGAAATATTAAGCTATGTTTTAGGGGTGGCAACCTGCAAGTCAAAATTTCAAAATGTCGATTTTACATTTATAGTTCTGAAAATTTGCTTTACCTTTTTTCTTTGAAAATTTAAATGATTTCTAGCTAAGGATTGAGGCTTCTTACTTCCATATGCCAATGGTTGCAGAAAATTAACAATACGTTGATATTATGACGAGTTTTCATCAAAACCACGGTGGCGGCCGTGGCGCAGTGGGTAGAGTGTGTGACCCATACGCCAGAGAGCCCTGGTTCGAATCCCACCTGACAAAGAAAGTTTTTCCAATTGAATTCATTTTTCTGTTCGGCCGTCACCTCTTTGCAGACAATGGCAAACCTCAGAGAGTAAAAACTGCCATGAAAAGCTTCTTGAGAACATAAGCCGTTCGGAGTCGGCATAAAACATGTAGGTCCAGTTCTCGGTCATTTGTGTTCAAACATTTCACAACACACACAACACAATTGATTATAAGAAGCTCCGTCAAAGTCCTTTCAAGGGTTTTTTTTTTCGTTTATCATAAAACAAGTTGTGTGGTGGCAACCTGCAAGCCTTTCTCCAGCTTCTTTTTCTGAACATATCAGTAAATAAGGTTTACTGACTGGCTTAACAAACATTGACCATGAAACAACTCAAATATTTCTGTTTTAACTGTGCTTTCAAAGAATCCAACAATAATTAAATACAAAAATAAATCTATACCATTATATAAAATAGAAGCGCAAATTTTTGATTCCAGGCAAACTTTAACTGGGCCGATTTGTACGAAATAAGTTTTAAAATATCATATTTGTGCTACAGCACAGTAAAGGAGTATTTTGCTATCGAAATATTAATAATAATTATACTTTTTTAATTAAAGTGTATATTTCATCCCCGATGCCATGCAATGCTTGTTCATTTTGCTTTCACGCGTTTGTGTTGCGAGAGTTTCAAGAAACTCGATGTTGCTCTCTACTCTTCGAGCGAAAAGTGAGATGCATACACATGCAGTGCTGAGCTGCAAAACAAAACAAAAGAAAGAAAGAAAGAAAGAAAGAAATTTTTTTATTTCATTTGGCATATATAGGCTTTAACCCATTATGGACTGACCCATGTTCCCGTTGAGCTAGAATGATGAAACTTTCCAAAAATATTTATTTTGGTGTAACTAAGAAAAAAAATGAAAAATTTAAAAAAACAAAAAAAAAAAAACAAAATGTAAAAATGGAGTTGCCAAATCGAGATTTTTAATTTTCAAATTGATCGTTATTGATCGATATTCCACAAGCAAAATCGAGAATTTTGCACCAATATTGATCTCAAGAATTTCCACAAAATTTTTATTCTTTTTGGAGATCATGAAAATCTATCACTACATGACCTCCAGGTTAAGAAAAGTATACCGATGCGTATACGTAATGCTGGACAAAAATGGGTTAAGGTGATTCACTGAGCACCTTTAGCGTGCTTAGAATCTTTTTTATATGAAGGTTTTGCGCTCTGCCTCTCTTCAAACTCATTCAAAGAGTAGCAAAAACGTGTTAGAGTGCTTTACTAATAAAAAAAGAAAACGTCAAACAGTTAGTGATTTTGATCAAAAAAATTTTAATCAAAGCCAAAATACTACATTGGTACATTAGTATCCTATTGTATATATTTTTATAGTTTTTAATAATTTGTTTTATTTGTAAACCATAACATGACGAATTGTCCATTCTTAAATAATCTTTATTTAATTATCTTTAGTGATTATCTTTAGTATAATGTTCAAACGGTTTCTGATTTTTGTTTTGTTCAAATTAGTTGAGAAAATGTGCGTTCAACGTTTGTTTACGCATTAGGACAAAATATTATAAATTCATTTTGCCATAAGTAGAATTGCTAAAGATTTGTTTCCCTTTGTGATATTGAAAAAATATTGAATTTTCATTTGTTCTAAATCACTAAAAAGATGAGCTAATTTCTAAATCATAGTAAAAAAAACGAGTTAACTAAAAATCGTCATTTTCGGCATCAAAATGAAAGAAAATCGTCACGTCATTATTGCTGCCGCAAATCGTCAAAATGACGATAAATCATCAATGTTCCCATCACTGCCTGCTTGTAAGAAATATTATTAAAAATAAAAAAGTTCAAGCATTCTGAAATTATGCCTAAGTTAAAGTCTGACGATGATATATAAATGTGTAAATTTATAAATGCTTCTTTGAGCTTCAGTTTTAATTGAAAAAAGCTACATAAAATGAAAATAGAACCATTCAAATACTTGAGACAAAGTTTCGTCAAAACACAAAACAACAACTAAACATAGCGTTAGAGAAGAATTTTTGTATTGTTATAGTTGTTGTTGTTGTGATGCCTTAAGGCATTTTGATGAAACTGTGGAAAATATTTTCTAAATAAATTATTACTTCTTGATGCTAACAACAGTAGGCGAAAAGACGAAATCATGTTTAGCTGAGTTTGACATGTATACGATAGTCTCCTGCGGGCATTTAATAAGAGCAGTCAAGACTTGACGTGGGGTCGAAAGCAAAGCTAAAGACGTCTGCAAAAGAACGCTGCTCAGAGCACAAAAAACTATAAACGTAAAACTTAAAACCAACACAAATAAACATACACTTACTCACTCCTAAAAAGTCATAAAATTTCGGACTCTAACATAAAGATAAACAACAGTAGACAGGGGAAAAAAATAAGTACGCTGCAAGGTTTCGTCTGTCAGTAACAGACACCCATTTAATTGAAACATAAATAATTTAGGGCAAGCAGACAGATTTTATGACCAAAATTTTGAGATAATCTGTGTTAAAGTTCAAAAGTTTTACTCAGAAACACACAGGAAAAAAAATGTAAAAAGAAGCAAAAAGCAGCAATGAGTTTTTAAGGATTCAGCCTATCAAGCTGTTAAACGGAAACCTTTTAAGCAAACATGACAAACTTGGCTGCTGCTGGTGCTATAAATAAAATCAGGTGACAACAAGACAGCAATAAGTTTAAAAAGTCACGATTTTAACCGGAATATAGCAGTACCGCTACGCTTAATGAAAATGAAAGCTATGCTACCTTAACCTAAACTCTAACCGCAACACTCTGCAACAACAGGTTGTTGCCTGACATTTTGCGGGTGCCTTTAAACATCATCATCGACCAAGAGCGCAACATGTTGACGGCATCATCTCAGCTAATGACAGTAAATACGAGTAATAATAAAAATAAAAAAGAATGCAGATAAAGAATACAAACCACACAGAGCTAGCTACTGAGTGGCAAACCTCAAAAGTTTTAAGCATCCTGTTGCTGCTGCTGTTACGGTTATTGTTGTTGTTGCAGCAGCAACCCATTTCCTACAGGTTTATGTGTTGGCAAAAAGCATGAGTTTCGTTGTGGTTTCGTATAACAACTTTTTTGTTGGCACTGAATTTAAATGCAAAAACTTTTATTTTTACAAATATTCAACCCAACTTGCACAAATGTGTGCCACAGTGACGGAACTTTTAAAAAGTTTGAAAAACTGTTATTCTAAAAATAGAACAATGAACAAGTTCTTAACACTTAAGAGTAATTATTAATTAACAAGGATGTATATTTGGATCTTGATTTATTTTGCAATCTTGATTAATGTTTGTGTGCCTAAATGGAGTCATTATTGCAACTGACTTTACTTTATTAAAATACAACTAAAAAATCAAAAAAATTGTCATGTCTGTCATACTAACTTTCGAAATGATAATTTAAATTAAATAGAAAAATATAAGTTTAAGTTTTAATAATATCATTATTGAAAATATTTTTGAAATAAAATCTTCACAGATTCAATTTCCTTAAGGGGGTCTTCTCATTGAGCAACTTTTTTTTTTCAACTTTTTTTTTGCATTTATTTATAGCTTGGGTAGTTGTGAATATGCCCCTAAAAGGATTTTTAGAAATTCGAAATACTTTAGAAGATACAGCCTTTTTTGTGAAGCAAGGTCTGATGGACAAGATGGTGATGGAGGTAATAAAACCAGCTTACGAAGCGCTGTCGGCAGATAATTTGCTTGAAAGATGCCTTGGATCTGAAACTCAGAATTCCAATGAGTCCTACAATTCTGTTCTTTGGTCACTTTCGCCCAAACACATCAACTCAGGCGCACGCACCATCGAAGTGGCCAATTTCATTGCAACGTGCCTCTTCAACGACGGTTTTATACCCATACTTAAAATTATGGGTTTGATGGGTATTGCGATTGGCAAAAACGCATACGAATACCCACTATCTCGCAATGAAGACAGATTGAACCGATCAGAGACTCGAGCTGCGGCATCATCAAAAGCTGGCAGAACGGCTCGCAGAGCAGAGAGGGCAGCAGAAAGCAGTTTCTACGAAAAAGAGGAAGGTGGCCTGTATGGAGCTGGCATCGCCGACTAATATTTGTAAGTAAAAATTGTCAGCTCTTTAAAACTGCATTTAAACATTTTTGATTTTTTGTTTTTTCCCCAAAAAAATTACTTCAAACTTTAAACGCGTTTATCTCGAACCCACGTTTTTCGAACTGGCGGCCATGATATCTCCAGTTCAACTGAACCGATTTTCATGAAACAAAATGGAATCGACGCAGAAATGTCACCATTCTCGGGTGAACCTCGACCATAATTTTAAAAAATTTTTTACTATTTTTTTTTTACACTAAACTACAAAAAAAAACCCGAAATTGAAATTTTTTTTTTTAATGACCGCCATTTTGTCAAAAAAAATCACAAAATTAAGCTTGAGGTTCACCCGAGAATTACATCTATACTGATTATAACGCCGTTTTTTTTTTTTCATTTCAGACGCTCCGGAGACCCGGAATCGTGGCCGACACCTTTTTTTTTCACCACCAACTTTGAAGTCTCATTACTTTTTGAACAGCCCACGTATCGAGGCAAAAAAATTTTTTTATTTACTTTGAACCTTTTGTAATACAATAAATAAAAAAAGTTTTCAATTATTCTTTGCGTTTTCAAATAAGAATTTTTTTAAAAAGGGTCCAAAAAACGGGTTTTGAATGAGAAGACCACCTTAATAAGCAAAAAAGTCTACGAAGTGTCAAAGCCAAATTGTGATGTCTTTAAAAGTTTTTATTTTGCATTGTTATAATAATATGGCAGACCAAAAAAGCCCAAAAATCTTAAAAATAAAACAAAAATAAAAATATGTTTTTTGTTTAAAAGAAGTTGTTTTTTACAAGAAAAATTTACAAAACGAAAAAATATCTTTACTTGTTTTAAAAATACAAAAATTAAGGCATTTATTTTTAAAACTTTTTATATCCTAACTTTTATATGTTCACTTAATTAACATAAAAGCATTTTTAATAATTTGGAATAAAACTGTAAAATTGTATAATTTTTAGAACAAAATTCCAGGGTTTAAAGGGGGTCAAATAATGGGCAAAAAAAGTTTCAGAAAAAGCTGGCGTATTTTTGTGCGGAGAATGCGAATATGTAATAGAAAATAGGGGTTTCCATTTAAAACATCAAAGCTAACCTTGATTTGACTTTGGAAGTTGAACTCGAGGATATCGCCAAGGTCAAAACTAGACCCTCTCGAAACTTTGCGACTTTAATCTGAAACATTTTTCTAGATTTGCTTACTTTGTATTCTTTTTTAACTTTACATCTGTCTCTCTTATCTTTTACACTTGCACCCTTATTTTTTGATGACAAAAATAACTAATTAATTTTTGTGTTTAACTGAAACACAAGTTAATCAAATATAAGTTAATTTTTATCAAGTAGTAGTCAAGTTAAACCTTTCTAAAAATTCTAATGCTTTTTTCTCATTTTTTCATACAAACATGTTCAAAGCACACATTTTGTCAGTGATTAAATTGCTGCAGTCAAAATAGCAAAAGTCGTGAAATTATTGCTTTTTTAAGCACAAACTTTTTTCATAACTTCGAAGCATATCGACTGCTTCAACTTGTGCTTTCGAAAAATCAAACAGTCGCAGCATAAGCAGAAGCCGAAAAGTAGTTTCAATAGTTTGCAAAGTGATTCGGCAGTCGACAACTTCGGCAGTCGTCGTTTTGACCAGCAGTTGTTGAACTTTTGTAAGTCGAAGTAGCATAAGTTTTTAAACAGTCGTTTTGCACCTTTAATTTCTGCTTATTCTTTCTAACTTCTGTACAAATATAATAATAATACAATCATAATCATAGCAAAATTGAAAAATTTTAATAAAGCGAGCGATCAAACAAAAGTTTAATAAAATAGTCTGCTACGACTGTTAAAAAACTGCTGCTGCGTCGACTTTTGAAGGTTGAACAACTGCTGCTGCTTCGACTTTCGATTTTGCGAACAGTTTCGGTCTATCAAAACGATGAATGCCGAAGCACCTTGCAAACTATTGAAACTATTTTTGTGCCTCTGCTTATGCTGCGACTGTTTGATTTTTCGGAAGCACACGTTAAAGCAGTAGCAGGAGCCTTGGAAAAACCTGAAAGTTTTTAAACGCTGCATTTTGTATTGAAGCCCTATAAAATATAAACTTTTCTAGTCAAATATCTGCATATATGGAAACATCAAGAAAAAACAAGATTTTTGACACCTAATTGTGGACTTTATCTATAATAAAAATTATATTTTTAAGAAAACCATTTTAAAACATTTTTTTAATAAATATTTAAGAATATATAAGAATTTTTAAATGAGAAATTTAAAATAAAAAAATTTATTTTTTTAAATTGTCCTAAATCAAACATAAGTAATAGATAAACAATGTTAAAAGTTACAATGAAATAAAATTTATTTTTACAAATTGTATGCCATCCTATATGAACCTTTCGTTTGATATCATATTGTATATGTTCCCATGGATAATAGTGAAATTGTGGGGGAAAAAAATGAAATTTTTGCTACTTTTGAAACGCCATATTAAAAGTCTAAGCCATCGATTGATAAAAAAAGTGTCGACTCAGATTTTTGTCCTCTATCACATATCTGAAAATCATTTAAATCGGTGAGTCACACCACTCAGGTGTTTCCTTGTACGAATCATATTCAGCTCTTTTAAAAAGTAGTTCAAAAAAGGTGTTTTTTTTTTTGGGAATAGAGATTCCTAGAGAGATAGCTGTAAGACCAGCTGTCAAAGTAAACACCTATATAACGGGTCCGCCATCTAACTTTTTTTTTCAACTAGTGCTTATTTCGTGAATGGTAACACTTAGCACATGTCTGATTTGACAGATAATTAGTTTCATCCTTCCGCTGAACGAATATGGTTGTGTTCGACCTGCGATCGACTTACAGAAGATGCCGATTTTGCCAAAAAAATCATCTTTTCAGATGAAGCTCATTTTGGTCTTGGCGGGTATGTAAACAAGCAAAATTGTCACATTTGGGGCACAGAAAACTCGCACGCATACATTGAAAAGCCGATGCACCCAAAACGAGTCACTGTTTGGTGCGGATTTTGGTCCAGAGGCATAATTGGGCCATTTTTCTTCGAAAATGAGCAAGGAGTGGCCGTTACAGTCAATGACCATCGTTATCGGGCCATGTTGAACGAATTTTTGTTCACAAAAACTGAAGAGGAGGATATTGGCAACATTTGGTTTCAACAGGACGGCGCTACGTGCCACACAGCCGAAGCTACACTCGATGTTTTGCGCCCTGTTTTTGAAGATCGCACTATCAGCCGCAGAGCTGATGTCGTTTGGCCACCTCGGAGCTGCGATTTGACACCGTTGGACTATTATTTGTGGGGTGCCCTCAAAGACAAGTGTTACGCCGACAAGCCAGAGACAATTGACGCTTTAAAGGACAATATTCGTGAAGCCATTGGTGAAATACAGCTATACACAAATGATAATGTGCTTAAAAATTGGACCGATCATGTAGGCTACTGCATGGCCAGCCGAGACAGCCATTTGAATGAAAGTATTTTCCATTATTAACCGGAAGGATTGTACATTCAAATAAAAAAAGAAATTTGAGAAAATATTCAGTAGTTTTTTTTTGCATTTTTAAAAAATAAAAAAGTTATTTGGCGGACCCTTTATAAGATTAATGTTCAATATACTTTACTATGCAAGGATTTACTCGGAACAACGTTTACAAATCGTGGAAATACATTATTATAAATTTGCGTTTTGTGCGTGAAACTTTCTTCGCATACTCTACGATGAGCATAATCGTCCATCTGAGCAGGTGATACACAAAACAATGAATCAATTTATGTCCACGCTTACCCTTATGGACAGTATTTATCTAATATGAACTCATACTGCAATACTAAAGAGGCTCTCTAGGCTCCCTTACATCCAAAAAAAAAAAAAAGAAAGCTGGTTACTGTCTGGTGTGATTTGCATGCAGAACGCATCATTGGTTCATACTTTTTCTAAACTGAAGTTAGAGCCAACGTTACCGTCAATGTTGAGTGCTACAGAAATCCGCTATGTGTTTATAGAGTACCAACGACGTTAAGGCTTAATCCCTATGGGTCCATAGACGTTGGAGTTATAGTTCATGAATAGAATATATAGTATTAAAAAATGCACATCCAAAAAAAGATGTGCAAGTGAAATACTCTTCACAGACCTGTATTATACAAGTGACACTTAGAAATGCAACCACGTACGAGATGTCATATTCATAAACACAAAAACATTACCCTGTGCCCTATTCTGTAAAAGCAGTATTCAATAAGAATTCCATACTGCCCTTAATAGTACCAGTTTGGCTACCGGTAGATGGCGTACCTTCCTTGCCATCTACTGGTTAAGACGAGACCTATCCAATCTCTTGCATACTAAGCACGTATGCCAGCCCGGTACTATTGCGCGACCCCGCCGGTAAATCTAGACCTGTGCAAGCGATGTGCACAAACCAGAGTCAGCACGAGTCTCCCCGAAGGGCCAACCCATTATAGTCACCTGGGAAACTCGGTCCCGCCGAATGGGGGTCTATAACGTCCCGGCAAATGGGACAAAAAATTCTTATATATATATATAAATAGAATTTTTGTAATTGACTGTGCACATAGCACTTTTTCGTATATGACTGACACTTCTATTTAAGGCATGGAACCATTAACATACCTTAAACGAAATGCCTACGATTTTTGACCTCGGACACGCAACAATGTCCCTGTTAGTCTTAAAAAGACTCCGTGTCTTAAAGACTCCAAATGCCCATTTTTTTGGCCATATAGACCATGTCTCCTTGCCGTGGATAGATTAGGTCACCTCATCCGCGTGCTAACAAGTTCTCTGAACCATTGCTATTCCATCGCAGACTTTTTTCACAAGGATTTACCATAGTGAGCTGCTACCAAGATAGGCGCCACCCCGAGCTGTTGGTTGGCCCTATCAGTTTTTACGTTTGCAGGACGTATCCTACAAACAACCATCCTGCTTTATCCTGGCTTTGTACAGGCAGGCGCTACTAAGTTGCTAACCTGGCGGAGTTGTTGAGAGCTACAGGTAAAAGATTGGCGACTTTTTGGTTCCCCAAGCCAATATAAATCGCTTAAGTGTTAAATGGTTCCAGCAGGACGTTGCAACAAGCCATACAACTTTAAAACTTTTGTTAACCAAATCATATCAAGAAATGGGTCTGTCAATGGGATACCTAGGTAAAGTGATTTGACTTCTTTAGACTACTTAGGCGTACGTTAAGTCACTGGTCTATGTTGATAAGCTAACTACGACTGATCAGATGGAAACCAACATTCGGCTCGTAATTGACGAGATAAGGCAGGCTATGCTGAAAAAAATGGTGCAAAATTGGACCGACAGGTTGGTCTTCAGAGGACGCAGTCACGTTGGCCATATGCCCGAAATTGTGTCCAAGCACTAAATTCGACAAAATTTGCAAACTAATTTCATTATTTTTTTTGGCTTATTTGAGAAAAATAGTTCTACACCTCTAAAAACCACCTTTTATCAAACAAAAATAGGATAAAAATGGTGGTATCTATATGGTCGATCCTGTTTGTGCAGCTTTAACTCCAATCAAAAAAAAAAAAAAACAAATTACTCTGGATTTTTTTTAAGTATTTTTTTTTTCGGGTAACGGTGAAAGAAAAAAACACAACGTTAATTGTCTGTTTTGTAAAATTCTATGAAACGTCACTGCTTATTACAAAAGCAAGTTGTCAAGTTTTTTTATTTTTCTCTTATTATCACCTTCTTTTGCGCCATGTTTTGTTGACATTTTCAACTTTACGCTTGCGGTTTGCTATTTTTTTTTTCTCGTCACTGTCTTGACTTTCTGTCTTGACAGAAAGGTGTAAATAAGCTTGAAAAACCTTAAAAAAGAACTCGATGTCAACTACAGACGGAACTCTGCAAGAAGTTTTAAGTTATGTTAATGATCAGAGTTGACAAATTAAGCGGTGATTTTGTGGTTGAAAAGTTAAAATTATTCTTTATTTAGCACTCTGGGAAAACTAGTCAACAACGCGCCAGTTGTTGTTGTTGTTGTTGTAGGTTTTGTGTTGCGGTTTAAAGAGACAAAAAAAAAATGAAGTTCTAAATATATTTGATTTAGTGGTCACATTTCTTGAAGTACAAATTCATATTTTGGCCATATTGATATGGCGACAATATCCCTCACCGATTTGTTGTTCTTTGACGTGAGAGCTGAGGAGAACGCTAAAAGAAAAATTCAGCAATTCAGCAATTTTTTGCACTTACTCTTTTACTTACATCAACAAAGAGTGGAACAGCAAGCAAAATATGCTGAACCGAAATCGTCGTGTCTAGAAGATATTCACGATGAAACAGCGATTTTTTCACCCCTCTCAAAAAAATGTTCGCTACCCCTGTCACCATTCACTTTTCTACAGTGTACAATTCTCTATCAAAATTTTTTGACAAGCGTAGCAAAATTTGCAAACGTCACCTTCACCTTGTTTAATTTCACCATGATATCGACATGTGTAAACTGGGACTAAGCAAAAATGTAGTCCAAGAGCATAGATAGTCATTAGAGCGAAGTTATTTTTATGGAAAGAACTGTCACTTAAGGAGAATATATTGCTGATTTTACGTTCAATTCTTAGAAAAGAATTCCACTACGTAGCACAGTGGGCGAAATGGCTAGTTTAGCGGTATTTAATTAATAACTCGAAAACTAATAAAGGTATCAAAATGAAATTTGGCATGGGAGCCAATCACATGAACATGTGATACACAAATTTGTGAATTTATTAATTTCTACAATTTTTGTTGTTGTTGTTGTGCGACTTTTTCTCCCCGCCTATTCAACCAAGAAACAAGGTATGTCAAATTTAACATTTTTCATATTTTTATTATATATTGTAAAAAGATCATGGTAGAAGAGACAAAAAAAAATTACACGTATATCGGCGTTTTAAAAATTGACATCTAAATATGGTTTTAATGTGGGTTTGAAATTGACACTTTTTAGACCCTTAACCTGAGCAAGTGGGTACATTAGCGAGAGAAGGAGTTTATATAATTGGATGAAGCTTGGTACTGATGTTTGTGTCGACCCAAGGGTATGTAGTATTGAATATTTTTGACATCTGAACATGGACACGCCCACCTCCTAAAGCAACCCACTATAGTAAAATTCATAAAATGGTTATAAAATGGCTAATATATGAGCCACAAAATAAAATTTGGTATGTCAAATCAAATCAATTTGGTATCAAATCTAAATTGTGTACGAAAAATAGGAGTGATCCGGCTAAGAACACACCCTCCTCCCATACACGCTAAAATGGCCAGATCACTAAAAAAATGTACATTTGTATTATTTATTTATTTTCTAATTTTATTTTTTTTTTAATACTTTTCATGGTAAGAATGTGATAACATATTATTATAGCAAAGCTATTCATAATCTGAGCTGTCACTGTCGGACACTGAAGGCTGCAAATCAGTGTCTGAAAGAAGATTTATTAGCTCTCTATCTAGTAAAATATATTTTTTTGAATTTTTGGAAGTAGTCTTCGACGATTTTGAAATTAAAGGATCTGATGAAATCAGGAGTGCATGCATCAAGTCCTCCATTGTATGCTGTCGCGAATCTTTGCGTGTGTGATTCAGGCGGAAATTTCGGACATCTTTATTCCTAGCCTCCAATGCTTCCTCGGACATCATACCAATTGGCAGGGCAACACTATTAATTATATCAGCTCCGTGTATTAATATTTTGTGAACGGAACTTGGCATGTAAAACCACGGATATTCATTCACAAACAATTCGGCTGTTTCGTATGCGTATTGGCGAAAAGATTCTGAATTAACTGCATACCCGCAAGACATACATCGTAAAACTACCCCAAATCTTCTGATAATAGCTTCACTAACGCCTGTTATTTGCGAAGCTAAAGTTGGTTGTAGAAAAAACCGTCTGGCTGTGTTGCCATTATTCGTATTTCCGCCACCAGCCATTGGAATGTCCACTAGCAACGACATTTTCTGCCTTAGTTCGTTTTGAATAGTTTTCTTCCTTTCGTCCACGATATCTTTATCTAAACTGCGGACCTGCCACTTTTTTAATGTAACTCTGTAGGCAATATGAATAATGCACTCAAAAAGGCGGATCCAAGCATGTAGAGTAGACATGCCATACTCATACAAATTCTCATCCACGGGAAGTTTTTTAATAAAATTGAGATCGTTCATTACTTTGGGAGTAGCTTTGCGAATTGCGCATATTTGTGATGATGATTTGGCAATCGCTGTAAAAACTTTTCCGTCAATCATGGTTAAGTGAAATTGATGGTTTATTTGTAGAGTGCCCAGAAAAGTTGGTGAGATTAGTGATATTTGGGATTTCACGTTTTCAACCTCGGTACGAACAACGTCAGCAGTTTCCTTCTGGCACATAATTTTAATTGGCCTACAAAAGCGAGTTGAAGAAGGCCGAGAATTTTTCCAGACTATACTCGATCCCAGTTGAATTTGCAATGGCACAATGCAAACCGTAAATAAATTTTCGTCGATCATTGTCTTTTCGGGATCGCTATACCTTTGCCGGTAGGTTGAATGACCACTGCTGCCATCACAACCCCATTTGTAAACTGCAACTAATTTTTCATTGCTGCCAGAAGGAATGTTTTGAAATAGTTCGGCGTCTGCTTCAATGATCCTTGTAACTGTGTGATCAACCAAGCTTTGTAGAGCCACTTCAGCAAAATATTCTGTCGCCAACACTCGACTTGGATAACATTTCTCTTTAGCTGACCGCAAAACATCATAAGTGGGATAAATGTTAGCGTTTCGAGCTTTGGCACCGGCCTGCATCAGCTTGTAAGTGAATTTTGTGTAATTACCATTAATAAAAAGTGACAAGGCTTCTTCAGGTGTATATTTTATAGGAACCTGGAAGTCTGATTCTAGGCTTTTTTTAATTTTTGCCGTAGTGTCTGCATCCGAATCCAACACTGATAAAACCTGAGATGCAGTTCTCTTTCCAGCCCTGTAAAGACTACTGCACGTTGCCACCAAAAGTTCGTTACAAGGAGTTTTATTTATCAAATTGGCAACTTTTTGGACTTGGTTTTTGGTTGTGCAATCCGAGAAGCTTTTAACGGGGCGTCCAACATTGGTAGAAGTTTTTTCATCCACTAACAAAAGCGGTCCATCCAACCATTGCTTGTTTCTGTGTTCAAAGTCCACCCTAACCCTATTACTTTCTTTCCACTTCGCAAATAATTTATAGTTAAAATTTCTTAATCTTCTGCCGATTTCATGACACTGCTCTTTGCTATATTTAGATTTGTCAATGACATTATCAAATATATAAGTCTCTACCGCCGAAAATCTTTTCCTAGGCACACCTTCATTGCACCATATTAAAAACAGTGTTCGTTTGACAACCGACATTGAACCTTAAAAGTGGAATATATTAAAAACTTGCAGGAACCTGTAAAACATTTTTTAGACACACAATCACAAGGACTCATGTTAACAAAAAAATACAAAACTACCACGGAAATGATCGAATACGAACAGTTGCACTCCACAAAAGACTAATGTAAGCTACTAGAGATAAGTCATCACAATAATTCACTTTGGCTACGATTTTTTAAAAACTTACATGTAAACACAGATCACTGACATTTATTTTATTTTATACATACCTTTTTCTTGAAATAAAAATTATAAGAGAAGAATTTAATAAAATAAAAAAGATTTTGCAGCCAAAACAATGCACTCCTCAAAAAAGCGGGAAAATATTGTATTGCAGCTGCCAAAACATATGTCAAGTTTGAAAGCTCACAGCTTTTCACAAAAAGCTTTTTAACAAAAACTAAATATGTCAATAAGCTTATTAGGGTATTAGCAAACGATTAGTAAATAAAAATTGGCGCAATTAAATATTTCAAAATTGAATTAAACGCCGCTAGATTGGCCGTTTCGCCCTCTGTGCGTTGGCTACATTTTAAGTCAACGCAACACTAAATATTGCCAGATGAATTTTAACAGTTCCATTTGACATTTTTTAGCAAAAAAATTAATTTTACATTTTCTGTTATGAACCTTCTCACAACGTTTTGGTGTACGTGCACTAATTGTGTTCTGAACAATGTTTTTAAAATTGAATTTCAGCAAAAAAATGGTATTAAGCAATGAACATTATCGTGGGACTATTTTTTACAATTTTCGGCATGGATTGACAAGAAAAGAATGCACCGATCAACTTAGTTCGACTTTTTGTGATGAACACCGACTCTAAAACGCTTCTTCAATGAGTTCGAGCGTGGTCGGCGTTCCTTCTAAGACGAATTTCTAGAAGGTCGTTCAAGATCAGTTGTTGTGCCAGAAAACATTGACTCAGTGCGTAAACTGATGGAAGCAGACCGGCATGTGACATACCATAAGAAAGAGTCATTCTAACGATGGACTGGATTGGGCATAAGTAGGACTAGCACACATTTTATTTTATAGGAGCATTTAAGCTTCAGGAAGATTTATTTCCTTTGGATAGGCAATAATTTGATGGTTGCTCGAAAAAAAAGCTCATGTGGATTGGTACAAAGAAATGTTCTAAAAAATACATCCGAGGTGGTTCGAAACACGTCTATGACATTATAACAGGTGATGAATCATGGATCTACGCTTATGAGACCGGAACAGAGCTGCAATCCACTCTTTTGGTCTTTCAAAGGGACCAAAAACTGACAAAAGTTATTCAGAGGCGGAGCACATTCAAGCAATTGGTCACGAACTTACCATTAAAACTGTTAATGCTGGATGGCACATAACCATTTATATGCCAGAAGTCTTTGGAGAATTGAGGAAAATCAACTGTCAAATGAAGATCATCCTCGATCACTCAAAACATGCGACGAATGGGTCATCCGCCTTACAGCCCGATATGGCACCTAATGACTTCTTCTTGTTCCTTCACATTAAGCAAGAATATCGTAGAAAGCATTTTTTACTCCTGAACAGGCCATTGAGACCTTCAAAAGATGGGTTTCGTAGGTACCAACTTTAGAGTGGCAAAACTGTTTCGAATATTGATTCAAAGGAATGCAAAGGTTTATTGATCATCTGTGAGAATGATTTGAAAATTATTAAAACTATTTTCACTCACTAAGCACTGTTTTTTCATTGTAAGGCGCAAGACTTAAACCATTTTAGCGCGCTGGTCGATTTTTCGACCACTAACTTTTAAGTAAATTTCTGGAAAAAATATCCAAGATTTTTTATACTCTTTCTGTGAGTAAATGTTAATTCTGAAGAAAAATACATTTTTTCGAATCTTCTATTTATACCTATTTAACTATGCGCTACAAGAAACCACCTTTTTTGAACCAATTTTGAAAAAATCGAAAAAAATATATGTAAAATATAATAAAACTATTTACGTGAGCATGCAGAAAAAGACTAAAATATGTGAATTAGTCGGTTATGGACAACTCAGGTAAATTTGACTATGTGCTACCTGCATACTAATATTGGTGGTCGATATTTCGACCAATGGCATGATTTCGATGGTCGATTTTTATATCCTTTTCATCAAATATCTTATTATAAAAATTTAAATATTTAATTTAGAATTTTCGAATTATTGTACATACATTGGGCCACTGGCAAATTTTTGAGTAGCCGAAAAATGGAAGATCGGAAAATTCTTATGCTCTGGAATTTTCTTAATTTGATCAATATAAGCAAAACCTTAACTTTTCATTATGAAACTCCACGCGTTCTAGTAGCGGACCAAAATGAGTTAAAAGACTTACACATTAGACGCCACGTACAGTATAGGTGTACGATAAATTTCGATTCGCCCCGTTTTACTGACAACATTGTCCTAATAAAAAAACCGCACTGTAGTGCCCTGTAGTGGACATTTTTGGTAAAAATTTCGATGCGACCCGTTTTATTGACAACATTGTCCTAATGATAAAAACCGCACTGTAGTGCCCTGTAGCTGGTATTATTGGTAAACAGAAGTATCAAAAATTACTAGAATTTAATATTTTTTTTTTTTTTTTTTGAGAAAAACATTTTAAATTTATCCAGAGTGAACCCAGAGAAAAAATGGGGTGCCTCGAAATATATCCCATATTGTAAAAGAAGACTTTTTTAGAATCAGATAAAAAATGTTTTTGAAACCATACCGACTATTATTGGGAGATGAATAAGTATTGTATCGGTTACGTTTTAAGAAAATAAAAACTAACTGAAAGAATATTTATTAAAAAAATATGTATATATTTTTCTTTTAAATATTTGCAAAATATTCACAAATCTTAAGCTGTAAAGTCTGTTCTTAACATTTTTAGTATCGATTTAATTTTTTTTTTAAGCGGTTACTTACCATAGACTGTATTGTTGTTGAGGCAATCAAACTAACAGCAAAAAAGCCAAAAAATTGTGACATCACGCGATTGCTGTGGATAAGGCCCGAAACTCTTTTGACAGCAGGCGGTAGCTGAGCACAGAAAAATAAAATGTTTAAGAATAGCAGCAGAGAAAAATAATAAAACAATAAAAATTCAATAATACCCAGCAAACCAAATGATATCGTTTCAATATCGAGACGATTTCGCTAAGGTTATAATTTTTATTATAACGATGCGTCGAAATGATATAGTATCGATATCAAGAAATGACAGTTTTTAATACAAAACGGCCTATCGTTATTGTTATCTGTTAATGTAATATTGAAGAAAATGTCGATATCGTGAAAATCTCGAGAAGTACAAAAATTTGCAACGATATCGTGAAATCTCGTGAACTACAAAAATTTGTAACGATATCGAGATTAGATATTACATCAATATCGAAACTACAATATATTGAGAAAAAATGAAATTTCGCAGGGATATCGGCCTGGGAACAGCTGTTCCACTGCTGTGGTTGAACTACCAGATGACATTAGAGTATCTTTTCATAATGATGATTTGACGTTCACCTCTTTATTCTCTGCTCAAAATTTGCTGTAAAATTTTCGATTTTGAAAATCTGCGGTCAGTTTCCTAAGAAACTACTTAGTAGGTAGATCTCAAAAAGTTCGAGTGGGTCAAAATCTTTCTATACTTAAAAACACTACTTGTGGCGTACCTCAAGGCTCCGTACTTAGTACATTGCTACTTAAAATGCTTATAAATGATACTTCCAGGAAGTCCAATCACTTTATAATGCTTGCATATGCAGATGACCTCCAATTGTACTACTCTAGCTCTTAAGCGTGGTTAGAAGATCTATGTGAACCAAATGGGCTGATAATAAAATGATTAAGTTGCACCCCTCGAAATCATTTGTTGTGCCTATATCCAAAAATTAATATTGTCAGGAAGATTGACCTCCAATTCTACTTAGTAAAGTCAAACTGAAACTTTTTAGTAAAGTAATTCATCTTGGTTTTCATATTATCCCATCCCTTGCCTGTGGTGATCACGTGAACTCATGCGTACAAAAAGTGTGCTATATCCTACGTAATCTCAGAATGACAGCAGGCTTTATGCCGGTTGAAATCAGAAGAAAATTAGTATTGCAGCTGATTATGCCGATCATAACTTACTCTGAAGCCGTGTCCTGCAAACTTCACTCTCGGTCCTAACACAAGCTTCTGGTCGCTTTTAATAATGAAGCTCGCTATTAGTACGTACACCAAGTTACCTATAAGCTCGACATTGCATTTTCCTACACCGAATCATCTATACGCGTTGATCTTTTTGAAACTGACATATCTTTTTGAAAAGTTTAAGTTTTGCAGATCAGGTAGAACCATAAAGCTCATTACCCAAGATACAATTTCCTTAACTCCTGTAGATTGCTTTTCATCGATGATATTAGGTCGTGAAACTCATTACCTAATATTATTAAAATAGTTTCTAATAAAATCAACTTTAAGCATATAATTTTTAAACACTCCTCTCTCTCTCACTTATCTCTCTCTCTCTCACTAATTTGTACTATATCTTTTAGGGGAGGTTTTAGGCAAACAATTTTTTGAATATTAACCTTTTTTTAATTGACTTTTGTTGTACACCTATTCGAGAATATGTAAAAAAAATTTCAAATTAATCCCGATCATAAAACAGATTCTACAGCGCTTAAAGCCCAGTGCGCCAGAGTACCAATCGATCAAACCGAAGCAGCTGTTAAGACGCGTGATGTTCGCTGTATATGTGTATGTAAAAGTGTATGTGTGTAGGGAATGTTTCTTTGTATATATACTATATAAACTCTACCTTGAAGAGAAAAAAATATTTAATTTTTACAGTTTTGTTTTGAGTTTTACCGCTTTGATGCTTTTAAAGTTTAAGGCTTTAAATGAGTTTTTCTCGATACATACTTTTTCAAAACGGCCCACACTAGTGCAAGCAAACTAATCGACCGATTTTAATATTTGTTTTAATCTGTATGTAATATTATTCTACACATCTTTTACCATAATGAGCGTCAGTGAAAAACTTGTCTAGTGTTTACGCGCAACAATATGGTCAATAATGACGCAAATTTTCCGAATTTTTTTCTACGATTCATAATTTACCATATTTTCATTCATATTTTCATATTTTCATGGTGAAAGATGTGCATTTAGGGGTCTATTTTCGAATGAATTTTTTTTTTTTATACAATCTGGAGTTGCGCTATGATGTGAGCCGATTTTCACCTTTTTTTGAAGGACAGCAACTTTAGCGTCATCTTTATATATAAAAAATATATGTTAACAATAAAAAAATGTTTTCTTTAATTAAACTAATAATGTTAAATTAACATGCAATTTGAATATATATATTTTGTATATATAATAAACTTTTTTAGAAAACGTCTTCTAAAGTTTGCCTTAATTTTAACTGCTTTTGCCTAAAACCTCCATTAAGGAATTATTTTTCATTGACTAAACTTAAGTCTCTTTTTATGTACTATTATTGAATACTGTCTTGAATTTTAATTTGCATTTTGTATTGTTGATGTTGTTATATCCATTGTAAATTTGGCATGCAAAAAAATTTTTCTTATGTGCCAAAAATCTTTGTTAAATAAAAAATTAATATCAAAATGAATATTTCAATATTGGACATCTATACTTGGACAATCTGGGTACTTAAAACATAGTTAGTAGAACTTGTTAGAACTTTAAAAAGACTCTAACATCATCTAAACTGTTCACAGAAGGACTTTCCTCTAATGCTGCTTTTAGGGCAGGCGCTGCATTTTCTTCTCAGACTTTTAGTTATAATTTTTTTTTTAGTACAAGGTATTTTAAGGCATTTTTTTAGGTTAGGTTTAGGTTAGGTTTACAAACAATAAAAATACAAAGTATCAAAAATTCTATTGTAACTTTTCAATTTAGTATCGTTACGTATCGAAAAATAGTATCAAGTTCTAGTTTGCTGGGTATATTTTTATAAAAAAAAAAAAACAAATTTTGCTCAGAGCAACGCTCACTTTGATATTTAGTTCATGACAGGCAATCAATAAAATGACACAAAATAACACAGCAATGGCAATACTGGAGAGCAGCATGCTTAAAAGGTAGCTAAAGAACATTTATGTAAGTTGAGAATTAAAAAAAAATAATATTAATTCATTTAATCATATTTTAATTATACTAAATGAAACCAAGATACAATTTTTCAGCTACTTACGACTTGAATATTAAATGCCGCATCAGTGTTGTAATCAGCAGTACAACAAAACTGCAGTAGAAATAAAGGCTTAACATGCGATCCGGTTCGCTGGCATACTGTTCGTTCGGGCGAAGGAAAGAACATTTGAAAATCTTTCACTTACAAAATATTACCACAATTTACTTTGCGTTCCAGCGCTGCATCCTTAAAGGATAGAAACATCGATTGACAGTGTTCGGAACGCAGGTGATCAATGCTACGTGCATCTATGGCACGCATAAGATATTCGTTCACCTCATCTTCGGGATCCTTGCAGCTTTCAGTGTTCTCACCGAAGCCAATTCTGACAGCGTCAAAATTTTACATTTAATAAAGTTTAAAAACATTCCACAGCAACTACTTACTTTGAAGTGTTCTTCATTGAACCCACGTGACCCATCATGCGCAACTCTTTCGAAATGTTTCCATTTACTTGCAATTTATTGCGTGACTTTTCATTCTGCTGCAGTGCCTTAGAAGAAAAAGAAAGTATATAAAAAAAAAAATTAATATTGACAACACAGAATATGTACATTTTATACTGGCAATAGTCCCTAAAAAAGTCAATATTAAGAGGAAAAATTTAACATAAATTTATTAACATTAAAATAGCCATACAATATTAATTAGATAGGAAAACAAAAAGTCTTTTCTGTATATTTTTATGTAAGGCTAGGATTGGTATTCAAACACATTAGAAATTTGATATTTGTATTTGTTTACAAAATTCAGAATAATCTTTCCTATACAGCCGTGGACACATAAATAGCACAAAAATACATGTAGGGTGTTCCACATAAATTTAAATAAAATGCTTAGAGGAAAACAAGAATTTATTTCATGGTATTTGAGTTTAAACATTAAAAACCTAAAATCAGTAGTAACTTTGTAATTACGAATTAAAAATTAGAAAATTAATGAAAAATCTGAAATTGCTCCTTAGCTGAAGTGGACGTATAAATAGCACAATTTGGATTTTGAAAAAAAGACATAGTGATTTATTTTAATTTTACAATGATCTTACGAATATGCTTACTAGTACTTGGTACTGTATCCCGAATTGTCCAAAACAGCCCCCGACATCTTCGTCCCATACTCTCCACAAGCTTTCTGACCCTATCCTTTGGAATAGAGTACGACGCCTTCTCAATTCCACTCCATAACTCATCTTAATTTCGAAAATTTTGGTTGCTCATGCTGACCTTTACATCATTCCATAAATTTTCTATGGGATTGAGGTCTGGGCTTTGAGCCAGCCGATTCCAAATATTTATTTTTTCCTTTTTTAACTAATCAATCACACCCTTTGCTGTGTGTGTTGGATCATTATCGTGCATAAAAGTACACCTAACTGGCATGTTCTGAAATGCAAATGGTTCCATCTGGTTATTAAGAATATCTAAATACATATTTTTGTCCATTATTCCTGGTATACAAAAAATTGGCCCAATGCCGTGCCAGGAAAAAGCTCCCTTAGAAAATTAAATTTCCTCCTCTATGCTTTAATGATTTTTTTGCAAATTTCGGATTCAACTCTTGACGTTTGGGGCACCGAACAAAAGTCTTTCCATCTGGTCCAAGCCTATTAAATTTAGTTTCGTCAGTCCAGATCACGTTCTTCCAAAATTGGTCTTCTTTATTCACATGGGCCCTTGCAAACGCTAAACGATCCTTTAAATTTTTTTTTGTTAAGAGCGGCTTTCTTCGGCTAATGCGTCCATGAAGATTAGCTTCATGTAGTCTCCTAGATACTTGTTTTCTTGAAACATTAAGGTTATTTTCTTCATTTATTTCCCTCATAATTTGCTTTGCTGACTTGAAAGGATCAGCCTTACTTTTGCGAACTATAAGTCTGTCAGTAGAAGCGGTGGTTTTACGCGGCCTAGGATTGCGCGGCTTTTTCTCGAAATTATTTGAACTATTTGATGTAACCAGCTTGAGTGCATTATAGACCATTTTTCGCGAAATTTTGAGAATATCAGCGATTTCAGATGGTTTTCTGCCTTTTCGACTTAGTTCGTGAATTATAGACCTTTTCCCCGTAGTGCAATGTTTGCCACGGCATATTTTATTTAGAATCGGCGAAATTAACTGAATAAAACTCTAAAATTTTTACAAACTCCCAATCTTGTTAGCTTTTATGGTCTGAGTAAATAAAAGTAAGTAACGATACATCTCTCTCGGAGTTTTAAACAACGTCACACTGGAGTCTCAAAAAAATTATAACTACAGTTAATGAATGCATTATTAGGTTCAAACAAAACGTTTAAAAAATAAGTTGAAATTTGTGCTATTTATGTGTCCATGGCTGTATATATATAGGATATAGGTCCTATTTGGCCTAATTTCTTTAGGAGCGTGAATTTAGAAAAAAAGAGTCATTTCTATTTTAAAAAATTATTAAAAAAGTACCAATTTTCCTTCCATAATAATCCTAATAACATTTTCAGCAGAGAAGCACACTATATAGAAGTACTTTTATAGCTATATTTTGAATAATCATCGTATAAGACTATAAAAGCAAACTTTTTATTTGTCTCCAGGTTGTTCCGAAGTTTTTATTACAAGCTGTAATATTTCTGAAAAAAATCGATTTGAACCTATGACCCTTAATTTTCATGCTATCCTTAATGGTGATATTTTTTTTTTTTGCGCATTCCAGAATCATTCTCAAATACGTAAACTTTACAGGTAATGCTTTTCCCTGACCTAAAAAAAGCCCGGCGTTCGCCCATGCATTTGGTCATAAATGAACTTACTGTGTTACTTTTCAGCACACATTTTTTATGCATTCATCACTCAAACATGACAAAGAAATCTAAAAAACTTCATTATTAACTCATTTTACCAACGTATGTATTTCAATTCAATTCACACTTCATAGCTTTAACTCCCATTCACCCACTCAGTAACTCACTTACTTACACACATACTTACCGGTCTGTAGGTATCACCGGGCACAATTAAATATGTCTCAATCTGATTGTCCTTCAGGTATGAGTTACGTTCGCTTCCGTTGCCAACTTCCACTTCATAATCGCCATCGAGACACTTGAGAGTTTCCTTGGTAATGTGTACGCGTCTGTGTCATAGAGATGAAATCGTTATCGTGTTCAATGAAGTAAATCCGAAAAAGAACAAAACAAAACAAAACAAATATGACGAAAATGTTAAAAGGCTGTCAAATAAGAGAATATAAAAAAAGAAAATAAAGAGTATTGATTGCAGCAAACTATCAATATTGTCAGCAAATTGAATGAAAACGAGCGTATAACGAAAGGCTCCACGCGCTAAACTGTTGAATGGCGAGAATCACATTTTATTTATAGCGTTGTTAATGGATTTTTTTTTTTGCTATATCCTTTTTTAAAGAAAAATCTTTCTTTTTCCCTCAGTTTAATTTAATTTTATGCAATAAATTTTATTTTTATTGAGCATTACTTTGTTTAACAGCGAATCAAAATTAATTCACTGAAAAGCAATAAAAACTTGATGCATAAAAAAGAAATTTCTAGTGACTACATTTTAAGCTGAAAGCCCGATGCAGCAGTATGATGCAGTTCGATAGGTTTTTTTTTTGGTGCATGTGTTCAAAAAGGTTTTGCATGCAGCTTCATAAGCTGTGCATCATCATGGGTGTTTCAGCGCTACTTTGTCCCGCTAGGAAAACCTAAAACTCACACACTCACCTAGAATGAGTTTGTTTTTTGAGATTTCAACAAAACTAATAGTTTTCTTTTTCACACATTACCATAAATTTTTAATAATTATTTAAATGTTTTAAACTCAATCAAGTACTTGAATGAAGATTTTTATTAATGTGAATTTCAAGAAAAAAGAAATTTTGAAAGAAAGCGTGTGAAAAACATTAATATTACTTTAAATGTGTTCGAGAATAAACAGTATTTTAAAAATTTTTAATGGCTTCGTAAGAGTTTTAAACAATGTCTTTAATTTAGCACTATTTAAATTTTTGCAAAATTTAGAACAAGCCCTACACAAAAAGGATATCATGAACTACAATAACAACAATATGCAGTTCAAAGTTTTGCCCTTGTGCTGACTTGACTAAGATATTAATTTAAGCCTTCACGCGGCGTCTTCGATATATGTAGACACAGACAATGACAGGCAACAACAAGAAAACAAGCAAGAATAATAAAAATAGTTCAAAAACAAATACACACATAGCTGTTGTAGCCAGTGGCGGCATACATTTAAAGCTTTAAACAAAGATAGTTTTAGAAGTTTTGGGTTCTAATGTAAAACAGAAATGAGAGATTTTAAGAATTGGGAACTTTAAAGTTACACAATTTACCAAAAAAAAAATATTTTCACAATTATATATTATGCTGTGGTTATGCTAGGCAAACATGTTGGGTGAGCTTTTTTGTTGTTAGTATTAAACGCATGCGGAGAAAAGCTTATCGCTCAATTTATGCTTAAAACACCCACCAAACATGTTTGCTTAGCATAACCACGGCATTGGCAACGTTGTGGTTATTGTTGTTGTTGTTTTTAAAGATTTTAAAGCTCTTCAATATTCATGAAAAATAGGAGAGCTTTTAAAGTTAAGAGCTTTAAGCTTAACTCAACAAAGCTATACCACTAAATTTCAGCATATTTGTAATATATAAAACAGCTATGTCCATATCTGACTCGCGAGCAAAAAGCAAAAAGCAAAAAGCTTTTAATATATAAGAGATAAGCACAATGCTCTGTACCTAATATGGCGCAAACTTTAATTATTTTTTGTGATTATTACAGTTTCTTCCCAACATTTAATGTCCCGAAAAATGTTCAGCCTGAAAGTATGCACATCAGTATGCTTATCAATGACATGCTTGCCTTTTATGTATGAGCATACTTTCAGGCTGAACATTTTTCAGAACAGTATGTTATAAAAGCACTGTAATACTGGCAAAAAATAATTACAGTTTGAGCGTTAATGCTTCCAACCCGTCGTAGGACGCGATTTTATATTAGTAGGTATATAAAAGCTTATGCAGCTAAAACGCAGTTATTTAATTAATTTATTTAATTAATAAGTAGCTCTTGAATATTTAATACATTTGATTCTACAAAAACGCGACTTTTTTTAAATAAACAATATGATGACACATTAGGCCTCACCAGAAGCCAAAGTATCAGCTGGATAAGGTGACCGATATCATATAATATCTATATAAACAATCAAGTTTGTCGTAGTTTGCAAGTTATTGTTATGTTAGACCGATTTTGTTTTGTTTTTTAGGAAAATTTTGTAAAAACCTGAAATATAATGTCTATGATACTTAAAAATATCACCATTAATATATAATAAAGCAAGAAATTACTAATTTTTTAGTAAGTGTAAGGTTATTTAAGTTTTTTGTACAGAGTTTTCAAAATGCTTTAACGCTCAATTTTTTTCCAGTGATTAGACATTTTTACATAAGGGAGCGCTAGTTACTGTGCCAAGCGGAACCGAGAAGAAAAGCTGGAAAACGCTGCACATGCATTCATATGAAAAAAGCTCAAAGTGCGTATAGTGCCAGCCGAGCAGGCAGCTTAGAGCAACTTGTGCGCTGGTATTCAGTGTGTCGATTGTTGCTTTCTCGCTCGCTCGTACGGTTTGCATGTATTTTGTTTTAATGGACAATGTAATTCTCATTAAATAATATAAAAAAGAAAAAGCAAAAAGGAAAACTCCAATAAAATACATACATATATTTATATTTGTTATTTTTGCCATGAAGAAGATATTTACTAACATTTATAAAATGGTTGATGAGCAATGAATAATCGTGTAAGTTTCGTATTAGGGCAAATGTTTAGGGAAACTTTCGATGATTGCCTTATCAGCCGGTTCACTTTTTATCCCTATAAAAATAATTCTTTTTTATTTTTCCCCCCTGTTCTTTATGAAAAAAAAAAAAAAAAAAAAATTCCGAAACATTTTTTAAGCCATGCTATTGCGCTTCTGTGTTGTATTTTCTTGCTCGCAAGAAATACGCACATAAACAGCATTAGAAGCAAAAAAAAAAAAGTTGTTAAAAAGCCAAACCAGCTGGTGAAACTGGATTTGAAGCTAAGCAGCTGCAAGTCCGTTCCTTCTGAAACAAAAAATCGATGGTTAACAAATTTTCTTATGAGCGATCTTTGTTTGTTTATATGGTTACTTTTTCCCCAAAACCAAAAAATTTCAAAGTTTTGTGGAAAAGTATTAGTTTTGTATTGCAAAATCTTCAATAGAACAACAAGACCCAAAGAAAAGAAGTTAAAACATTTCAAACCACTTCGAAGATTAAGTGGCTTAGTGCGGCTTAAAGTGCATTCCAGCTGAAGCATAGTATCGAATAATCTTGGGGCACCAGCTGATGCATGTTTTTTAATATGCATTCTTTCTACGTACTTCGTTTTCATCTAAAAAAAAAATTCGAAATAATAACGCAGCAACAAGACAACCAAAAACAGCAGAAAAAAATTCCAAGAAAGTGAAACAAGTGATTTGAAGCGGCTAAAAGTGCTTTTCAGCAGGTTCTTTTTTGCATTTTGGTTTTTTCATTTCAGTTTCTTCTTCAAAAGTATACACGAAATCACGTGACTTGTTTGATGCTTCGATTGCAAAAACAAACAAAAAAACAAAAACGTAATATATACAAACAAACCCAAAATATTCAAAAAGTAGCTGTGGTTAAGTTGTTGGCGGATAGCGCGCTCTAAACGCACTGCCAGCTGCTTAAAGTATGACATGTTTTCAGCTCGGCTCGGCACAGCAATCAGCGGGCACTATAAACGCACCCTAACACGTACTTGTATGCGTTTTCAGTTATATGTATTTGGTCATCACTGATTTAAAGCTAATTTAAACATTGAAGATTGTTACCACATGTTTCTTATGATAGCTCGAAAGCTCTTTGCCAAATGCCCATCAATGCTTAAAAAGCATTCAAAAATTTCAAGTTTCCTAACATAGAAGCATTCAAGGGAAAAAGTGAAAGATTTAAACACGTTGAAGCTCTAAAGCTTCAATATTTAGTCAACAAAGCTACACCACTGGCTGTCAGCATTGTTGTTAATGTTGTTGTTGTTGTTTTTAATGTTGTTATTGTTGTTGCCTTTGTAGCAACAACTTGAAGCCTAATCGATTTAAAGACGTCCATCAACGTCTTTCAAACTCGAATGCAAATCAACACGAACACAAAGCAAAGGAGCAAGGAACGCTCTAGCGTTTAAAGTGCTTTAAACATTTAACAACAACAACAGCAATAACAACGACCACCAGCACCAACTACAACAACTATATACAACAAGCCAACGTTATTGTCTAATCGTTGAACGAAGTGTCGTTCTAGTTTTTAACAAGTATTTTTTTAAAGGATCCTTCAGCAAACACTTCAAGTTCTTTTCAAGAACTTCTCCAGAGTTTGTAGCATTCAATTTTTGTGTAGGTGAATGCTTGAAATATAAGAACGAAAAATTTCAAGTTACAACTTTTTAAGAAAAATAAATTCTAAAGAAAAATAATTAATTTTAAGCTACTCAAGAAATGGGTCAAAAGTTGGTGAAAAAAGTTTTACTACTTAGTTGTGTGGAAATTTGGCAAATACTAAAACGATATATGTATGTATTGAATTACATGCCGCACAGTGCAAATATTTGCGCCCATTTCTCGATTTGAATTCTAATTTTTTTTTTGTTCACCCAAAAGTATGCAACACCTTTTAATGAGTTTGCCTCTGTGTGGCTTTGCTTCAGTCACTCTGCACAAGCATTGTGTGGTTTCAACGCTTCTTACTTTGACCATGTTGCTCACGACTTGCACCTTTTTCTTATCTTGTTGTTATTTCTAAACGGCTTAAAATCGTTCTACTCACTTAACGCCTTCTATAGCGGTCTTGTTGTGGCATCGTCACTTGTTTACTTTGGAATGCTTTGTTGTTATTTTTTGCTCCACTTCTTAGCATTAGGCATGTGGCGCAAAACGAGCTGGGCGTTAACGAACAACAACAATAAACAATTTCAAACGTTTGAACCATCTACTGTGTTCTATGCTCAGAAAAGGATACAACGGAGCAAGTTTATTTATTTTATTCTGGTTTCGTTTTGTTATTGTTGTTTGCAGCAAAATTGTATAGCACCAACTGGGACTGGCTGCACATAAGAAAGCAAAAAAGAAAAAATAGCCTATAAAAATAACTGTAGCCTACTTTCGAAGAAACATGGTCAATTTGTGGCAATAACAATGCTACCCAAAGGCGCCACTTTTTACCCAATTGACATAAAATTTATTTACTTTAGTGCGATTAAAACGCTACGTAATGAAATAAAGTTCTACAAAAGGATGTCCGGAAAGCAGTCTGTGTGAACAAGAAAAGCGTTGTCAGAAGCAGGTACACAGAAAAAAAAAAAAATGAAAAAATTATATATAACTTTTAGTAACTGCAGAGAAATTAAGTTGAAAATTTCCATAGCTCTCAGAACATATTAGTTATTGATAAAAATACTCTTGTTAATTAGCTCTTTTATATTATTATTTATTTTTATTTTTGTTTTTTTTTTTCTATAAATAAACTGCTGTTGGTTATATACCTATGCAAATGTTAATAATATTTAGTTTATAGCAATTCTTAAAAAACTTAATTTTTAAGAATTACATTTAGAGCTGTATGCCAAGTAGTTTCATGAAGCAACAGGTTGCCACAACAACAATGTTCTTTACAGAACAACCACCAGCAGACTAGACAGCTGTTTCGTTGGTCGCTACACCAACTCATCAGTAATCTTCTGTGGGTTATGCAGTCCATTAACTTTGAAAATCTTATAAGCACACCTTCTGCTAAAACCAAAGCGGAATTGCAGTTGTGTGCTTTCCAATTTAAAAAGCAATGTTTTTCGACTTCTTAGCACAAAGCAAAGGTTCAAAAAATTGACTACATTAATTCTGCAAAGACTTGTTGTTGCGCTCTTTGTTTACTTCTTTTCACGATTCCATTCTTAGGCACCAACAATTCGTTGATATTAAACCATAGAAGGCGTGAGAAGTTTTTTTTTGAAAAAAAGATGACTCGTCTTATTTTCTGAGGTCGGGCTCGTACCAGTTTATACATGAAAAATAATTTGTGGCATTTTTAATTTATATTTAGTTTACAGCAATTCTTAAAAAACTTAATTTTTAAGAATTACATTTAGAGCTTTATGCCAAGTAGTTTCATGAAGCAACAGGTTGCCACAATAATATTTATTTAATCTTATGTGAAAACCTGCTGGATTGGCAAAGTTTTTTCTGTGTTTCTTGGCGCCGCCAATTGTCTTGAAAACTTTGCATAATTTTTTAAATTTTCTCGAATTATGCCAGCGTTAGAGTTTTGTGTGTTAAATTGTACAAAGCCGTCACATTGTCGCAAAATTGCTGTATTTAAACCATCAAAATGAATGTCTCTTGTCAATATATTTTGTTAGAAAATTCAATTTGTTTTTTTTTCAAAATTCTGTATTTAAGGTCGTGGGAAGATATTTTATGATTATAAAAATATGCTGAGGCGACAAGAATATGTATCTTAATACAAATATTCGACAATATCTTTAAATAATTCTTTTAATTTGGTTCTTATATTCTTATCATGATATTAGTATTCTCTTCAGTAATTTCAGCAGATCTATAAAGATATCGACTCCAAGAAATGAATGAGTTAAACCTGAACCGTAAGCAGGATTTTCTTTAGGGGGTGATGTCGTTTTGATAAAAAAATCCAGAAGTACCACTAAAAAATAAAAAGCATGAATTTGGAAATTTCACCAAGCAAATCGTTAACTTTTACGATTATTATTGAATGTGCCTTCTTTTTAATAACTATACGAGAGATCACCAGAGTTCATCGAATTTTTTTATCAAATTCATATTGTGTTTTTGATTTTTGACTTTAATTTTTTTTTTTTTAATTTAAAATTTTTTTTTTTTTTTTAATACAGTTGTGAAAATTAACACAAAAAGTAAATATTAGTTGAAAACAGAAATAATAAAAACAGAAGACATAACACAAAAATTTTTCATAATTTAATTAATATTTAAATAATAAAATTAATATTTAAATTTTTAACCTTATTTAAAAAAAAGTCCAATTTGCTTATTAAAGTCAAAAATGAAATGAACAATAAAAAATTTATTTTTGTTTTTAATCATTTCACCGGTTTAAGCATGAATCACATCTTTTATGTGGTATTTTACACAAATAGGACTACCAAAAAATTATAGACTTTAGATTAAGTTTCTTTTTGGCTATCTTGCCCCTCTATTGGTCCCTAGCTTAAGTATAAGTTTTTGGGCCTAGTTCGAGTTTTGTGATATCGTAAAAATGCATAATATTACTTTTGTCAAAAACCTCTTAGTCGATTTAAATTAAATTCGAAAGGAAACATTTTAAAATAATTAAAAATACATTTTTTTTTAAACTTCAGCATAGTTTTAATTTTTCGAGATAATAAAAAATATTCTTAAAAGTAAAGAAAATTAAAAAATACAACTTATTCACTTTCTTATAAAAGTTTGTTATCATGACTGAAAAAAAAAACCATCCAATTCCCTATAGGATGGGGACTGTATAGTATATTTTTTTTTATAAACATTTTTTCAGCTGAGAAATCGTCTTCGAAAAAAGGTAATTTTTAAATTTGAAATGATTATACAAAACTAGTGTTCAGAAAATAGGCTTCGCATTAATATTTCATACAGAAGCTTAAGAGTTATAGAAGTAAAATCACCTGAAATAAAAAAATGATTTTTGGGAAATTATTGCTCAGCATAATTCTTTTTAAAAAAGAATTTTTACCAAAAATTTTGGGGGAAATTTTATAACTTGCTTAAATGTGGATTTAAATTTCAAGTATTTGCAAAAAAAAAATATATATATATATTAAAAAAGTTACAAAATTAATTTTTTAATTACGAATTTTTTTAAATTTTTTGACATAATAAAAACATAATTTTAAAAATGCCGATTTTTTTTTTCAAAAAAATGTAGTCGTTAATTATTCTTATGAAAATTTGGTAGCATAATAGAAAAAAATTATTAAATTTCCAATAGAGTTGAACTGTATATAATGTTTCTTTTAAAAATTATTAAAGAGAGAAATTTGTTTTCGAAAAAGGCAAATTGAAATTTTAAGTGAGTTTACGAAGCCTCTAATTTGGAAACTTGACTTTGCACGAGACAAAATGTTTTAACAGAGGTAAGAGAATTTAGTTATCTAACATTTCAAAAAAGTAATAAAAAGGAATGGGAAAAATGTTTACCTTACCTGGAATACTCACAGACATAATTCCCAAAATTGATGCAACGGTTATGACCATAAACTTTTCGGCTATAACACCAAAATCGATTTTGGGGACTATGATCGCCCTGCAAGTGGTATTAACACTCGTTGGGGCTTATGTCCATTTTTCAAGAAATACCTCATAATTTGCCTTGTACGAAAGTGTGCTTTTTATTTGTACGGGGCTTTGATTGGGAATTATGTCACAAATTGTTTGGGACTTAAGTCCGTTTACAGAAAGGTCATAGTCCCCAAAGTGATTTTGGGGGGTTAGGACCGAATATTTTACGATCATAATCCCCAAAATTATTTTGGCGCTTATGTACTTAGAGGTTATATCACGACACCCATGGGATATCCTATATTGTTTAAAGTTTTGTGGAATATGCATTTTTTATTTTTTGCATTTTAAAACTTTTCAAAACTTAAAAAAAATTATTCAACAAATATTTTCTTAAAGGATTGGGATCTTTAGGGGCTTAGAAATAACATTAAATATGTCCACCTTTTTTTCTACAATTCAGATAATTATATTTGTTCGTGGTATAATTTTCTTACACCATATATATTTTTTTCCGGCATGGAGCATCAAAAGCCATAGTTGAAAATGGTTCTTTAATATACTAACTTCTTATAGTTAAATTTATGTTTAATGATTGTGATCTCTAAGGCAAAGTTCAACTTTCTTTTGGCTACAAAAATTTTTCATTAATTTAGCAAAGTTTCTTAAATTTGTGTTGAAAATGATAAATTTTGCATCTTCAAGTAAATTCACACCATTATCTTAATTTTTCTATAAAAAAAATATCACGTTTTGATTTTTCTCATTTTTATTTGATTCTTAAATTTTTTCTATTTTTCATAATTATTATTTTTATCACACTTTCATACATACATTCCTTTTTCATACTTCTGGAAGTTGCTTGAAAACGTTTCTTTACACATTTTTTGAGCTCGAGAGAGAAGAAGAACAAGCAAAATGTCTTTCTCAAAACGAGTGCTTGGACTTTACTTGAAAAATTTCTTCGAGCACGTATCGAATAGCTTTGAACAGCTGATCGTGAAATTGGCAGATCAAAATTTTCTTTTGATTTGTGGAAATAATATACAATTTTGTTCTCTCTAAAATATTAGTGCTAGTTTTTAAGTATGATGCACAGAGACTATGTGGAAAAAAACATTAATTTGAAGCACATAAGCAATCATTATTACAAAATTGTGAAAATAACTGTTGTGGTTAAAAATGGCTTGAAGTCGTTTCTGTACTTTTTGATAAATTCTCTCATTTTGACCAATAATTAAATTACTCTCACAGCTTGAACTTTACTCGAACTTTACTTGAAGTTAGTATGGAAACAGACCTAATATAACCTTGAGGAGTCAATTAAAGTAGTATTGACATAAATTTGAGTTTCTTAGTATGCCAATCGATGGGTCACAATTGACTAAATAATTGTTGTTTAGAGGCAAAAATAACGAAATACCAACCATAAATGAGATGTAAATATTATTGTTAAATTTCATGCGATGAAGTAACTTTTTTTTAAAAATATCAAATTAGGAATAAAAAATCGTTGTCCTAACTTGGTATTTTAATTATGTACCTTCTTTTAGACAGGGTGCTGTTAAGAAATATTTAAAGAATCTAAATTGAAAAATTATCCTAGTTACCACTTTTAGTGCGTGAGATACAACAGCGTATATTCGATTTTTAAAAATTGTATTAAAATAATCTTAGGAAGTACTGTGTAATCCGCACGTAGAGCAATCTAAAACTTTGATAGACATCAGTTTAAGAGTGTTGTGGAAAATGTCAATTTTTTTCTTCTCTCGAGTACCTTTAGCCGACTAATGTAACGGTTCAATAAGTCATTTTTTTCAAATATTTACTGGCTTATATTTTCCCTACTTTTAAAATTTCAATTTTTGAAATATTAAGCATCTTCATGAAGGTGTCAAAAATTTTACAAACGACATATTTTATCACAGCTGCGGATATAAATTCTTGCCTGTCATTCGAAACAAACAGTTATACAACAAAGCAGATGGCTCTTCAAAGCAGCCCCATTTGTACACACACAAACACAGCCTCTTGACACGCTGTCAATGAAAAATGTAAGCAAGAAATATGTATATGAATTTTTGTGGGTAAATTTTTCGTGTTTCGCTTTTTATTATTTTCTGATTTTAACTGTATATTTTTTATTTTTTTTGTACACTTAGGCAATGCAGGCAGGATTTAATTGAATGCTGCGAAATTGTAACTGATTGTTACTTAATGTCAAGCATAAACATTTTTCAAGTAAAATCTAAAAAATTCATATAAAAACGTGCTGATACGTTAGTATAATATGAGCGAGTATTTTGAATGGCTGTCATATAAATCCATAGTTGATATTTGATTTTACGTTAGTATTGCCAGATTTTCTTATCAGCAAAACGGGACAAGAGCAAAGTTTTAATAAAAAAATCTCTTTAATAAAAAACTGCTCTTGTAACACTTTAAGCCGAACAAATAAAACAGAATATATAAACAGTATAAATTTACTGTATAAACAATTTATGTAACAATTTATTACAATTTACAATTTCACAATTTATATATAACAATTTATAAACTGTATAAGTTGTCACAGTATAATTGTTATTGACAGTCATAAATTGTGACCAGAATTTGTGATCGTAGAGTCTAACTTTCATGTAGTAATAGCTTTTTAATAGCTCAATCCCAATAAGGCGTTAGATCAGTCGTGCGTTGACAACTTATAGAGTACAGTACGAGCAAAGTACTACCTAACGAAATGAGTTAGAGAAAATTTCTACTCAGTTGCAGCATACTCGTTGAACGAGCTGAGTATGTGGGTATTTAGTAGTTTTACTGGCAAGCATATATTTTCAAAGAATTTCGTACATTATCGTCACATTTTATAACATATGTGACATTTTAACATAGCTAAAATCATGTCATACGCACATATTTTACGATCAATCTATTTTAAGATAATCATTATCATTTATTTTTACAAGAAAAGCCTTTCCAAGCTTTTGTTACGTTCGGTTTGTACGAAAAAATATTATAATAATGAATAAAAAAGTCAAATTGTAAAAAAGGTTTTTTTATATTTGCCTAGTTATTAAATGTCACTATATTAAGTAAAAGGATTACAAGAATCGATCCTAAGAATTTCAAAGATATTAGCAAAGCTATGCTCTGGCATGACGTTACAAAAAACAGAAGTAGTTTTGATCTTGGATTACAAAATTTGCAAAACTCTGCGAATTCGGCAAGACTTTTTGAATAAAACCTTTTTTAAAAGGTTTTGAAACAATATAAGTTTATCTTCCAAGTAATCAAATTTAAAAATCTTTTCCCGTTATTATACACCAACGCGTACTGCATAAGGGGTATATTATCTTTGTTATTGCGTAACGCCAATAAGAAGGCGTGGCAGGTATAGAAAAGTATATACATTTTTGATCAGCATCACCTCCTGAGTCGATTTCCGTGTGCCCGTCTGTCTGTCCGTCTGTCTGTCTGTCGACACGATTACAGCCGTAATTTTAAAGCTATCGCAATTAAATCAAAAATATAAGCTTTTTTGAAAAAATTAAGATCAAGTTCGAAAATGAGCCAAATCGGATGAAAACCCCACCTACCTGCCATACAGAGTGACTTTATTTCTGCAGTAAAATCTCTTAAAAATCCACAAAAATTAAGGAAATGTCTTGAAATTTTGCACATGAGCTTTGATAATTAATATAAAACATCTCTATAATATTTCTCAAAATCTGATGAAAACCACGCCTGCTTCTCAAACAAAGTGGCTTTATTTTAAGCTAAAATCGCTTAGAAATCCACAAAAGTTAAAGAAATGTCTTGAAATTTTACACATTTGCACATTCTGCACAGCTTTGGAATATATTATGAGTCATATCTATGATAATTGGCAAAATCGGATGAAAACCACGCCTACCTCCCATGCAAAGTGACGTCATCAAAATAGGAAAACATTCGTAAATATATAAAACTGAATGTTATCCTATCTGTCTTGGCTAAAGACTTTGATATACTTAAATTCGGCCGCGGGGGAGTATTTTAGCTTCGGTATCCTGCCATAGCTCCATTCCTTACTAGTTTTGTTATTAAGCTTAGTCATCTGACGTGACGTTACTGGTGTTACGCTGCTTAAATTTCCATTGTAATTCAATTGGGTAATTAAGTTATTAGGTAATAAAAATATATCTTGCCTCTCCTTGCCTCAAAAATTTTTTATCTTTTTTAGCCAATGCCTTTCATTTTTACTAAAACAAAAACGTTTAAGAAACATTTAACAAAAAAAAAATGACTTTTGTGAAACAATGAAGACGATTTGATCATCAGGTTAATGATTTTATGTTCAAATTGCTTAAATCAATAAAATTTTAATGTTTCTCTTAAATAATATCATTAAATAATAAGTTTTTAGTAACTTTTAATATTTGGGTCATGGTGGATTTTTTTTCTGGGAATGCCCATATTTATTATTTCTCCAGAAATAAGATTGTTTTAAAAAATCTTACATAAGAATTTATTTTTTATACATATTTTTTTTTAAACATACTTTTCACCTTATTTCTCTGTCAACAATTTAGACATAATTTAAACTTATTGCAAAAATTGTTAAATTTGTTATTCATTTGTTATTCAGTTATTTTTACGATCCTCTTAATGCAAGTACCGACGATAACAGTATACAGGCATACCTTTTTTGATCTTATTTGATGGGGCATACAACAACAACAACAACAACAACAACAACAACAACAACAACAACAACAACAACAACAACAACAACAACAACAACATCATCATCAACAACAACAACAACCATTTTTAATTGATACTTTATCTATTCAAAATTAAAAAAAAAACCGTTTGTCAATACCTTTTTTAGTTTTTGTGTAATTTAATTTTTAGTGTGACATTGAATTTTGAGTCGCCAGGGTAAAGGGTGGCCTTAAAGTAATAAAATTAAACTTTTGAAGAATTAAAATTTCAATGAAAAAATAAATTAATTTTGAAATCGGAACTCATTTCCGATTATGAGAAAAAATATGTTGTGCTTAGCTTAGACACCTGTCGTATTCTACTATAATTCTACTATACGTTATTCCATTACATTGGCAGCGAAACATAGTAGCGCCCCTTTCAGGGTGCAATGGCACCAAATTAGATCCATGTTTTAATAATACTTCGCAACCCTTGGTGATGGTGGAGGCCTACCTAAAACCTCTTTCATACTAATTGATATGGCCAAGCTGGATAGCTCTGCCAGCGATATGGGTAGTAGCCAACAACAAAATACTCCCTGAAGGCCCTCGCAGCACTAAGCCCCGGCTACTCCTAGTTTTAGTCCATCATAGCTCTGGACTGGTCACCAATCCATCGAAAGACAATCGCATGACCTACTAACTCTATATTGTGAGTGCAACATTTGAAAGTCATGCGTTCTGACAGTTCATCCCGTAAAGTTATTTTTGGAATTTAGTGACTAACAAAACTCTAGAAATTTTCTTATATCATAGTAGAAAGGGGAAACAATACAATCCTAATAACACAAATTTGGTCTTTATTGCATAAATCTGAATATTTCGAGTATAAACGAAATACGTGATATCTTGTCAAACTGACCTTTAAGTCACAGATAACATATTTGGGGGAATAGAGCGAAAGGATAAAAATATTTATTTATTTTTTCGACAACTTTAAACCACACAAATGTTGACAATACTTTTCTAAAAGCATGATATAAAGATATACAATATGTGCATAAGTATTTGATAATCATAGAAAAAAAGAAAATATATTTTGAAAACACGCGACAAGTTTTGTCCTAATGGGACATTTAGAGTTAAATACAAAATACATGAGGTCCGCTAAATACGGCACATCTGGCAAGATTAGTTCACGTCCACAACGCATAAAACTTAAGCACGCCATAAAAATCACTCGACATGCAGCTGCTGCATTTTATAACCATGGAAGCATTTTCATTTATCAGCTTGCAATTTTGGATTCTTTTTTTCAATTGCAAGAAGTGTGAAATATTAGTTATAAATAAAATTACAACAGCATAAAATCCAATCAACAACTTCAACAACCTAATCCGACATAAGCCTTTGGCAAAAACACACACATATAAAGCAGCTGTTACTGCTGCTGCTGCTGTCGCTTCTTGCTATACATATATTGGCCTTAAATTCACACACACACACACACACACACTCACCCCGGTATACCGCCGCTTTCCATGTGGTTAGCCAACGTCACATCGTTTGACCACACATCAAATTGCCACTTGACCAGACCGAGTACGCCGCAGTGAACACGTCCGGTGTGGATGCCGACACGCATGTTAACATTGACGGCCATCACCTCACGCACGAGACTGTAAAGTAGTAGTAGTAGTAGTAGTAGAAGAAAACAACAACATCAACGTCAACGAGAAAACCATATTAACAACAAACAATTTAAAGGGCTTTGTATGAAATCGTGCAAATAGCATCCTCAAGGTATGCAATATTATTTTTTGTTTTTTTTTTTTTTTATCTTACACTAGTTTGGAGTACTTTTCTACTTTGAGAACTTACGCTATCGCATCAATCATATCCAAACCCATCTCAACAGCACAGTGAGCATGATCCGGTCTAGGTTCAGGTAACCCCGATACGCAGTAGTAACAATCACCCAGCAACTTGATGCGTAAACAGTAATGTTCAGCAGCCAATCGATCAAATCTTAATGGGGAAGAAAAAAAAAAAAAGAAAAGATAGGAAAATAAGACAAGGATACAATTTGTTGTTAGTGTTGGATATGTTTATCTTTTTCTTTTTTGGTCATTAGTAATGAGCTCACGTTAAAATGTATGGTTAATGATAAGCCTATTTAAGGCCCGCAACGAAAGATAGTTCAGAATAATTAATCCTAATTAGTCAAACAAATGATGAATGATACTAGGCGGTTGTACAATAATACAGATAATATAGGTATAAATATATTCATGTAAAACCTGACTTATTTTTATATACACCGTTCATAATGTCAACATAAACAATTTACCAGAAGATAATAAATAAAATTAATGATTTAAGAATGATTTTCTAAAGAATTTGTGAATAAAATAAAAAATAACAGGAGTAAAAAGCTGCTTTGGTATACAAATGAATATGTTAAAAATAACTTCTAATTTTTGGCAAAAATGTTTACATGTTTCAGAAATGCTAAAAACGACTTAAGCTTATGGTAGTTCTTATGAGCAGGTAAAATGCATTTAAAAAAACGGCTTAAGTACTTTTTGTAACATAAATATGTAAGATAACACTAAAAGCTGTAGTTAAAAGTTGCTTTTATATGAGATATTTTTATTACATATATACGAGTATACACATAAACATATATATATATACGTATATTTAAGCGAAAACATCAATGACACTGTAACAGGGTCCGTAGCCAGAATTTTTTATGAGGGGGGTAGATGGATGTTATTAATATTGTAAGTAATTTTGCATTAAGGGGGTCTTCTCATTGAGCAACTTTTTTTTAAACTTTTTTTTTGCATTTATTTATAGCTTGGGTAGTTGTGAATATGCCCCTAAAAGGATTTTTAGAAATTCGAAATACTTTAGAAGATACAGCCTTTTTTGTGAAGCAAGGTCTGATGGACAAGAAGGTGATGGAGGTAATAAAACCAGCTTACGAAGCGCTGTCGGCAGATAATTTGCTTGAAAGATGCCTTGGATCTGAAACTCAGAATTCCAATGAGTCCTACAATTCTGTTCTTTGGTCACTTTCGCCCAAACACATCAACTCAGGCGCACGCACCATCGAAGTGGCCAATTTCATTGCAACGTGCCTCTTCAACGACGGTTTTATACCCATACTTAAAATTATGGGTTTGATGGGTATTGCGATTGGCAAAAACGCATACGAATACGCACTATCTCGCAATGAAGACAGATTGAACCTATCAGAGACTCGAGCTGCGGCATCATCAAAAGCTGGCAGAACGGCTCGCAGAGCAGAGAGGGCAGCAGAAAGCAGTTTCTACGAAAAAGAGGAAGGTGGCCTGTATGGAGCTGGCATCGCCGACTAATATTTGTAAGTAAAAATTGTCAGCTCTTTAAAACTGCATTTAAACATTTTTGATTTTTTTTTTTTTTCCCCAAAAAAATTACTTCAAACTTTAAACGCGTTTATCTCGAACCCACGTTTTTCGAACTGGCGGCCATGATATCTCCAGTTCAACTGAACCGATTTTCATGAAACAAAATGGAATCGACGCAGAATTGTCACCATTCTCGGGTGAACCTCGACCATAATTTTAAAACATTTTTTACTATTTTTTTTTACACTAAACTAAAAAAAAAAAAACCCGAAATTGAAATTTTTTTTTTGAATGGCCGCCATTTTGTCAGAAAAAATCACAAAATTAAGCTTGAAGTTCACCCGAGAATTACATCTATACTGATTGTAACTCCGTTTTTTTTTTCATTTCAGACGCTCCGGAGACCCGGAATCGTGGCCGCCGTGACGACACCTTTTTTTTTCACCACCAACTTTGAAGTCTCATTACTTTTTGAACAGCCCACGTATCGAGGCAAAAAAAATTTTTTTTTTTACTTTGAACCTTTGTAATACAATAAATAAAAAAAGTTTTCAATTATTCTTTGCGTTTTCAAATAAGAATTTTTTTAAAAAGGGTAAAAAAAACTGGTTTTGAATGAGAAGACCGCCTTAATTTAGAAAGGAGAAAAATTTGTTATGCAGAATCATAACTGTCTTTCCTTTCACTACATTAAAATAATTAAAAAAATATAAATCAAATTCTGTTGAACTTTATTTTTCGATAGCAGTAAAATTTTTTAAGTATTGCATTTTTGTCAAAATCAATTTGAAATAGTAAAAAGTGTGTGTGTATCCCCCGTTTTTATAGATGTGTTTTAACTTCTTTCGAAATTGTTTACTTTTCAGGAGAACAAACAAACAGTTAAATATGAATTAAATTTTATCACCTCACACTCGGAAATTTTGACTTTTTGCAAGCCTTATTGATGGGTAGAAATAATTTTTTAGAAAAAATAATTTTAAACCCTCAAAATATATTCAAATAGTATTATAAGGAATTATTTGTAAATTGAAAAAAATCCTCATTAACCCTTTAAGGCTCTATTAGGTTAGGTTAGGTAGAGGCGGCAGCTGGTTTATATGAAATAGCATACACCAGCTCACTTAGACCAGATAGGTCTATTGTGATACCGCTGCACACAGGCCTTCATTCAAAAATGGAACCAACTTGAGCTCTTGACGAACCCTATTAGAAGCCTGACATCAGTCGATGACAGGTCGTCAAGCTCATGAAAGAGGAGCCTAAATATTTGTGCCTTCTGGCTAGCGCAGGACAGGATCACAGAAGATGGGAGATAGTTTCTTCCTCTTTCTCGTCCCTGCAGCTTCTACAGAAGTCATTTGAGATAACTCCTAACCTGTGGGTATGTCTGCCTATCAAGCATTGCCCTGTGATGACAGCCACTATTGTGGCTAGTTCTGGTCTGGCCAGTGAGAGAAGGGCTCTCGATCGCCAGGGATCTAGTGTCAGCCAGATAAGCCTTGATGCTCTGCATGTCGAGAGTTCAGTCCACCTTGTAGGTCGATATGATATTGTTACTGATTAGCAGCTTGAGAGTCGCTAACGGGATACCCGATGGGTTCACCATAATTGATACCGCTCGTGTCATTACATTTTATGCCTTTATGCCCAGGTACCCATATTAGATTGATGCAGAAGTAGTTCGACATTTCGCCTAATGAAGCACGACATTCTTTGGCTACTTAAGAGTTTGTGGCTACTTGTTCCAACGATTTTATCGCAGCCTGACTATCTGAGAAGATATAAATTTCCCGTTTGGAGACAACGTTTTTTGAAAGCCATGATGTAACCTCCCCTATTGCCATCATTTCGGCCTGAAACACATTACAGTAGTCAGGAAGCCTGCTAGCCAGAGATACCCCAAGCTCTTTTGAGTAGATCCCGTACCCGACCTTGTCGTTTAATGTTGATCCATCTTTATAGAAATATAGACACCCTCGTTTCCATGGTGGACCATTGACCCAGTATATTCTAGGCGAAATAACCATACTATACTTTCCTTTGAAGGAAAGCGAGGGCTTGCAATAATCAGTCCTTGATGGAATGAATTTGAAATTGTTCAGTATGGATGAATGACCCGTTGCCAAACTTTTCCATACTTCCAGTTCTCTAAGTCTTATCGCCGAACAGGCTGCTGCCTGTTTGGTAACCAGGTCCAGTGGTGGAATATGAAGTATGGTCTCTAAGGCAGCAGTCGGTGTTGTTCTCAGAACACCGCTGATGCGTATAGTTGCCATTCTCTGCACTTTTAGGAGTTTTTTCATATATGTGACCTAGTCTAAGGACGGTCACCATATTGACCCCAGTATACAGCCAGTGAACGATTCGAGGCAAAAACCCCCATCTTGTTCCTCTGTTAATTTTAATACAATTTTCTCCTTTGCCAACAGAAAGAAAAGATGAATTGAAAAAATATGCTATTATTTCTGTTCGTTTTTGACAACAGCTAAAATGTGTACAAACTGTTCGCACTTTCAGAACATTTTTTAACAATTTAACGACCAAATTAAAAAAGTCTTCATTTTTTATTCTAGGCATTAGTTAAACCCATTTAGTACCCAGTTGGAAAAATTTGTGTTTAACCCTTTACTTCCTAAATTAATCCTAAAAACTAATTTCAGACACTTATATATACATTTTCCAATATCTCTTTTAATATCCACGCGTCTACACCACCAACCCAATTTCATGGTTCTTGGTAGAGTGATTTAGGCTGAAAGTCGATCGGTGAGTAAGAGGAGTCGATCGGAAAGTCGATCGGAGTCAGGACAAAGTATTTTAATTTTGAAGATTTAATTTATGCTTTTATTTTTATAAAGATTCTTTGAGCAATTTTTTAAAATCTGCAGGATAATCTTTTGGTTATTTTCCAATTTATTACTTTTTCGCAAATACGTTTTCTTCGGGTCAGACATGACCAAAAATTTATATAACACATCTGTTAAATTTGTTATTATAAAGCATCTATATATTTTAAATTCTTTATTGGAGTGTGCCGTTGCTTCCTCTGTTAACAGCCCTGAAGAAAAATTTTTTTTTATTTAAAATGGTAAGCTGTTTGCTCTATTTACGCAAGTATAAAATTGCATGGGTCATCACATCAGCACCATGAAATAGCACCTAGTGTACTGTGGGGGACATGGCTCACATTCCGTATTTTTTCACGTATAGCTCCTCAGTTTCCGGCTAGTAACAGTAGGCGTGGCATTATTTACATACATAAGGGCCGCCACTTGTACTCATAGCACCAATGCACTAAGTTTTACTATCAAAACATCTACCACTCAGGAATTGTAATGATTTTGGAAAAGTGGGCGTAGTTGTAATGTGACCACACCAATTTTTAATGCGGCTTTCGACAGTAACCATTCAAATTAAGTTACAATACTTTAGTCTTATACAACAAAACCGTCTGAAATATAGCATTTTTATTTATTTGTGGTCGGTAAAAGGGGTGTGGCAACTTTTTTTACTAACCGAGATATTAACCGTAATAACAGATGTAAATTTGGTGGCCTTAGGTGCTACCATTCCTGAGATCTTAAAACGACCCGACTCGCACAAACGAATTTATATACACAGATGGGTGGTAAAGGTAGGCGTGGCAACATATATATATGTATAGTGACCACCACTTGGTCTCATAGCATATACACACCAAATCTTATTGTCAAAATTTGTACAATTTGGGAATTATATTAATTCTGAAAAGTGGGCTTAGTTATAGTTTCACCAAGCCCATTTTTAGTGCAGTTACCGAGAGTAGCCATACGAACTGAATAATCAAATTTTAGTTCAATACATCCGAATTGGTCTGAAATATAGCATTTTTATTGAATTGTGGGCGCTAATTTATATTGCCTAGCCGGCCACAGTGGTCCGCGGCTTCGCCATGGACGTTTCTATATCAATAAAGAGCGTAAAAACGTTTTTGTTACGCTTTGAATAAGTGTGGAGAGAGATAGAGCGCAAGAACTTCATATAAAAAAAAAATTTAAGCAAGCTAAGGGTGTTCAGTTAATCACCTTGCATTCAAAAATTAACAAATTTTGAACGCTCTACAATAATTGGTTGAATTATAAGGTTGCCGCAAGGGTTAGAGCGAGATCGTATAATTGAAGCGTTGACGCGAATAACGTTGTAAGCGACAAATTAATCTAAAATGGATTTTTTGCACACTATCATTAAAAATAGTCTGGCGTATATATACAGGCAAAATTTTTTAAAACTCTTACCCCAAAAATTTGAAAATCGAAGTCAAATGGCTCAAGTGCGCTATTAAAAACGTTTTGATCAATTTCTGAAAACTTATAATTTGTCGCTTACAACGTTATTCGCGTCGACGCTACAACTGTCAAATCGAAGTTAACAGCTCATAGAAAATCGCCAAATGTTCTCATTTCTCAACTGTTTTTTTTTCGTATTCATAGGAAAAATTGCTGATTTTGATAATTATGGGTAGCGAGTAGCGAGTACGATCAGCCCTGCGACAACCTTATAATTCAACCATGTACAATGATTTTATACGCTCTCACTCTCACTGTTTCTTGACAATTTTCATTAAAAGCAACAAAAACTTTTGAACGCCGTTGAAATGATCACCGTGTGACCTTAGACCTTAAGACAATGCAGGTCAAACGAAATAAAAAGCATTTTTTGTTTTGTTTTGTTTTGTTTTGCAGCTCCACACTGAATTTATATGTACTTCACTGTTCGCCTTGCTCGAAGCTCATCAGTTTTTATGTTGTACTGTGCTAGCTGAGCAGAAGAAGAGAAGAGTAAAGAGCAACATGCAGTTTGTTGAAACTCTCGCAACAGAAACGCGTGAAAATAAAACGATGAAGCAGTTCTTGGCAGCGGAGATGATTTCTTAAAAAATACTTTTTATTAAAATTTCGAAATGAAAATAAACCTAAACTGTGCTTTAGCATAAATATGACATTTTAAATGTTTTTGCATAAAAATTGACCAGGTATTTTTGGAGTTTACATGGAAACAAAAATGTGCTCTTCAATTTTATATAATAGTATATATATATATACTAGTATAAGTAAATGTCATTTATATCAAGGGACGTTGTTCGACGTGGTCATGTATGTCAAGAGACTTTGTTTTTTTAAGTTGAAATGCATTTGGCAAAACAACTACTTTCGTAATTGTAATTTTAGTATGTGCTGATTGCTATAATCGGAATAATACTTCTTATACTACAATTACAGGCATCGTAATCGTTCATTTTCATAGATTACTATTACTGTAATTGTAATAGAAAAATACTAAGCTCTAGTCCTAACTCTCCTTTGTTTTTTTAACCCATTACTGGCCATTGTACTTGCACAGGTACAGAAAAACACTCATATTTGAAATGCCATAAATCCACTAAAAAATGAGTTTTTTCAGTGTTTGTTTTGATTTTGCGTTATGTGTACCCTGCTTAATAAAAGCACATTGACAAAGCAGCGGCAGCAAATAACAGTACTTCTAATTTTGTTGCGTTTTGTTCAGCCTTCTCCAGATTTGCGCATTTTGCTTAGGTCAGTGGTCGTTTAACTCAGTCAAAAGTGTGTCGTATAACAATTAGAAGAGTTTGCACTTGATTTATGGATAAAAAGGAGTGTTTTTTTCTAATTTTGAAAAATTTGTTCATAAATAAGTGATTTTCCAAGCGAAAGGTAAGTTTGAAAAACAGTGTACTCGCTTGGGTACAATGGCTTATAACGTATATTTTTTGATTAGATTTTTTTATATTATATTTTTCTAGTTTTTTTTCTGATTGGCATGGCGTTTGAAAGCATCAATCCATCACTCTTTTATGGCAGAAGATTTAATAATCTTGACAGCGCTTTGGCTTTTGTGGAAGGGTCTTCAGATCATAATGTGTTTGATGTTGCGTATATTCCACCAGATGCAGATATCAATACAGATGAGGAGGACGGTGATGCTGAGGATCTTATCGCTAACATCATGCCGCAAGATATTCCGGGTGATGTAGAGGTTTTTTGTAGCAGCGATAGCGAAGACGATGTACCCCTTCAAGAGCTGCGTCGCAGAATCCAGCACTCAGAACCAGGTCAAAAAGAGAATGTTCCATTGAAATGTCAAATACAAATATTTTTATGCACAACAAGAACGAAATGATATCGCACTTAGGAGGAAAGTCGGAGCTTCAAGTGTTTGATTCTGAAGTGGTCGATTATATCGTCGATCAAACTCGCCTTTATGCTTCACAGTGTAATGCGCATAATTTTTCATTCACAGAGAACGATTTGAAGGTTTTTTTGGGAATTCTGTTGTTTAGTGGTTATCACTCTATGCCGAGAGAGAATATGTACTGGGAATTATCTGAAGACACCCGTTCACCACTTGTTTCTAACAATATGCCAAAAATTTTGCCAATTTGGATATATGCATGAAAAGCTCTCGATTGACGAGTCAATGGTTAAATATTTTGGAGGTCACTCTTCAAAACAATTCATCAGAGGCAAACCCGTAAGATTTGGCTTCAAAAATTGGATGCTTACTAGCAGTTGCGGGTACGTGTACCAATTTGATACATATTGTGGAGCCAAAAATGTGAGTGCGGAGAAATCGAAACTGCCACTCGGATCTAGAGTCGTTTTGGATTTTTTAGACAGTGTTCCTATTCCAACCGATCACGTTGTTTTCTTTGATAATTTTTTTACATCCCATGATCTATTGGTTCTGCTGAAACAAAAAGGATTTCGAGCTATTGGTACTACACGCGATTCGAGAACAAAGAAATGTCCGCTGAAAACGAAAGCAGAATTCAAAAAAGAACAAAGAGGTTTCTACGATTACAGATACGATACAGCTAATGAAATTGTTTTTGTAAAGTGGAATGATAACAGCGCTGTAACCGTCGGATCAAACTTTGAAGGCATTGAACCGATGAAATCCGTGAATCGCTGGTGCTCGACCGCAAAAACTAAGATAACAGTCCAACAGCCAAAATTGATTGCAGATTATAATTCAGGAATGGGTGGCGTAGACCTTCATGATCAGGCACTAAATAAATACAGGATAAAATTTCGTGGAAAGAAGTGGTGGTGGCCTCTTTTCACTGCAATGATAAGTTCAATCGTCGTCAACGCATGGAAGTTGTACAACGAAGCCAACAGCTCAAAAATGGACTTACTGGAGTTTCATCGTACCATTGTCCGGCACTACCTACGAAACTACACCCAACCATCAATATCTAAACGATCGGTTGTTCCTAGTGTAGCACTTACTGCTGGAAACCATTTTCCGAAGAGAATTGAAAAACCGTTACGCTGTCGTCAATGCCACAACCGAATAAGATGGACTTGTGAACTATGTGACGTAGCTCTGTGTGTAGAAAAGGAGTGCTTCAAAAATTTCCATACAAAAAATTAAGCATATTTGAACCGCTTGGGTACAGCCTCAAAAACCTTCAAAATACACTTTTTTTTTTATTTTTTCATATTTTATAAGTTCTTTATGCTCCTTTCATTTATTATAAAAAAACAAAATGAATGATTTTTAATTTTAAAGACAGTTGGCTTTTAATGGGTTAAATATATTCATGTTTTCATAATTTTTAAAAACATTATATTAGATGTTGATTTTTGTTTTTCTTTTGTTATTAAGAGCTTTTAGGAGATATAAGGTATATTTTTACAACAAACTTCTTTGGTTCAAAGACAAATTATCCACAAAATAGTTAGACGTCATCGAACAAACATTTTAAAATAGTTCTTAAAAATACGTTATAGTAATAAAATTACTGAAATTTGCTATTTTAAAATATTGTATTGACTTTAAGACCACAATAACACTTCATCTCTTTTGCACAAACATTTTCTTTCAGTGTTGTCCGCAAATATCTCTAACAACACAACATTCAATAATAGGATTTTTTTTAGAACAAACAGAAAAGGAAACCACGAAACTACTTCAAAGCCACAAACATGCAAACTAAAAGATTGCTTTTAAAAAGGTTTTAAAGCTTTTTAAACATTTAGAATTTTTGTTGTCCTGTGCTTACCTGGCAAACAGTTCATTTAAAAGTCGCACCAACTCCTCAGCTGTACACTGATCCGAAAGACTTGTAAAACCGCAAATATCAGCAAAAAGAATGCTAAAGAAAGGGGCGAAAAGAAGCAAAGAAAATAAATTACAGAAAAAAATACTAGAATATGTTAAGGAGACTAAGTAGGAATGTGTAGAATGCGTGAAATCCTTTGATAATTAAGACCAATACTAGCTGGAAAGCTACAAAAAAGTTTCAAGTAATATTTATCGTAAGAAAAAATTTAAAGAACATTTAAAATAAAATTAAAGCTGAATTTCAAATTAAAAGGAAGAGGGTGAAAAAAATTTAAATTAGTATAAAATAAAAGAAGAACAATAAGAAATGTGTCCCAAAAGCAGCTGCAGTTTAAGTACTCGTACCAGCAAACTGATTACTTAATTGGATCATAAAATATTAAACAAGTTAATCTGGCTAAGCACTTAAAATGCCAAGTTGTGTGGCAGAGTGCGCGGCTGAAATGGATGGGAGAAGGTTGTGAGGTGGCTTGGAATTAGGAGTTAAAATTGGTTTGAGTTCAAAGGTAGAGAAATAAAGGCTTCTGTAAAAAGCAAAAAAAAAAGAAGCTTACCAAAAAATGGGTTGGGTTTTATTTTCTTAAAAATATGACGATGCATAAAAACTTACTTAAGCAGAAAAAATGTATAAAGTATGGAAAAATTAAAGAATAAAGATATGAAATTATTATAAAAATGTTATAATATAAAAGTATGAATGCGTGAAAATATAAAAGACTTAAAGTATGAAAATAAAATAGATTGAAAGTCTGAAAACATAAAGAATGAAAGGATGAATTTATGAGAATATGAAATGATCAAAGTTTGAAAGTATGACGGTAAAATTCTCTATTCGTATTCTCAAAAAAAAAAAATTAATCTTATAATTATAATTTCGCAAATTAAGCTCATGACGGAAATAGTTTTGTGCAGACTTTGAATATACTAAAATTCGGTCGAGGTGGATATTTTAACTTCAATTTTTATAAATAATAGATGCACCATAAGCAACTAGAAATCATTCTTGTCTAACAAAGCAAAAAATTGTGGTGCTGCGAGTGAAATCCTATCCACACAGAAAAATTTCACTAAAATAAGCTTCAGTAAATCTTCAGCACATGACTTTTTCAAGAGTTTTGTCGAAAAAATAGATCAGGAACGAATTGAAAGATTGCAACAACCGATGAGCAATTGCTTAGTAATATGAGCCTCAGGTTTTTCAGCTTCGATTCAGCTGAGAATTTTTTCAGCTTCGATTAGGACGATTTAGGACGTAAGAAAATAGTTTGTTGAAGGTGATGGGACACTTATTTGTACTAGAACTGTGCAACGACGACTACTAGCGCCTGGGTTGACTGTGCATCACCTCGTCAAAAAGCCGATCAAATGCGACGCAAACACTTGGTGTGCCAAAGAAGGCAAATCCTGAACTATAAATGACTGAAAAAATTAGGCATCTTCAATTTAGTCTAAATTTAAAGCGCTGTGAAATATCGCCCGTAAGAAAAATTGTAAAAAAGAAATTAAAAAGCACCCAATACTTTTCCATACAAATTCGGAGGAAGAATAGGGCGATTTTGCATTTTTGTTGGGTGAAATTTCGTATTTTTTAGTTGGGTTTAACTATTTTAGATGAAATTGTTTTTTTCGTTTTTGGTTGACGTTTATTTTTTATATTTTTTTTTTTGCAATTTTTTGTTCCATGTGCGAAATGTTTTTATAGGTTTGTAAGGCTCCCAAAACTTACGCCCGATGAACTTTCGCCCGAAAAAAAAAACGGCAAAAAAGTCCGAAATTCTTGAAGCATTGAATTTCGAAAAAAAATGCCCGAATTTGGAATGGCAATAAAGCCCGAAATAAGGAAATAACACTCGAACGATTTGGAAATAAAGCTCAAAATGAAATGGAAATTAAGCCCAGAATTTTCAGTGCTTTTCCGGTTTTTATATCATAATTTTTCGGGCATAATTTCCGTCATCCAGATTCAATGTAAGATTTTCAAAATATAAAAGAACAGATTTGATTAGTAAATTAATGTTTCCATGTGCAAATATCAGCAAAGATTTTCTTCATTTTATTTGTTTTTGATGTTATTCTATGAACAAGGGGTCCATAGACCATACGTCCGGATAAGGTTCAAATGGTGTTTTTTTTATGATAAAATGATTTCTCTCCTTACGGAATGTTGTTTTTTTTTACTTTCCATGCAAGGGTAAACTATTTTATCACAATGTTCTTGAAATTCCTTAACTTTTTGGTTCATCAAATGTTGGCGTTTTTCCATATATTGGCCATTTTTTCGGTCTTTAATTCCATGCATATTTTTGGAGCCTACCTTTCTTTTCAAATATTTGGAAAAAAGACCCGAAATTTATTGGCACAAGCACCCGAAAAAATTACTAAATCGCCAGAAATTTCGGGCACTTTTCCTTAGGAATTCTGGGGATTAAGTTCTGAAGTTCTCTTTTAAACATGATTCATTGAATTTAGGCGGGCCTATAAAAATGAAAAATGGGCCTTGCAATGGGTAAGACAAGCTTATCTTCTGGGTATTGGTTATTTTGCAATTTTTTGTTTTGATAATTTTCGTGTTTTTTTTTAGTTTTGTTCCTGCGCTATTTTTCTAAAAATTTCGCGATTTATTTTTTTTTTGTAGGGTAAATTTTTTTTTTTTTTTGGGACAGTTTGCATTTATTTTGGGGGATTTTTCATTTGAGTTTTTTTTTTGGGTGCTTTTTGTTTTTTTTAATTTTTTTGGGTGATTTTCCATTTGATTTGGATGACCAAACATTTTTGGTCTGTTTTTTTTTTTTTTTTTTTTGTGATATTTCGTTTTTTCGGCTTGGAACATTTTTCACTTAGTTTTGGGTGATTTAAATTATTTTTTTTTTGCGATATTTCAAAGAAAGGAGTAGCTACAAAATGTAATGAAATGGTTTAAATTAAACACTAAATTTACTATTTATAAAAACCAATGCTAAAAGTTTTTATTAAATTTGAAGATACTAAAACGGAAAAAGGATACCATTCAGAAATACCCTTCAGAAACTTTAAGTCAGTATATGGAAATACATTTAGATAGCATAGCCATGAGTGGGACATTGCCATGAATGTGATTGTGGAAAAATTGTATTTCTCATACTGACAATACTGAAATTTCGACTGTCATGTTTAGTCACAGTCTAGTTGCTAGCTCACTTTTGATTAACGTCATTTATGTTATATAAAACATGCTTATTGTTATTGTGTCAAGCATTAAAATGTTAAATGCAATGTTTTTATTTTTGTGTCTGTTGTTTTACTGAACATTTTTGGGACGCAAAAATTTTCATTTTGATGTAAAATGATATTCAAAATAAGCGAACGACATAAAAAAAAAACACGAAATTGCCATTTCAACCCTAGAAAGGACTTTGACCGAGCTTCTAGTGATCTATTGTGTTGTGCGTGTTGTGAAATGCTTGAACACAAATGATCGAGAACTTTTTTAACTTCTCCGACTTAGTTTTAGTTTTATGCCGACTACGAACGTTTTATTTTCTCAAGAAGCTTTTCACGGCAGTTTTTACTCTCTGAAGCTTGCCGTTGTCTGCAGAGAGGTAACGGCCGAACAGAAAAATTAATTCAATTGAAAAAACTTTCTGTGTCTGAATTGAACCAGGGTTCTTTGACGTATGGGCCACGCACTCTACCCACTGTGCCATGGGCGCCAAGCGAACGACATAAGTGCACGAAAAAATACGTAAGCCTTACTAATGACGTTCGTTTGTCATGAATGTGACAGTTTTAGTCATGAATGGGACACTTCATTCCCATTCATGAAAAAATTCATGTGAAGATAATTTTTATCGTAAAATAACATGCTCTTTTATATATATATTTTTTTTTACACAGGTGTTTTGTATTCACAATTGTTTTTATTTTTTAATTGTCAAAGACTGCCAAATAGTTTGTGTGCTTTCAATTGATGTTGCTTTTTATGATATTTTACAATAACAATATGCTATTTTTTCAACCTCTTGTTTTATAAATTGGACTTGATTTCTACTACAGTAGACAATCGTTTGTTTGCCTTTGATGTATACCAAAATTGTTAAGTGTTTAGCTTTATATTTAATATTTAATATTTAATATTGTCCCTGATGATAAACTCCTGCGGAGTTCAAAGTTTGGGACGAAATAGCATTAGAAATATAATATAAATTTTCAATGATTTTTCAGATGAAATGCCACAAAACAAGCAAAATGTGTCCGAGCAAAGAATCCAGAATTATGAAACTACGCTTAAAGCAATCAAAAGAGGTGATAATTAATAAAAACACTGACTTAGACTGAGAAAAGGAAGATATATTTCGGGATTCCTAAATCGAGCTTGTCGCGGTATGCTAGGAAAATTCAATTGATTCAAATGGAAAAGCCAATTTTATCGTTTAGAATCTTTTAAAAATTAACTAAGAATTTATAAAATTATTAATATGTCATTTGATGCACATTTTGTAACATTTTTCAGGTGTCCCACTCATGAAATTTTTTTTTTTTTTTTTTGAGGAATTAAAATCGTACTTCTATTTTTATGGCCATCTTTTCTTTTTATCCTGCACGTAATCAATCAAATTACTTCGTATGAAGCTTTCTTTCGGTATATTCTTTATTTTAAAATACGAAAAATTTAGGGGAATTATAAAATTGTACACCAAAGGCTATGGTGTTCCACTCATGACGACTCTTCCAGGGGCTTAGCGAGGGGAATTAGCTGGGGATTCTTCTCCCTAGATATCACAAAAACTATAACTACACAGATTTTTAACTTCAAATTCAATTTATTTCAGTTAACAAAACTTTTTATAAGTCGAACTTCAAACAAAAACACAAATTTTTGGCTCCCTGACTGATGTCCTGGCTACGCCGTTGGACTCTTCGCTACATTATATTGAAATATTTTGTTTCATCCTTAATTTCTGGAGTCTTAAGTGAACATTTTTTAGCAGACATCATTGCTTTTACGATATGTGACCTCACATCTTAGCCGGGTGTAAAATTGGAGAGTTTTACAAAAAATTGTTTATCTGTTCGTATTTCACTGTATGCACGTATGAAAGCATTAAGTATAAGAACTCAGAATTCATATCAAGTAAATTTGTTGTTGGCATAAAAAAAATTTAAGCTTTCACTTAATACCAATACATTTCATGTCGCATAATTTTCGACACACACGGAATAATAAATTTCATCCCACATATGATAAAAAATCAGTAGCAACAAAGTATCAATTATCAATATTCTTTATTTTTATATTGATATTGAAAAGTATCAAAATATTAGCTAAAACAAAGAATTTGAAGAGCAGCAAATTAAGATAACAAAATTTATTTAATAGAAAACGAAAAAAAAAAACTCGAAAATGTTCCAGGCAGGATTTGCATCAACAAGTTGAAAGAAAGCGGAAGTTAAGCGCTAAAGAGATACTTTGCTGCAAGCATAATATCGTTAAGAAAATTATATAACGACACAGCAAGGATATGAGAATATATATTGATATCCTTGCTGGGAAGTTTTTTTTTTTTTAAGAATTTCAATATATGTATAAACAATTTTTTAACTTTACAGCAAATCTGAACACACACACACACACACCCACAATTAAGCTTTTGCATACCTGCTCCAAACTATTACATGCAGCTAAATATAGTGTTAACTAACACACACACACACATATATTAAAAATACAGTAGCACTCACCTGACATTGTCGTGTCGTTGTATATAAATTTTATGAAACTGCGTATCACGTGGCTGTCCTGCGATATCATCTTTCATTTCCATGGCAACATGACGCGGCAGCACAGACAGCAAAAGACGTTCCTGTGTCGTATAAGCAAACATGTGTGAGTGTGTGTGAGTGTGTGATATATACATGTAAGTTTATGTGTCAATAGTGTGTGTGGGCGTGTGTTTGAGAGCATAAAATGAAATGAATAAAATATTAGTGAAAATTGTATAAAAAAATCTTTAACGAATAAGTGGGCAGGGGTGGTGGCCAGAAATGGGCAGGGATGAAAGTTGACAACAACAAAACAAAAAAAAAAAACTCACAAAAGTGCCTCCAACGTTAAGAGTTTTCATTCTATTTGAATTTTGATCATTATATTTATGCATGTATTTATATAAAGCTTTTTTTATTACAACTTCTACCTTAAAATAACTGTAATTCATGTGCAAATCATGTAACATGTTATGAACTTTAAGGCTTGTCTTGTTTTTCTTTTCTTTCTCTGTTTTTGAAACTCAATTCAACACACTTTGATAAATTAAATATTTGCATTTTTTTTTTTTTTTTTTTTTTTTTTTTTTTGTAGCAAAAAGTTTTTAAATTTTTTAACTACTATGACGAAGTTGAAAACTTCTTTGTTTTTTTTTTTTGAAGTATGTAAAAGTTTTGCACTGCGTAAATGCCGTTTTTTTTTATTAAAAAATAGTTGCATAAAAAGTTTAAATGTATTAAATATTATCATAGCTACGGAAACAAGTAAAATTTTAATAAAATAATAGCTACATGGTTAACAAAATATTTTTGCTTAACTTTAGCTATGGATGTGTAGCAAAATATTGCACAAAATTTTAATTAAATTGCTACACTACGAACATGTATTAAAAAGAACGATAAAGATAAGATACAAAATTTTGATTTTGCCTAAAAGAAATAAAAGCTATTGAACATTATTGATTTCAAAAATCGAGTGCTCAAAAAGTTGAGTGCTAACTTTAAAAAAATTAATCTAAGACTATAAATAAAGTCACACCCTATATATAACTTCTATGTCAGTTTATCTTTTATTATTTACGAAACATATTTTTTGATACTTCTGATGATTGATTATTCCTGTCTGCTTAAAATAGATGAAGTGTCTCTTTAAAGATTTATTTCTTTTGAATTTTGAGTAATTTAAATTTGTGTTCACTTTAAATTCTTTCACTTTTATTGCATCTCATTTATATGGAAAGTAAAATTAAGCTCTTTGCCAATTTATATTTTTGGAACTCTAACAATCGAAATTTTGGCAAAATAAATTAGAAAACCAACACACAAACACTTTCATTTTAACACCCTTCAACACAGAGCCAAGCTCAGTTTGTGTGCACTGCAGTGAAAGCGGATATTGTACTGCATGAAATGCGAACACAATAATGAAAATCAAACAAAGTCGATGCAGTTTATAAATGCAGGCTTACACACACACACATATATATACTCAAACTAGATTTGCAAGAAATGCAGTCGTGCAAAAATATTTGTACATTCCAAAGTGTTATATTAACCAATAAACACTGAAATGAGACGAATACGAGATCTCGGATTCGTTTCGAATTCGAAACGTATTCGTCTAAAAGCAAAATAGCGAATCCAACAAGTTTTCGGGTAGACTTTCATATATAAAAATTTTCAACAAAATATTTCATACAAAAAAAAAAAATGTAAAAATGCAAAATCATAAAAAATTTATAAAAAAAAAACAAAAATTATTCATATACCACGTATAACATATATTCATCTAGCAATTTAAATTTTTATTGATTTTTAAATACAGTAGAATTCGGTTATAGCGACCTCCAAGGCACCGGAAATATTCGTCGTTATAACCGAACGTCGTTGTATCCGAATAGGTACACACAATAAGTTTTTTTTATCATGTATATTCATGTTTATTGAGGTTGGAAATAGTTTGGAATCGTGGTTTGTTTTCTATTTACAAGAATTTCATGTAATAATTTACTTTCAATAACTTCTACGGAACTATATAAACTCTCTGATATGTCAGAACCCCCAAATCACAAAAACTGTTTTAAAGTGTGCACCGCACTCAAGGTTTCTGTCCTAATGGGAATTTTGATTGACTTATCATCGTCATCTGGTTCATTATCGCTGTGAATTTCCTCATTTTCTTTTGTGCTCTCCACGATTTCTCTCAATGAAGGCTCTTCCGATGGTACGACATTGTCATTCACGCTTACGAACTCATCCCAATCAATACATTCGGCTACTTGTTGCATATTTTTGTATGTTTCCTGTAGCAACGAAAGAGGAAGATCATCTTCATCTTCGAAATCTGCATCTGGGCACGCACTTTCGGCTGGAAGTAGTCCCGCATGTTGGAAAGAGTTGGCTATTGTTGTTGATTTTAAACTTTACCAAGCGGAGGCCACCATGTCAATAGCATCTAACAAATCAATGGTGCTTTGTGTGTTATTGTCTGTATCGCGAATAATTTTTAGCATTAGTTGTTTGCGATAATTGCTCTTCAAACATCTAATTACCCCTTGGTCCATTGGTTGTAAGACGGACGTTGTATTAGGTGGTAGGAAAACTAATTTTATTGAAGACAGATTTTGAACATTTGGATGTGCTGGACAATTATCTACAAGCAGTAAAATTTTTCTTTTATCTTTCTTCAAACTGCTGTCCCAATCGCGCAAAATGCGTTCAAAAATTTGTGAGGTCATCCATTCCTTTTTATTTCCTTTATAGTCTACAGGTTATGATTTTACATGCTTGAAACACAGCGGCATTTTAGATTTTTCAATGACAAGCATTTTCTTTTTTTCGGACCCATTCGTATAACCTCCAACCAGCAAGGTTATTCTTTCCTTTTGAAATTAAAATTGTGCCTAAAACTATATTATGGCGCTCTCGAAAACGGTAAATCCAGCTTTCAGTGCAATTGTAATCTTTTCCAAGAAGTTGGGCTATTTCCTCTGCCTTCATTTGAAGTATGGACATAGTTACTATAGTATTTTTATTTCTTTGCGTCTTAAACCATTGCAAAAGAGCTTAAATAATATCAAAATCTTGAGCAGAACGCATACGTTTTCTTTGCATGTTCTCAGATTCAAAACACTTACGAATTGCGTCTCGGTTTTTCCATATCGTACTGATAGTCGAATGCGAAACACAATAGTCCTTCGCTAGTGCTGCATTTGTAGAACCAGATTCTAGTTTCAGCCTTCTCTTTTATGGAGAACACTTTACGCTTTTTAACGTCCATTCTGGAAAAAGCATATGCACATTCATACATATTTACTCAGTATTTATCCAAGTAAAAGTGCCTTACCTGCGTTTGGTTGATCTGGATTACAATTTCTTATGTAAATTAAAAAACTTTTTTTTAACACCGCTGGTAATTAAAGAAAGAATGTTCATATGTCCATTCGCGTTCACGACTCAAACTGGTGTGGATATTTCTTCTTTATCTTTTCCACACTCAGTTTGAGATAGGCGAAAACAAATTCTGTGATTCCCCACATTATACATATGTTTCTTCATTTAGTGTTAGCTGGCGACAAAAAATAGAAAGAAAACCATCATCACCATCACCAACATCGTCGTTATAACCGAAACTTCATTCCAAAGCAGACGCGCAAATTGGTCGTTAAAAGCAGATGGTCGTTAAAACCGGAGTCGTTCTAAGCGAATGGTTGCGCATGTATAAGCAATGAAGAACCAATCTTTCTTTGAAAATCCGTCTTTATAAACGGATGGTCGTTATAACCGAGGTCGCTATAAATGAATTCTACTGTACTTTTTAAAAATCTTATATGAAGAGGTCGGCTTCATTATGCATTCGAAACGAATTTGAAAATATTAATATGTGAAGATTTTCCGATGCATTCTCCGCATGCGATTATGCAATGCGAAGAACATACGCACAGGAGTGAAACGAAAGCTAGATGTCGCTAAGCTGCAATTACAACGAACTGCTGAGGCCTACTGCGCTCAACTCTCGGTTAAACTCAACCAACCAACCACTGGAACCGACGACGCCGGCGGACTTTGGGCGCATATATCCCACTCCATGCGCGCTGCCGCTGAAGAAGTCATTGGTTTCCGGCGCCCGCAACCTCGGAACCAATGGTATGATCAGGAGTGTCGCATCGCGACTGCAGTAAAAAACGCCGCATATAGAAAAACGCTGCAGTCAGCTGCAACGCGAGCCGTGCGAGAAAACTACCGCGAAAGAGGAAGGAAGAGAGGCGCCTTTTCAGATGCAAGAAAAGAGAGCAGGGAAAGCGTGAAAGTGAGGAACTACAGGTATACCAGGGCAAGAAGGATGCATGAAAATTCTATCAACAGGTTAAGCGTCTAACCCAAGGTTTCAAGCCCGGAGCATCCACTTGTAGAGACGAAAATGGAGATCTGAATACGGATACACAGTGTGTGCTGTGATTGTGGAGTCGACACTTCTCCAATTTACTTACTGGCGACGATTCCACCAATGCCGCTCATGGAGAGTGCAGTTCAGTGTTACCAATCAACGACGACGGAGTGGAAGTATCACCACCTAGCCATGTGGAGGTTCGAGTTGCTATCCAACGACTCAAAAACAATAAAGCAGCGGGTGCTGACGGACTGTAAGCTGAATTGCTTAAAACCGGCGGCGATGAATTGATAAGGCGCATGCATCAGCTCATCAGCAAAATATGGCTAGCGGAAAGCATGCCCGACGTTTGGAATCTCAGCGTACTTTGCCCTATGCATAAGAAAGGAGACCCAACAATCTGCGCCAACTATCGAGGTATCAGTCTTCTTTCCATCGCAAATAAAGTTCTCTCAAGAGTACTGTGTGAAAGATTAAAGCCGATTACAAAAACACTGATTGGACCTTATCAGTGTGGCTTTCGACCTGGTAAGTCCACCATAGACCAGATTTTCACGCTACGATAAATCCTGGAGAAAACCCACGAAAATCAAATTGACACACACCATCTCTTTGTCGATTTTAAAGCTGCGTTCGATAGCCCGAGAAGGGATTGCCTATACGCAACAATGTCTGAGTTCGGTATAACTGCAAAGTTGATTAGACTTTGCAGAATGACGTTGAGCAACACACGCAGCTCCGTCAAAGTAGGAAATGACCACTCCGAAACCTTCAATGCCGAAAGAGGTTTCAGGCAAGGCGATCCACTGTCTTGCGATATCTTTAACATCATCATGGAGAGGATCGTACGAAAGGCCGGTGTGCATAGTAATGGCACCATTTTCTATAAAGGTGTCCAGCTCCTTGCGTACGCTGATGATATTGATATTGTTGGCAAAACCAAGAGAGATGTTACCGCTGCTTTCGCCGCTATCGAAAAGGAATCAGCCAAAGTGGGTTTGACGATAAATGAGGTTAAAACAAAGTATATGCTGTCTGCAAACAAGGGAGCGCGGCGTTTAGACTCCCACATTTCAGCCGGCAGCTATAACTTTGAAGTAGTCAAGGAGTTTGTATACCTTGGCACCGCCATTAATACTAACAACGAAATCAGCCTGAAGATAAAGCGAAGAACAATAATTGCAAATAGGTGCTACTGCGGGCTCAGTAAGCAACTAAGTTCCAGAGCCCTCTCTTGATCGACAAAACTAACACTCTACAAGACGCTCGTTCTACCTGTGCTGCTTTATGGCGCTGAGGCATGGGTAGTTTCGCAAACTAACGCAGCCGGTCTGAGGGTGTTCGAGAGAAAAGTTCTTCGCAAAATCTTCGGTCCTGTTCGAGTCGGCGATGACTATCGCATCCGAATGAACCACGAGCTGTATGAGCTGTATGAACGAAGACATTGACGTAGTTCGGCGTATAACTGTGCAGCTACTACGCTGGCTGGGTCATGTCCATCGTATGGACGACGAAGCTCCGGCGAATAAGGTGCTTGAGGCGAGGGTCGCTGGTCAACGACGACGAGGGAGACCATGCCTCCGATGGATGGACCAGGCTGAGGAAGCCCTAACCGCACTTGGTATATCCGATTGGAGAAGGCGCGCGCAAAGCAGAGGCGCCAGGCGAGAACTGATGAGGTCGGCCGAAACCCGGACACGGGTTGTTACGGCTACCTAAGTAAGTAAGTAGGAGATAAAGGAATCAACTACTGCCCCCATTGCATAAAATGTGATCTTGAAAAAATCGGTTATTTGAGCTAGCCCACAAATAACCCTAGGACAATATGTTCTATGGTCCTATGGCTATCAGAAACCCTAGGAATTTTTTGTCAAATCATCCTCAAATTGTTGCACAGTGTAATTAATAATATGTGTTTAGAATAATTTATATTTAGAATTTTTCCAACAGTATAATTATTTTTAACTTCACAATTAATTTATTGCTGGCTATTTTGTTTGCTTAAAATAAAAGTTTATTTGTATTTAGTACTGTTTTTCAACGAACATAGCAAACATCACGTATTGACAAATTTCTCATACTTTGGACAATTGGCTATTGGGCTGGTTTTTTTTTTTTTTAATATTAAAGATTCGTTAACGATTCGTCTTTTTTAAATTTCAGATTCATTTAATATTTGTATTTTTAAATAAACTTAAATTAACTTTATATTTAAACAATTATTTTTTTTAAATTTTTAATTTACGATTCATTAATGAATCATTTACAAATAAAATATCCAATAATGTGGATTGGCTTATTGGGTAATATCAAGAAATAGTAAATTGAACTCTAACATCATTAAAATCTGTTTTTGTTAGAGGATAAGACCAAGAAATTGGAGAGAACTTTCATGAGGTTTTTTTGTAATTACTCGAATATTATTCAATGAATGGCTTAAACCATGTTTTGTATGTTATCATATTTCAATTATTATGAATAAATCTATTATGAATAAAACCATTATGAATAAATTAAATAAATAAATCAATTTTTAGGCCTTAACTTTTTTTTTTTAAACTCAGCTACACACCTGTTGTTGATTTTCTCGTTGTGTTCGTAGGCGCGCCTCAATACATTGACGCGTCTCAATAAAAGCCTTGCGTTGCGCTTTCTCTTTCGGCCAGTGTGTATAGATTCCCGCCAAGTTGCTGCAGAATAGAGCTAGCAGAATGCAGAGCAACTGTAAAATAAAAAAATCATTTACATAATATATACAAAAGATGCAATTTTATGTTAAAATATAGACATCATTTTTTTCGAATAAGTTTGAGAAAAGTAAAAACTAAAAACAAAAATATATGTATGGAATACAATATGTATAAGGTCAGAAATTTTAAAACTAAAAGCAGAACGAACGATTTTTGAAGCGAAGCTTCTTATGTCCCATATTGTTGATTTGCTTGCAAATTCAAAAATTCAGCACATAAAACCGACACCGTAAATCTGTAAAATATTAACAAATACTGGCACATTCCATTTTGTTTTTTTTTTTTGCATTTTTACTCATTAACTCGTGGCTGTACAAAAAACGGTGCGAGTATATATATATTTGATCGACCGACGATATGCTTTTTAAGCTATTTCATGCAATTCTGAAGAAAAACTTTCAAGAAATTGTATATGTATTTATTTATTTAACTTTAAAGAGCATCACGTACGTTTTCGTACTCAAGTGAAATTCAGAGGTTGACTTACGTTTTTTCATAATTAAGTCTTTCAAAATGGTACTGAACTGTTTTGCCTTCGCCTATTTATATACTTATAGATAATTGATTATTTTTGAATGTTATTTAATTGGACGCACAAAAATTAATCTCATCAGCCAGCTGAAAGTTTAGGTAAGTCGGTAACTTTAAACGAAAAGATATTCTACTCATGCCCCAAAAAAAACCGCTCAAAGTTATTTAATAAACTTTCTAAAATTCAGAAAAAATGTTTCAATTGCAGATTGATTTGCAATTTTTGCTACAAAGAAAAAAAATTTAATTCAAGGACTTGCTCGCCTTAGGTAGCAATTACATATTTTCAATTTCACATTTTTTGCTTTTTATTCGGAAGTCATTTTTAATTTTGACAAAAAAAAAAAAAAATGCAAGAGAAAAAACCTGAGCAAAACAACGAACACATAATCAAACTTATCTCAGGAAATCCATATAAAAGTATACAAGACATATAAAAAGAAACCTCCCATAGCGAGACTCTGTCATTAAGAATTTAATTTAGAAACAAATCAATTATTTTTTAAAATTAGTGTGGATGTATTATTATACACGCGTACTTGTGTATAAAAACAAGAAAGATAAATAATAATTGACAAATGTTGTAAGCTGTTCAGTCAGTCAAATGCCTTGATGTGCACGCTTTTATGCGTTGACATAATATTGATTATGTTTGAGGACGTTATTTTAACAACATATTTTTTACATTAAAGCTTAATTAAGTGAGCGTGTGTATGTGAGATTTTGGAAAGAAAATTGAAAGGTACCCCTATAGGAACAAACTAACTTGTTTTTAAAAACAACTAATTAAAAAACTAATTTAAAATAAACCAGTATATGAACTACTTTGAATTATATTAAGGCAGCAACTACTCTGATTTTGACATGTTTTAATTGCAAATTTTTATTAGATTACAAGTTTATATATATTTAACCATGTTATTTCATCAAATATTATTAACTTTAGGCCATCAGTAATAGTTTTCAATTGGTTATTTTAAAGTAGCTAAAAACTAACTTAAATTTAACTAATTTAACAAGTAGTTGAAAATATATGCAGACGAAAGTCAATTGACTTATTTAGCGGACATCACCATACAAAATATGTTGGTTCGTTCTATGGAAAAGAGTCAGAATTTCAACTAGTTGTGGTTGACAAAAAACTACTTTATCTTACTTACTTACTTAGTTGGTCGTAACAACCCGTGTCCGGGTTTCAACCGACCTCATCAGCTCTCGCCAGGCGCCTCTGCTTTGCGCGCGCCTTCTCCAATCGGATACACCAAGTGCGGTTAGGGCTTCCTCAGCCTGGTCCATCCATCGGAGGCATGGTCTCCCTCGTCGTCGTTGACCAGCGACCAGGCAGCGTAGTCGCTGCAAAGTTATACGCCGAACTACGACAATGTCATCGTAGAGCTCATACAGCTCGTGGTTCATTCGGATGCGATAGTCATCGCCGACTCGAACAGGACCGAAGATTTTGCGAAGAACTTTTCTCTCGAACACCCCCAGAGCGGCTGCGTCAGTTTGCGAAACTACCCATGCCTCAGCGCCATAAAGCAGCACAGGTAGAACGAGCGTCTTGTAGAGTGTTAGTTTTGTCGATCGAGAGAGGGCTCTGGAACTTAGTTGCTTACTGAGCCCGTAGTAGCACCTATTAGCAATTATTGTTCTTCGCTTTATCTCCAGGCTGATTTCATTTTTGGTATTAATGGCGGTGCCAAGGTAAACGAACTCCTTGACTACTTCAAAGTTATAGCTGCCGGATGAAACGTGGGAGTCTAAACGCCGAGCTCCCTTGTTTGTAGACAGCATATATTTTGTTTTGCCCTCATTTATCGTCAAACCCACTTTGGCTGATTCCTTTTCGATAGCGGCGAAAGCAGCGGTAACATCTCTCTTGGTTCTGCCGACAATATCAATATCATCAGCGTACGCAAGGAGCTGGACGCCTTTGTAGAAAATGGTGCCATTACGATGCACACCGGCCTTTCGTACGATCCCCTCCATGATGATGTTAAAGAGATCGCAAGACAGTGGATCGCCTTGCCTGAAACCTCTTCCGGTATTGAAGGTTTCGGAGAGGTCATTTCCTACCTTGACGGAGCTGCGTGTGTTGCTCAACGTCATTCTGCAAAGTCTAATCAACTTTGCAGGTATACCGAACTCAGACATTGTTGCGTATAGGCAATCCCTTCTCGGGCTATCGAACGCAGCTTTAAAATCGACAAAGAGATGGTGTGTGTCAATTTGATTTTGGTGGGTTTTCTCCAGGATTTGTCGTACCGTGAAAATCTGGTCTATGGTGGACTTACCAGGTCGAAAGCCACACTGATAAGGTCCAATCAGTGTTTTTGTAATCGGCTTTAATCTTTCACATAGTACGCTTGAGAGAACCTTATATGCGATGGAAATAAGACTGATACCTCTATAACTTGCGCAGATTGTTGGGTCTCCTTTCTTAAGTATAGGGCAGAGTACGCTGAGGTTCCAATCGTCGGGCATGCTTTCTTCTAGCCATATTTTGCTGATGAGCTGATGCATGCGCCTTATCAATTCATCGCCGCCGGTTTTAAACAATTCAGCTGACAGGCCGTCAGCACCCGCTGCTTTGTTGTTTTTGAGTCGTTGGATAGCAACTCGAACCTCATCATGGCTAGGTGGTGGTACTTCCACTCCGTCATTGTTGATTGGTAGCTCTGGACTGCGCTCTCCATGGGCGGCATTGGTGAAATCGTCGCCAGTAAGTTAATTGGAGAAGTGTCGTCTCCACAATCTCAGCACACACTGCGTATCCGTATTCAGATCTCCATTTTCGTCTCTACAAGTGGATGCTCCGGGCTTGAAACCTTGGGTTAGACGCTTAACCTGTTGATAGAATTTTCGTGCATCCTTCTTGCCCTGGTATACCTCTAGTTCCTCACGCTCACGCTTTTCCTGCTCTCTTTTCTTGCGTCTGAAAAGGCGCCTCTCTTCCTTCCTCTTTTCGCGGTAGTTTTCTCGCACGGCTCGCGTTGCAGCTGACTGCAGCGTTTTTCTATATGCGGCGTTTTTTACTGCAGTCGCAATGCGACACTCCTGATCATACCATTGGTTCCGAGGTTGCGGGCGCCGGAAACCAATGACTTCTTCAGCGGCAGCGCGCATGGAGTGGGATATATGCGCCCAAAGTCCGCCGGCGTCGTCGGGTCCAGAGGTTGGTTGGTTGAGCTTAACCGAGAGTTGAGCGGAGTAGGCTTCGGCAGTCCGTTGTAATTGCAGCTTAGCGACATCTAGCTTTCGTTGGATTCCTGTGCGTATGTTCTTCGCATTGCATAATCGTATGCGGATCTTGGCTGCAATAAGATAATGGTCGGAGTCAATGTTGACCCCCCGAAATGTACGCACATCTAGAACACTAGAGGCATGCCTTCCGTCGATTACAACATGATCAATTTGGTTTCTCGTTTTTTGATCCGGGGACAGCCAGGTGGCCTTGTGGATGTCGAGGTGCTTAAATCTGGTGCTACTAACTACCATGTTTCGCGCCGCGGCGAAGTCAATCAGTCTTAGACCGTTGTTCGTGGAGGTCTCATGAAGACTGAACTGACCGACAGTGGGGCCAAAGATGCCTTCCCTTCCGACTTTCGCATTAAAATCGCCGAGGACTATTTTCACGTCATGGACCGGAAGGTGTTCGTATACGTCCTCAAGGCTAGCGTAGAAAGCGTCTTTGACGGCTTCGTCCTTTTCCTCCGTCGGGGCGTGAGCGCAAATAAGGCTGATGGAGAAAAATTTTGCCTTGATGCGGATCGTGGCCAATCTTTCGTTGACAGGTGTGAACCGGGAAACAAGGTGACGTAGTTTCCGGCTAACAACGAATCCACATCCAAATTCGCGCCTCTCCGCATGGCAGCTGTAGTAGATATCACAGTGTGCTTGTTTAGAGCAGCCTTGCCCTTTCCATCGCATTTCCTGGATGGCGGTGATGTCAGCCTTTATCGTTTTGAGGGCTTCCGCCAGTTGGATAATGGCACCTTCCCTATAAAGGGTTCGGACATTCCAGGTGCATATCCGTAAATCATTGTCCGTTTTTCGTTTGCGGTGGTCGTCAACGTAATTGGGGTTCTTATCCGAGGCTGGTTTAGTTTTCATTGGGCAGAAGTAATGTGGCGGGACCCAAACCCTGCGCACATTCCATGTTTAAGGTCTATGGAGTGACCCGCCGCTCAAATTAGCCGTCAAACTGACGGATGCCAGTTTGCCGTTACCCAGGGAACACCACGTGGAGGTTTGAGTCGACTTGAGACGATTTCGACAATGATAATGCTGGCCTCGCCAGGTTGAGGCGGTCAGACACGTTGCCATGTGAAGGTTCGCCCCCTGTTCCCCAAACTACTTTATCAACTACTTTTAAATTAGTTGATTTCCCTACAGGGTAGTTTTAATATAGAACTTAATTCATAACAACTTAAATGGGATGTTAAGTAGAACAAGTTAAAGTAGAAGTTAAAGTCGAATAAATTTCATTCATGTTTCTCCCAGAGAAAAATTCAAGGCAAATGTTTAAAGGCATTATTTCCATGGTTACTTTATAACTTGGTGTGTAATTAAACCAGCGATTTTATTTTGTTAGTTAAATATTATAGCTCACCAGAAAATAGAGAAATAGTTTCGTTTAAAACTTATGCCATAACTAAATTGCTGCAATGTGAAATAGGCTCTATTCTCAAATTCTCGCGAAGTTAGTATAAAGTAAGTTCCCATTTTGCTTTTCCTAGAGTTGATGTGAAATTTAAACTACAGTATTTTGGAATTTAACGATTGTCATATTCAATGGAAATAACAGTACGTTGAAAAAGTCCATAGGATGACACATAGATGGCGTTACTGAATTTTTTCCCATATGATTTTTATTTAGTACCAACCTTCAAACGATAAGTATAAAAATTTGACAACAATCTGATAATTGATTCGTGAGTATTAGCATTTTGTGTGCAACTATTGTTATTGAAAAAAAAAAAAAATGGAAAAAAGTGAATTTCGAGTTTTGATAAAGCATTGCCTTTTGATGAAAAAAAAAACCCACAGTGGAAACCAAACAATGGCTTGATGAACATTATCCGGACTCTGCTCCATCGAGACAAATGGTAGAAAAGTGGATTGCTGAATTTAAACGTGGTCGTACCAGCACAAATGATGCAGAGCGCAGTGAAGGCCCAAATCAGACTGTTATTCCACTAAACATCAAAAACATCCACAAACTTTTTATGAACGATTGAAGGTGCACGACTTAGCTGACATTGTAAAGATATCAGATGGTAGTGTTTTTACTATTTTACACGAACATTTGGGTATGTGAAAGCTCTGTGCAAAGTGGGTGCCGCGAGAGCTCACAATCGACCAAAAACAATAACGAATTGATGCTTCAGAGCAGTGTTTGGCGCTGTTAAACCGCCGATATGTGACAATGGATGAAACATGGCTTCAATATTACACACCAGATTCCAAAAGAGAGTCAGCTGAGTGGACAGCAGTCGACGAACCGCATCCAAAGCGAGCAAAGACCCAACAGCGACTATTACTGTGCACTTTTGGACCGATTGAAGGCTGAAATCGCCAAGAAACGGCCACATTTGCAAAAGAAAATAGTGTTGTTTCACCAAGACAATGCACCGTGTCACAAATCAATGAAAACGATGTCAAAATTGAATGAATTCGGCTTCTAATTGCTTACCCACCCACCGTCTTCTCCAGATTTGTTTGCTGTTTTTAGATCTCAAGAGAATGCTAGCTGGAAAGAAATTCAAGTCCAATGATGAAGTAATCGCTGAAACTGAGGCCTATTTTGAGGAGAAAGAGAAATCATACTATAAAAGTGGTGTCGAAAAGCTGAAAAAGTTGGCTAGTGATTCTATTCAGCTCGGATTTTACTTTGTTAGTGAAGTGTTACAAGTAGAAGACTACTTTTACGCAGAAAAAACATAGGAACTTTTATTAAGTAAGTATATTCCTATGAATCCCAAGCAATATCTTAAATTTGTTTTTTTCAGTAGCTGTCTTAAAGATTTTGATTTTATTGAATTAGGCATATGTATATAAAATGTCTGTTTAAATCAAAAAAATATTATTTATATTCAATAGCAATATTTTCTACCTTTTTTCTTTTAATACACTATAAAAAAATGTCATAGGTTGGTTCAGAAAAATATGAGAATAAAGGAACTTTTTTTATTAGATTCCATTCCAGCTGGATAAGAAGTTATTAGTAATGGGCTCCAATAAAAGCGAAAATAGAAGTACTCTTGGTTCGCTTCTTTTTAACGCTAAATAAGAAGTTGTTTCAGTTTGGTTCCAAGAGAAACGAGAGTAAAACTACTTTTTTTCTGTAGACATCGCACATTGGTAAAAACATAGTAACAACTTTGATGCTAGAATCTATACTATTACACAGTGTGACGACTAAAAAAGCACAAACAAACTTTCCAAAAGTCCTCAAGTTTAACAGCAACACCTTTCAATATATAAGATGTCAGTAAAAAAAATTTATATATCACCTTGTTCATAGAATAGAAAGGTTCATGACCTCTTCTTTGCTGGTGAAAAGCGTTCCTCGAAGCGGTTTTTTGACTCGATCGAAAAGGAAAAAATCACACGGAGCTCGGTCAGGTGAATCCGGCTGTTAGATGGTTATGGTTATCGTGATGGTTATCGTGTTGTTGTTGGCCAAAAAATCACGAATAAGATGAGTATTGTGCGATGGTGCATTATCGTGGTGCAAAATCCATGATTTGTTTTGCCACAACTGCGGTCTTTTTTGGCGAATTGCTTCACGTAAACGTCTCATAACGCCCAAATAATACTGTTTATTGACCGTTTGACCATCTGGTAAAAATTCTTGATGAACTACACCATTGTAGTCCATGAAAACAGTAAGCATCGCCTTCTTTTTTTACTGAAAACGACGTGGTTTCTTTGGTCTCGGTTCGTCTGGCGACCGCCATTCACTCGCCTGATGCCTGGTTTGCGTGTCATACTCGTATACACATGACTCATCACCAGTAATGATAGATTCGATGAATGATTTGTCGTTTTCGACTATTTCCAGCATATCTTTCGCGATAGCAACTCGGTCTCTTTTTTGCATGAAATTGAGTTCTTTCGGTACCAAATTCGCAGCGACCAATTCATTTTCTTTGATTTTTTCAATGTAGTCGAACACGATGGCCGCCCGGTACGAGGGTCGTATTCTACTTCGTCTTGACGACTCACAAATCGGATAAAACACTTCTTTGCCTTCTGATACGATAGAGCAGAGTCACCGTAACATTTTACTAACATTTTACGCATATCGGCGCAGTTAAAACCATTTTACACACCAAATTTGATACAAACTCGTTGCTCAGTTTTTTCTTCCATCTTAAAAATGAAGACACGAAAAAAGTTGTTGAAACAAAACACTGTCACTTTACCAAATGTCAACGAGAGACACTGATATTTGGCAGCCTTGTCATAGACACATGTGGCAACCTACTTTTTGAACAAGGTGGTATGTAAATATATTACTTTTTAAGTCATATATATGCTTGAGAAACACTCTGAATGCCATACCACCCCCAAGCGACGCCAGGTATTGCGGCTAGCATTCTTCTTTAAAAAACTTGTCGGTGCTTCATTTAAGCTCTGATTCATTTAAAAGAAAAATCATCAAAATCAGTTGAAAAACACGGAAGAAAATGGTACTAAACTGTTTTGTCTTCGTCTATTTATACAGAAATATATGAAAATTCGGATATCGCATTTATTTTTCCTGAAATCCTGAATCGTAACAATACGAACAATACGAAAAAACCTGAAAAATCGTAACAAATTCGATATATCGGAAAATATGGCAACACTAAACTCCACCTCTAAATTAACCGATCGTAAAAGTAAACATTTTACCTTTACATCAAGAGTTATTACTTTAATAAAACTAATAAATACCTGACTTCTTCACTTCTCTATGAAAAAATCAGTATTTTCAAGTTTTCATAGTAAAGGGTGATTTTTTAAGAGCTTGATAACTTTTTTTTAAAAAAAACGCATAAAATTTGCAAAATCTCATCGGTTCTTTATTTGAAACGTTAGATTGGTCCATGACATTTACTTTTTGAAGATAATTTCATTTAAATGTTGACCGCGGCTGCGTCTTAGGTGGTCCATTCGGAAAGTCCAATTTTGGGCAACTTTTTCGAGCATTTCGGCCGGAATAGCCCGAATTTCTTCGGAAATGTTGTCTTCCAAAGCTGGAATAGTTTCTGGAAATAGAGCTGGAAAACAGAAAGCTTATTTCTGTAGACTTTAGACTTGACGTAGCCCCACAAAAAATAGTCTAAAGGCGTCAAATCGCATGATCTTGGTGGCCAACTTACCGGTCCATTTCTTGAGATTAATTGTTCTCCGAAGTTTTCCCTCAAAATGGCCAACTTTTTGTTGCCAAAAATGGAAGAACTGAACTTGGTTGACATGTGGTTTCAACAAGATGGCGCTACATGCCACACAGCTCGCGATTCTATGGCCATTTTGAGGGAAAACTTCGGAGAACAATTAATCTCAAGAAATGGACCGGTAAGTTGGCCACCAAGATCATGCGATTTGACGCCTTTAGACTATTTTTTGTGGGGCTACGTCAAGTCTAAAGTCTACAGAAATAAGCCAGCAACTATTCCAGCTTTGGAAGACAACATCTCCGAAGAAATTCGGGCTATTCCGGCCGAAATGCTCGAAAAAGTTGCCCAAAATTGGACTTTCCGAATGGACCACCTAAGACGCAGCCGCGGTCAACATTTAAATGAAATTATCTTCAAAAAGTAAATGTCATGGACCAATCTAACGTTTCAAATAAAGAACCGATGAGATTTTGCAAATTTTATGCGTTTTTTTTAAAAAAAAAGTTATCAAGCTCTTAAAAAATCACCCTTTATTAATATAATTTTGAAATTTTTTTTTTTTTTTAATATACTAATCTGAATGTACAGCTTTGAATTTGAAAATCTCTAACTCTCTAATTTTTTTCTCTAACTACTCACAAATAAAGTTGGTCTCATCTTGAAGGTGGAAATATGAAGTTATCAGATCCGAAGTTATCAGATCGAGTAATCAGAAGTAATCAGAAAAGATATAGCTCAATAAAAAAAAAAAAAATATATACAAAAAACATAAGAAAAGCGCAAATTAAGGAACCCGTATTTTACCAATAAAATGCAATTAGAAAAAAAATTCTATTTGATAAGCACGTCTGAAAAATTAAGTTTTGAGTTAGTTCTATAATACTAAATATATATAAAATGCAAGCATAAAGCTCAGCACCTAATATCGCTCAAACTGTAATATTTTGTTTTGCCATTATTATAGTGCTTTTCCAACATATACTCTACTGGTAAATGTGCTCAGCCTGAAAGTATGCACATAAATAAAAGGCAAGCATGCTTTCAGGCTGAACATTTTTCAGGACAGTATATGTTGTAAAAGCACTGTAATAATGGCAACAAATAATTACAGCTTGAGCGTTAATGCTATAAAAGCCCGTCCTATGATGGTTCTGTAATAAACGGTTATTTAATAAAGACGGTTAATTATAAAGATTCTACTATCATTCGTAGACAGTAGTGTAAACAACATTGTGGAAAAAAAAGAATAAACAGTCTTAAAAACTCAATTTTGGATGGCCATAGAGACCAATCCTTGGGATCATATTACCTGTAAAGTGTTTTTTTCCACATGTTGGAAATATCCAGTTTACAAAAAGAAGCAAAAATAAGTAAGCCCCATAGCTTCGAAATAACCTTGAATGCGAGGTTCTTGTCTATTTCTCTTCCGCAGTGCACTGCCTGCATAAATAGTATTGATCGGAATATTGACCGGAATCATAATTGAAACAACTTGCGGATGCAAAAAAATAATTCCAGAACTTGTAAGGAAATACTACATTTTCTGCTGGGAATAAGTTTGTTATAAATACATTTATTTATACTGACAAATAAATGCTTTAAATTTTAAACTTTGCAAGTATGCACTTTAAAGCTAAACTGCTTTGACTAAGCTTTTGAGTGCAAATAACAAGCACACCGAAACACATTTCACATGTTTGCATTAGTTATGGGAATAAATAAAAGAATTACTCAATAGGATTTTGCTTAAATATTTAGTTGATAAATTCTAGTCACAAAAAAAAAAAAAAAAAAAAAACAATAAATAAATATATGTGTAAAAAGAAAATCAGAATCAAAGTACTTACCTCTTTCCACTGCAATGGCGTCTCATCGCTACGTAGCTCCCAATATAAGTGCGTTCCCGAGAGTATCAAGCCGCCAATAAGAGCTTCACCCAGACGTAACGGCAACATGGTATACGTCATGTAGATGAAGACAACACAACAAGAGCTGCCATTGAAGGATTTGCTGTGAATAGAGCAGAGATGAGCTGAATGTGCAGCAACAACTTGAAAAGAGGTGGCATTATATTCCATAACAACTACAAAAGCAAAGTGTTATAAAAATTTTCCTTAAATATGTACGTAACTAGTATACATATAACAATAGCCAAAAAAGTACAAAAAGAAAGAGTTATAAGAAGAAAAAAGAAAAATGCTATAATTGAAATTCATGTCAGCGTAAAGTGTTCCTTGGAAGCAGATGTCACAAGATTTAAATCGAATTGTCAAGGGATTTCAATGCATAAATATATTGAAAGTGTTTTGAAAAGGGTTCAAAAATATTTATTTTTGACTAAGCATAACTGTTATTTATAATTTTTAGTACTAAGAAAATATCTGAACTTTGATAAGTGAAAACATAACCTTTTTTTTTTGTGTGGTTTCAAGAACTGGAAATTAAAATAATTTATTCACATCACACATGAATAGAATTCATTTGGACATTCTTACTTCGTTTTGCTTCAACTTGAAAGTCTTCAAAATAAACCAAAAACAAACTCTATTGATAAATTTAATTTACTGAAATGGCAATTTCCACAAAATAGATACATAAGTAGAACTGCGGTTTTAATTTCCGGAAACATTTCATTTTCCATCGCAGAACTGTCAGGTAGCGGATTTTTCTTTGATTTTTAGAGATTTAATCGATTAAAACGGATTGGCGGGGAAAACGGGTAAAAACAGGGAAAAAATAAAAAAATTGCACACACACATTTTCCAAATTTTTTTTTACCACCTTGTCGAATAATAATATATCACCACCTAATCTATATTCGTTGAAATAAATATCTTTAACTTTAATTTTTAATTTAATTTTTATAGAACTGAGTATATAAAAAAAAAAATCTTTGAAAAAACATGAATAAAATTGTATTTGTTTTATTTATATATATATTTTTATTATTGTTATTTATTTTATTATTGTCATTTTTCTTACATCTAATTGCTTAAGCCAAATGCAGCGATCTTTATTTAAAATATAGAACTTTAAGAAATATTTTTAATTTTTCGAATTAACTATTCGAATTCGTTCAGGAATTTTACATTGATTCTGGCGCATTGTAAAAAAAAAAAAGGAAAATATTACTGATTCTATTCCTCTGTGTATTCCTTTCCACTTCTAATAATAGTCACTAAAGTAACAAGCGAATACTTTAGTTACAAAAGTCATAAAAATGTTCACCTCTAAGCGTGGAGGTGACAAAATGTTGAAAAGTTTTTGTTTTTGTCTTTGCTGCAATTAAATTTTCACTACCATTCTCATTAAATGACCCAGCAGAAAATTGGTTCAGGCCACTCATACTCAGATTTGAACTCGAAATCCATTTGGGACTGGATTCCTAAACACAATTAGGCCTCCATTCTTTAGTTCAGATGTCAAGGGTGCTAGTAACACTAAATTTCAGATCTGAAGAGGTGGGCACTTGCATGGAAAAATAATGCATGTTTTCAAGGAAGGACAAGCAAGGAAGGTCATGCCTGTCAGGCCTGAATTCCAGACTGGCATATTCTACTGAGTATTATTCAAAAAGTCAATTCAAAAACAAACAACTCATGATATTGAGAGTCCTTTTTGATATACAGGGTCCCCAAGATTATGCAATTTGTTATAATTTCTTTAAAACTCAATTTTGAAAAGAACATTTTTGAAAAACTACTCAGCACACTCTTCAAATTTTACAAGTGTATTGAAAATAAATGGAACTTAAGAAAAAAACTTTTAAAATTTGCACTTTGGTCGGAACTCAAACTTTGAAATGTGAATTCATATCTGCAAGGTAGCAATTATTTAAACACGTTTTTGGATGTAGTTTTGCTAAAGTGCAACAAAATAAGAAATAATAAACTCTGAAATACTCTACATACTCTAAATACTAAGTACAAAATATTAAATTTCCATACTAATCTAAATCAAAACCGAAATAAATTATATATTTTTGCAAAACTTTGAATAACTTTAATTCAACTGATACATGACTTGACAAATTTCAGTTTAAGACTATTATGGAGTACAGATTATTCTCGGTCGAACTGTTTTTATATGTTGTTATTTTATAAATGAAAATATAAAGGAAAACGTTAACCCTTAAAACGTGCTTTTTGGGTCAACCACAAAGTGTTTCGAGTGGCACCACTTGCTAAGGGCACATTTATATTGCCAGGTGGTTGGTGTGCCGAGCCAAACCGAGAAGGAAAGCTGAAACACGCTGTACAGACAATCATATAAAATAAGCTCAAAGTGCTTATAGTGACAGCTGAGCAGGCAACTTAAAGCGACTGACTGCCAAGCAGAACCGAGGAGGCCAGCTAAAAAATGCTGTACAACCAATCATATAAAATGAGCTCAAAGTGCGTATAGTGCCAGCCGAGCAGACTGAAAAACGCTGAACATACAGTCATATGAAATAAGCTAAAAGTGCGTATAGTGACAGACGAGCAGGCAGCTTAAAGTGACTGTCTACCAAGCAAAACCAAGAAGGATAGCTGAAAAATGGTGTACATACAATCATATGAAATGAGCTCAAAGTGCGTATAGTGCCAGCTAAGCATACGCTAAAAGCGACTGTCTGATGTCAGCCGAGCAGGCAGCTCAAAGCGACTGTCTGTAACTATACGTACTTTAAGCTTATTTCATATGATTGTATGTGCAGCATTTTTAAGTATCCCTGCTCGGTTGGGCTCAGTAAAGACATTTGTTTTTCGAAATGATGACTCAAAGACTTAGAAAATGTCTGTTATTGTCCGATTAATGCATGAAATTCGAAAAATTTCCGGAAAACCTGATTTTTAGGGAAGAACCGATTAGCGCCACCTCTGAACCTGCTCCAAAAAAATCTGAGAAAAATCTCAAAAAGGCTTTAACTCATAAGCTTTCAAACAGTGACTGAGCAACTGTGAAATTCACAAAAAAATTTTCTTTTGGGACACCCTAGTTTACACATTCAAGAATCTCTTTGAAGATTTTCCCTGGATCACGCATTGTAATGATAATTTTTGGTTCTACTACACTAGTTTCTGTTAAGTTTTTCCCCCATTTTTTAACAAAATAATAATTTGTGATAAATAAGAATGAAAACGTTTTATAATATTTTAGTTTATACAATATATAATTGTTGCTTTTATAAGAAAAATGTAATATTGCTTTTATTATTTAATTGAAAGCAAACTAAAGAATAAATTGATACCAAACTCGTTTCAGTTAATTCTCTTTCCTACTTATTTTTTGGACATTACAAAAATAATATCAAAATCCGAATACTTTTGTGAGTGACTGTATAACGCTAGGGTAATTAACGCATGCACAAAGCATATTTACAAATACACCCACAAATTTAACACTTACTGCGGAAGTGTTGCATAGCCGACGGCGAATTGAATAGCAACAAATGTGACCAGTATGACATAAGACACTAAAACCAGGAAAATTTCATTCATGGCTGGTTTTGATAAAATACACAGCAAACCTGAAAAGAAAAGGAAATACAAATTAATTCGAAATGTTCTAAAGTATGCAACACAAAAATACGACAAGCAATGAAATTTATACCTTGATGTTGCACTTAATAACAATAATACAGTTTGTGTACATTTTTTTTTTTTTTTTTGTTGCCACTTACATCCATAGACGATGCCACACACAGTCATAACAGCAAAAAAGATGAGAATTCTTTTGTCAATCTGCTTCACAGTATTCACAAATGCATGCATGCCAAGCACATGGTTTTCATCATTATCACCATTTCTTTTATAATCATCAGCAACACCATCAACTGCATCATCGTCTGTTTGTCCCTTGATCTGTTCAGCTTCGCCCAACAGTTGAAAAGTATAGTCGGTGAGGTTGTTGTTGCTGTTCAGAACAGCCACTGTAGAGAACAACAGTTCATTTCCGGTATCAACAGCAAAATGTTCTTCAACAACAGCAACAGCAGTAGCAGGCAATTTTTTTCTTGTTATCCGCACTTTGATGTGAGCTGGTGACATTGTTTGATATGTTGCATCATCAACATATAAATTCTCAGCAACAACAATGCTGTTGTCGACAGCACCAACATCATCTTTTGAAAACTGCTGCACAACAAAACTGTTATCGTTAAAGTAATCAAAATGTTCTTTTTTGTTGTAGTGCTGCAGGTTGTCATAGTTTTTCGGTGACATTCGATTAATCAGTTGCTTGCGATGTTTTTTCGTATTTATTTTGCCATTCTGACTGTCGATCGCAAAGTTTTTATCACTGGTATCTGCAGCGCTATGTTTTAACCTGGCAACGAAAAAGAAATTATAATGGAGTGGGAAGTAAAGTGGTAATGATTTGTTTGAGTATAAAGATTTTCAGTAATAAGGAGAAAATCGATTTTTTTAGTGAGGTCCAAAAGAAGATTGACGGAAAAAAAATTATTAATATTCAGAGAAACGGATGACTATAACACAGTGATAAAGTCAAATGTGATAGTATAGTGGACACTGTAACTTTTCGGAATTAAAATTTCTTAATGAAGGAAAGAATTTTTTTTTGTAAGGTTTATTTACTAAAATAAGAAAACAAGTTTTTGTACATTAAAATCTGTGGCGACAAGTAATAACGACTTTGAGATACTTTGAGAAAGAAATATATACTTTTAAGAGTCTCCAATGATTTTTTTTTCAAGTCTTTCATCGAATCTTTTAGTGTTGTAAAAGTTACATCAGTGGCGGAGTCCCACACATTCATGCCTATCTACACCGAGAAAAAAAGCGTATGTCAAATTGAAAAAAACCTAGTATAATTTATAAAATGGCTTTGGCAGTTTTCAGCCTTCCAAGTACTTCATCACTGCCAATTTGCCAATTTTTATTTGGGAGATAAATTTACCAAGTATTTGGTAATTGTTTATACACCACTTTTTAAAAAAAAATTAAATTTCAAAAATATAACTTTTTTCGGGTTCTCGCCGCCCTCTGTTCTGTGATTTGCTTGACAAATCGGTAACAACACAAATTTTTATTAGAAATTAATGACTTCTCTGCTTTTCTTGCTGCTACATACTGCATCTGTTAATACTGCAACTGTTTATATCTGCAGTTATGTCAGCGAGAAGGAGCAAGGCTGCTTGGATCAGTGGGTAGAGCGTTGGACTGGCACCAGAAGTTCGAGGTTCAATTCCGCGTGGCGGGCAAAGAATTTTTGAAGCGAAGCTTTTTACTCCTCGTTCTGTGATTTGCTTGGAGTGAAATCTGAAAAATTTTCGACATACTTTTCTTGGAAATTTGATGATTTCTTTGTTGCTAGTGCTTATTACAACAAGAAAATTTAATACTTTAATATTAAATACTACAAATATTCGTTAGCCTGCCCGTGGGGATCGAACCCACATCCTCGTACACGAGAGTCCAATGCACTATCCACTAGGCCACAAAGACTTGTTAGAAAGAGTTGTTAATTCAATCCTAATTATAACAGAAGCTATGCTGCAGTAGATCGCCACCATCTATCAATAGATAGAGGATTGTGTATTTGCTATGCTACAACTAACAAAAATTTGCATTTATTTGCCACAAGGTGTCTTCAGCATCGTTTTGTTTGTACTGTGAATGCGTTTGTGGTGCTGTTGGCATAGAGTGTAAATTATTATCTAGAGATTGCATCAACTCTGCTAAATCTCTGGCATGTGTTAACAGAGTTATTTCACTTAACTCTTATTTCACTCCATGCTGTTGGTACGAAGAAAATTAGCAATGCCCACAAGTGCATAGAGTATAAATTATTATCTAGAGATTGCATCAACTCTGCTAAATCTCTGTCATGTGTTAACAGAGGTTGACAGAGTTTTTTTTCTTCATGTTTTTAAGTGAAATAACTCTGAAATAATAATTTACACTATATGACAAGTGCGTTTTTAAGTGTCAAAAAAATAGATATCAATAAATATGGAATCAACAAACGCATGCATGAGTCAGTGCAGCCAAGTTCACAACCATGTGTGGAGAGTTCAAATGGAGAGTCGCTGGCATTATATGCCCGTATATGTAATTGCCGTGGAAATTTGACATTCAACAATAAAAAAATAAGCAGTAAATATGTTTTCTGTATATATGTAATTTATTTTATGTTATTTTAAATTTTTGAAATTAAAAGTTAATTTATTAAAAAGAAAAAATTATTAAGCTATAAAATCTATGTAACTGCGAAAAAGCTTCGCTTCTCTCGTATGTCCAACGACGCACCTGTGTTTTTTATTTCTTTCTTTTTGTTGATGAAATGTAATAAAATTTAATGGTCTGAATATTAACGTGTGTTTTTTTAATTTATTTTATGTTATTCTTGAATTTAAAAAGTGGTTTTATTACAAAAAACCATTAAATTATCAAATCTATTTTTCTCTCGTGTGTCTCATGATGCAGCTGTGTTTTTTAACAGTGTTTTTTTTTTTTTCAATGAAGATCAAGTTCGAAAATGGGCCAAATCGGATGAAAACCACGCCTACCTCCCATACAAAGTGACTTTATTTTAAACGTAAAATCTCTTAAAAATCCACAAAAATTAAAGAAATGTCTCGAAATTTGGCACACAAGCTTTGATATATAATATGAACCACCTCTATGATATTTGGCAAAATCGGATCAAAACCACGCCTATCTCCCACACAAAATTATGTCATCAAAATAGGAAAACTTTCGTTGATATATAAAACTGAATGTCATCGTGTATGTCGTGGCTAAAGACTTCGAATATACTTCACTATGGCCGCGGGGGATACTCGTATTTTAGCTTTACTAGTTTTTATGTGTTTGTAATTGTTAGAACAACGTTTGTATAAAAAAACATTTTGATAATACAACCAAAAAAGTCAGAAATTTAATAAGTATTTCTGTATGAAAATCTCAAAAAAAAAAATTTTATGTTTCAGAAATCATTTTAATTATTCCTGTGTTGTGCATGTTTTGACTTAGTATGTAGGGGCTATAGGTTCAAATGGCGGTCACTATATATGTATATGTATAAACGTTGCAACGCCCACTTCTAATGCCCATTTAAATAATAAACAAGGAGGCATAATACCCCCCATAAAACACAAATTTTTATGATATTGAATTGCTTTCGAATTATTGGTCGCTCAGCCTCGGGATTCGGTACTCGACTTCAAACTGTACGTGCCGTTCCACTGGTATTATTTTATGGGCGTTGGACATGGGACGTCGAACTATAAGTCACACATTAATGAAAATCGATACGAACCTAATATTTAGTCGTGTCCTTCGACTGGTAAAATTGATTGAGCATTGAACAGCCCATACAATTAAAATTTTTTATATCGAATAGCTTCGGAACTAAATGTAGCAGAACAATGAAACTCAGTATGAAGTCAGTTATTGAGCTGGCCTTTCTACTTTAAAACTGGCATGGGCATTGCAAAACGGGGCGTGGTTCCGCCCATACAAGCCAACTTTTCGGTACAAAATAGCTATGGAAGTAAAAGTCACAGATCATTGAAACTCAGAATGGAGTAACACTTGATGATGTCCTTTTTGTAGAGAACTGGGAAGGGCATCGGTAAAGGAGATATAATTCCGCACATATTAACTTAATTGTTGGTATCGAATAACTTTGGAAGTAAGAGTCACAGAACATTGAAACTCAGAATGGAGTTACTATTTGGTACTGCCTTGCTATTGAAAAACTGGAACGTGCATTGAAATTATTGGTTCACCTCACAATGGGAATTAGCTTATTAGAATTAATTGTAATAATGTTATCTTGTTATAACCCAATAAACCAAACGAATTCGTATCGAATTCGAGGTGAAACCCGGATATTCATTTCGAAAACGAAGTTCGTTCTCGATTTGCTATTGAATTGGAGGGCGGGAGAAATGAACACTTCATTCTCGAAACAAAATTTTCAATACAGTCGAATCAATTACGAAACGAGAATTTAAAAATTAGCAAATCGTTTTCGAATAATTTTAGCAATTCGTTTTCGAAACAAAATGTAAATTTATGAAAATTTGATTTAAAACTCGGATCAATGTAGTGTTCATTGAAATCAATGAATTTTCCATTAAATTAATGGAAACAAAACATTAATATTTACTCAGACATTTTTAATGAGTACAATTTCATTGACTTTAATGGACAGTACGTTGAAAAATATGAGCAATTCATTAAATTTAATAATCGTTTCAATGAAATCAATGAATTTATTTTAGCATACGCTGTTTATTGATTCTGTTTTGTAAGTCGAATAAGATAAAGTTTGCTTTAGTGCAGCATATAGCCCTAGAAGATTAGCGGTGACAGCAACCCAAATGTCTGATCAAACCTAAAACTGAGCTCAAACTTTGGTGTTATTTTTTGATAATTTCTAAACGATAGGAGAGTTAAACGTTACAAAACTGTGAATTTTATGACCACCTTAAATTAAAAAAAAAAAAATGTCTAAAGAACTAAGGAATCTCTAGTTAGGAGCCAAGGAATCTAAAAACAATAATTTTTATTAAAATAGCCTTTTAAATATAAAAGTGTATTCAGTCTTTACGGAACCACATCCAGCAATTTCATAATGGGGAGTCTACCAAAAACTTGAAAATTTTGCTATATTTTAGGAATACAACAGATGAAAATTGTATTCGAAATTAACAAATTTTCTAAAGATAGAATTGAATTGAAGTTGCCAAATTATCGATAATAATTACCTTCCACATCCTAAAAAGCTCCTGCACTGTACATTATTTAGGAATGATTTTTAAATTGATTTTCATTTTAATATAAATAATTGCTCCGATTGAACATTCCGTATTACACACTTCATTATTAAAATCGATTGCAAGCCCACGTAGCACGCTCCAAAATAATAATTAAAATTCTACTAACGTAATTTATTTGCCTTTCATGATTGCTGAACGGCTGCTCTGACTGTTGCTTTGACTGCTTCTGCTACCAAGGCAAGTCATACTCTTTATCAGTATAAATAATTCACAACGCACTCGATGATTTCTTGTTCATCCACAAAAAGTTGACAATGAATCGCAATTCTATCAAAACTATTACTAACGCCGCGCGCGTGCTGCATCAGTTCCCAAAGCAAAACCTCTCGCAATTTCCAGCGAAAACGTGGCTTTGCTTTATTATACTTTGGCACGAAAAAAACAAATGATTCTCATGAATATCAAGAGATTGAAACACTTAATATTCGCACTGAATGAAAAGCAAGGGACAGTCAGAAGTGAGCGAATTTTATTACATTTTAATGTAATATTTTTTCCAAAGGACTTTCATTATTATTACATCCATCAATATCAATACGTGTCAATAGCTCGCTCGCTCTAATTAGTTTAGTACTGTCCATTTGCAGCGCAATTTGAAGAATTTATTTATTGCTTTTTATATTGTAAGGGGAAACTTTTTCTCAATAGCATTTAAACCACTGCTTTTAATTTAAAATTCTTTAATATATTTTAACCAATTTCACATTCTTGCTAGTTTGAGAATAAACTGCTGCTGCTGCTGGATTCATTGTTTACCGAAAATTCTTCAATATAGAAATTGACTTTGTTTCAATAACGTATCGGAATTTATTTGAGAGCAGTTTTTGCTTCTTGTTGTTGTTTGTGTATTTTTCTGTTTTTGTTGCGCTCAGTATTACATCTTCCAATATGATTTAGTAATATATGTATGTATGATAAAATAAAGTGATGTTATTTCCTTTGAAATTTAATTTGGCCTTCCTACCCGCACCTTGTTCTTCCATTTAGTTCTTGCTTAGCTATAACAAATCAAGCAGCTGCACAAAGTATTTGGGTGCTTTTGTTCTAGAAATGCCTGCAGGCCAGATTTATTTGCTATCTCTAACAAGGTTGCAGTAAAATTTACTTTAATTAAGTTAAAAATAGTCGACTAGCTTTTCGTATCAGCAAGCATGCAGGTGCTTGTGGGCCAACGACATCAACATACCTAATATGTGTGGCTCATTGGTTGTTTGTATAATGGTAGGACTAAGCAGCAATACATAGTAACAAGCACACACACACATACACACACACACACAGGTTCATTAGCAGTGTTGTGCTGCTGCTGGTTTTGAGGATATTTTAACCTTCGGCAAGATCAGCTTTCGACCGAATGCACGTAGTTTTGTATGCATAACATTTTGTGGCTTTTGGCTCTCGTATATTTTGTGGATTTATACCTATTTTGCTATTTATTAATTTGGTATTCATGATGAATTTGGCGTAGAGCTGCCAGGTGGTGGGATTTTTCAGAGTCTTTGAGGTTTTTTCGACTAAAGCGGAATGGCGGAGAAATCAGTGTTTAATATCGGGAAAAAAGTAAAGTTAAAAGTAACCACCTTTTCGAACCAATATATATATTTTATGTTTGAGTTTCCAGATGGTAAGGTAGTCTTTAAACTTTTTGTTATATGGTACTAATCTATTCCAATAAAAATATAATTATCATTGCATTCGTTGGATACAATTTTCTTACACCTTATCGCACAATGGAATGGTCTTGATTCAAAATATAAGAAATATTTAAGTTTTCAAATCAACTCACACAGATTCGCATCGAGCATCTATAGGGACAAAATTGAAAAATGAAAACTGAACTATTTTTGATTCCAATATTTTGGAAATTGCTCAATTAGCATAAAAGAGTTTTTTTTTTTTTTTTTTTTTTTTGTCATTGGAAATCCTGGAAGCGGTCAAATTCATTCTTTTTCCGAACGATCTGAATTCAGTGAATTTGATAAAAATTTGATAAAAAGTTCTCGATCATTTGTGTTCAAACATTTCACAGCACGCACAACACAATTGATCATAAGAAGCTCGGTCAAAGTTCTTTCAAGGGCTGAAATGGCTAATTCGTTTGATAAAAATAGTCATGTGTGATAATTGCTCTACATATAATATAGTGCACAAAATTATTCTTATTATTAAAACCAGTACTAAGAGCATATACTATGTATAGCTAAAAACAAAAAAATTAATTTCATTGTATTTCACCAAAGAACACATTTTTTTTTTTTTGTGAAGTTCTATGCATTATTCCTCCTAAGTATTCCTGTGTATTCGGGACAAACTTGTTTGTAATACGCACAATTTAATGTAGTTTCAGAGAGGGAGAGAGAGCTTCAAGTGCGATCTGGTGAGCCTTTTTAGTTATAGAGTTTTTATACTCTACACTTTCTGTCCATCACCCTATCCGTCCATAATGCCGTCCTTAGTAAAAATCGGATATAATAAAGGAGTCGAGACAATCAAACGAAATTTGATGCAGTTGCAAATGTTGTCCCGAGATACTGCTCTATTTAAGATTTTTGGAATCCGCCCACTGCCGCTACCACTACTATGTATACTCTATAAAATAGAGTTAAAATACAAAAATAAAATTTGGTATGTATTTATGTGTTTGCTGATGACATTGATATCATTGACCATAACACACGCGAAGTCAGTGCAGCATTCTCCAAATTAGAAAAAGGGTCGAGGCGCATGGGTCTTGCAGTGAATGCAAAAGTAACGAAATATCTGGTGTCACCAAACAAACAGTCCCAGCGTATTGGCACCCACATCACAGCTGACAACACTTCCTTCGAGGTTGTGAAGGTCTTTGTCTTCCTGGGATCCAGCATTAACTATACCAACGATATCAGTAGAGAGATAAAATGAAGGATAACTCTTGCCAACTCTGGGCTCAGTAGGAAATTGAGAAGCAGAGCCCTCTCTCGACGAACAAAAGTCACGCTCTATAAGTCACTTATCATGCCCGTCCTGTTATTTGCAGCATAAACCTGGACGTTGAGCTGCTCTGATGAAAAGACTTTGGGAGCTTTCGAGAGATACATAGATCCTTCGTAAAATCTACGGACCAATCTGTGTCAATGGCGGTTACCGAATACGATGGAACGAAGAGCTGTATGAGCTATACGCCGACATCGACATAGTGAAGTGCATAATACTCACTTTACAAATAAAAATATATCGAGCGAATTCGTTGAGCGGATGGAAGACGACGCTCCAGCGAAGAAAATATTTCAGATTTGGTACCCAGCTGCGGTCAACACAGAAAAGGACCACCGCATCTCCGTTGGAAGGACCAAGTAGAGGACAACCTGACGAAACAGAAATGGCTAGCATGACTTCTGACACCAGGCGAAAACCGGCGTACGGTTGTAAGCGCCACCTAAGTAAGTAAGTATGTGTTTATGTGGCATCAAAACTTAGTTCTTAACAAAATAGAACTATTTCGTATTTTGTTTTGAACTTACATGAATGCAACACAGACACACAAAACAAAACGAAAATAGATAGTATTCTTGCGTTTTTCCGTCGCGGATTTTTATGGCGATTTAATTTTAGGTGGCTGCATACATTTTCATGTATTTTGTTGCACGGCGAATCCGACAACCGCCACCCACTTTAGCTCTGTTCGGACTCTAAGGCAACCAACATTGCGTCGATACCCAAGAGAGTTTAGTGAAGATGAAATATTTTCATCCCCTATTAAATAAATCTCACGTCGTTGAATCCGGTCCAGAAGCTGCAAATATGATATTGAATCCCCTGCCCCAAAGTGCGATTTGAGTTAAACATCAGGGCTTGTGTTTTGCTTTGGTTTGCATCACTTTTGGACTTTTTCTCGATTCACCCGAATTTTTGACCTTTTTTTAGTGGACTTATAATATACCATACATACACAATCCTTCTCATTTGTATGGAAGCTAAAGACCTCTTCTTTACGATAGAATTTTAAAATATGCAAAACAGATAATTTCTCCAGACTTCACCATATTGTTATTTTTATATATTAGAAGTCAATAAATTGTTTTGTTTTTAAATGTTTTTATTTAGAAATTCGTAAAAAGATAAACCAAACCGCTGAAAATAATTATTTTGTATGCATAAATGGGCAATTTTTTCACCAACATCCGGCAGCACTCAAGTTGCTTCACAATTCGGCCAAACAAATTTTGACTTTTTATAACATGCAAAATTCTTCCAAGTCAATGAAGTTGTTGTTGTTGTTGCGGCTGCAGCATGAAAGAATATTGCAGAACAGATAATTAAAAGCAACATTTTGACCATAAAAACAAGAGAAACTTGATGATATTTAGAAATATTGATATGTGTTTGAAATACTATATGATCTATTTTCATCTATATTTTTTTGCCCAAGATAAATTCAATACAAATGAAATTACATGCAATCAACTCTCGAGAGTAAGTTTTATTTTTTGTTATTTTTATATTATTGGCTTTTAAAGAAATCTCTTGTGTAATTTTTATGAGAATGTAATCAATATAATATAGCATAAGAGGAAGAATTTAAATTAAAGTTTGCCTCTGGCTTAACAGTTGTAGTTTCAGTTTTAAAAACATCCATCTATCTTAAACAAAACAATTTAAGCAATAATTAGCTTCTTTTAAATATTACGCAGAACATACAATATAGAAAAGGATTCATTAAGGTATAATATACGTCTAACAACGAAAAAAAGCAGCTTTTTCAACCATTTTTTTTTTAGATAGAAGAAGTTATTATTTTTTTCAAATTTATACAGCTTATTGTACATAAAAAGTACTTTATAAAAATATTTTTTTTTTATTTTGAAAATAATTTGCAGACTTTTATATAGAGGGCGCTGAAACTGACATTAAAAAAAATGACATCCAAAAAATGGTTCGATGGATATGGTCTTTCCCATGTATCTGAAACAAAAAAAGAAGTGTGCGTGTCAGCTCCGACGCGCCACTGGAGTTTACTCCTCTAGATTGATTACCTTGAAATGTGGGATGTATATAAAAGGTAAAAGGGGTGAATAAAGACATCTCTTATATTAGTAAAAACCAAGAGCCATATTAGCAGAACAAAGAGAGATGTTACCGCTGCTTTCGCCGCTATCGAAAAGGAATCAGCCAAAGTGGGTTTGACGATAAATGAGGGCAAAACAAAGTATATGCTGTCTACAAACAAGGGAGCTCGGCGTTTAGACTCCCACGTTTCATCCGGCAGTAGGGATGGGTAGTTCCGGACATGTATAGTTCATGGAACTATGTTCGCTCTCGGACATAGTTCCAATCGTTCCTTTAAAAGAACTTAATCATGTTCAAACAGTTCCGATTGTAATGAAAATTTTTTTTGGATCACTTAACGAGTTGCGACATCTCTTTCCCACACATTACTGCTTATCGGTTTGTTCGGCTAGAAGCATTACGATTTAGTATGTGAGAACTACCGAAACAAATATACTATAGCAATCGTTGTTCTTGCATGAAACAGAACTAACAAACAACGAACGCAACAAATACGTTTGCTCTTTCTTTCAATCCAAACGAACATGTGGAACTAAACAGTTCCGGACATGAAAGCAAAAATTAGCGTTTCAAAGTTGCGGACCTTTTTTTGTAAGAGTGAACGAAAGAGATGTTAAAAAATTGAAAGGATACGTCAAAATGAAATAAAATCCAAGTGAACTGGCGGAACTAAATAGTTCTACAGACATGTTTAAAAGCTGGTATATTGGTTTTGTTTAGGAACTGTTAGAATACTCTCTTTTCAGGAACTTTTACTCCATTTTTTAGCTCAATTTATTCGCATCAATAGGAACAGGTATCGATGGCTAATGTGAAAGTGGAACACTATTTTAAAACGATTTTAAAAAGTGTAACGTTTAATTTACTGCGATTGTTTATTGGTTTCCTTGTTTCTAATAATTACCCTTAATTCTAATAAGTTTTTGTGATAAAACTATTGTGTAGGTAGTGTGTTAAATAGTTATATTCAGTTTATCTATAATATTTAATTATTTGAATTAGATAAAAGACGTTAACATTTATTTGCTGCAATTGTATGTTGCAGTGTTTACAGTGTGCTGTTTCACTGGATTTTCTTCGAGAAAATTTTCTTCTTATTAATTTTGTTCAAAATTTCTGGATTTTCTTCTTATTAATTTTGTTGTCCTCAAATAATTGTGAAGGTGGTGTGTTAAATATTTGTATTCAGTAAGTCATTAATATGTAATTATTTCAATTAGATTTAATATGGCAATGCGTAGGAAGACCAGCACTCTGTGGGATCATTTCACTGAAAGCGAACCGAAAAAAGCAAAGTGTAAATATTGCTCTCAGATAATTTCATTTTCAGCAGGTAGCTTAGGAAATCTAGGAAGACATATCAAAAGGAGACATCCCACAATTAGCACAACTTCAATAGAACGTCAGCCACTTTTATCATCTGGCTTAAATATTTTATCGGATGACATTGAAGTTGTACTAACTGAATCAGCTATCAAATCTACTGTCGATACTCAGCCGAAAATATATACTTTTGCAGAGAGCACAAAAGCAATCCCACAAAAAAAGAAGTCAAAAATAGACCAACAAGTCATGATTATGATTGCAAAAGAATATCATGCTTTTCATCTTGTAGAAGAGCCTGAATTCAAAAGACTGGTTTCTTTATTGTGTCCTTCGTACAGCTTGCCAACCCGCAAGACACTTTCTGAAGTACTTCTGCCTCAACTCTTTTTAAAACTTCAGCACGATGTTCAAAACAAAATTGCGAACGCGCATGCTGTTTGCTTAACGACAGATGGCTGGACTTCGAAAAATAATGAAAGCTTTATTGCTATTACAGCCCATTATATCGACATTGAAACTGTTGAAATGCGCTCAAATTTACTTGGATGTATTGAATATGGCGAGAGACATACAGGCATAAACTTATGTTCGTTTTTAAAAGAAGAATTGTGCAACTGGAAAATCCAAAACAAAGTTGGTGCTATTGTCAGCGATAACGCCTCTAATATTCTTTTGGCAATACAGTTTGGTGGGTGGCGTTCTATAGGTTGCTTTGCACATCTTTTAAACTTAATAGTGCAAGCCGGAATTCAACAAATTTCTAAGACTGTTCAAAAAGTAAAGAGCATTGTAGAGTATTTCAAAAGAAGTTCTCAAGGAATGTACAAACTGCATGAAATACAAGCTCAAATGAACATATCTCCTCTGAAGTTGAAACAAGATGTTCCGACAAGATGGAACTCCACTTATGAAATGTTGGACAGAATTTTAAAGCTGAAAGATGCCATAATCTCTACACTGGCACTCATAAAAGATGATTTAGCGTTAAAAGCCGAAGAATGGGAAGAAATAGAGGAAGTGGTTCTAATTTTAAAAGTTTTTTATTACGTTTTTTAACTTTATTCTACTTTATTATTTTAAATTTTTTTTAAATTTTTTTTTATATTAAAGTAAAAAATAAAAGTAGCAGACTCTTGTGCTCAGTGTATTATATAGTTCCTCGGACATGTTTCCGTGAACTAGTTCCGTTCTACAAAAGAAACGTTCCATGTCCGTTCCGTCTCTGGAACTGCTAAGCACAACCCTATCCGGCAGCTATAACTTTGAAGTAGTCAAGGAGTTCGTTTACCTTGGCACCGCCATTAACACTAACAACGAAATCAGCCTGGAGATAAAGCGAAGAACAATAATTGCTAATAGGTGCTACTACGGGCTCAGTAAGCAACTAAGTTCCAGAGCCCTCTCTCGATCGACAAAACTAACACTCTACAAGACGCTCGTTCTACCTGTGCTGCTTTATGGCGCTGAGGCATGGGTAGTTTCGCAAACTGACGCAGCCGGTCTGGGGGTTTTCGAGAGAAAAGTTCGGCGATGACTATCGCATCCGAATTAACCACGAGCTGTATGAGCTCTACGATGACATTGACGTAGTTCGGCGTATAACTGTGCAGCGACTACGCTGGCTGGGTCATGTCTGCCGTATGGATGATAGGGTTGTTGGTCAACGTTGGACGAGGGAGACCTTGCCTCCAATGGATGGACCAGGCTGAGGAAGCCCTAACCGCACTTGGTGTATCCGATTGGAGAAGGCGCGCGCAAAGCAGAGGCGCCTGGCGAGAGCTGATGAGGTCGGCTGAAACCCGGACACGAGTTGTTACGACCACCTAAGTAAGTAAGTATATTAGTAAAAGTATTGTGTATTTTTAAATTTTAAATATATTTATTACATAAATTCATTATGAGGTAAATTGATGAATTTCATTAATAGTAACGTCATTATTGAATACTGTAATATTAGTGGTAATCGTGAAAACATAGCATCAATGGTTGTTAAATATCTAGTCGTTCCCATTGTTCTTCCAGCAACTAAATCTAAATTAATTTCTTCCGAAAATTGTATTAAGCGCAATCCTTCATCTGTATGATGAAAAATTTCCTTAAATTTTTCACATTTTTTTCTATTTAAGATCAAAATGTGGACATATTCTGTATTAAATATCCCGTTATGTCAAAGCAATAACAATTCTAGCTAATTCTAAATCCAGCAAGTTTTATTTAATTGAAATCGATTGAAAATTCGTCGACTTATTCAATTTGAAGTATTTCTACTTCACTACAAAATCACTAAAATAACTATGTTTTGCTTGATCTTATTTGCGAAAAACTCAGTTTAGGCCAAGCAGCATGAAAAACAACGATTTTGTACTGTTTTTAAAAGATTAATGCTTAAAATTTAAATAACTCGACGAATTTTTAACTAATTTCAATGAAATAGAATTTGTTGGATTTATAGTAAACCAAGCTTTTATATTATTATCAATTATAATAAAAGCGCACTTTAATATAAACTACTCGTATGAGCAACGGCTACGTTGCAAATGCACACGTATTCACACACACAATTTTTTGTTGTGCTGTGGCTAGCTGAACATAAAAAGAGAAGAGTAGAGAGCAACATCGAGTTTATTGGAACTCTCTCTGCTGTGAGTATGTATTTTGTTGGTTTAACGCTGACTGAGTAACGCTTGATTTAGATAACGCTCGATTTCACTCGCCATAAAATTTTCATACCGCGGGCAATATATGAAATCGATTCTAACGGAGTAAACTCCAAAAAATTAAATGTCATTTTAAAGTACAGACCATTAATTCGGCCATAAAAACTCGAAAAAACTTTAAAATTTTACCCCCAAGTAGTTTTTAAAAATGTTCAAAGTTGCTGTACGAAAAATCGCACAAATGCCAGAAATGGGTTAAATTAAAGAATGAATTTAGTCAGAATAAATTAATGTTTCGTTAATATGAAGAATGAATTGAGTCACATTGAAAAATATTTTGTTAATATGAAGAATGAAATTAATTGTGACGGCCGTGGCGTAGTGGGTAGAGTGTGTGACTCTCACGCCAGAGGACCTAGGTTCGAATCCTCTATCTGACACAGAAAATTTTTTCAATTAAATTCATTTTTCTGTTCGGCCGTCACCTCTCTGCAGACAATGGCAAACCTCAGAGAGTAAAAACCGCCATGAAAAGCTTCTTGAGAACATAAACCGTTCGGAGTCGGCGTAAAACATGTAGGTCCAGTTCTCGATCATTTGTGTGCAAACATTCCACATCACACACAACACAATTGATCATAAGAAGCTCGGTCAAAGTCCTTTCAAGGGCTGAGATGACCATTTCGTTTTTTCTTTTTTTTTTATTAATCATATTAAAGAATTTTTTGTTAATATGAAAAAAAAAATATTACATATTGAAAATATTTTGTTGAAATGAGGAATGACATTCATCAGATTGATGATGAATTTGTTGATTTGAAGAATGAGTTTCATCATATTAAAGATTTTTTTTTTTTTTGTTAATTGGAAGAATTTATTCAATTCTGAATTATTAATATACTGCCGCAATAAAATTTTGTCAAATATTTATTTATTTTATTTATTTGAAAAGAAGTAAGCATAAGTACACTAAGAGCTATCTCTTTTATAGTACAATATATATATATAAATTAATGAACATTAATGAAATTAATAAAAGTCTTAAAATTTAAAATTTAAAATTACATAATATCAAAACAAAGTTATGGATATAAAAGTAACCAAGTTTAATTAATGTATATTTATTTTAAAACTAATTAGATTTAAGATAAAATATAGAGAAAGAGATAAGAAAAACAAAGAATAGTACAAGAAAAAGGAATTTAAGTAGTAGAAAAGAAAGAAAAGACAGATTGCCTAAAAGCTACTCTCCCACGGATCTCTCTAAGCCCACGAGGCAGAGCATTCCACAACCTAATGGCGTTGATGAAAAACAGATGAGATGAGGTAAGCGAATAATGTCTCGGAACTATCATGACATGGCTTCTTCTGGACATACTAAACTGCAGTTTTCCAAACAAATACTCAGGCTTTTTCTCATAGATTAACCTATGAAGGTAAATGCAGTTCCTAGCATTTAGATAAGTTATAATATCACAACCAAGTATTGCATTTCGGAAACTGGAAAGACGATCGTATTTTTTAAGACCAAAAACATACCTCGTGGCATAATTAAACGCTATTTGAAATTTCAACTGGGACGAAGAATCAAGTTTACTATAGACTATTTCAGAGTAAGTAAGAATAGGTAAGATAAGTTGAATTACCAACTTACGCCTGATATCAACTGGAGTTACACTGGCTGACAATCTTAGGTTTCGTAAAACATTATATACCTTTTTCACTACATTATTAACATGATCCACACAAGACAGAGAAGAATTCAAATGAAATCCAAGATATACAATTTTCGACACAACTGTAAGCTTATTAGATCCAATAAACAAATCAGGGAGATCATTCAAACTAGTCTTAGACTTACAAACAGGAAGACCATATGATTTTGAGGGGTTCAGAAGAAGACAATTTTTTATAGCCCATTCATTAACACTGTTGAGGTCTTCATTCAGCCTACAACAAAGGTCATCAATAAGGCCAGTTCTACGAGAAAGATATAACTGGACATCATCAGCGTATGCATGGACAGTAGTATGATTACAAACAGAAAAAATATAATTTAAAAACATTGAAAACAGAAGAGGGCCCAGTATGGACCCTTGAGGAACACCACTAGAAACAAGTTTATACCCTGACGACAATTGGCCTATTTTAACTTTTTGATACCTAAAGGATAAGTAGCTGGACATTAAGTTAACGGCACTATCACAGAACCCAAACAAAGACTTTAGCTTACTACACAAAATATGATGATTTACTTTATCAAACGCTTTCGAAAAATCCAATAAGCACAGAAGCGTCCCATTGTCGTATTGTGTCATATTGTGGACGTATGTCATCAAGAATCTTTACAACTGCAGACGAGCAGCTATGTCCAACACGAAACCCAGATTGAAGCGGGGATAAAAGGTTTTTACTTACTAAGTGGTGTGTAATTTGCTGAGCCATGAGTTTTTCACAAATTTTTGCTAATGGTGAAAGGATGCTTATTGGCCTAAAATCATTGGGACAGGATGGATTTTGCTTTTTTGCTATTGGAAGAACGATGGCGACTTTCCATAAATCCGGGAACGTTGACGACATTAAACATGAATTAATAACGTGAGTAAGGGGGCTTATAATGTGGGGCAATAAGATTTTTATAAATTTAATGGCAATACCATCAGCAGCCATAGCATTTGATTTGATATGCGACACACATTTACCTACATCAAGCTCAACTACAGGGGAAAAAGTAAAAGATTGACATATGGCAGGGTTTAAGAGGGGAAAAGTATTGCTGTTGTTGGAAACATATGCAGCATTGTCAGTATAAAAAGAGTTTAAAACTTCAGGATCTAGATGGCATTCAACTTTATTTTTGTTGCATACCCCAAGACTTTTAATATTATTCCAAAGCACTTTACTAGGAAGAGAGGGCTTAAGTTTATTAGAATAAAAACGCGTTTTTGCTTTTCTAGTAACCACTACGACTACATTTCTCGCAATTCTATAAGCTTCCCAATTGGCATCTGAGGGACTTAGCCGCCAAGTTTTACGTAACTTGTTTCTTTTCTTAATGACATATAGGACATGCTGGGAAAACCAGGGACACGATATGTTTTTTAATCTACAACTACGTATAGGAACATGTTTATCAAATAGGAAATAAATTGGTTCGACAAAAGAATTAAGCTTATCATTAATATCGTAGTGAAGCCAACAATCATTAAATGATAACAACGAAAAAAAAATTTATTTAAATAAAAAAACGGTTTGTTGTATTAAACAACCAGTAATTGTTTACCTTATATTATCGATCTGATCAATATTTATTATATTCATATATATTTTCTTTGTATTTATCACCATATTTTTTTTTCTGTGTATCCTTTAAACTAGTCATTCATTGTTCTCATTCAATATTCCAGACTACTTTTAACTTACCGCGATCTCTTGAATCGATGTCTATGTGTGCGATAGTGTTTTCGCTTGATGCGTGGAAACGCCGAATTGGAAAACTGATAGTTGACGTTAGTTGCGGCTGTGGTTGCCACATCATAGTGTGGCTGCCTAAAATCCATTAACAAAGATGCCATATCGAATAGAGGACTGTTGGTGGTGGTGGTGGTGGTGGTGATGCTTTTGAACTTTTGCGTAGCTTTTAATGCAGGCGAAGACAACGTAGCTGCAGCTGAAATTTTTTGTCGCTTCGTAGGCCAAGCTGATGTTGGCAATAAATGTGTATTCAAAAGATCGACACTCGCACTTACTCCAAACCTTTTAGTATCAAAGCCACTTGAAGTACTTCCATTTGGTTCAGCCACTTCATAGGCTGCTGCGGCGACGCCCGCTAATGTATCGTTAGTAAATGTTGCTGCTGTTGTTGTTGTTGTTGTATGTGTTAAGGCTTCATTGGAAACATTCATTAAATTGCTAAAAATTGGTGAAACACTGCTGCGGCGTATCTGTAGTGTGGTAAAAACTATGTGTACGCTGGTTAAGGCTAGAATCATGATAAGCAGAAGAGCGAGAATGTGCGTTGTATTGCTTTGATTCATGCGCAGGAAATAGCGTTGATACAGCACCTCCACCTGAAACGAAAAAAAAAAAAAAATGAAGTCAAATATTTATTTTTGAATTAATTTATGAATCTTTTTGGGTAGAAACGTTCATTTTCGGCACTCATAAATGAACCCTTTTTGTATCATTCGTCGGACTAAAATGCCTCTCAAAAATGAATCTTATATTGTTCAGAAATGAGTTAAAAAATGAACCAAAGAAAAGTTATTTTCGGTATTCGGAAATGAACCCTTTTCTTATTAATCGCCGGACTGAGTTGCTCCCAAAAACGAAATTTTTTTTTTTGTTCAGAAATAAGTGATTGTTTCCAATTTGAAAAACTTTTAACTTATGTGTGTAATATCAAAATCATGGTAGAATATAAGAAGGTATATGCATTCTGGACTGCGCTCTCTTTCTCATAGCCAAAATTGTCAAAATCAATACAAATCACTTTTTTGTTTACATTTTTCCAATTAAAGCTTTCTCATCGCTTTCAGATTTTCTATGAGCTATCAAATTCGTTTTGACAGTTATGGCAGTCTGCCTCTCCGAAATGCATCTACCTTCTCTTATTCTACCATGATCAAAATAGTAAAGTTATTAATTGGGGAATTTATTTGATTACTCTTTTGCATGAAATGTTGTCGTAGTTTTCATTCTATTTGGGTTTGATATTGATTTTTAAGAGAAATTTTGAAATGTTATGACAGACTTGATAAAAGATGAAAATTCGTGTAGCAGTATATCCATCTAACTTCCTATGACGAGAATCAATTCGCACTTGAGTAAAAGTTCATACGACGATTATATGGAGCTTAACATTTTAATTTACTATTATAAAAATATCACCAAAGGTTTGAATGTTTTCTTTTTTAACTCATTTTAGAATTTAAAGAAGTAACATATAAATGTCAATTTTTAACTCATTTATGAACAAAAAATGGTTCGTTTATGAAAAATTATTTCCAACTGATATGATATAAAAAAAATAGTCTTCTTTGAACTCATTTAAGAATGAAAAAAAAAACACTTATGGTTCATTTCTGAACTTATTTATGAACAAAAAATGGTCCATTTACGAGAAATTTTTGATGAAAAAATTATTCTTTTTCGACTCAAAATAAGTATTTTATAAGTACAATTTTTATTTATGGGAAAAGTTTTTACGAATTAAATCTTCTATAGCAAGCTCTTTAAAGAAAATAAATTCTACTTTTAATTCTAAGAATAAAAAAAATTCTACCCAAAAACGTTCGTAAAACTCTCATCTCACGCAAAACCTTCGCTTATGGTTCAGTGGTGTAAGGAACCAAATTTCTGGGAAATTTGATCCCACATGTTACAGCATAAATATTTTCTTTCTTTTCTAGCTCGTACAGCGGGCCATGAAATTTAAGCACGAAGGGTGCATCACCATCAGAACCTCTGGCCACAGAATCAGGAGGGAGGGCCTGCCGTCCTCAGGCGCTCCCACCATCCAAATTGGTTCTTGCCATTTCGTGGCTGATTATGTATATATTTTGCTAAAGATTAGATTAATGAATATATTTTTTATTATTTTCTTTTTTTTTTATTATTAGATTATAAGGTTGTAATTATTTCGATAGCTAGTAAGTGAAAAGCCGAATGAATAAATGGCAAAACCCACGAAGGGTTAACGAAAAGAGTTAGTTTGAATTTCTATCAAAGGAAATAGATTCAGGGCAGTTGTTTGTCTCTTGATAGGAAAATGGGGTAAGTGGGAATTAAAATCCCCGGTAGAAGCCCGGGGAAATGTCGGTCATGACAAACGTTGTGTTCGGGCAACATGACCAACATTTCCCCGTGGCTATTCTGTTTGATCGAACCTTAGCACAATCAGATACGTACGAGAAGAAAATAATGCTAGCTGGGCTAATGCGTAGTAATCAACATTTTTGGGTGGGTCTAAAAGTTGCATGCAACATCTAACATGTTTCCATTTCATTTTATGTACTCATGGATAACGGACAATGCGGCAAAACCACCACTACCAGCATCGCCGAAATGAAAACTCGCAGGTATGATTCGAGAAGGTTCGGCAACAGGGAGTAAATAGTATAAAAGGACAAACAACACGAGAATCGAGGCTTTTGGATATAAACAGTTGAAGTGAGCGGACGTACCGCTGGTGAATAGTGGAACAAAAGACGTCGGCTGCGTGACGTCGACAGTGAAAAGAAAAGCGCCGACAGCGAGGGAGCAGCACTATTGAAAAAAACGTCGACTGCGTAACGTCGACAGTGAGGGAGCAGCATTATTAAGAAACGTCGACGGTGTAACGTCGACTACAGCTAAGAATAAGCTACGGGACCAAGAGGAGACACCACGGTCGGATTCACAGGACACGGTAGCGCCAGCAACATAAGCGGCCGTGCATAAGTATCGCCACTATTTTTAAGTTATATTAAGTATTCGCTTAAGGCCATTTTAATTCAAATATAAAAATTTACCATTTAGAGGCAGTGGTGGTGTGACAGTGACAGAGGTCAGGGAAGGACACGTCAAGGTGACACGGTCATCGTCACCCATATGATGTTGGGTCACTAAGAGCAAACATCAGTGGTGGAGTGCGGGTAGTGGCGGTCCGGAAGGTAGGTCGACTGAAAAGGTGTGCCATAAATCCGTGAAAGTGAACGAAAACGTACAGGATCGTCGGGGCTGGAAGAAGTGGTCTCTACCACGTTCAGCCTCGACATCCTTCGGGTATCGCGTGTGTACAACCGGGCGAAGCAAATAGACACTCATGAGGAGTCGTCGGAGCAGAAAGATGTGGTTCTACCACGTTCTGCCTCGACACTCGGCCGCGAATTCCGTCCAGCTTTGTGTAGAAGAGTTGCTAGGATCGTGTGTGACCAACGATGCAAGATGTGCAAATACGTGTGAGGGATTGTCGGGGCCGGAAGATGTGGTACTACCACGTCCGGGTCCGACATCCAGCAGCCACGTCTTTTACGCGTTAGTGCCACAATGGGCCCCAGTGGATCGTCGCGGCTGGAAGAAGTGGTACTACCACGTTCAGCCCCGACATCCGAACCTACGAGAAACACACACGAGATCAGGACCTAGTCAAATTATCGGATGGAGATGAGTAGGCAGCTGGTTGGCTGGAACACAGGAAGTAGTATAGTTAGTTCGCCGTGATCGCCCCCACCCGCACGAAACCCACTGACAAGCATTATCAATCAAAGAAAACCAAACCCAGAACGTTGAACCCTGGTGACCCTGTCAGCGTGACACCTCCCCAGCAGGTAAATAATCATTTTCAAATAATTAAAGATTTAAGAACTCCGAAAATTGTCGTATTTTAGGTTATAAGTTAAGCTACCCTGTATAGATTAAGGATTTGAGGAAAAGAAACAAAATAAACCCAGATAAATATTTGTTGCATAGATTTGAGTTTTGACTTGGGGTCGGGAGGAGGAAATAAATAATTGTATCGGACCCTGGATACGACGAGCGTATCCTTGGCAGGAAGAAAGGTCCTCACAGTGGGGAGGTATCAATTGAAAATACTAGCAATGAGATTGAGGCTCAAAAATGAGGCTCAATTTTTTCCAAAAATTATAAAAGTCCGAAGCTATGTGTTTTTTTTTTAAGTGCGAAGAATAAAAAATAAATTAATTTTTTTATATTAAAAATTATTAAACCTAAGCTATGCCATTATATAAAAATATATTTGCTGCCCACCATAATTTCCTCAATTAAATACTTATTCCACTTAATTTCTAAAAAGTTTTCCTCAGTTATCAAAATTATGTGAAAATGTAAGCCAAAGTTTCAAAAGCAATTTGTTCAGAAATTAAATTCGTTGAGTCTGAAATAAACAAACATCACCAACACAAACAAAAACAGGAAAAGGTCACGGAAATGGCTACTTAAAGTAATTAAAAAAATATACCCTCTTATATTAAAAAAAAAAATCTTCCATAAATAAATAAAGAGACGTACCTGAATACTTTTGAACTGATGTGCGGAACACATACGCAGGATAACTTTGTTGAGGCGAAACCAGAAGGAAATCGTTGGACTGCTGGCATTGGGATTCGTATTTGCCTCTACGTTGCGGCTGTCCGAGTACTCTGACGAAGCTGTAAAGCGAAAGAAAAAAAAACAGGATATTAATTAAGTGGCAGTAGAGTGCGAGTTAAAGCGAAATAAATTATAAATTTAAACAATGGCGGGTATCAGTTTTGTTATGTTTTAAAAAGAACAGATTTCAAAACTTTTCATGCAACAATGATAACTTTATAATTATAAATATTAATTTTATAGCGGGTATACAAGTTGCTTAAATATTTAGATGATTTACTGCTGTATCGTTGTGGTGCATGGGCAAAAAATTGTTCAAGGGCAAAGTGTGTTCTTATGTGTGTGTGTGTGTATGCTGCTGTACTGCTGTGTGCATAATATAATATAAAAATTAAATTTTAGATACACTTTTGTTGAATTCATTATGGGAAACTTTTTTTTTGGTTATACGTAACAAAACAACATTACAACAGTATCTTAGATTTTTAAGCAGGTATTGAAACCGAAATAGAACAAAACAAGAAGTTTCAATTGTCAAAATCAATATATAAATTTATGTGTCCAATTTACAGCATATTTGATTAAAGATGTAGCAATAAGCAATTGAATGAAAACATTTTCTTAAATGCTTGTGCAAATAGTCTCAACAGCTGTACTAAAGTGGCTCAATTATATTAACCTTTACTCCTGTATTAACCTTGCAACTAACTCCTCGATATGGATTTGCAGTTAAGTTCTGTTCGATATTGGACATACAAGTAAGTGTAGTTTGAGGCTCTTTACATAGATAAGATATTTAATTCTGCATAATCGACGGCAGCATGTGCTGCAGATACAAATACAAATAAACAGAGCCATACACACACAGACACTCAACTCCACAGTTAATTCACTTCAGCTCTATTCAAGCATAATTATAACAATTCAAATGAGACACTCACTCAATGCAATTCAAGTGCTGCATAAATTTTCTATAGATTCTTCAAATGTTTGCAATAAATTTGCATAAATTGTGATGTTTTAAGTAAGTTCAAATAAATATTTATGTATTCAATAAAATGCTTTTGAAGATGACATCTGGCTGTGTTATTGACGAACAAGAATAAAGTTATTTATTTTGAATAATATATTTATTTGTATATTTGTAAAATTTATATTTATTTGTAAAATTTATGAAAATAGCAGTACTTAAACATAGCAAATACTGCATGTTTGTATCACTGGCACGTACATATTTATGTACAGTTAAATGACTAACTTTTGGTAGCTTTCATAGCATTCTGGTGGTTACGCAACCGCAAATCTAAGCCACAAATTGATGAAACATATTCTGTTCATAATGGAATGCTACGTTTTTGTTTTACTCGAGTGCATTCAGTTTGTTCCAAATATAAAGTGTGTGTATGTATGTGCGTTTATTTAGGTAAGTTTTGATCGAAATTTAATTTTGTGGTCTCTGTACAACAAAATTTGAACACATGAAGTTGTACATATTGGGGGTTGGAATTAGTTTTAAAGGTTTTCTAAGAGATGGCGTAACTATCAATAGATCGCATCGGGCACACCTGTGACTATATTCATTTCAAAGCACATTGTCTAAGCTTCATTTTTCAGTATGTGTCATTCCACTGAAGTGTAAACAACATATATTTTTTTCTCTGTGAACATGTCGACTTTCGTTCCAACAAAACGCAATTTGCGGGAAGGTTTACTTTTGTGCTTCCATTTGAAGAAAAAAGCGGTTGAAGCACAACGCTCGCTTACTGAGGCTTACGGGGACTATGCTCCATCGATTTCTACTTGTGAGTACTGGTTCCGTCGGTTTAAAAGTGGTGATTTTGATACGGAAGACAAAGAGCGTTCGGGCCAGTCGAAAAAGTTTGAAGATGAGGAATTGGAGGCTTTGCTCGATGAAGACCCGTGTCAAACCCTTCAAGAATTGTCAGAATCATTGAGAGTCAAAAGCAAGGAAATTGGGTGCCGTACGAGTTGAAGCCGAGAGACGTTGAACGGCGATTTTGCATGTGCGAACAACTGCTTCAACGGCATAAAAGGAAGAGTTTTTTGCATCGTATTGTCACTGGCGATGAAAAGTGGATCCATTACGATAATCCTAAGCGAAAAAAATCGTGGGGACCACCCGGCCATGCATCAACATCGACGGCCAAGCCGAATATTCATGGCGCCAAGCTTATGCTGTGTATTTGGTGGGATCAGAAGGGTGTCGTGTACTATGAGCTGCTAAAACCTAACGAAACCATCACTGAGAACGCTACCAACAAAAATTGATGCAATTGAGCCGAGCATTAAAGGTTAAACGGCCGGAATATGGCAAAAGACACGACAAAGTGGTTTTTCAACATGACAACGCACGGCCACATGTTGCAAGAACCGTCAAGGAAACGTTGGAGGCGCTGAATTGGGATGTGCTACCCCACCCGCCTTATAGCCCAGACATAGCCCCTTCCGACTACTACCTATTCAGATCGATGACGCATGGCTTGGCTGAGCAGCGCTTCACTTCTTACGAGGATACCAAAAAATGGGTCGATTCGTGGATTGCCTCAAAAGACGAGTCGTTCTTCCGGCGCGGAATCCATATGCTGCCAGAAAGATGGGAAAATGTTGTAGCTAACGATGGACAATACTTTGAATAATATACATTGTATCGTTGTTTCTAAATAAATGCTCAAAAACCGAAAAAAAACCTTTAAAATTAATTCCAACCCCCAATATATACCTTAGATACTTTCAATTAAAATCTACTGGTTTTAATATTCGGTACAATGGATACCGCATGGCTACTAACGAAAGTTCTTCAAATGTTTCAAATACAGATAGGCAAGAAGACAATATCCAATGAATTGAACAGTTGCATTTGCATACAATTAAATATTATATCAGATACATTTTAAATTCTTAATGTCTTGAAGGAATTTAATGAGAAACCTTTACATGAGAATTTATTTGAAAAGAATATAAGTGGAATAATAACGCTTGTGGGAAGAATTGGAGAATTTATTACTTCAAGACATGAACGAATAAAGCGAGTGCTCTCACGTTACTCATGCAACACAGATTATGCTAGCAGCATGCTTTGAAGGAGCTGATTATAAAAACTATGTTAGTTCTATAAGCGCTTCTTATGACTACTTTAATAATCAAGATGCAGATATTAAATTGTGTCTAAGAAACTATCAAGACATCTATTTAGCTGTGGAAAGGAGAAAGAGAAGAAGGAATGTATCTCCAGGAGAATTGACTGAATTTGTACCCAGTACATATCACACCTTTGATTAAAAACGAACAAAAGTATATCCAGGAGAATTGACTGAAGTTGAACTCACGACATATCACACGTTTGATAAAAATGATAATCACCACGCCAAACTGTATTTTATAGAAAGAAACAGTGACCCTAAATCAGAATTAGCGGCCAACAAGCTAGCTGTTTAGTCTGATGTGTGATTACATGTGATTAGTTATTTTCTTCAGAAACCTAACATAAACCTAAAGATCGAAAATATAAGTTTAAATAGTTGAAAATTATAAGAAGTATAGGCACATAACATAGAACTTTTAAAGAAGGTAGCAATTAATAATAAATGAAGAGATTCAGTCTATGTCCTGCAGTAGAGAACCATACAAGTCATGAATTTGACTAGTCAAAACACTAGTTAAAATAAAACTTATCAAAAAAATACTAGACACTAGTCTAACTAGTCATAACTAACTACACAAAGAGTTACTAGATTGGTTACTATCTGTAATGCAGCAACTTCAAAAATACCAGTTGTTTTACTAGTATAAAAAGAACTAGTTGCTTAATTTTATAGTTAACTAGCCAGTCGCTTAAAAAACTTGAAAAAATACCAGCTGTTTTTCTGGCTCATAACCAAGTAGTCATAATTGTACTAGTGCTTTGCTAGTTGCTTGTTTTACACAAATTTCCAAACATAAAAAAAAATTAAGTTTTAAGTTTTAAAAACGCGGTAAATATTTATGCAATAATGGAAATTAACCCTCTAATGCCACATTTTTTACTTGCGCTACAAAAATCAGATTTGACTAATTTGTTACAGGCGGGCTTGGACATACTTAAATACAAAAACTAAGTAGAAGTTTGCGATTTAGATATTTAATAGTAAAACAGTTATTTATGTAATGAACGTGTTTGTTCTTGCATGCTTAAATTTGTTGCAAAAAGGTAGCGAAGATTTTTCTTTAATTTACACAGACTTAACAGAGGCATTTTTTGTTTCAATTTTCATACAATTTTTGATTTAAACCGTGTTTTTCTTAACTTGCATCTTGCTGATCACCTTCTCTGGATTTCTGCAGTCACACGGATAGAAAGCATTTACATAATCCTTTTAAAATTAAATTGAATTGTTACATTCAGTTTATACATACATACATGTATAAACACCAACTTTTTTTTTTTTTTTGTTTTCTATTGCATTTTTGCTTTAGCAACAACAAACGTTGGTTTCATTAGTGAGAGCGAATTTATTTTTTTTTTTTTTAAATTTGCCTTGCACTGCTTTTCTGGCGTAAGTCAGCTGTTTTCATAAGCTCCTTAAACTGCCATTATAAGCAATCTAAACTCTACCGCATCTCAAACTTTGGCTGTCAAATTTTCTCAAACAGGGTTGCCAAAGTTACTTTTAACCTCAAAAAAGTAATCACTTTCTTGATACGAGGATTGAATCGTATCTAAGTAATAGAACACAATGCGTTTTATTTAAGCTTGAGAAATCATACGAGTTTCCTGTTACCTCGGGAGTGCCCCAAGGAAGTCACCTCGGGTCCCTTATCTTTCTACTTTACATAAATGATTTGCCATCTGTAATAATGCATTCTAATATCTTGATGTATGCTGATTATTTCTTTCTTTTAAAAATGAATATGACACTGTATTCTTACAAACTGACATCAACAATCTTCATAGCTGGTGTAAAATAAATCACATGAATCTCTATATGAAAAAATGTAAGCACATGACCTTCTCGCGTAAGCCATTGCTTAGGAATACCTACAAAATTTGTGATTACACATTAGAATCTCTTGAAAGTTTCGTTGATCTTGGAGTTACCATGAACGCTAAGCGGCGCTTTCTTATTTATATTAATAAAATAAAAAATAGAGCAAATAGTACCCTAGGATTTATTAAACGATGGGCAAAAGAGTTTAACGATCCCTTTATTACTAAAACTTTGTTCACTTCTCTGGTGCGGCATATCTTAGAATATGCTTCAATTATATGGTGCCCAAGATACGGTTGTTACATTGACGACATTGAATCGGTTCAGAAAAATTTTCTTCTTTTCTGCTTAAGCAATTTTTATCGCAGAACTAATTTTCTACCGACCGATATCTACCACCCTATGAATATCGGTTACAGCTCTTGAATCTTCCAACTTTAAGAAATCGCAGAGTTATGCTTAATGTGAGTTGGATTGTAAAGCTTTTACATGGATATGTAGACAGTCTATATTTATTGAGTAAAACTTACTTTAATATTCATCTCCGTCCTAGAAGATCTTTTGAGTTACTTCACAAGAACTTTTGCAGAACAAATTACTTGCAAAATGAACCACTGAGAAGCGCTTGTGGTGCCCTTAATTTTGTTTCAGATGTAATTTCCTTAAATGAATCCATGTACTCAATTAAACATAATATTCTAGATTACTCCAGTACCGCAGCTGATGTGAATCATTCTCTACCAACTGATTTCATTTTTTTCAGGCGATTTTTGGCAATATATTACTATATATTATACTATATTACAATATATTACCAAGTTGAATCAAATTATACATGATTATCCAGAGCAAGACCACGTCCGTCTCGCCTGGCATGTGCAGGAGCTAGGACCCGTTTGTCACGCCTGGCATGTGTGAGATTCACTATAATCATTGTTTATAAAAATCTACACACAACCGAATAGAATTTGATTATCCAGAGCAAGACCTCGTCCATTTTGCCTGGCATATGAGGCAGCTTAATCGCGCCCGTCTAGCCTTTCATATGTGAGCACGGCTCTAATCAATCGATCTATTAACAATCAAGATAACATCCGGAATATACAGTGGCGTGCAAACATGAGTACATAATTAATTTTTTTCATTTCTAAACGAATAAAATGTGCAATAATAAAGAAAATCATAGTAGCTTTTTTTACTTTATTCTTTGTTCAATTCTAAATAAAACAACAAAAAGTTCAAAACAAAAAACAACAACTTTAAAGAGATAAAAAAGCATAACAAAAATAACTCGCATGTACTCAATTTTGCACTTTTGATGTACTCAGCATATGTGTATCCAAAATACCGTTAGTTTTGTATTTTTTGCGCTTGTCTTCGATCAGTAATGTTAATTTAGGTTAAGAAACACGTGATTAGTTAGAATTAAAGCTTTATTCCAAGTGCACCGCAAATATATTCAGATTTAATAAAAAATGAAAAAGTTATCGCGTGACTTAGAAGATAATATAATTTCCTTTACTAATAATGGGGCTTCATCTCGGCAAATAGCTAAGGAACTAAATATAGCTATTTGTATAAATATATCCCAAAGAGCAAACTAGAGGCCGCCCCAAACTGTTGACCGAAGGCGACGCGCGCCTTATGATGGCAGAAATGAAGAAGAACAAGTACTTAACACCAAAAAATACTTCTGTTGCCAAAAGTAAGCACATTAGTGAATGGACAGCAAGACGAGCGCTTCACAACATTGGCTATATTTCAGCTGTTAAAAAAAATAAGCCTGCCTTGCCCAAAAAGAACCAAAAGGCGCGAATAAAATTTGCAAAAGAGCATAAAAATTGGACGCTAGATGACTGGAAACGTGTGATCTGGTCAGATGAGTCCAAATTTAACCGTTTCCAATCGGACGGTAAGCAGTATTGCTGGCGTCGCCCTGGTGATACCATTCAACGCCACCATGTTAAGCAAACTGTGAAGCATGGCGGTGGAAACATCATGGTTTGGGGCTGTTTCACTTGGTGGCATATTGGGCCGTTACATAGAATTGAAGGCATCATGAAGAAGGAAGACTATCTCACTATTTTGCAGACTTATCTTCCCGAGTTTGTTGACAAGAGCGCCTATCCTGAAGATGAAGTCGTATTTCAACAGGATGGTGACCCGAAGCATAGTGCGAAAATAGTGAAAAAATGGCTGAGTGAGCAAAATTTTGAAGTGATGAATTGGCCAGCGCAAAGCCCCGACCTCAACCCGATTGAGAATTGATGGTCAATCGTGGGAAGACGGCTGGGGTTGTATCAATCAGCTCCATCAAACCTAGAAGAGCTGTGGGAGCGAGTACAGCTTGAGTGGCAGAAAATTCCGAATGAAATTATACAGGAATTGGTTGAGAGTATGCCAAAACGTATCAATATGGTAATTAAAAATAAAGGGTTATGGACCAAGTACTAAACAAATGCTCTCCTGACACTGGTATTCAAAAGTGCAAAATTGAGTACATGCAAGTTATTTTTATTATGTTCTTTAATTTCTCTGAATTTATTGCTTTTTGTTTTAATCTATTTGTTGTTTTATCCAGAATTGAACAAGGAATAAAGTAAAAAAAAATCCATTTTGGTTTTCTTTATTATTGCTCTTTTTATTCGTTTAGAAATCAAAAAATTAATTATGTACTCATTTCTGCACGCCACTGTATATACAACCTTAAACATTCTAGCTTGGCAATTTGTTTTTTTATTTTAATGCTAAGTAAAATAAGTTAATATTAATTGTTATATTAAAATAATTCTATAAATGAACGTTTATAATATTATGATTTGTAATTTATGTGTACGTATAACAACCTATTAAATTTTTAAAATGCAATAAAGCCTTAAGGCTTAGCATAAATAAATTAATTATAATAACAATTTTCTATTCACCAGTATTTTTTTCACTTCAATCTCACTTCAATAAATGTGTTTTTAATTCACTGAAATTCAAGTTTTTTTTTTAAAATTAATTTAATTCGATAAAATATGATGACATTTCATTTTAAATTGAATAGTTGTCAAACGGAGCATGCAAGCGCCCAGGGGTAAAAACTGAAATGTCATTTGAAAATTCGTTAACACTCCGAAGAAAAAAATTTGATTTCAACAGATTACGGTTTTATATCGATCGGCATGAACCCCGCCTAGAGTCGGACCTTTAGAGGGTTAACAATAAAGCTCTCACGAACAGGTAATAGGTAAAACATATAATCAACTAAATATACGGATTCTTAAATCAATTGGCATGACGTGTTATTGCAATAAGTTATTTATATACTTAATATGCCAGTACACAGTAGACATGGGTAACGCAGCGCTGCGTTGCGTTAATGTAGCACTTCAATGCGTTACTGCGTTGATACACTTGTTTTAATAAAACTAACGCAATAGCGCAGTAATGCAAATGATGCGCTCAAAGCAAAAGTAAAAAATATTTATACAGCTAGCAAAAATTGCACATGTTGTACGGCGCATCGAGGATAGAAACAGAAAGTTGAAACCGAACATTATTACTCTGTATAAATAAGGACAAGGAATAAGTTGCAGGGAATATGCTTGGAGTGCAGAGTGCGTTTGACTGTTATTAATGTCTTGCCATTCACAGAATGGTTTCACAGAATTTAATAAACTGTTGGATGTGTTCGTGTTTTAAGCAGAAGTAAATTTGGATCCAACTTTGAACTTGTTTTGCATACCAGGTACGCGTATGTATCTGTTTGATGGCTCGCATCAAATTTTAAACGAAATACAGCCTGGCTGCATGCTTGAAGTTTAATATATCTTCAGTTTTGGTGGATGCTTTAATCTGCTCTTCCTTTACTTATATTGCTTATTTATTACTTATGGATTTAATAATCTTTAATGAATCTATTAGCAGTAAAATTTCTTTAGATCAGGTATATTGATTAAAGATTTTTATTTGATTTCATTTATTTTTTCTAAGTGAACCCAATTTGCGCTTATCATTCCATCACAAAAATTCACCTCAATCGAAAAACCTCATTGCGTGAATTAAATTCTTGTTGATACCGAAATCATAGCATTTCAAACGACGCTATGGCGCAATTGCGTTAACGCATTCCGCTGATACAGCAAACTGCGTTTGAGGTGGTGTATCAACGCAGAGAATTTTGCTACGTTACCCATGTCTAGTACACAGGTGGTCAAAATCATACCAGTAAAAAGCCTACTTTTATTCTACTAGCATTCTACTGGCTGAAAAAAATACTATTATCACAACTAGTTAAAAAACTGCCAGTAAAAATACTACTTTAAATCATATCGCGAGTAGGTCAATTGTCTTTTCCGATGACATCAACACAGGAAAATAACCAGTTTGCGCAATGTAAAAATTATTTGGGCTGAACTAGTGCTGGTATTTTTTGACCTAGTACATTTACTAGTATTTCAACTAGTTTGTTACACTGCAGGGTGCTAATGGAATGATTTATATTAAAACTGTGTTACAGAGTTTAAAGCTACCGATTTTAGCAAAACTTGCACACTCTGGATACAGTTATGATCGAAGCTTCGGTAAATAAACTTATACAGGCATTTGAGCTATTATAGTAAAAAAAAATCTTAAGAGGTTTTGAAGTCGATTCACTTAGCTTTGGAGTGCAAAATAACATTATTTCAATATTGCCAGATTGGAAAAATTTTTAATAAACAATTTATTTATTTATAATACAAAAATAAAAGTTCGAATATAAAAATTTACAGAATCAATATTAGTAAATTTGAAATAATATTATGTTTTGTCAGCTAGCACAAAGGGCGTATGCTGGATGAAAATTAGGGGGACCAAGAGCTCATAAAATGTTTTCTACTATATCTTTCGTTCATGGCTTTTACAAGTCAATGAAATTAGTTCAAAACGATTCTATGATATCTTATTACCTGATATTTTAATACATAATCGAGAACGGGAAAAAGTTCTTCAACTTATGTATATCAAACAAACGCAAGCCATGAGATCAAATAAAGTAGTTTTATTTTTTTTCTAAAAGAAAACTCATTTCTTGAGCGTATTTATTCATGTAAATCCAGTTAGATTAAATCAAAAATCCAACCTGGCGGTGTTCAGTTTTCTTGGATTGTTTGCTCCAACTCACAGAAATATGGCGCTGACTGCTAACCAAATGGCAGCTCTCGTGGACTTGAAATGTCACTCAGGTATTTTTTTCTAATAAAAAGTTTGCTCCGATTCACGTACATTAACATTTTACGTTAACATTTTGCCTGTTTTGTTTTAGGTATTTTAAATTTGTAACTTTTTATTGTGTGATCCGATCAAATGTCGAAAAAATGGAAGTGAAAAATATTTTGAGGCAGTTCGATATAAGCAATTCCAGATTTATTCAGGTGTTACCGATGCTCAAACCTCCAACACAAGCGGTATTAACCCTTTAAAGGCGAGAGGTCAAAAAAATCTTTTAATGTGATACCGACGGAGTCAATTTCATTATATTATTACCAAAATTAAAAAAAAATGAACTCGTGTCATATATATGTAACATTCGTTTGTAATGGGTTAAAAAAATTTCACTTCAAAAAGGTTATTTTCATTTCTATAAAACGAAAAATAAAATAGAAATGTTCATATTAGCTAATCCATGTAAATATCTATGTTTTTAACTTTCCGTTTGAACAGTATAAATTTCCAGAATATATAAGAAAATTTTTATACAGTTTTTCTTTTGGAATGCCTAATATTCTTACTGCATACTTTTTTAAAAAAATGTTCTAGGTTATTTTTTTAAAAAATTACTTCTTGATATTTTTATTTTTCATAAAAAATTTATTAATTTTGACCTAAAAAAATTGTGCTTAAAAAATCAAATTAATATATTTCAACGTATATTTACGTGCTTAAAAATATTTCTGGTATCCAAAAAAGATTTGTTATTTGTTTTGTTAATTTCTTTTTTAAGTTTAATAAATATGCGAATACTAGCACAATAACATACCACAACAAATTCAAATTAAAATTACTACGGAATACCTTTTTTTAAAAATCACTTATAAGTCAATATAAAGTTTTGAAAATATTTTATCGCTTTGCTCTTCATGCATCACGAGAACTTTAGAGTTTAAACATATGTATAGTATGCTCGAAGGTAAGGGGCCTCGTGTAGATCTGCTCGACGCCCTATAACCCCTTTAGTCACCACTGGCTAGAAATTCGCTAGTTTTCATAAAGCTTTGATAAATAAGAAAAAAAATCAATGTAGTTTCGATTAAACCTCCAATAAATTTTAATGGTAACTATTTGCTGTCTTATAGCCTCATTTTGCATTCCTAACGAAGCATTCAATGAACGATGGCTATGCCAACGATGTTGAATTCAAGCGGAAATATGTATTTCGAATGAAGCTTATCGTTAGCTCAATCGACAAGCTTTTGTTTGATATGTACACTCAAACTGGTATACACAAGCAGTTGTCAAATGTGGCTCTGCCATATCAAACACTAGCGAAATTTTCTGTATTCTCTCTACTTACTTCAAAGATTTTTTTATATATGTTGTTTTGTTTCTTATATGTTGGCAGTGCTTTTTGCTTTTGTTCGGTTTGTGTATTCAATAATTAAACTTTGAGCAATTAAATGGTTTGCGGATTTGTTATTCATTATTATTGTTTTCAGTGATTGAGTGTTTGCTTTCGACAAAACAAATTAAAATGTATGCAGCTATTGAAGTTTTTATTTCTATTTTATGTATTTTGATATATATATATATATATTTATTTATATATTTATATATTTATATATTTCACAATTTATTTACCTTTAGGTTCAGAATGTTTAATTTTTTAACCATTCATTGAAGACTGCAACCACAACGATAGCATAAAAGTGTTCGTTTGATTTTGACGTTCGGATTCGTGGTTTCAGTGCTCGTTAGAAATACATATTGTAAATATGTAACTGTACTACGGCATCGTTCACTGCCTGATCAGCTGTTATCGTTGTTTGATTCTGTTCGAATTACAAATTTCAAAAACACGAACGAACACTGTTTTGAGCGAAACGATTGGTCGGATAGGAATACAAAATGAAGCCATAAGCGAGCTGACATCTCGGCTTATATTTTTTTGAAGCTCTATGGATAATATAGCTTCACATAACTTAAGCTGATGAATTTTTGGAAGCTAATTCAAATTTTGAGTTAAACCTGCATAATTGCACAGAATTTCACTTCGGAAAGGCCTATTGTAACAGCTTTTTTAGCCACTTAGAGCTTAGTTAAGAAGTGAGCTTCTAAGCACAAGCTCTGTAAAAACCGCCTCAAAACTTTCACTGACGAATTTTTAAATTTCTTTAACTTTAAGTTCGTGTGTTATTTATATTGGGTATTAAGATTAAGAAATATATTTTCTGCATAAAAAAAACATTTTATATTTTTCTAAATACATCTTGAATATAATCAAAGCAACCCTATCAAGTTTATATAAACTTACTCTGTTGCAAGAGATGCGCCTCATCGCGTTGATACAGCATTGGACTGTTGCATGTTGAGCCCGAGTTGGTGGAATCAATGGATTCATCAATGTTGCAGCGCGTAACACCTGCCTAGAAATATGCAATGATAAAAAGAAATGAACAATTTTCAAAAAATAGAACAAACACGTTAAAAAATTATGAAAGTTTAACACACGTAGTATCAGGCGTGTTAAAAGCTTCCAAATAACTTTTTTATCTATCATATTTTGATGTGATTTTATTTAATTTCATTGAATCTTAAAATTATTGATAGTTTTTTTTTGCTTGCTAGCATGTTTGCTTCAGTTATGACAAAAACTAGTAAAAAACTTTTGGCCAACTTGTTGACGCAAAGTAAGACAAAGTGTTTCGTATTTAGAATAGAGAAGGTGGTCTTGCAGCCCAGTGAGGAGAGAGTAAACTTTTCTCCATCTCACAATGTGGAGTTTGTTTAAAATGTTTCGCTATCACTTTGAAAATTGTTTAAATTTGATAGGTATAGATAAAAAGCTGGTCGTCACGCAGCTTAAACAAAGTACTATAAAGCTGGTAAGAAGCAAAAAATGCACAAAAGTTTTTAAAAACTCATTAAAAAATTGGCAAGTTTTCTAGCTGAAGTTCTTCATTTTAAAACTCAAAGTTTTTAGATGTTCTCATAGTGTCGGACATTTTTTTACTAACTTTTTGATGTGGTCGCTTTGTTTTATTTGCCTTTTTCAAGTAAAAGAAATAAGCTTTTCAACGGTTGCAAAAATTGTTTCAGGTAAAAGTTGAGTAGATCAAAAATGATGTTTTTATTTCTTAACATTAAAAACTAGTAAGGAATGGAGCTTCGGCAGGGTACCGAAGCTAAAATACCCCACCGCAACCCTATTGAGGCATATTCGAAGTCTTTAGCCGTCTATAAAATGTTTATGTATTATCTCCAAAATAATGACTCATACGCTTAATTTTATTTTACCCTAAGATGCCACTGCTCATTATGCTAAAGAATATATCGCACACTAAATGCAAAACAGTCACAACTCCAAATTTACAAAATTTTTTCTTTTTAATGTTAATTCGTAGTGATCATATACTTTGACTGTAACACATCAAATACTTTTTGTACACATCTTCTTTCTCCATAGTTTAAAAATAGGTTTGGTCTCATTGCTTTGTATGTAGTTCCTTCAGAAATAAAATTGTTTTGTTGCTTCACCCAGAAATTTAAAAATTTTGAGTTGTGACTGTTTTGTATTTAGTGCGCGATATGTGCAAAATTTGATTGGTATGTGGAAATTCATACTAACGGTGTAAAACAATTTCGTTTAAAATTGAAGTGACACGCTCCTGTTCAATTCCACCCAATTTTCTAGACTACTGACTGCTCATTATTACAAAGAATATGGAAAATTTGGAAGAAGTCGGACAAATCGTATAGAAGGAGTTCGATTTAAATTAAAGTGGGACGCCCTTGTTTAATTCCGCCCAATTTTTTAGACTAATCACTGCTCATTATTCCAAAGAATATATTTGCCAAATTTGGTTGAAATCAGAAAAACGATGTAGAAGGAGTTTGATTAGAATTAAAATTGGCACGCCCCTACTTTTGTAGACTTAAACTTCTTGTTATAGTAAAGAATATATGTGTGAAATTTGGTTGAAATCGGAGAAACGGTGTAGATGGAAATATATTAAAAATTAAGTGCCACACCCCATTTCTAGTACCGCCCACTTTTATAAACTACAAACTGATCCTTATATCAAATAATATCTGTGCAAAATTTGCTTTAAGTTAGACAAACGGGGTAGAGGGAGTTCGATTAGGCTCAAATTGAAAGAATGTATGTAAGAAATTTGGTTGAAATCGAACAAACGGTGTAGATAAAACGGCTGGTTTAAAAAAAATTGACACGCCCCCTGTCTGGTACCACCCAATTTTAAAAACTTTAGACTGCTTAAATTACCAATCAGATAAACGGTGTTGAAGAAGTTCTATTAAAAGTAAAATGACACGCCCACTTTCTAAGTCTAAGGACTTCACATTACACCATATGTGTATATAGAATATAATTATGTGCAAAATTTTGTATGGGTTGGATAAACGATGTGGGTGGAATTTGGAAAACGAAAGGTGTTCTATTTTGATGACGTCACTTTGTATGGGAGCTAGGCGTGGTGTTCATCCGATTGTGCTAAATATCACAGAGATGGTTTATATTATATATCAAAGCTCATGTGCAAAATTTCAAGACATTTCTATATTTTTTGTGGATTTTTAAGAGATTTTACGTTTAAAAAAAAGCCAATTTGTATGGGAGTTAGGCGTGGTCGTGATCCGATTTTGCCAAAAATCATAGAGATGGTTAATATTATATGGCAAGGCCTATGTACAAAATTCCAAGACATTTCTGTAATTTGAGCAGATTTTTAAGAGATTTAACGGTTAATATAAAGTCACTTTGTGTGGGAGGTAGGCGCGGTTTGCATTAGATTTTTTTGAAATTTCATAGTCAGGATTTATATTAACGATTAAAGCTTACGTGCAAAATTTCAAGGCATTTCTTTAATTTTTGTGGATTTCTAAGAGATTTAACGGTTAATATAAAGTCACTTTGTATGGGAGGTAGGCGTGGTTTTCATCCGATTTGGATGAAAAATGAACATGATCTCCATTTTTTAAAAAGAAGCCTTTGTTTAGATTTTCATTGCGATAGCTTTGAAATTACGGCTGTAATCGTGTCCACAGACGAATAGGCGGACATACCGAAGGACACACGGGAATCGACTCAGGAGTTGATGCTGATCAAAAATATATATACTTTTCTATACTTGCCACGCCTCCTTATTGGCGTTACAAACGGAAAGACAAAGTTAATATTCCCCTTACGCAGTAAGCGTTGGGGTATACAAATCGTTAATGCTGCACCGGTCACGTGATGTTGAAGAGGTTATACTTCAGATGAAGGTGTAAAAAATGACATTATTGTAAAATGAAAAGTTATAGAGTGGAGCATGAAGGGTATGAATATAAAAAAAGGAGACAAAAATGAAAATAAAATGCATACTTTTAAACGTTGATAAAAATTTTGCTCTTTTTGGCAACTGTCTAAAACATTTGAACTACTACTCTGATTTTAATGATATTTGAAACACTTAAGCGGGTGTTTGTGGAGAGTATTGTTATTCAACTATTGTATTAAACTGCGAAATGAAAGTCACGTCAAAAACAAAAAATTCCTACTTGGGGAAGGGTTCTAACTTAGAAAGTGACAAACAGTTTTATTTTTGAAAGTTTTTGATGATATTTCTGGCTTTCGAGTTTCGAATAAGTGACAAAAAAATTATCAATTTCAAACCAATGAATAAAGCTAAAAAAATTTTATTTAACTCACATAAAACTTTTATAAATTTATTAAAAAAAGTGTTATATTTTTCATATTATTTGTACATCTGTAATGTTTTTTCTAAACAACGCACTCTATGTATTTGAATGGGTAAATATTTTGAATTTAATCTCTTATAGCTCCTTGTGACATTTCTGTACACACTAAAAAATATCCTACAAAGTCCATACTATTCATATAAGTATATATATATAAGTATTGATTCCTTTTTAACTCATTGTTCAATCACTGCTACATGCCGCACTAACGAAATAATACACCATAGTACCCAGAGATGGCGCTACTAGTATGCTATTGAACGTTTATTTTGAAAGTTCGAATGAAAAAATTCGTGAAAAAATTGTTAGAAAAGCATACATAAGTCACAGGATGGATCAATCGCTGTGATTGTTTATAAATATGACAAAAAGTTTCCTTGCAATTAAAAAGCCGAAATGATTTCTCTAATATTGATTTAATTGTTTTGCTTGTTTGTTGTTTGTTTTCAAAGTTTTCAACATAATAATATTTCAATTGAATATTTACTTTGTTTCTAAGGAAAATGTTGTGTACATTAGGCTGGGCTAAACAACAATATAAATAACATAAATCAGCAATCCCAGAAATTCGGTTTTTTTTTTATAAAAGCTACACTTCTACACTGCTTGGCGGCCACGGTATTTATTTAAAGTATTTATTTTCCATGCTCATTGCATACAGTTGCTCCATCGGCTTTTTACACTACTTAATTTCATTGAAACACTTGCTTTTACTCATTCTAAACTAAATATTTGCATTGATTAATTATTTGTTTTCTTGTTTTATTCGTTATTTAATTTATGCATATTCTGCTTCCTGCGTTACTCATTTCAATTAAGTTAAATATTTTCTAAAATATATTCTCTATCTCAGAATTTATTAGAATTTTCACACCTAATTTACTTACCGCAATCAGGCTGCTGCTTACCACCGCCTTTCCACCCTTCGCTGATGTATTGAAATGTTCGATGACCTCCCAGTTAGATTTCTTTGGCACGCTCAGCTGAGTTGGTGGCAGCTGCAATGGTTGAGCTTGTTGTTGACCAGGTGCTTGTAACTCTAGTGTTGGCGGTGGTGAGCGTGCCTGTTTCAATGAAGAAGAACGACCGGTAAATTTCTGCTTGCGTGTCAGAGTATCCTGTCAAGAAAAAAAAAAATACAGACAAAATTTAAGCAAGTCAGCGCAGTAAATTCGCATTTGGAGTGACTCTAAAACTGTAGAAATTATAAAATCCAATCAATTCTACAGGATTTATGTTAATAGCTTTTTAGCGTGTTGATTTTTTTTTTTTTTTTGATTTTTGCAATGGTGTAAAATGTTTATTTGGCGTATTTGGATTGTGGATTCTTCACTCACCTCTTTGCCATGACGCAGTCCACGTAGCGAAAGACGCTTGGACCATTCCTTCTTTTGAGACTCTGAAGAGAATGAGCGAAACATTTGCGTTGAACTGGAGCTAGAAGACATAACTGAAAATAGAAAAGGAATAATAAAATAGTTATAGTTTTGATTGGTACAACAGGGCGTATAAGTAACATTTAATGCAAAACAAGTTGGGGGGAAAAGCAAACAAAAACAAAGTGTTTTAGCTAATAAAGAGTTTTTTATGCGGACGCCCGAGTAAAATAATGTTGTATGTGTAAATAAAGGTATTTTGAGTTAATGATGCCATTCTTTATCTTGAAAGCAAATATTTCGAATGGCATTATAATTTTTGAAGCGAAGCTTTTTACGCCCCGTTCTGTGATTTGCTTGGAGTGAAATCAGAAAAATTTTCGACAGATTTTTACTTAGAATTTAATATGGTTTCTTTGTTTCTGTGTTTTTTACAACAAGACAATTTAATATAACAAATATAAAAAAACATCCTTTCGCCTACCGTGGGGATTCGAACCCGTACACCTTTGCTTGGAAGTTCTATACTCTATCCATTGAGCCAAACACCTTTTTCATACTATAGCATTGATTCAGTGTTAACTGCAACTAAAGCTATGTTGCAGTACATACAATAATCTATTAAATTATTTGTGTGGTTTGGGTAGCTGCTTAACCACTTGCTACAAGAGTTGATTAATAGATTTTTTATGGTTTGGGTAGCTGCTAAACCACTTGCTACAAGAATCATCAGTATTGCCACTTTTCCACAATTGTGGTAAATCTAGCACTTTTTTAGTTTCAACCACTTTTAACAGCCACTATTTGCAAAATCTATATATTTATATAAAAATTATTGCATTATAATTAAAATTTATTGCATATATTTTATTTTTATAGAAATTTTATTGCATATATATTATTCATTATTAGATTTAATATTTTATTTTAGAACTGTTTTAAGAACATTATATGAGAATTATTTGCAATAAAACTAATTCAGAGGGAAAAAACTTACTTTATGGTATACTTCTTTTGATTTGTTTTGCTGTAGGACTTCAGTCGAATTTTTCCTTAAGAAGAAAAATATATTCCAAAGTTTTTTAAAATTCACCACTCATTTTAGACTCAACCTAACACTATTTAAAATTTGCAAGTGACAACACTGGTCATCATCTTCAGTTTGCTAGTGCCATCTATTAGCGCCATCAACTGTTAACATAGCTGCAGTTATATATTTAATATTAAATTAACTTAAAAATTTAACAGAGTTGCTTGGATCGGTGGAAACAGTGTGGACTTATTAATCAGTGGGTCATGGGATCGATCCTCACGGTGGGCAAAGTAATACTTTTATTTTGATGTGAATGCGTTTATGCTGTTGTTGGTACATGATTTTGTTTTGTTTTTGCATAGTGCGAAAAAAATTAACAATTGCCCATAAGTTCGTTGAAATAACAATGACAGTAACATACAAAGCTTCGCTTCTCTCGTGTGTCCAACGACGCACCTGTGTTTTTATATCTCTTTTCGTTTTTGAGATATTCAGTAATATTTTGTAGCATGTGTCATTAGTTTGAATTTAATATGATAGTGCGAACTTACACAGACGACTTTTTTCCCGAAAAATTCATTTATTTTTGTCTTCTGTACAATAATAATATTTGTGTTAGTATTCCTAAATTTTAGTATATTAATTATAAACTTTTACAAGGATATACTTATGTTTATTAACGAAAAAGTTTTGTACCAAAGTTAAGTTATAGAAGTCTAAAAAAAAAAAACGAAATGACCATTTCAGCCCTTGAAAGGACTTTGACCGAGCTTCTTATGATCAATTGTGTTGTGTGTGTTGTAAAATGTTTGAAGACAAATGATCGAGAACGGGACCTACATATTTTATGCCGCCTCCGAATGGCCGAATGTTTTCAAGAAGCTTTACATGGCAGTTTTTACCCTCTGAGTGCTGACGGCCGAACAGAAAAATTAATTCAATTGAAAAAACTTTCCGTGTCAGGTGGGATTCGAACCAGGGTTCTCTGGCGTATGAGCCACACACTTGTGATATATAGCCAATTGTTGTTAAAATATCCCTATAGGAACAAACTAACTTGTTTTTAAAAACAACTAATTAAAAAACTAGTTTAAAATAAATCAGTATATGAACTACTTTGAATTATATTAAGACGTCATCCACTTCAATTCTAAATAGTTTTTATTGCATTATATATAAGTAATTGAAATACTACTTAAAAACAAGTGATTGATAATTTACTTTGAATTATATTAAGGCGGCAACTACTCTGATTTTGAAATGTTTTAATTGCAAATGTTTACTAAATTACAAGTTTATATATATTTAACCATGTTATTTCATCAAATATTATTAACTTTAGGTCATCAGTAATAGTTTTCAATTGGTTATTTTAAAGTAATAAAAAAATAATAAAAATATAACTAATTTAAGAAGTAGTTGAAAATATATGCAGACGAAAGTCAATTGACTTATTTAGCGGACATCACCATACAAAATATGTTAGTTCGTTCTATGGAAAAAAGACAGAATTTCAACTAGTTGTGGTTGACAAAAAACTACTTTATCAACTACTTTTAAATTAGTTGATGTTCCTACAGGGAACATTCAAAAACAAATAAATATACACATACACGCATACATGCATACACATGCATGCACTGAGGAAACGAATTGGTTGCTGCTACCGAAAAAATGCCCAACTGAATTTTTGAGGTTGCAGGAACCTAAGGCTTGAAGTTACGTTAACATATTTTTCGATTGTTGTTTATATTTTTGATGTAACTTGGAACAAATATTGGTAAGCATAACAAAATCCAATGCCTTTTCGTACTGAATATCACAACATGCAACCGAAAAATCGATTGGTGTTTTAGTAAATTGGCTACCACAACTGACATACAAACATGTTGCAACCGACTAAAACTATCCCTCTGACCAAAACTTTGTTTTCAGGAACTGATATTTAACTCCGAGCAATCCCAGTACTTTCGTAATACTTGTAAAGAAAATATTTAACCCTTCGTGGGACCCTAAGGTCCGTAGGGACTTTTTCGATTTTGAATCGCAAATTACTCCTATTTTGGCCACTACGACCCCCTCCCAAATTTACCATGTATTCCTGGAACATTTAGTTCTGCGTCTTTTACGGGTTCGATCATTAAAATCGGACCAGTGGTTACCGAGATCTAAGGATTTACTTTTACTGCCTACGAGAAAGGTCCCTAAAGTCCCCTGGGACATAGTATGAAAATTAAGCAAATTAACGGTATTACTTCGTGGAATTCATTGTTTTATGGCTCAAAATTGCAGCTGCGTTTAGTTTCAAGGTAAAATAAATATTTTTGCTAATTGGGTTTTCCAAGAAATGAGCAGGGGGAGGTATAAGTTTGCTTATTTTATTGCTTTGTTCATCCCTGATGCACTTGTCTTATACCTGCGTGCCTACCTGAATGTTGGGGAAAAAAAAGGTATATAAACCAGTTGCTTCAAGAATATTCAACAGTTGTGTACTAACTTTTGAATTGAATTGAGCTAAAGAAAAATGTGCGAAGCAAATATCAATATAGATGAAATACTAAATGAACAAAGTTGTGATTTCGATGATGAAATAAGTGATCCATCGTTCCAAATAAATGAAGAAGCCTCTGATTGCGAAAGTGGAGCCACTATTGAATACTGGGACGAAGATACAAGTGACGATGATGATGAAACGCCGCCAAGTCAAGAAACAACTTCAGATGACTATTATGTTGGCAAAAATGGTATGAAATGGAAGAAAGCGCCGCCACCAACTTCACATGTAAGATCGCACAATATCTTCACCATGAGAAGTAGAGGAATAGGACAATAATGACTTCGGATGATCCATTGAGCATATTCAAAACAATTTTTACCGAGGAAATGTCACACATAATCGTAAGAGAAACTAACCGAAAAGCCAAACAAACTATTGAAGCGTGGAATGAAGCTAATCCAACACGACCCAAAGAATGGCAACCACTGACACCCAAGGAGTTTGATGCGTTCCTGGCAATGCTTATAGCTTCTGGCCTATATAAGTCAAACAATGAACCAGCTTACTGCCTGTTTGATACAAATCATCCACCAATCTTCAGAGCTGTAATGTCATTCAAAAGATTCAAACTGCTATTGAGGTACATACGATTTGACAACGTGAACACACGCATGGAAAGGTCACAGAGCAGCAAAACGGCAGCAATTGATGATATTTGGCTCATGCTGCAAGCTAATTTGGCAAGTCGGTACGAACCACATGATGCTCTAACAGTAGATGAACAACTGTTTCCATATAGAGGACGGACATCATTTACACAGTACATTCCATCAAAGCCTGCAAAATATGGAATAAAGGTGTGGTGAATATGTGATGCAAAAACCAAATATCCGCTCAAAGGTATCATATACTCTGGAAAAGCACCAGGACAGGAGCGTGAAACCCAGCTGGGCTACAAAGTGACAATGAAGCTCGCACAGAAATACTTATTTACTGGCCGCATTGTGTATGCAGACAACTTCTTTTCGTCTCTTGAATTGGCTGAAAACTTGATTACCCAAAGAACAGCATATGTTGGTACCTTACGCACAAATAAAGCTTGTATTCCCAGTGAGTTTAGGAAGAATCGCAATCGCCCAATTGATAGTACATTGTTCGGCTACCATGACAACAACGTTGCGCTATGCTCATATGTGCCGAAGAAAAATAAAGCAGTGGTACTCATTTCAACAGCACATTATACAAACGCCGTCGAAGGAGCACATAAAAAACCAATGGCCATTGTGGATTACAACAAAAATAAAGCTGGAGTGGACACGATGAACCAAATGCTAGGTACATACACATGTAAAAGAGGTACTAAACGCTGGCCGCTGGCCATGTTTTATAATATTGTGGACGTTGCTGCATTGGCGTCATTTATCGCCTATAATGACCTCAATCCGAGCCAGAAAAGCGACAGGAGGCGGTCGTTCATATACAAATTAGTTCAGCAGTTGGCTACTCCCGAAATCGAAGAAAGGGCGCTCAATAATCGTATAACCCGCTACCCCCATATCAAGAGAGCTATGATGGACTACAACGTCATACCACTAGAAGAGAGCATTACAAGCGAAGCACCACCAATCCAACACAGGGATCAACGGAAAACTTGCTATTTATGTCAACAACACAACAACAGGCAACGTAAAATAAGATTTGCATGCTGCGATTGCAGGAAGTTTGTTTGTATGGAGCATTCAGAGCAGATGCACCGTTGCATGCCGTGCAAAACATCCAGGATTCAGCGAGCAGAACAATAAAATAATATTAGATTAAGACTATATCTCAATAAAAATAATTAATATTTAATTTAAAACCAAAATTTGCCCGTGTTCAATCATTTTTAGTGCATTTTATAGGCTATTTTCATATTATGTCCCAGCGGACCTTAGGGACCTTTGACGTATAATTTACTTAAGGTCCCACGAAGGGTTAAAAACAGTTTTTATAAGAATATTTATTTTGTCAATAATCCCATACAATTAAAGATTTTCCAGATGCACATCTGGTAATGTGAGACGTGTGATCACATTTTATTAAATTTACATCAAGTATAAATTTATTATTTGTAATACTAACATTGTAATCAAAATAATGTTTTTCAAAATATAATGTTTCAATGGTTTGTGGTTATTATAAAATAATACACATTTTCTGATGGAACAAACAGTATCATATATATCAATGCAAACACTGGTTCTCCACTATCATTAGGCAAGACATTTGCTTTGCTTCAGAATTAAGGTTATAATTTTGATAATATTGGATGAATTTCAAAGGTTCATGTGTAATTGGAGAGTTAAGAATATCAGAGTAGATTAATATAATATTAGCAATTTTCAAATGATTTTTTTTTTTTTTTGTGCAACGTTTTTAAAAGATTCATTCGATTATTTGAATTATATGATGTCTTTTTATAAATTTGGTGAGTTGCCTCGAAGCGCATGCTATTTATTAAAACAATTGGTCCAATAGTGTCAACTATTCTTGGATAATGCAACAAAAAATGAAATTTAGGCTTTAAATGGCTCTGAGAAATTTCAATATATAACGAATTATGGCGAAAAATTAAAGAACTTAGATATTTTGTCAAATCCGAATGGATAATTTTTCTGTAGATCAAAGATATTATTTCTCTAATAGTAAGAAAGAATTGCCATACTTTTGAAGAAAAAGGTACCAAGTCAGCTATTAAAATTGGAAAGAAAGTTATCATTGCATACATTTCTGATGCAGATAGTTTTACTTTATTTTTTAATAAACAATCACTATTAAAGAGTGGAAGCTTTTGTATTGTTGATCCAAAGTAGCAGAGTTCAATTCTACGGTTTAGTTCTTCGATTGTAAAATAATTTTTATCGTTAACAAAAATTTTTAAAATTAAAATTAAGTCGTAGTGACAGACGCCTTCTAATAAATCATGCATACAATCTAAGCTGTAATTTAAAAATGTATGGAAATTGTTTAACTTATTCCAAACAAAATCTTCTGTTAGGTGAACTGTCCAGTGTGCATAATGTGTTTCTTTGGTAATAATATGTGTGGTGGGTTTTGCTTTTGCTTTTCTTTTGCAAAATTGGAAGCCGATTCAAATCGACAGCGTTGTAGAAAATATGAAAAATTTTAACCAAAGAATAAGATCAGATTTTCTAAAAAGATTAGATAATGCCTGATTGTCGGCGAAATACAAGGCTTTTCAAGTTTCAGGTGTTAGGTTTAGTTAAAAAAAAACTTCTAAACCGAAATTTTTCAAATGCAATCAATCGCTTACTGGCCAATTGATTACTTACTGGCTCACTCAGCGATGATCACAAAGCGCTCTTCTCTGGTAAATACGGTTTTTATGTATGTCTTAGGGCAAGTTTTTCAGTACGAGTTAAATTAAACCGAGTTTAACTCACTCGTTTAAGTTCGAGTTCACGTTTAAGTTCGGATTAGGCAAAAATAAAAACATTAAATGATAATTTAAGTTAACTTAAACCCAACGAATGCTAAAATATCTAGTTAAACCGAGTTTAAACGTCCAATTTTGGTGAGTTAAACTCGGTTTTATTGTTAAGCTTAAACTCGTACTGAAAAACTGGCCCTTAGAATGAGTATTATTAGTTTAACTAAAATTTAGATTCTCTTATGGTGAAATAATAAAGGCTGTTTCGCCTAAAAGAATTCTAACGCTGTTAACAAAAGCAATCAACACCATATAAAACATTGCACTGCATTTTCTTGACTGTTGAATTTGTTGAATTTTTCTAGTTAGTTTAGGAACTACAAATTGTACGAAGAAACTAAGTTTTGGTCGTGATGTATGTCACTTTGTTATATAAACTATCATTTGATTGGGAGAATCAATGATTCGGTCAGGTATTCTTAGATAATTCAAGGTCAACTGTATAGAAATGCTAATTCTGTAACAGAAACCATTATTTTATGTGCTTACACGAATATCTGCTATAGATATCAATTATTATTTTTCATTACCGAAGAATGTTTCTAATAAGCTAAATATATTTATGACAACCGAAATACAAAAGACCTAACAAAAAATTTTGAAGTCATAACTAATCTGTTTTCTGGGGTGTGTAAGCAAAACAACCGAACAATGAAACAGAAAAACAGCGCAAGCAAATAAAAAGCGGCGCGCTAACATAGTAAAGTCAGTCTTGAACAGAGCACAGTCGCGTGCACATGTGCAAAGACTTAGGTCAGTTTAGCTCAGGTTCTCATAGTAAAGACGTTCACACCAGGGATGGTATTGACTTAGTTGGAAAAGGGCCAGAATTCAAACAAAAATTGGGCCAATTTGACGTTAATAGGGCTTTTGTTTTAAAAAGTGGCAATTCAATATTGAAGACTTTCTATTTGGTCACACGGTCATGCCGTGGTCTCACAAATATCACACTTTTTAATAATCTCAACAAGTCCAGTTTATTTTTGCTGAAAATAGTCAAAATTTTAAATTAACAGTTTTGGGAAATCAAAAGACTTTAACTTTTTCGTGTTTTATTTCGTTTGTGCCGTTTAAGCCGAACTCCTTGGTTGATCACAAAAATAGCACACTCTAATTTAAATGATTAAATTACATCACTCTCCATCTTTATAGTGTTTAAGGTGATTATTTCAAGCTTTATTTTAAGGTGAATGAGCAATTTAATGTAGACTCTTCTCCGTTAAGACTTGTAAGAAGACGTTGATTAGAAAAAAATCACTGATAGTTTCATAAATGACCACAATCTGAGAATAAAGAATTTTGCAAGAAGAAAATTAAGTCAAATTACATCTGATAAGATGACAAAACAATCGCCAAGAAATAAATTTAAAATTTGCTACCAAAACTTCATCAGCGTGTAGAGAGATGCTACTGATGCCTGATTTTCTTGAGTGTTGATATTGAATTGATAACAAAATTGATTAATTTGTATGTATATTAAGGCATTGTCAGGACTACGATGGAGCCTTTAGGGCTCGCTCTTTTCATATAACGTGGAAAATAAATTAATTTTGTAGTTGAGATTACTAAAAAGTATGCTTTTTATGGTCATGGCTGTATACTCGTATAACGGAACTTATTTTAATGAGAACATTTAAAAAGGCGATAGGAAATAAAGACTTAATAAAAATCACCCAAAATTTCTCCATACAAAATTCGGTTAATTTTCGTTTAGAAACCGCCAAAAAAAATTATGCTGCTATGCACGTTTTTAGACGAAATTTCGTTTTTCGGTTTAGCTATTTGCCATACAAAAATCACCTTATTTTTTAGGACTAAATTTCACTTTTTTTCGTGTGATAGTTCACATTGACTACTAGTGAAATGGTTATCTATATTATTGTAACGCAAGCTAATTTTTTGTGATGACTATCAAATCTATACTGTAGACGCGATTTTCATAAATTTTAGGCAATTTTTTTTAGGCATAATTTTGGGCATATTTTCGTTGTTATTATGTGATTTTTTTACATTTTACTTTATTTGTTTTTTTGGGTAATTTTACGTTTTAGTGGTTTTTAATTTTATATTTTGTGTGAATTTTCTGTGGACGATATTTCCTACCTCCAATTTCTACCTCCAAATTTAAAATTTTGTAGAACGATGGCATAGTACACAATGTTGTCAACAGACATCAACCATAAAACTTTTCTTGTTAAAAATTGCGATTATTTTTTTGGCTTAAACTTTTTCAAAAGGGCCTAAAACGACTAAAAAGGGCCTCGGGGCTTTTACAATTAAAAAGGGCTAAAAAAAGCCCTAAAAGCCCCCGAATATCATCCCTGGTTCACACCCTTTAAGCTCAGGTTTTCTTAGTAAAGGCGTTTACACCCTTTAAGCTCAGGTTTTCATAGTAAAGGCGTTCACACCGTTTAAGCTCAGGTTTTCATAGTAAAGGCGTTCACACCCTTTAAGCTAAGGTTTTCAAAGTAAAGGCGTTTACACCCTTTAAGCTCAGGTTTTCATAGTAAAGGCGTTTACACCCATTAAGCACAGGGTATTCTTAGTAAAGGCGTTTACACCGTTTAAGCTCAGGTTTTCATAGTAAAGGCATTTACAACCTTTAAGCGCAGGTTATTCTATATAGTGAAGGCGTTCACACCCTTCTAGCTCAGGTTGTTCCCCACCATATAAGTAAATACGCGAAGTCTTAATAATAATAATATAATTAGTTAATTTTATGTTAAAGAATATTACTAAACAATAATAATTACAGAAATTATTAATATTTTGAATAATGTTTTATTTTATTATATATAAAATATAATATTAATATTTTGAATATTTACATTAAAAATGAATCCTATTGAAGTAATAGTATTAAATAGATAAAAGAAATGCCCAATAAAGAATTCTTGTAAATTTAAAAAACTAAAGCTACCAAGTTATAAATTTTTGTACTGAACCCTTGGTTTACTCGCTGAGCCTATCCCAGCCATTGCACACGAACTGGGGGGCTCGTTACACACTCTACCCACTTCGCCACGGCTGCGTATTTATTAGTTAAGTCATTATAGTTTATAGTTAAGTCATTTAATTGTATTCAGTTTTTGTTATTCAAGCCCCGGTAAAAAAAAAAATATTAGAGAAACACTGATTGCAAAAATCCATTCTAGTAGCCTAGTTAAAAACAGCTCATAACTGTTCGTCTCAATATGTTAGCCACTTCAGTTTTTCCCACATGACTTTGCATATCCTTTCTTGGGTCCGTGTCTGTATCAGAGTCTATTATCTTTGTGGGCGTTTTATTTTAGCTTTGAGTTTAATGGAAAAATTGTTTAACCCACAAAAGATCATTTTATAAATATGTATGGGTTTTTTTCATTATAATATTTGTTATTTTCTCAGTTGCTGTTGTTGTTATTCACTCAAGGCATGCTGTTCAATTTCGGTTACAAATCAATTGATTTGCTGTTTTTGGCATGTTATTAGCATGTTGAACACTCATTTTTGCTGGTACCTTTTTTTAAATTTTTTTTTTTTTATTTTTGCTCCACTAGCAGTTTTTGTTTTTTTTTAATTTTTTTTTTTTATTTTTTGTTTCCTTCACAGCAACTGTGACTAGATTTTCTTTTCGATTTTATTCTTTTTCCCATTCTTAAGTGATACCCATATAAAATACGTTTATATTTGTTTACATTTTGATAATATGTGTTTTTAGGCCATGTTTTTGTGACATTGTGTTTTGTATGTTTTTTCATAACATGTCGCACACAAGGCACACAAATAGAAAAAGAGTGGAAGAAAAAACATTTTTACAGGCACACGTAGGTTTGTGTTTTTGCTGATATGTTTTTAATAAATTGGTGCTGGTATCAGTGGATATTTTAAAACCAGCATATTTGGGGTTTTTTTGTGGCTTTTTGTGTTTTTGTTTTTTTCATCCGTATGCCAGCTAAGTAGCGATGATGGCAGATAAATTATTTAGGTGTTGGTTGTGGTTATAATTATTGCCTTTTTTGTTGTTACCCCTGTGCGATTTTTTTCATATAAAATTCAAGCCTGAGTTCACGCATCGAAAAATTAATTTATTTTAATGAATACTTTATTTATGTGTGGTTTGTTGAATATTCGTGCCTAAAAGTGTTTATTCAGTTTTGAAAGATTAACCCAAGTGCCGCATAATTAATTGTAAAAGCCTTAAGCAGGCTCTTTCAACCGCAAATTGATTACCTAAGAGCTTTGACTCTAGAAAGATTGAAAAAAAATTTAAACAAAGCGCTTAAAAGCTGTACAGTTTTTAAGCTAAATTTGAGTGCATTCAGTGTGGCTTCAATGTGTGCAAAGATTGTGTAAATTGCTGTCGCATGTGTTGCGACATTATGTTTGCGCCATCTGTTCGTGTCAGTAAGCACCCTGTTTGTATTCCCAGCACATTTTTAGATCATTACTCATGCGTTACTCATGCTTTTTGCTATTTATTTTAGCCTTAAGTAAAATTTTTGACAGCTTGAGTTTGTGCCAAAAATGTTCTTCACGTATTTTCTGAACTTGAGACATTTTATGGCTGTTAATTTTTTATAGCCTTAATTGTTTAACGTAGCTTAAAGCTTTATCTGTGTTAAAGAATTTCAAGAATTTTATCTCTTATGTAAATGTTAATTTTTGTCATGTCAAATGTCAATTAATTTATTTACATATAAATAAACAATAATTTATCAGTTTTTTCATTTTATCAGTTTTAAATTTTACATGAAATTGAAGGCTTTATTAAGCATAGTTGAAATGATCTGATTTAGTTTAAATAAGCACCGCACAGTGGTTTAATTCTATACAAAGTATGGAAACAAATAGAATGAGTAGTCGTAGAGTGATAATGTTTGATACATAAGTTGGAATAACCTATGCTAGAATATATAAAAAATTTTAATTCGCCCACAATCACGACAACCTCACATATACTACAAAATTTTAAAACGCTTGTATTTTTCGTATTGAAGTAATATCAAAACAAATCACACAAGAATTTGATTTATACAGGGTGTTCCGCAATTGACACCTTCGCAAAGTGCAACTTTTAATGGAGCTGAAAGGTTATATCAAGCTGAACACAAAATCGTATGGGAGGGGGGGGGGGGCCTATTTTCACATTCTTAGGAGCTACAGGGTTAGTAAATTTCGACTTTGATTCACGTTATTGTTTCTAGCAGAAAAACTAAGTCACGGAAAACTTGTTTTGATAACTCATTGCAAAGGCAATAAAATCACCTTTTCAAAGGTATATCAACAAACAGTACCGACATAACCGTTACCAAGCCGTGCTCGTTCAAAGATAAAATCAATCGCTGTAAACTACCAAATTTCAACTTTGAGAGCAAATTTCTCAGAATTTCGCGTAATAAATGAAATTAGTTTTTATAATCAATTTTGTAATTTATTTAATTTTCTTTTTAATGACACCAAAAACATTAACTTATCTTGAAAAATAAAAAAGTTGGCTGTACTAAAAATATTATACCTATCAGAAAATAATGGTAAATAATGACATTACAATTACTTATGCCGTATGTAATATCGTTGTTTTCTAATAAGTATAATTTTTTTAGTACAGCCAACTTTTTTGTTTTTTTCGATACATTTATGTTGTTGGTGTCATTGAAAAGAATACTGAATAAACTACAAAGTTGATTTGAAAAAAAAATTTCATTTATTATGCGAAATTCTGAGAAATTTGCATTCAAAGTTAAAATTTGGTGGTTTCAATCAATTGATTTCATCTTTGAACGAGCACAGCTTGGTAACGGTTACGTTGCTGCTCTTTGTTAATATACCGTTAAAAAGGTGATTTTATAGCCTTTGCAATGAGTTATCAGGTAAAGTTTTCCGTAACTTAGTGTTTGTGCTTGGAACAAGAACGTGAATCAAAGTCGTGAAATATTAATTAACCCTGTAGCTCCTAACAATATGAAAATAGACCCCCCCCCCCTCCCTCCTATACGATTTTTTTCTCAGCTCGACATAACCTTTCACCTCGGTAAATAGTTGCAATCAATTGAGGGATTAAAAAAAATTTTTTTGCGACGCCCACATTCCATACTTTTGATACGATATTTGCATAGCACTAAGAGGGAAAAGTCGTATACCAATAAAATTTGGTAAATAGGTTGAAATCTATATACAAAAATGGATGTATGTATGTGGGTATACCAATTTTTATGAAATTTTTAGTGATACTGAAACAACATTCTGAGAGTGTTGCTGTGAAGTTTGGTGTTGATTAGACAAGGGGGCGTGCTACCTCCCATGCAACCCAAATTGGCTCTATCGCCCACAAACCAAAAAAAAGGCTATATACGAGTATCAGACGGTTTTGATCGTATAAAACTAAAATTTGGTAATTTTGTTCAGAAGGTTATATTCGGTGACTGTACAAAAAATGGGCGTTGGCACACTATATCTACGCCCACTTTTTAGAAATGTAATTACTGAGATGTTCAAGTTTTGAAAGTAAATCTTGGTATGGAGGTGCTATGGATCCAAATGGCAGTCACTATGTAAATATAAATGTTGTCACGCCGACTTTAACCGCCAATAAATCAGTAAAGATGCTTTATTTCAGGCGGCTTTTGCCGTTGAAGACTAAGGTATGGTAATTTAGTTTATATGATTACTGTCGGCCAATGTACACAAAATGGGCATGGCCGCACTATATCTACGCCCACTTTATCGAACTCAGGCTTATTCTTGAGCTGTACACGTTTTGATAGTGAATCTTAGTCTGTAGGTGCTACGGATCCAATGTTGTCACGCCCACTTTTACCGCCCACATATCAGTAAAAATGCTTTATATCAGACGGCTTTTACCGTAGAAGACTAAGATTTGGTAATTTAGTTTATATGGTCACTGTCGGCAACTGTTAAAAAATGGGCGTGGTTGCACCATATCTACGCCCACTTTTTCGAAATCATGCTTATTCTTGAGTTCTACACGTTTTGATAGTATCACTTGATATGCAGGTGCTCTAAGTGGCAGTCAATATATATATATACATATATAAAATTAGCCACACCCACTTGTACCACCCGCAAATAAAAAAAAAAACACAAAAACGGATTGGCCATTTCAGCCCTTGAAAAGACTTTAACCGAGCTTCTTATGATCAATTGTGTTGTGCGTGTTGTGGAATGTTTGAACACAAATGATCGAGAACTGGACCTACAAGTTTTATGCCGACTCCGAACGGCTTATGTTCTCAAGATGCTTTTCATGGTAGTTTTTACTCTCTGAGGCTTGCCATTGTCTGCATAGAGATGACAATGGCCGAACAGAAAAATTAATTCAATTGAAAAAACTTTCTGTGTTAGATGGAATTCGAACCTGGGTTTTATGGTATACAAGCCACGTACCTCAACCATTATGCCAAGGAATGGTTTAAAATATGCTCTAAAAATCGAGTTTTTGGTGTGGTCGTTAAAAATAACAAGCGGTCAGAAAAAATAGTAATGAAAAAGTTCTTCCATTCTGCACACATAAATTTTTAATTTTTACAGTCGGACCAGAGGTAATGCGGATTTTTATTAATTTTTATATTATTTTCCAAAAAATTCAAATTAAAATTTTTTTTTTCTGTAAAATAAATTATCTATTGATGATAAAATATAAATTAAAGTGAAGCATTAAACTGAATGAAATTACAAAAAAAAATGTACACATTTTTCATATTTTACAATTTATTTGACTAAAAGTAGTATGGGAAAAAATTAATTTGAATTTTAGTGAAAATAATATGAAAAAGTTAAAGCAATCCATAAAAATCCGCATTATCTTTGGTCCAACGAAAAAAAATTAAGATTTTTTGATGCAAAAAAACTTTTTCATTACTCTTATTTCTGACCATTTGTTTTTTTTTTTTTTTTTTTGACTATCATACCAGCCAATATTTTTATTCGAAATATTTTGGGGATCATCGTAACATAAGCCAAGGATTATTTTGAAGAACCAGACTGTACAACTTTTTTTATCTAAGGATCGTGAGGCGACTTAATGTATATACGTATGTGGGTGTATGTGTATATCACGTAAAGGCTCCGAAAGCCAATTTTTATACCAAAGCTTTGAGAGGGTTCCTGTGAAGTCTGGTGCCGATCGTAAAAGGCACCTTAAATACACCAAAAATTTTCGATATCGAACAGTTTTGGAATTGTAGGTCGCACAGCCTCAGAATTCAGTATTCGACCTAAATTTACACATGCTGGTAACATTTTATGAGCGTTGGACGAGGGGCGTGGTACTTTTTCAGCATCCAAAATTTTCGGTATAGCTTTCGAAATAAGTCACACATCAATGAAACTCGGTACGAACATACTATAAAAGCATGGCTTCACTAAAGATACGCCCTCTTTTTGGGGATAAGCGCTAAGCGCGCCTGGTATAAGCTAGTCACCTATAAAACATGAAATAAAAACAAAGCAAATATTCAAACTTAGGTTTATACCTAACTGATATATTATAATTCTAAATATAGTTTGAAACTTAAGAAAACAAAATACGTTTTCAAGATATTTTGATTTGAAGCTACAAAAAACGGACATATTGACAAGCATTATTTTATTTAAAAACAATTGCATTTTTAATATTTGATTATAATTTTTTATTTAAAACATAAAACATCTTTCAAAAACTTTTAATTTCAGGTTTTTATGGTGTTATTTTGCTTTGCAATTTTGTTTTGAACTTAATCTTTATTTTTAGCTACTTTAGCCACAATTATTGTACGCAGGGTACTATTTATATTTGGGGAACTGGCAACACTAATGTCAATAGCTAAAATCTGTCATCCCCATAATAAAGTCTGACATTTTTTAGCTTAAATGTATTCATAACGTTTTGATCTACAAGTGCTACTTGTTTTGTTAACAGTGAGTTAAGAAAATCAATTTGTCCAAAAAATGGAGATTTCAAGAGAAGGTACTCGTTGGATTATTTTTCACAACTTTTATTTATTTATTTATTTATTTATTTATTTATATTATAATATCGACTAGCTAGCACAACAAAATTTATATCTTATATGACAGCACCAGCTTCATGAGTATAAAGTGTAGATTAAGCTTATAAAATAAAACTAAGAATAATGTAATAAAAACATTAGCCATTAAATAGTAAATTTAAGCAAGCAAAAAGTTAAGCAAATACATAAAAAAGAGAAAAAACAAAACAATGCGAAATATTTTCATTAACAAAAAATTAAAATTTACGGAAAACACTTAAATATTTACTTACTTAAGAAAAGGGATATAAATCTATATTTTTTTTTTTTTTCATTATTTTTTTTTATTACAACGATGAAAGGTACTCCACAAGCTTATTTTTAAATTGCACAACGTTATTAATCAGTCTTAATTGAGTAGGAAGTGAGTTCCAGAGACGCGTAGAGAAAACGAAAAATTGCCGCTCTGAGGTTAGGCATGAATAGCGTTTTGGTATTACTGATTTAACTCGATTTGACCGCGCGAAAGTGATTTTTTCAAATAGATAAGAAGGTTCACTTGTACTTATGACTTTGTGTAAAAAAACCAACGTGCGAAATCTAAGCAGATTTTCGAAGGTCATTCCATACAATTTTTGGCGTAATGCGAAACGTGATCTCTACGTTGCAATCCGAAAACGTACCTTGCGATGTTATTAAATACGATATTTAGTCTTTGCTTGCTAGAGCTGCCGCAATTTGCAAAAATTTCACAGCCATAAAGCAAAGTAGGAACAAGATATGTTTTTGCAAGTAGGATTCTGATGTTTATCGGAGTGAAGTATTGTGTTGCCCACAATTCACGCAGCATATTATAGAGCCTTCCAATGACAGAGCTGATATGGTTATTCCAGGACAACGTGCGATTAAATGTAATACCCAAGTTTTTAGCTGTGTCTACATACTCAATGTTGCAGTTGCCGATATCTAATTTTGGTACATCAGTTATATCTAATAGCCGCTTTGAATTGACAAGACATTTCGATTTTTTCGGGTTTAGACACAGCCCATTTCTCGTTGCCCAATGGTCTATGTCATTAAGAATGTTATTTACCATACTGACACAGTTACTAAGTACATCGCGGTTACAGCTTACATATAACTGCACATCGTCAGCATACATGTGTATAGAACAATTATTTAAAACATAGGGTAGATCATTAATATATAACGAAAACAACAGTGGACCAAGTATTGAGCCTTGCGGCACACCTCTACTGATTGGGAGAAAATCCGACGCTAAATTACCTGAACATACTGCTTGATATCTAGAGGAAAGGTATGAACTTAGGAGATTAACAGCAGTAGTGGCAAAATTGTATAATTTGGCTAATTTTGTTTGCAAGATTGTGTGATCAACAGTGTCAAAGGCCTTTGAGTGATCCAAAAGTACTAAAAAGGTTACTAAGTTGCAAGTAATGCAGCTGCGTTTTGGTCTAAATCCTGACTGCTGAATTGTTAACAAGTTGTTACGTAAAATAAACTTGTTGATCTGATTATGTAAGATTCTCTAAAGGCTTTAGAGACAAACGGTAAAATCGCAATGGGTCTGTACTCATTTCCGGACTTAGGTATCGGAATAATTTTTACCTTTTTAAAGCTTTCAGGAAAAATTGACGACGTAATTGCCAAGTTAAAAATGTGTGTAACATATGGAAGAATTTTTGGCAGCAAAATTTTTAAGAAAAGTGGGTGTAACCCATCCAGACCCATAGCATTTGATTTGATCGTTGGGATGCTTTCAAGGACATCGGCTTGATCAATGCAATGAAAACTAAATGGTCCATCGGGTGTGGTTGTACTGGGGGCATCAAGACACGAGTTAGTTGTGACCACTGGCATGGGGAAATTAACGAATTTTTTATTTAAATCGTCGACTTCGGTAATTTCAGAGCCTCTTGCCTTGCTTTTCCCTACGCCAATGTTGCGAATTTCCCTCCACTTTTGCTTACTCCCTGCAGCGTTACCAAACCTTTGACTATAATATTGAAATTTTGTTGAATGTATTTCCTTTACTACCATTTTTCGTTTATTTCGAAATTCGTTGTAAATTTCCTCTGTTTTAAATTGCTTCCATCTCTTATATGCCCTATCGCGCAGAACAATAAGTTCGTTTATGTTGTCATTGAACCAAGGTCGCTGCTGTCGTTTTAGCTGCTTACATTTTAATGGGGCGTACTCATCAAACAGATTATTTATACTGCTTTCAAGGAAGCTAACTTGCTCATATACTGAAGGTGTCCTATAAACAAAACTCCAGTCTATATTTACCACTGCATTCTCCAGTTCTGAATAATTAATATTTTTGAAATCCCGGTAGCTAATTGTTTGAGATGTAGGACCCAAGTGGAAATCAAACGTTAAATATATAGCGTCATGCTTTGAAAAAGATGGGAGTGACATTTGGTTATACAGCAATATTTTGGATTCACTGTCCACAAAGAACAAGTCAAGAAGTGTATTCACAGTTTGAGAATAATGTGTAGGAATAGTTGTGTTTGCTGAGAGCAAACCTAATGCTTGCATGTGAGATACTAAATGGTTGTCTTCTAAAATATTACAATTGAAGTCACCAGCGATAACGATGTTCGAAAAGTTAAGAGTCAAACTTTCAATCGTGTGTAGAAAAGGTTCGATGTCGACAGTGCGGTTTGGTCTATATACGCAACCAAGAAGTAATTTTTTACTGCCATTGCCAATAGTAATCAAAACATATTCAATTATGTCATCAGGAACAGATCTGCAAACTAATTTACAACCAATTCCATTCCGCACAAATATGGCTGCGCCACCTCCGTGTCTTGCCCTGTCGGCACGGAAAGTTCTGAATCCATTTACTTTAAACAAAGAATCCTTCATACATTCGTTAAACCATGTTTCGGTCACACATATCGCATCTACACCAGAACCCTCAAAAATGTACCTAAACTCGTCAATTTTATTGACCAAGCTTTGCGCATTGAGGTGGCATATATTTAAACCAATCTTTTGTTTGCTAAATATGCGTATTAGATTATACGCAGTGTCTCTGGAACGTAATCTATCGTCATTCAAAGACGTCATAATTATAAATAAAATATTGAAGCATTAACTTTAATAACGTGTGCAATTCAATGTAGGGAATGATTACAATTCTAAATATATTATCTAAACGTTATTTTTTAACCAACTGTAATCTATTCAATTTGTAGCTACAACCTTTTTTCGTTGCAATATAAAAAGAAAGCAAAATAAGATTTGATGAAAACACTTTTAAGATACCTAATTTAATGAGGAATATGGAACATATAGAAATTATAATTAGATTAAGTTGCTGAATCATGAAATATATTATCAGCACCGCCCTCCCGAATGTAATTGAAGTGGATTATCTTAATAAGAATGTGTCCATGAACTCAGTTCTTTGTATGACGATAAAGCACCATCAAAAACCACAGTATATAGCTGGTATAGTGAATTCAATCATGGTCGTAGTTCGGTCGTCGACGAATTCCGTGAAGGTCGTCCAAAATCGGTTGTTGTGCCACAAAACATCGATGCTGTACGTGAACTAATAATGCAAGATCGTCATGTGACATATCGTGAGACACATGTGACTTCAATACATTCGATTTTGCATGAACACTTATTTGTAAAAAAAATTTGCTCTCGTTGGATACCCCATAATTAATCAATCACTCAAAAAAAGTCACGCGTCGATTGGTGTAAGGAAATGATTAAAAAGTTCAATCGTGTTGCTTCAAAAGACGTGCATAAAATCGTGACAGGTAACGAATCATGGATATATGCGTATGAGTCGGAAATAAAACAGCAATCGACCATGTGGGTATTCCAAGACGAGGCAAATCCAACAAAAGTTCACGAAGCACTGGCCACAGTTCCGCTTGAGCAACGTAGGACGTTGAGTTCTGAATGATACACAACCATTTGTTTGCCGGAAGTCTTCGGAGAAATTTGCAAAACCAACCGCCAAAGACGAATCATCTTCTATCATGGCAATGCGTGCTCTCACACATCTCGTCAATCAGTTGAATTTTTGAGTAGTCAAAAGGTCGAATTGATGACTCATCCTCCATATAGTCCTGATTTGGCACCCAATGACTTCATCTTGTTACCGATATCAAAGGTAAACTGCGTGGTCAACGATTTACGAGCGCCACAGAAGCAGTTGAAGCGTTCAAATACCATGTTTTGGAGGTGTCTCAAGAGGAATGGAAAACTGCAATGACAAATGGTTTGAACGAATGCAAAAGTGTATTGATCATTCAAGGGGAATATAGTACCCCTCGTAAATTTTGTGTTGAAGTGAAACCAGTTTGAATTTATGTACATCAGTTGAACTTAATATAATTGTTCTCATATTAAAGAACTTTTATAGTTTTTTGTTAAAGTGCGCAGAAATGAACGTTAACATTAAAATAAAAGATATTTATATGAATGCAAAAGTTTTGTGTCTTGTTTTGTAATATTTATGAAAATTTCTTACCTTAAAAAAATAAAAAAATATGTTATTGATTTTTTGTTATAATTTTGCTGTGGCAAATTTGTATTTTTCTGATCATTGTATGACTTGTTTGTATTTTGAAAATGCTAGTAGACCTTATAAATCAGTCCCGTTAAAAAACTCTTCTAATACTAAAATTGATTTTCCGAAACTAAATAATAGTCAAAAGTTTGAAACTTGGAATACTGTACTCTGTGAACCTGATCCATCGAAAGCTTATACCAGTTTTTATGAAACATTAGTTCAGCATGTAAGTTTATGTTCTTCAGTATCTGGAAAACGCGATTATAAGTACAAAAAATGAAAGCCATGGATGACACCAGCTTTATTAAAAAAAAATTCATTACAAAAATAGACTTTATAAAAAATTGGCAAAGCAGCCTTCTAACCTTGGATTAAACGAAAAATATAAAAAAAACTATGCAAAGAAATTCATATCCAAGTTTCTTTTTGCAAAACCGAGAATTATGTGAATGAATTTATGAACCGTTTTGCCCCAGTAGTATGTTTTTTGAGCCCATTTCTTCGTTTGAATTATATAAAATAATAAAGTCTCTTAATAATTCGTAGTCTTGTTGTGATGATGCTTTTTCTAATGTTTTTTTAAAAAAGATAGTCTTCAATGTTGTGGATGTCCTGTGTCATCTTTATTATAAAAGTCTGGAGCTTAGTATCTTCCCTGATAATCTTAAAAAAGCGGTTGTCATACCTTTATTCAAGAAGGGTATAAAAACGGAGTTAAATAATTATAGACCCATATCATTACTTCCCGTTTTTGCCAAAATTTTTGAAAAGGCTGTTAAGGTCAGAATGATAAAATTTCTCTCGAAAAATAACTTTTTAAGTAAATGTCAGTTTTGTTTCAGGGAGGGTTTGTCCACAGAAGATGCTCTTCTTAATTTTTGTAATAATATTCATAGTGGGTTGAATAATAAGAAAGTCTGTGCAGCGCTTTTCGTGGACATTACCAAAGCTTTTGACACAGCAGATCATAAAATATTACTTGAGAAATTGTATAAATGTGGGTGTAGAGGTTCCGTCTACAATTGGTTCCTGTCTAATTTGTCTAATCGGTTCCAAAAAGTAAAAATTAATGGCAACTTTAGTAATTTAATTCGCGTTGATATAGGTGTCCCTCAGGGCTCTGTACTTGGGCCCATTCTGTTTCTTGTTTTTATAAATTCTATCTTTAGTCTTCCTTTCTCGAGTAGAGTAATAGCGTTTGCAGACGACATGGCCTGCACATTTGTTAGTATTTCGATGCATAATCTGTCCTGTGAAATAAATAATGATTTGGAGCTTTTAGGACACTGGTTTGATTCACATAAGTTGGTGCTCAGTGACAAAATCAAGCTTATGTATTTTAATATTAGTGGAATTGACATCAATTTAAATAGTTTTGTTTTTCATTGTGCTGGATGTAAAAAATGTTTATATAGCAAACATGTTTGTGATTATAACAGCTCATCAAAAACTTTTGATAGTCTTTGCTAATGCTCTCCGTGCTGTTTTCCTATTGAATGTGTGAAATCCTTCAAATATCTTGGTTTATTGCTTGACTGGAAGGAAGGTCTCATGGTTAGAACACACGGTTGCACTGTTAGGTGCAACGAGTAAAATTTACCATTTAAGTTCATATTGCTCGCCAAAATTGCTAATCTGTATCTACCATGGGATCTTCCATTCAAAACTGCAATATGGGATTACTTGCTGGGGAGGTACCCACTCTAATAAGATTCATCCAATTCAAATCGCTCAAAAGCATGTGATACGCATAATTTGCAAAAAAAAGAGAATGGAGAGTAGCTTTCCGTTATTTAAAAATTTAAGTATTCTGTCAATCCGGCATCTTTACTTTTATAAAGTGCTAAAAGTTTTTTTTAAAAGATCTGGCTACTTGTCTAATTTAAATTACGCTAAATACAGCTTAAGGGTGAACAACCAACACATTGTTCAGATTGCCTTTGCCTCTCATAACTTGTCACTTTTCTTTTACTCATATTCTTGTACTGCTCCCAGGCTTTTCAATAAGCTACCGGCAAATGTTCGCTGTATTCGTCATGTGACTCTGTTCCTTAAGGAGGTAAAATTATGGCTGTTTAATTTTGATTTCAAAACTATCGATACTCCAAATTCTGTACTTGTATAAGTTATTATCTTTTGAAAATTTCTTTTTTTTTTTTAACGTACCTGATTTCTTTTTGTGTGTTCTGTTGTTATTTAATTTATTAAATTTTTGCTTTAATATATTAAGTCATCTTTTTGCATATCTGATATGGTATTTTTCATATATATATATTTTTTTGGCCCCATAACAATACTTTTTTTTTAATTCTTTAAGTCTACCATGGTGCATTTCTACACATGCTCAAATTGGGCATCTGAAAGCAGTTTTTGAGAGTCAATCTTATGTTAGTTTAAGTGTATTTCTTTACTCTTTTAAGGAATTGTTTCCACTGTGGTGCAGTTAGTTGTCTAAGAAGTTGAATATTGTAAGTTAGTAATTTTGCAACCAGACACAATGTTTCGTTTAGTACAAGCTAGAGGGACAAAATAATTTTGTATTATTATTTCATATCCGAAGCAAAGAGACCCAACATTTTACTTTCAGTCTACCTACAATAACTACCTACAATTATGTCCGTCATAAAAACAAGAAATAAGCTTTACTGTAAATGGAAAAGAAATCGAACAAATGATAATTGGGATATCTACAGAAGAGCTCGAAATGCAGCAACCCTTATGATTCGTCAGGCGAAGACAAACTTCTTTAATTCTAAGCTAAATTCTACCTTGAGCTCCAAACAATTATGGCAAAATTTAAAAAAATATAGAATATTCAGCAAAGAGCCAAGTGCATGCAATCTTGCCCCAGCGTTACTTAATAACTTCTTTTTGGGAAATGGACGCCCCAGTTCTGCTAATACTTTGAGAAATAGTGAGTTATCTTTTCAATCAAGTAATTTTCTCTTTCCTTCTTTTGAGTTCACCCCTGTTAGCGAAGACTATGTAGGCAAATGCATAATGAAGGTTAGTTCTAATGCAGTGGGGATTGATGAAATGCCAATCAGGTTTATTAAACTAGTAGTATGTGCAATTGTAGCGCCTCTCACTCACATTATTAATCACTGTATAACCTCTTCATGTTTCCCCGAATTATGGAAATTAGCCACGGTTATGCCTGTTGCTAAAAGTTCTCCTGCTTCTGATCCCGAGGATTTCAGACCCATTAGCATTCTTCCTGCTCTTAGTAAGGTTTTTGAACGAATAATGTCCAATCAAATTTCTGAATACCTAAATGTAAACAATCTTTTATCGCCGCTTCAGTCTGGGTTCCGGACTGGTCACAGCTGTGGGACGGCAGCGATGAAAATTATGGATGACATTAGAATATCTTATGATAAGAACTTTACAACTCTTCTTTGCCTCATTGACTTCGCCAAAGCTTTTGATTCGGTCAACCACAATCTGCTTTGTTACAAGCTTAAGCATTTGTTTAAGTTTAGTGATAGTGCGGTTAAACTTTTATCTAGTTACTTAGAGGGCAGAATGCAGAGGGTAAGAGTTGGTAATAGTTACTCGTCTCTACAAACAGTTTCTGCTGGGGTTCCACAAGGATCAATTTTGGGTCCCCTTCTTTTTTCTATTTTTTTAAATGACGTCTTCACTGTTTGCAAATATGCAACCATTCATGCATATGCTGATGATGTTCAGCTCTATCTTTCTCGACCTGCTGGACTCTTTGAAGATTTAAGCTATAGGCTAAACTATGATTTATCATTGCTCAACAAGTGGGCTGTTAACAACTTGCTTTTTATTAATCCGTCTAAATCGAAAGTACTGCCAATTGCTAGGGATGATTCTTGTTTTTTGGATATTCCGTCTTTATTTATAGGGGCTGTTAAGCTGACATTTGTTAGTAAAGTAAAAAACCTTGGCTATATTATAAATTCAAAACTTAATTGGAGTGATCATATTAATCATACCTTAAGTAAAATTTATGCTACCTTACGTTACCTACGTGCTTCTTCTGATTTTATTCCCCTTGAGACTCGGCGAAGGCTTGTAACACAACTAATAATGCCACACATAAATTTTTCAGATGTCGTATACAGCAAGCTGGACTCACAATCTCAACACAAACTCCTTGTGGCCTTTAATAATGCTGCTAGGTATGTTTTTAAAATGCATCGATTTGAGCATATTGCTTTGCGAAGCAAGGATATACTTGGTTGTAGTTTGGTTGAATACCTAAATATGCGTAATATCATGTTTTTACATAATCTTATAAACACACAGTACCCTGGGTACCTTTATGAGAAATTACAGTTCTTCCAATCTGTACGGTCGAACAATTTGATTGTTCCTAGACACAACTATCTTAACAGCAGTAGATTCTTCTTCATTAGCACCATCAGACTTTGGAACTCATTGCCTTTATTTTTAAAACAAATAACTAATAGAGTCAGCTTTAAACGTGCAATTTTTATTTACTTCTCATCTCTGTAGTGATCAATTTTCTGGTTTTTCCCTTATTTACTATTCTTTATCTGATTTAACTCTTTTCTTCTTACACCCTTCTTCTATTATTTTTGTTTTTTTTTTTTTTTCTTTTTTTTTTCCCTTGATAAGTATGCTTAAAATAATTTTTAATAAGGTTATTTTTTGATAATTTTTTACTCCATTACATAGTTTTAAGTAAAATATTATTTATGTTAGTTATAAGTGTATTAATTCCATTTTCCTCTTTTGATGTACTATAAAGGATTGCTCTTAATGTACAATACTTCAAAATTAAATTAAATAACGTAAAAGATGCCCTACATTTTACTTACAGTCTATCTAAAATAACATCCTACCCTACGATTCCGGAGTAGTAAATGAAAAAAAAAAATATACTTTTTTATGCTTATTGAACAATTCCTAAAATATTGGAATCAAAAATTTTCCAGATTCATTTCCAATCTGAGGAGTTTTTTTAGTACAAATCTTATATTTGCAACGCCATCTTGTGTAACACGATCGCACTTACACAACTCAAAATACGGATTGGTCGATATGTTGAAAACCTAACCAGAGATAATTTTTAAAAGTTGATTTTTGAGATCACAGGATCATATCACAAAGTGTAGTCATTTAGTCAAAAATTGCTTAACTTGATTATATCTTTGAATTGGCAGAGGAATATAAATTCGTATCTTTTCCTTGAATTCACTGCAATTTTTTTTTGCAGATGTTATTGAATTAGTCGCAGCGGGACCTCCCCACTTCTTTAATAACGGCACACCATGCATTATTGTCAACTTGTTACACTAAAGAATACACTTAAAATCAGATAACTTGGCCAAAGAATAACTGTGATGATAATGATGATAAAGTAAAATGAAATGTCTAGACATTAAATTGCAAGCTGATGGAATGAACATTTGAAGGATATGGAGTGAATTATTGTCATTTGAGTAGATATCAGACATAATAAGACTGAGATAAAATAAAAATAAGTATTTTTTTTAAGCAAATTATTTGCTCAACTACATTTAGTTGGAATTTTCTTCCGAAATTTATAGCACAAAAATCGCTTAGTTAATAATTAAAATAAATATATATAAATATCCGCTATTTCCAGAATAAAGCATTCAAAATGCTTTCAAAATGCCATAAATCTAAGTGTAAAATTTTAAATGTTGGCACATCTTAAATTTTTGTTTATTTCTAAAAATAATAATATTGATTGATTTCAACAACAAAAACCGAGCCTGAATCTGAAAATTTCGACAGCAACGAAATTCATTTGTTTACAAAAATTTCCAGGGCAGGAAAAACTTGAATGGCAAAGAGTAAGCAAATAAAAAATAAAATTAAAACAAAACAAAACAAAAAACATCAACGCAAAATAAAAAGAAAACATTAAGCATTTCTTTAACAAAATCATCAATGAAAGCTTGAACTAAAAAATTGTGCTACAAAGATTTCCACTTCTGAAACAAACAATCAAACAAATAAACACTCACAAAAGCAAAAAGTTTTCACACACATACAAAAACACCTACCTACACCCATTTAATTGACATGCCTGCAGTGTTAAGTTCAACAGTTCTAAAAGCAGAAAGAGGAGAAAAAAAAGGTCTAAAATAAGCTAAAAAATACGAATTGTTGTTGCAGCGTTGTGGCGGGTAAATGTCAGATAAAGCAAATTAATAAATAATTGACATCAAATAATGAGTGACGAACAAACAAAAGTGTCTCAAAAGAACCACAATTTTAGACGAGCCAGTCGAACACAAGCATAACCACACTCTTACAATATACATACAAGACACATACAAATACATACATAGCAGCACATTGTCACAGTCATATGCAGGACAAGCACAAGGACATCATCATCAACCTAACCCTGATCAAGTAGCAGAAATCAATAATTGGCCTTTGCTGTGACAGAAGATGCGGTTTCAGGTTTCGGCCTTAGGAATGACCAGCTAAGTTTTCCGGTGAAATAAAGCTTATACAAGGAAAATAATGACTGCACAAGCAGTTAACTGTTTGTTTTTGATTTTGGACGATAAACAAAGTTGTATTCTACGACATGAAAAAAAAAAAAGAAAAAAGGATCAATATATTATTAAATTGGTTTTAAACGACTCTCTGCAATCACTGAGGCCTTTTTTGGAAATTTTCTTTGCCGCTGGGAAATGAATAAATATTACATTTTTTGCGAAGAACGTAATCGCCTGATAGCGAATAGAAAGTGGTTCACAAAATTTTGCAGATATGTAGCAGAAAGCATAATGCCCTGAACACATTGGCGACGACAGCGACATAATGACATCTGTGAAATTTTTTGAAGTGAAACTTCTTTAATCACGTACACAATAGTGCAGTGAATTAGATGGAGGAGGGGGAGGGGGAGTTTTTTATACAAACAAAAACACCAATTCTCCGCACTTAGCATTATAATAACGAAAAAAAATCGATATTTTAAAAATTCTTATATTCCCAATACTAGCGTGATTCGAATTCACTACATACCTCCTCGACATTCAAATGGATGCTCTACCCACTGAGTTACTCCTATTCATTACACCGAGAAAAAGCTTATGTTAAATTGAAAATAAAACCTAGTATAATTTATAAGATGGCTTTGGCAGTTTACAGCCACCCAAGTACTTTATCAAAACGCCTAAGTTTTACATGTTGCATTAACCAAGTATTTGGTAATTTTTTATTGAATTTCAAATATATAACTTTTTTTCGGGTTTTGGTTTTTTTTATATTCTTTTTTTTTTTTTTTTTGTTTGAAGCTGCCGCCTCTCCTTCTGTGATTTGCTTGACTGAAATCGGCAACTACACTACTTTGTCTTTTATCAACACCGTTTTTTTTCTTAGAAATTAATGACTTCTCGGTTTTTCTTGCTGATTGACGTCTATTATAGCAAGAACATTTAATTAAATTATACTAAATACAAAAATTTTACCATTTTTGTTTCTGTTTTTTCTTTTGTTTTTGTTGATGAAATATAATAAAATTTACTGGTGTGAACACTAAAGTGTGTTTTTTTAATTTACTTTGTTATTTGAAAGTGGTTTATTACAAAAAAAAAACCATAAAATTATCAAGTCTATCCTTCTCTCGTGTGTCTAATGACGCAGCTGTGCTTTTTTTTACAGAAAATATCTCAAAACTATGCTTAAGCCATCCATGCTAGTTGTTTTTTTATTTTATATTTTTCGATTTTGGGCTTAGGTGAATGAAATATTTTTTTGGGCAAGATATCGAAGTATGTGCTCTCAAAGCAATGTATTAAACAATAAATTGGTTAAGTGCATAAGCATAAGTTTATAATTCCCATACAATTCTCTTCACCAAAGCCGACTTAGGTGATTTACCTATAGTTTTTTTTCTCGGTGTTGGGTGACCAAAAAAAGTTGAAGTTGTTTTATTTTTTTTGATATGGTACCCTCTTAATTTTTTGGTATGATGTTGAAATAAATGTAAGTAAAATTTGGTGTACCTAGGACCAAGGGAACACGTGCCCTTGACAGTACTTGGCGATATGAAAAAAAAATGGTAATTTTTTCAAAAACCCTAAAAACTTTTATATAAGGGTAAATTCTTAAAGAGCTGGTTCGCAGTTCGTTTTCTATTTACTTTTACTTTAAAAGAAGCTACAAACATGAAAAATTGAACAAAAACTATCAGAGTTGTGATTTTTTACTTTCGAAAAAACTTCTTTTTTGTTTTTTTGTATTAAAAAAAAAAAATGGAAAAAATGCATCCTGCCGTACTGAACTCCCTTACAATTGCTGAATTAAAAAAAAAAAAAAAAACGAAATAGCCATTTCAACCCTTGAAAGGACTTCTTATTTATTTAGGACCGAGCTTCTTATTTATGATCAATTATGTTGTGTGTGTTGTGAAATGTTGGAACACACATGACCGAAAACTGGACCTACATGTTTTATGCCGACTCCGAACTGCTTATGTACTCAAGAAGCTTTTCATGACAGTTTTTACTCTCTTAGGTTTGTCATTGTCTGCAGAGAGATGGCGACTGAACAGAAAAATTAATTCAATTGAAAAAACTTTCTGTGTCAGATGGGGATTCGAACCAGAGTTCTCTGGTGTATAGGCCACACACTCTACCCACTGCGCCACGGCTGCCTGCTTCTAAATTGAAGTTAACCGAAGTCGATGAACTGTACAGCTGCAACATAACCACATTTAAAATAGAATAAGAAAAACCTTTATAAAGGCTTAAAAGTGAAGAGGCTCTTTCCTGGCTAAGAAGTATCTAAAGATTGTAAAGACTATGAGTATTTGAATGTCGCAGAAGAACCTGCGACACAAGTATTTCAAAATTATCAGATATTCTGACTCAGGAAATTAATCTGTTTTGTGGTGGAGGCAATCATGGTCGAAATTTACAGATTGCCTACGATCCCGGTTTTCGGGATCCTTGGATTGACTTCCCTAGTGCATACTTATCTTATTTTATCTTTTTTAATTTAAAAACTTTCGCGCGTGAAACTTCGTAACCTCGCGCCCCTAGGCGCGTGCCTAGTTTGCCTTATGTATAATAAGGCCCCTAGGCACTGCTTCCTAAAATGCCAAACGGATCAGATTCGAGTTCGAGAATGTCTCACTCACCCGTTTTCGTATAAAATTCCTCTCAAAAACGTTAATCGCTGTTTTAATTTTTTGGATTTGTCTCGACATCAGAACGGACTTCATATATGAATTTGAGGCGAATTATTTTTTTCAAAGTGACGCGAGTTCGAGACGGACTTTTTTTTCAAAATAATGCAAGTTGTGACAGACTCGTTTTATTTTTAGTAATGCTAATGATATAAAAAAGTTATTTAAAATAAATATAAGTACACAATTGTAATTTGTTGTATAAAAAATTTGATAAAAAATTTAAGATTGCCTTTTATGATAACGCTGTGACCATTTTTTTACGAATTCGAAACGAATCCGCATCCGTTTTTGTACATCGGGTTCTGCTTTTTAAATATTTTAGCTGTGAACTTATATTGTTGTATTCGTGAAATTTTGTGAAGGAGATTTTTGCATTTTGTGTAAATTGTCGCAATTATATATTTTTAGAAGACAATTAAAAATTCTCAATGGTCCAAAAATTTCTAAAAAAAATTTTTAGGAAAATTCAAAAATTTGGTTCTCATATTAAATCCGATAAAAAATTCAATGATCTCTTGTTATTTCTCTCTTGGTTATTTAAAAAATAAGCGTGTTCAAGAATTATTTTAAAAATAAGGTCTGGAAAAATTCCCATATCTATTAGGTGTTAATTTTTTTTTTCTAGACGAGACATTTGATACATCCTACCATTTTTTTGCAGCCGAACTTTCCCTATATCTGTCAAAAAACTTTTTGCATTGGCCTCTCACAAAAAAAAAAAACAGGTGTGTCGTTGTACACACGAAGGAAGCTAAGTTTTTCGCAGTTTCATAGATTTGATAACTTAAATTCAAAAATTTAAAATAAAAAAACATAAATTTAATTATATATTAAAGAACACACACGAAACAAAATTAAACAAACATTTCAGATACTTCAGACACTTAAAAACGCACTTGTCAACGCTTTTGTGGGCATGCTAATATTTCCTTGTACCAACAACACACCACAAACGCATTCACAACGAAAACACACCGATGCTGGTGACATTTTGTACTTGCCACAAGCAAATTTTTGTTTGTTGTAGTTATAGGAAATACACAATCTTCTATCTGCAGAAAACAATCCTCTATAACAGAAACTCTCTACTGCAGCATAGTTTCTGTTATACTTAACATTGAATTAACAGCTCTTTCTAACAAGGCTATGTGGCTTGTTGGATAGTGCATTGAACTCATAATCAGTGCGTACGGGTTCAATCCCATGGCGGGCCAAAAATTTTTTTTGAATATTTAATATTAAAGTATTACATTTTTTTGTTGTAATAAGCACTAGCAACAAAGAAACCATCATATTTCCAAGGAAAAATATGTCAAAAGTTTTTCAGATTTCACTCAAGCAAATCACAGAACGAGGCTTAAAAAGCTTCGCATCAAAAATAATTTTTAATTTTTATCAAAAATTTATCAAAAAAAAAACAAATTTCATTTGTTTTTAACCACGTTTTTACTCTTTCTACCGAACATCTCTGAAAAAATACTTGACCGATTTTTATGTTTATGGTCTAGATTTTTTTTAATGAATTTCATCAAACAAGAAAGAAAAATAAAGATTAATTTAATCATTAAAAGTACCGAAAAACTTGTTTTTTTCGAAACAGGTTTTGTAAAATCGGTGTGCAAGTTTGCGAAATGACTATTATACCGATTTAGTTCAAAATTGCTGAGTAATTAAAAAAATATCTTTTTGCGAGGCTGACTTCTAGGTTTTTTTTTAAAAAAGGTCCTCAAAAAATTTTTACAGCTACTTTTAAAAATGTTAGGCCTGTTTTTAGTTTTAACTTTGTTAATTTTGTTTCTACTTATTTTTTTTTTTTGAAAATACTCTTAGTCAGCCCCTCACATTAGGTTAAAACCTTCACCAAATTTTTTTTTTCCAGATAAACCAAACTTGAGATATCCTGCACACCGCTTTTTCTATTCTTATTTTGCTGCTTCATTTACGCACGTGTGACGCGGAAATGACCTCACGAAAAGACACAAAAAAATTTTTCGTTAATTTTTTTACAATCCTTACTTAAGAGACTCCTAAAATTTTGATAAAATTAGATAAAATGTCCCTTAAATATTTACAAAGCATGTAATTATTGGAACACATGGATTTATTGCAAAAATAGTGTAATTTAAGAAAAAATTTATATAAGTACGAAAAAATCAATTTAAAATTTTTGGTTGCTTTACCGCTCTAGCTGATTTGTGAGTGCTCGTAGTTCAGATACAACATGCGTTAGAAATGCAAACAGCATTCTAAAAACGGGTTCATGTTACACTTTCTCTCCAACTTTTTTTACTTTAAATAATCTACAAAAATGTCTTCTTGTATAATCTTTAACAGTTATCATCTTTGGCCGCGTCTATGATCCTTATCAAGGAGCTCACAGTAAACAACTTTTATTACTTTTCTTGATATTTGTAAACTTAAATAATTTTAATACTTAGCTTTACGATTTCTCATCAAAGCAAACAATTTGAAAGTTGCTGCTATAAGCCTCTTACATTGTTTGTCCTCATTAACCCTTCATGTAATACTATTTCGAAGCAAAAAAAAAAAAAAAAGCTTTTTATCCAAGCACGTACTTAAATATTTACAAAGCATGTAATTCTTTAACGTCATTATGATGCCCAACACCTCACACCCCCCACGCTTTGAGCTTAAAATCAGTCTCGAATTACTAGCTCATTAAATATTAACATCTTGACAGAGTTTAACAGTTCAAAGCAGACAAACTACACAGCAGGCACGTGCTGCACTTCGTGGGTATGATAATCAAACATATCTATTAAATAATGGCAGCCAGCACTAAGTTTGGAAGCAGCCAAGAAGAAGAAGAAGAAGAAGGAAACTTTAGTTATTTGTTTTGTAATATTTTTGGACATTTTAGCTTTCTATCATTAGGCAATCTGTGTAAAAAAATAACAAATTAAGTTAGAGCACACGAAGTTTTAAGTAATTTAGTAACATTATTCAATGAAAAGTTTTTTCTGCACCGCCTAAGCTTTAGTTGCTGATTAATTAATAACTTAGAGGATTAGCTGGCAAGGAGACCATAGAAAATATTAGAAGAAAATTTTGGAAAAAAAAAACTATTAGATTTGTAGCATCATTTGTAGCAAAGAGCAAGAGGACAGCACTGCTCAGAATTACTTAACAAAGTTGTAGTTAATTCGTTAAAGTAAAACTTTTTTTGTAAAGTTTTTGCCCAAAAGCTTCTTATTTAAGATGCTGTTACTTAAGAATAAATACCATATTTTAATAAACCTAAAAAGAGAAAATTAATTTTGAGCTCAAAGAAAATCTACTCAAGCTTGACATTTCTGTCGTTTGCTAATATATGCAACATTAGCTGAATGCATTATCCTGTCTCATGCCAAGACAATTATCCTTAATGCTTGACTGTTGTGCTGTACGTTCATCTTTATGGCCATGGTGGTGGCATCATATATAATTTACAACATTAAATTTAGTCTACCGCAAGTGGACTCGGTATACGGTTCAAACTAAAGCAGGTTGTGGCTGTGATGATTTTATTGCTTTCAATGTCAAGTTTTGAAATCTGGCATAATGCCAACTGTCACAACATTTAAGGCTGAGTAGAAAGCAGATTTAATGTGACAGCGTGTTGCATGAGAGCTTGAATGACAGGGCACAAAGATTACTAGAATCACTTATATGTCAGACACTGTCAAATCGATTTCCGTTGTTATTATATTAAATTGTATAAAAAAAGTTTTTAAAACAGGCAAATTTTGCCTTATCTACACCGAGAAAAAAAGCAATAGGTAAATCACCTAAGTCGGCTTGGGTAAAGAGAATTGTATGGGATTTATAAGCCAATGCTTATTCACCTAAGCAATTTATTGTTTAATACATTGCTTTGAAAGCACATACTTCGATACCTTGCCAAAAAACAAATTTTTTTAATTCACCTAAGTCCAAAAACCAAAAATACAAAATTAAAAAACAACTAGCATGGATGACTTAAGCTTAGTTTTGAGCTATTTTCTGCACAAAAAAAAACACAGCTGCGTCATTAGACACACGAGAGGAGGACAGATTTGATAATTTAATGACTTTTTTTGCAATAAAACCACTTTTAAATTCAAAAATAACATAAAGTAAATTAAAAATATTCACACGTTAATATTCACACCAGTAAATTTGATTACATTTCATCAACAAAAAGAAAAGAAAAAAAAAAAAAAAAAATTTCTTTGCCCGCCGTGCGGAATCGAACCTGGAACTTTTAGTGCCAGTCCATCGCTCTACCCACTGATACAAGCAGCCTTGCTACTTTGAAAGCACATTGTTGACATACACTTGCAGCTATATTAACAGATGCAGTACGTCGCAGTATTCTGTTGATAGCCATACACAAAAATCTTTTAATAGATTATTGTGTTATGCTGCAGCATAGCTTCAGTTGTAATTAATATTGAATAAATCACTCCGCGTAATGAAGGAGTTTGGCTCAATGCGTAGTGTAGTAACTTCATACACAGCGGTGTCGGTTGGTTGCGGGTTCGAATCTCAACGGCATGCGAAGGTAACATTTTTGTATTTAATTTAATTTAATTTTCTTGTTATAATAGCCGTCAAGCAGCAAGAAAAGCCGAGAAGTCATTAATTTCTAAGAAAAAAATGGTGTTGATAAAAGAAAAATTTGTGTTGTTATCGATTTCAGTCAAGCAAATCACAGAACGAGAGACGGCGGCAGCAGCTTCAAAAAAAAAAAAAAAAAAATAAAAAAACCAGAACCAGAAAAAAAGTTATATTTTTGAAATTCAATTTTTTTCTAAAAAGTTTTTCTAAAGGTTAATTTATCACAAAGTAAAAATTGACAAGTCAACATGTAAAACTTAGGCGTTTTGATGAAGTACTTGGGAGGCTGAAAACTACCAAAGCCATCTTATAAATTATACTAGGTTTTTATTCAATTTAACATAAGCGTTTTTCTCGGTATTGTATGATTTATTATTTTTAATTTTTTGTCCTTTATTCATACGATATTTTGGTTTTATCGTTTGTACTTCTGATATGTCACTTTTTTGCGAAAAGTACAGTTTTAAGTTTAATTACAAGAGGCAAATGAATTCCAGTTTTTAAAAGTACGCCTGCCTTGTAGGCCTAAGTACTTAGGTCTATTGACCGAGGGTATAGTTTATTGGACGGACGACCAGCACTTATGTGTACACTCCATCAGCGCACTCGTTTGTGGCTTACAAAGTAAAAACACACGGTCATCCGGCAGAGCTAACACGAACTGGAAGACGTTCCACAAACATAAAGCACTACCCAATGCCCTGCTACTGAAAACATTACGACTCCAACATATCATACAATTAGCCGTTTAACTACCAGTAGTGACGTAGCTTCATTGTCATCTTCATTGGTGAAGACGAGACCTACCCAATCTCTTGCATACTAAGCAGGCATGCCATCCCGGTCGTACCATTGCACGAACCCGCCGGTCAATCTAGACCTGCTTTGTAGCATAAACACAACCACAACCAGCAAGAGTGTCCCCGAAGGGCCAACCCATGACAGTCACCTGGGCAACTCGGTCCCGCCAAAGACGCTCCACTACATCCCAGCAACGATACAAAAAATTCAGGCATGCATGAGTTTTTGCAACTGGCCGTGCCCAGTTAGAGCACTAATCGTGCTTGACCGGCAACTTCAATCCAGGCATGAATCTTAAATTCACTTGCCATGGAAGAAGTGCCTATTCGCCATGTTTTCACAACACAACAGCGCATCAAATATTTTGTGTCTGTCACTTCGACACCTCAATTCATTCACCCAATTTATACCCTCAGTTATCTACTTGCCGTGGATAGATAGGGTCGTTCTCTTTGATGAGTATGACTATCCCCGTGATGGCAAATTATTAGGTTAATTGCTATACCTTCGCATGCTTTTTCCACATTCGATATACCGAATGTGGCCTGCTCCCAAGATGGGCGCCACCCCAAGCTCTTGGTTGGCCCTAAACTTTTTACGGGATGGAACGTATACCATTCCCAACCATCCTCACTTATCCTGACTTTGGACAGGCAGGTTTGCATCTGAAGACACCACCCCTGGCGGAATTATTACAAAAGGCAATGAGAACTTTGCACCTACAAAAAGAAGGTCTTCCGCAGGGGAAGAAGAGAAAGGCGGTTAACCCGCCCCTCTCTTAGAATTGAGCTAAGCCAAATGTATAATATTTATATATTTAATTATATACGTTACGTAATCATAAAAAATTTTAGTGTTTAGAAGTAATTCAGTCAAACAAAAAAAAACAAATAAATTTATATAAATAAAAAGTCAGTGGCCTTTTTTTTAAGGATATATTAATGCTTATTATCCAGACTTACAAGCCAGATTTTTTTTAAATGAGCAAAGTATGAGTATGGAAGTATGAGCAAAAATATTATTAAATATTAAACTCTCTATGGAAATCATTATAATTTATCTGTTTAAATTAAGATTTAAACTTTAAGTGAAATTCAAAGGAAAACTACTCTACAGCTTTGCGCCTTAGCTTAAAGATTATAAAAAAAGTAATAGTCTGAATAAAATATTTTGCTTAGTTGAATTATTTTTATAAGTTAAATTAAACTTAATGCATTTCGGTAATGTGTAGGCAATTTTTGAAAAATTCGTTTAAAATAGTAAGCATTTCTCTCCAACATAAAATTTTAAGAATGCATTTAATATTAATGCTACAGTACGACAAAGTTGTCAAAACGCCATAAAAACTGTGGTACTGACCTTAAAAAATGTGAATAAAATATTTAATGAACAAAAAAATTTTAATGTTTCATTAAAGTTTTATCAATTCAATACCTTTAAAATATGTTCCTAACATTTTTTGTGTTAATGGATTTCCCCTCTTATAAGTTAACAAATTAGATCAAGAAAAATCCCCATAACCAATATACAGGAAAATTCCCGTTTTAAGTATTTCCCACTTAAAAAATCGACCCGCTTATTACGTTGCAAGTGTGTGAACCATTTAAAAAAATCATACAAAAATCCCCGGATGATTTTTTTGTGGCTTGGCAAGCTTTGGTCTTGTACTTGCATACCTTGAAAAACATATATTTATTTAGTTACGGAAACAAGTGGTCAAGTGCGAAAAAGTGTAAGTAAAATAGTTGTCCATATTTTTCAAAGCTTAAACGGTATTTTTATTTACAGCGTGTTATATAATTATAGGTGAGAGCAAAACTGTTACTAAAGCTGAGTTGTGTTCAAATTGTGTACATTTTAATGTACATGTACAGTGAAGATGGATATGAATTTATGTATAAATATGAATTTATATTTCATTATTTTATTTTTTTTTTTGTATGAACAAAGATACATTTTTAAAAAGTTACAATTACATGATTTCTTTTATCAATACGAGTAGGTCGTGTAGGCAATTTTCTATAAAAACGGATTTCTTATATAAGCCCCAAAAAGTTTGGTAAGCGGGTTTTTCGTATAAGCTCCAAAACTGCTTTATCAGGTATTTTCATGTAAGACTTTCCCGGACAAAGTATTTGCATTTTGAGCATTTTGCCCGGCTCTTATATCCGGAAATAACTGTATAGTCGTTTGACTACATGTCCGAATGACAAATTTTGATTTTTCTCTTTTAATTTTCCTTTGTGTATAACTTACAAAGTACTATCGGGTATCGGCGTGAAAAATATGAAGAAAATCGGAATCGTCAAAATCAATTTTTGAACAAAAGCATCTGATTTACCATGGAATCAACCATATTCGCATTTATGATAGATTACTTTTTTTGTAAGTTTGAGCACCGTTAATAATACGTACAAAAATTAAACTGCAACTTTTGCAATATTTGCATTCTATGAATAGAAAACTTACAAATTCTACGATGTACAACAAAATGACAATGCCTCGTGATTTTAAAATACAATTTTGTGTTTCAAGGTAAAAATTTTGAAAAAATATGATTAAATAATTAAAAGTGGATTTTTCACTATAGCCAATTTTATGAACACTATTCATAAATGAATTTGGTATACCTGCAAAATTAATCCGTCTATGCAGGATGACTCTGAGCAACAGCAGTAACGCAGTTAAAATCGGGAAGGACCTCCCACCATTTGTTACCAAACGAGATTTCAGACAAGGTGATTCTCTATCGTGCGACTTTTTTAATCTAACTATGGAGAAGATCATTCGAGCTGCTGATCTGAGGCAAAGCGGCACCATATTCTACAAGAATTTTATGCTGCTAGCGCATGCTGATGATATTGATTCATTGACCATAAGAGTCTAGTCGAAAAAGAGTCGAGTCGCAGATAAACGCAGATAAGACAAAATATCTGGTGTCAACAAAGAAACAGTCCCAGCGTATTGTTGACAACACCTCGTTCGAGGTTGTGAAGGACTTCGGTTACTTAGGATCCAGCATTAACTCCACCAACGGTTACAGTAGAGAGATAAAATGAAGGATAACTCTTACTTTGGGCTCAGTAGGCAATTGAGAAGCAGAGCCCTCTCTCGACGATCAAAAGTCACGCTCTATAAGTCACAAATCATGCCCGTCCTGTTATATGCAGCACAAACCTGGACGTTGAGCAGCTCTGATGAAAAGATTTTGGGAGCGTTCGAGAGAAAGATCCTTCGTAAAATCTACGGACCAGTCTGCGTCAATGTCGAGTACCGAATACGATGGAACGATGAGGTGTATGAGCTATACGCCGACATACATAGTAAAGCGCATAAAAATCGAGTGGCTTCGTTCGCTAGGGTTGCGTACAGAGTGAACGCGAGTGGCGGACAGGTTTGCGGACAGGCGCAGGTTGCACCCGCTCTAAAAATAAACCGTTCATAGTGAATGCGACAAGCAGATCAGATCAGTGCGACATAGTTTGCTATTATTTTGTTGGTTTTATGCATTCCTTTTCCTATCTGCTCTTGTTATTCTCTAAAAAAACAATTACCAACAACAACAAGAACAGCAACACAAAACACACACTTGTTCATGCGCACAACAAGAGAACAACACTTATTATGCTGCTGTTGTTTTTATGGTTTTGTTTTGTTCATGTTTATTTTGTTTTGATTAAGGTTAAAGCTGTACCAAAAAGCACACAAAGCAAAGGAGAAGAACAAGTAGAAATTTTTGTTTGTTTTTGGTTTCCACGAAATTTTTGTTATGTGCAGAAAAGCAATCACAACTTTGCGCACTTTCAAAAAGTATTCTTGATCATATTTGTGATTTTTCATTTGAAGAAGCTACAAATTGATTTTAGATGAAAGTTGTGTGCGTTCAACAAAAAACAAAACAAAAAATGGATTCGTCGGATGAAGAGTTTTTTATATCGAGTGCAGCAATGCATATTGTCATAAATAAAGGAAAATCTTTTGGAATTCATCCGATAAATCAGTGTCGTGACATTTATGGTGAATTTCATCACCTTTACCCTCAATTAAGACAGAGTCCAAAGAGATTCTACTCTTACACCAGGATGTCAATGGACACTTTTGACTACATCTTAAGCAAAATTGAAAAGAAGGTAACAAAAACTTGGACAAATTTTATTAAAGTTCCTATCTTACCCCTCAATATGTTACAAATTAGAATAAAATTTCGCAGGAACCAAGAAAATCCCCTAACAATTCATCCTAAAATTTTTGATTTTGCTTTTTTTGAGTTTTTTGTATGCAATTTGTGAACAAAAACAAAAACAATGATCGTCTCGGTGGCATGCTTTGTTTACATGTTGTTGTTTTTGTATATTCATCAAAGTATGAACACGTGCGCCGTCGCAGTCGCTGATTATGTATGTGTGTGTGTGTTTTTTGTCCACAATTCTAAGTTGCTGATTGCTTGTGTTGTATCATTGCTTCTTTAAAAGACATTGAAAAAGTGTAATGAGTTATTTTTCTTCAAATTCTGTGAAGAATGTGTTGTATATGAACAACACAATGCTAACACGTTATTCAATAAAATAAATGCTTCCTTGCGCAATAATTTCGCTCAAAAATAATTTTTCTTCAAAAATTTAAAAAAAAAACCCCCTAAAATTGCGGTTGCAAATAATTTTCCTACAAAAATTCAAAAAATATACATTAAAACCTGCCTCGCCGCTGAGAGAAACCAGGACCAACCTGTTTTGTCGCAGAACCTGCTTTGGTCTGCCTGCCTGCACTCTGCACACTTCGAGCAGGTTTATATGAAACTGTATGAAACCACTTTTGTCGCACTGGTACCAGTACGCAAACCTGTCCGCCACTCGCGTTCACTCTGTACGCAACCTAGGTCATGTTAAGCGGATGGAAGACGACGCTCCAGCGGCGGTCAACGCAGAAAAGGAGGACCGTATCTCCGTTGAAAGGACCATGTAGAGAGAGGATAACTTGACGAAACTTGGAGCTTCCAACTGGCGCCAGCAAGCGCAAAACAGAAATGGCTGGCGCAATTTCTTACGACAGGCGGAAACCGACTTACGGTTGTAGGCGTCACCTAAGTAAGTAAGTATGCATAAAAGAGGGTATTTTCCATACACCCTAACTTCTGAACAAATTTTTTTTACGAATGATCAAATCTTACAAAAATTTAGAATTTTGTCCTGATAGTTTGGTCAAACCTCACACAGTGGACCTGTGTAAATTGCGACCGACGATTTACAAATTTTTCACGAAACATCTCTGAAAATAGAATACCATAGGTCATCTTTTTTAATTAGTATTGCAAAATATTTCCCAAATACGTTAACTTTCCATTCAGATCTTTGCACTTCGCTATAAAAAAGTCTGCAGACGCCCATGCACACACATACAATTCTTTCAAGTGGCAATACTGCTACATAAACAGAAAATTACCAGAATATCAACAACTGCCTACTTACGAATGAAGTAAATAAAAAACATGCACCGTAAAAAAAAGTATTCACTTTCGCATAATTAATAATTTTTATGTTTAGTTCCAATTTAGTTCCAATAGAACATTATTGTTATTTATTTATTTTTTTGGCTGTGAAATATTTTTGTAGTCGCTAATACAGTTGTTGTGGTTGTTGTTGTTGTTGTTGTTATGCTTATCATTTTTGAAGTCTTGTTGATAGTATTATTGTTTACCTCACCATTAGCTGTCATTAATTTAATAATATTCAATGTCTGGCGTTTATTGTCCTTGTTGTTGTTGTTTTTGTACGTACTTTAGTTGTTGTTTTTGTTATCATTTGTGTCTGTTTACATTTCCTAGTCATAAAGTGTGTTTATATCCACCGTTGTTTAGTTTTTTTTTTTCATCTGACTTCCTTCATTTAATTACTAACAATCTACCAAAAAAAAAAAACCTGCGAACACTACAAAACAGACAACAATATCAACAAAAACTACGCTCTCGAGTTTGACAATGATTAACAACTTGTTGGTGTATTTAATGGTTTTAGAATTGCATTGTTTTTGTTGTTAGTAAGTTAGTAGAATTTGCTGCTGTTGTTATTTATATAATTTTATTAATTGGTTTGTAAAATTTATTGAGCTAGTTTTGGATCTCTTACACGGAGCAAACAGTTAAGTAAAAAACTGCTTAATTTCTTTGGAGATGCAGCAAATTCGAGCATATTTCTCAGCTACTTACAAGTTTGCTTATTTTCAAAACAAACCGAGCACAATTTTGCTATTTTTATTTTTAATATCTTAACCAATTATTGCTAAAATTTGATTTAATTTTGATATTTTATATGTATGTAATTTATTTATGTATTATATAATTTTTTATACAAAAAAAAACTTTTGGTTTCAAAGAATAATTCATTAAAATGGGTCCAATGCATGCGTTCATTGGCTCAATGAGTCTTTGTTTTTAAGTTTAAACAAGTTTTTAAGCCAAGGAAACTGTTTATTATGTTTATAATGAGGAACTTTTTAGGCAATGAATAACGTTATTTGATTTTATAAACTTTTTTAGAATCAAAAAATCGTCTCTTTAAATCAAGGAAATGGTTTTTAGTTTCAAGGAACAGATTAATTGAACCAAAGTCAAGAGTTCATTAACTCTACGTAATAAAGTTTATTGTCCCAAATAACTTATATATTGAATTAATGAAAGTAGTTCTTCAATTTTATAAACTGGTGCATTGAAATTACATTTAAGGTTTTTCTAGTAAAAAATTACAAAGGAAATTTGTTTCTACATATTTTTCGTAAAAAGAACAAAGGTTTCCTAAAATCTGTGCATGTTATAATTGCTATAATTGTTATAATTGTTATAATTGTTATAATTGTTATAATTGTTATAATTGTTATAAGGAAAACAAACGTGTGGCAACGCTGCTAAAATGACAGATTATTATTCTCTTGTTGTAAGCAATTGCTAGCACGCGGTTTTATGTTCACCATCTTACAAATAGTTTATAAAGTAAAATAGTAAAACTTATAAACTTGCGTTTTCTTTACACGGAGCGGACACAACAATTGGCGACGAGGATAAAGAAGCACAAAAATCATAAGAAAATAAAATCTTAAACCACGCAGTGACAACGCACATAACCTCACAAAATGCCGGACAATTCAACAGCTGCCGTGCATATTAAGAATTTGCAACAAGCTTTTCAAATTGATACATTTGAGCCAACGCAAAGTTCATGGAATAGGTGGGTCGAGCGATTGGAAATGGCATTTGATATCTTTGGCTGCGAGGAGACGAAAAAGGTTAGCATGCTGCTCCATTACATGGGACAAAAGTCATACAATATGTTATGCGACAAAATAAGTCCAACTAAAGCTAACCAACTCAGCTACGCAGAAATTGTGAAGAAGATGAGTGAGCATTATGATCCAGAACCGTTGGAAATAGTTGAAAACTATCGTTTCCATCTGCGGAAACAAGTTGAAGGAGAATCGGCTGAAGATTTCATGGTGGCATTACGAAAATTGTCCATAAACTGCAAGTTCGGCGCATACCGAAGCACAGCGTTGCGCAACCAATTCGTGTTTGGACTACGCAATCTGCGCACCCAGAACAGGTTGTTGGAACTTAAAAATCTGACCGTGGAAACTGCACTCAGCACGGCTGTGACGATGGAGTTATCAGAACGTGGTGGCGAGGAAATTCAATTTCAAAAGGATTAAATGGTAAAAGAGAGTGGCGGCCCGTGATTATTTGTCTGATCTACATTGGAAATTTGGCGAAATTGTTCAGGTTTTGGGCACTTTACATTATTGTATTAGGTTAGACGATGGGAGAGTATGGAAACGCCACGTAGATCAATTGCGGTCAGTCGGTCCCAAAGTTCAGGTCCCTGTTTCACCACATTACAGCCTTGTTGACTTCGGTACGGAAAGCAATACTAATTCAAATGATAAAGAAATTAATTCAGAAGTCACTGGAGATGCTGAGGTCAGGGTAGCAGGAACGAAAGGAACTGAAGTTAGAAGATCGAATCGTACGCGTAGAGCACCTGTACGTTTACAATATGAGCATTCAAAATAATATTATTCTTATGTCATGGTTTATTTTGAAACGAAGAATTATTTTTAATTAAATTACATAAAATATTGTTAATGTTACTCTTATATTATATTTTGGCTTAAACAAATTTGTACTACAATGTAATTGTAAAAATTAATTGAAGAAGCATACAATATAATGAAACAAATTGAAGTTAATTAAATATGGAAGATAAATCAATATCTATCCGATTATAAGATTAGGGTAGGAGAGGTGTTATATCCATGATATGGTAACTTTACTTAGGTTAAGGAAAACAAACGTGTGGCAACGCTGCTAAAATGACAGATTATTATTCTCTTGTTGTAAGCAATTGCTAGCACGCGGTTTTATGTTCACCATCTTACAAATAGTTTATAAAGTAAAATAGTAAAACTTATAAACTTGCGTTTTCTTTACACGGAGTGGACACAAGAATAATTTTTAAACTAGTAGTAAAAAAAGCCTCCAAGAGCTTTTCCTAAGGCGTACAATTTATATATATTTTTATTTTATCCTTTTTTTTTTTTTGTATTCCTTGATAGAGGAAAACCTCTAGGAGATAAACTACTAGCTGAAAAATTATAAAATACCGTAAAAAGTAAAAAAAAAAGAACAACTAAAAATCCTACTTTTAATTAAAAATAAAAGTATTTTGGATGTAAAAGTTGCGCAGGCACTTCCTGACACATTAATTTCAAATAGTAAGCATTAATTCTCCAAAGTCAAATTTTGAGAATGCATTAAAAACGAATACCTCAATACGACAATGTTTTCAAAACACAAAAAAAAAAAAGTGAATAAAAAGTAAATTAAAACCTCAAAAAAAGTGAATACAATTTGGCCAAAAATATTAAAATTTTTCATTAATGTGATAACTACACCACAAAAAATAACAAATCAAGATCTCTAAACTATGTTCTACACAGTTTTTTGTAGAACGAACGGTCTTAGAGATATACCCAGTAAAATATAATTGACGACTTTGTCGTAATTCCGACTAATTCATAACTATTTCGAGCTGTTTAGTTATGATTATACGCAAATATCGGAATAATTTTACTTTTATTACGAATTTATATGTTTGTACGACATCGTCTTAAAGAAATCATTACAATTTTACGCAAATATCGGAACAGTTTCACTTTTAATACAAATTTATATGTTTGTACGAAATCGTTACTTTTTCGTAACATTTTCGATAAGACTCGTTACGAAATCGTTACGAAGTCGTGTCAACCTCAATTTTACGCAAATATCGGAACAGTTTCACTTTTAATACGAATTTATATGTTTTTATATGAACATTTTCATTAAGACTAGTTACGAAATCGTTACGATATTTCGTTGCGAAATCGTGTCAACACCTTCATACGATTTTCGTTACGATTTCGCAACGAAATCGGATTTCGAAATCGGAAAGATTTCGAAATATTCTTAACGAAATCGTAACAAGCATTTCATAATCTTTCCGATTTCGGAATCCGATTTCGTTACGAAATCGTAAAGAATATCATATGAAGGGGATGACACGACTTCGTAAAAAAATTCTGTAACGATTTCGTAACGAGTCTTAACGAAAATGTTACGAAAAAGTTACGATTTCGTTCAGACATTTCGAAAGAAAGGAAATTTTACTCTATTAGCATTTTAATATGTCGTACAAACAGTCGCATAACGAAATTCTCTATTAATTCGTATAAAAAGTGAAACTGTTACCATATTTGCGTAACGAAATTGTAACGAATTCTTTAAGACAGCTCGAAATAGTAACGAATTAGTCGGAATTTCGGAGATCTGAATACGGATACGCAGTGTGTGCTGAGATTGTGGAGACGGCACTTCTCCAACTTACTTACTGGCGACGATTCCACCAATGCCGCCCATGGAGAGCGCAGTTCAGAGCTACCAATCAACAATGACGGAGTGGAAGTACCTCCACCTAGCCATGATGAGGTTCGAGTTGCTATCCAACGACTCAAAAACAACAAAGCAGCGGGTGCTGACGGCCTGTCAGCTGAATTGTTTAAAACCGGCGGCGATGAATTGATAAGGCGCATGCATCAGCTCATCAGCAAATATGGCTAGAAGAAAGCATGCCCGACGATTGGAACCTCAGCGTACTGTGCCCTATACTTAAGAAAGGTGACCCAACAATCTGCGCAAGTTATAGAGGTATCAGTCTTATTTCCATCGCATATAAGGTTCTCTCAAGCGTACTGTGTGAAAGATTAAAGCCGATTACAAAAACACTGATTGGACCTTACCAGTGTGGCTTTCGACCTGGTAAGTCCACCATAGACCAGATTTTCACGCTACGACAAATCCTGGAGAAAACCCACGAAAATCAAATTGACACACACCATCTCTTTGTCGATTTTAAAGCTGCGTTCGATAGCCCGAGAAGGGATTGCCTATACGCAACAATGTCTGAGTTCGGTATACCTGCAAAGTTGATCATCATCATGGAAGGGATCGTACGAAAGGCCGGTGTGCATAATAATGGCACCATTTTCTACAAAGGCGTCCAGCTCCTTGCGTATGCTGATGATATTGATATTGTCGGCAGAACCAAGAGTGATGTTACCGCTGCTTTCGCCGCTATCGAAAAGGAATCAGCCAAAGTGGGTTTGACGATAAATGAGGGCAAAACAAAATATATGCTGTCTACAAACAAGGGAGCTCGGCGTTTAGACTCCCACGTTTCATCCGGCAGCTATAACTTTGAAGTAGTCAAGGAGTTCGTTTACCTTGGCACCGCCATTAATACGAAAAACGAAATCAGCCTGGAGATAAAGCGAAGAACAATAATTGCTAAAAGGTGCTACTACGGGCTCAGTAAGCAACTAAGTTCCAGAGCCCTCTCTCGATCGACAAAACTAACACTCTACAAGACGCTCGTTCTACCTGTGCTGCTTTATGGCGCTGAGGCATGGGTAGTTTCGCAAACTGACGCAGCCGCTATGGGGGTGTTCGAGAGAAAAGTTCTTCGCAAAATCTTCGGTCCTGTTCGAGTCGGCGAAGACTATCGCATCCGAATGAACCACGAGCTGTATGAGCTCTACGATGACATTGACGTAGTTCGGCGTATAACTGTGCAGCGACTACGCTGGCTGGGTCATGTCCATCGTATGAACGACGAAGCTCCAGCGAAAAAGGTGCTCGAGACGAGGGTCGCTGGTCAACGACGACGAGGGAGACCATGCCTCCGATGGATGGACCAGGCTGAGGAAGCCCTAACCGCACTTGGTGTATCCGATTGGAGAAGGCGCGCGCAAGGCAGAGGCGCCTGGCGAGAGCTGATGAGGTCGGTTGAAACCCGGACACGGGTTGTTACGACCAACTAAGTAAGTAAGTAAGTCGGAATTTCGACAAAGTCGTCAACTATGGTTTGCTGGGTAGTTTTCTTACTACATATTCGAATGACAAATTTAGATTTTTTTTTAATATTCCACTTCCAAAAAAAAAAAAACAAACTATATATCTATACATATAAAAATGTAATGATGGTATCCGTATGTTACTCCATCACTTCTGGACCGTTGCAATAGTGTTGTGCAAATTTTAAGGACGTGTTTGGACAGTCATGGCACAGATTCTAAAATTTACAATAATTTAGTATTTATTAAAATTTATTAGTACAACATCGAATGAGCGGTTCTCGAGATATTACAAAAAGAGTGGATACCCTTTCGCCCATACGATTTCTCATAAATAATCGCAAAAAATCAGTTTTTCCTGAATAGCAAAAAGTCACAGAACATTGAAACTCAGAATAGATTTACCACTTGATGATGTCTTTCTAATTGAGCACTTGGACGGGCATTAGACAAGAGGGTGTGGCTTCGCCCATATAAGTCAATTTTTTGATATCGAATAGCTTTAAAAGTAAAAATCACAGAACATTGCAACTCAGAATAGAGTTACTATTCTGTGATGTCCTGCTACCGGGAAACTAGGACGGGCATTGGTGTGGTGTCAAACAAAGAGTCAAATAAAAGTTTTGAATATATTTATTTTTTTCCAATATGATTGCCGGGTGTAGCAACGCACACCGGGTATCAGCTAGTGGTTATCAGAGAACTGCACAAGCCTATTCATTTGCAATTTCAAGTACTTGCTATATTTATGAATACAAGCGCGCTTGAACTTCATTATTTTCAATCAAGTTCAAGTATACTTGAAATTAGTCAAGTCGACGTCAGCTTGTTGTGCGAATTTATGAACGCGTGATTTACGACACGAAGTAAAAACAAGCGGCAGCAGACTTGAAACGTACGTCAGAGAGATTGAAAAGCTTGAATTTGTTTGTGAATTTTCAACTAACTCAACTTAATTGCTTAAGAAAAATATAGTTAAAGAAAAATTTGTAAGAAATAGTTTTAAAAATATTTTGTAAAAAATATGGGTCGCTGATAAGGGTGGTACTCAAAAATGTTTTCTTCATGCTTTTTTTTTTAAATATTTTTTGCTGTAAATCGGGCCAATTATTTGGAATCTGATGTGTTTCGATTCCGCCCCCCCCCCCCCCTAAAAATGTGAAAATGGGGGATTGATAGAACCCTCTATTTATGCGTCTCAGAATGCTTTTCCCCTTAGAAAGACCAAATAAATGGTTAATTTTTACTTATTTTGCTTCCCCTTCGAGATATGGCACTTTTTCTATTTTTTCGAAGATTTTTCGAGAATTTTTCGATGACTTTACGATATCTTTCGATTTTATGTTGTTCCATATCTCGAAGGGGAAGCAAAATAGGTAAAATCTAACTGTCCTATTGAGGAAGCATTTTTGAGACACACAAATAGGGGTATATTAGCCCCCCATTCGACATATTTTTAGGGAGGAACCGAAACACGTGTATGACTTACAATTTGACTTACAGTGGAGAGTTAAACACGTGTTTTAATGTCTCCCCCTAAAATTGTGCTAAATGGGGCAGTGATCCCCCTATTTGTGTGTCTCAAAAATGCTTCCTCCTATAGTAACCCCCAAAAAATGATTAGATTTTACCTATTTTGCTTTCCCTTCGAGATATGGAACTTTATAATCTCAGAACAACATCTTCATAACATCAGAATCCAAATAATTGATCCGACTTAGATTGCAAAAAAGGGGCAAAATCTGTCAAAATCACAAAAAAGTATTGTTACGGTCCAGCCTAGAGTCCAAACAACTTTTTATATTCTGACATCAGAATCGCAATCAGCGACCCAGCCATCAAGCTTTCCCAATTTGAACTATTTGAACTATTTGGATACTTCCAAGCTTAAAAGCTTTTGCCGAACATATTAATCCTTTCAAGTATTTTCCCGAAAATTTCAAGCGCTTCAAGTTATTGCGCGCAGCAGAGCAGTAAAGCTTGCGATTGATTACTTTGATACGAAGCTTGCTTTGCTTGGTTCAAAACAAGTGAATTTTCAAGTACTTGATGCAGGTCTCTGGTATATATATTAAATATCTGCAAATATTTCTATTTTTTTAAGTTCTATCGACATGCAAGAAATTTGAAAAAAAAATCGGAATCTTCAAAATCAATTTTTGGACAAAAGAGTTCGATTTGACATGGAATCACTGATATGTTTTCCAATAGCATAGAAACAGTTAAAAAAAAAATAAAAAAAAAACAATACCGCAACAGAAATTTTTGCAACTTTCTATAATTTTCTTCTTAGGTACGCCACTGGTTTTTGTAAGAAATAACTAACTTTACCCCCACACACTCTCTCTCCTCCACCCTTCCACAATACTTAATGGTTAATATATAAAGTTTTTGAAAGCTTTTGAAAGTTTTTGAAAGCAAAAAAAAAAATAAAAAAAAAACAATACCGCAACAGAAATTTTTGCAACTTTCTATAAGTTTCTTCCTAGGTACGCCACTGGTTTTTGTAATAAATAACTAACTTCACCCCCACATCCTCCCCTCCTCCACCCTTCCACAATCCTTAATGGTTAATATATAAAGTTTTTGAAAGCTTTTCACTTAATTTTTAGACCATAAATCATTTTCAAGCATTTTGAAAAACTTTTAAGTTGTGGTAAATATTTGTAGCAAACAAAAATAAACCCCAATTGAACCCAACTAATTAACTGCTCGAAAAGTAATTATAGCCAAGTTGTCAGCAGACACTGCTTCTGTGACAGACAATGTCAACACTGAATATTTACTCTGCACTAATTTAAACAAAGCGTGTCATTGTAGTGGCCAGACTTTGAAGTTGTCAGACTCAACAAGCATTCCTAATTGAATTGCTTCAAACTACCTACTGTTAGTATTGAGAAAGAACAGAAAACCCTCCAAAAACTCTGTACCAAATCTTCCATATAGTCGTAAGTATGGTATAAAAAAAAAGTCAGCCTTAGATATTTGTCTTCTACTTGTTAGAAGACTTGAACTTTTCTTGTTAGTTATTACCCTGTAGGAAAATTAACTAATTTAAAAGTAGTTGATAAAGTAGTTTTTTGTCAACCACAACTAGTTGAAATTCTGACTTTTTTCTGACATATTTTGTATGGTGATGTCCGCTAAATACGTCAATTGACTTTCGTCTGCATATATTTTCAACTACTTGTTAAATTAGTTATATTTAAATTATTTTTTTAATTACTTTAAAATAACCAATTGAAAACTATTACTGATGGCCTAAAGTTAATAATATTTGATGAAATAACATGGTAAAATATATATAAACTTGTAATCTAATAAAAATTTGCAATTAAAACATGTCAAAATCAGAGTAGTTGCCGCCTTAATATATTGAAGTGGATGCCGCCTTAATATAATTCAAAGTAGTTCATATACTGGTTTATTTTAAATTAGTTTTTTAATTAGTTGTTTTTAAAAACAATTTAGTTTGTTCCTATAGGGTAGTTATTACTTCTTCATAACATCAGAATAAAAAATATCACAGAGTTTTAGGCAGCACAAGAAACCGCTCGTTTCTTTTTTTATCACAAAAAAGCACACTATGATAAGCAAGACACAAAAAGCAATAGATTTTTGTATGGCAAAATAGTATTGTTGCTCGTTTATGCCTATCATTGGTGTACTTTTTTGAGCTTTAAAAAATACTGTTTTTAAGCAAAAGTAAAACCTTTTCAATGCTTCGCTATTTTTGAAATTCGTGGTACCTGCGATACCGGTTTGATAGTCATCACATAAAATGAGCTTGTTTAATATTAATATAGAAAGAAGTATTAATTTACTTTCTGTCAAATAAAAAAGGAAAAAAAGGAAAATCTAGTTTTATTTGCTAAGACGCAAGAATAAATAACAATAAACAGTTATATTATTTTTGCTTACAGCGCACTTAAATCAATAAAAGTGGGTAATTTAATGAGACGGTGGCGAGTAAAACAGTTCAAATTCAAAAATTTAGAAAGCAATAAATTTTTCTAATTAACTGTGCAAATACAGGGTGCAGCTACTATTTAATTGAAATAGCTCAGCATATTTATGTCTTTTCAATAGTTAGGCTAAAAATAGTCCAGAAATGCGTGCTTTTGACCAAGACATAAAGCCGCACGCACCCAAGAAATGCGGCTTTATATTTTCATTAATTTTGAGCACTTAATTTAATTTTCCCAGCCTTTAGTAATTTTTTTTTTTTTTTATTATTTTTTTATTTTCTTTTACTTATTGGCACGCATAGATTTTCATTAAATGGCAATACAGCATATTCCTCCGGCTGGGTAATTTTTTGTTTTTCATTATTTGTCTTTTTCTGCTTTTTGTATTTATTTGTTTTTCTTATTGCGCTGTCTATTGCTGGAACAACTTTTTGTGCTACGTCTGTGTGTGTGTGTGTGTGTGTGTTGTTTATTTGTATTCATCAGCACATGTTGAGATAAACAAACATTTTTTTATTTTTTGTTTTCCCATCTTTCCCATCTAAATAACGTTGATGCATTTGAAATATTTTTATGAACAATTTTTTTAATTTAATTGTAGTTGGTACTTTATTTTTGAGTGTTATTTAAATTGCTTTTTTACAGCATTAATGTTTTTGATTCAAAAAATTCAAATTTGTTGATATAGCAAAAATATCAACAAATGGCTTTTTGTTGTTTTAAGTAAAATATTCTGAAAAATTAGATCAATTTTTATGCAAATTTAATCGGCTTTTTCGACTCTAATAAAAAAGTTCTGATAGCGTTTTCTCGTTTAAGGGGGGACATGACATTCGCGGCAGAGAAAACAGACCTTTTTTTAAAAATTCATAACTCAGTCAAAAACAAACATTTTTCCCAAAATTTTTTTTATTATTGTAGAGAATTGAACAAATTACAAGAAAAAACATTTAAAAAAAATATATTTTTCACTCCAACATGGTTTTATAGAGCTCCAAACTGGCGGCAGAGAAAAAAAACGGCGCCTCGTGGTTGCAGCGCTGGGAGTTGCAACAATTGTGCGATCTGGAAAAAAATGACTTTTTTAAATCTTAACAAAATTGGTTATCGTATGACACGAGCTTTTTTTTAAATTTTTTTTTAAATTTTTTTCAATTTTTGGTGATGTTCCAAATTTGAAAGTGTGTTTTTTCGAAAAAAATATTGACTTTAAAAATTCATAAAAAATCGAAAAAAAAATTTTTAAAAAAAAGCTTGTGTCATACGATAGCGAATCAAGTTTAAAAAAATACAAAAAAAAAAAAAAAAATCGTCAAAAAATGAACCCGCTTGTGCCGCAACCAGTACGAAAAACATGGTTTTGAGATAAACGCGTTCAAAGTTTGTGAACAAAGAAAAAAAAGGTTACCTTCAATCTGCCATGCCTGCTTCGTACTGTATGCCTTCGTTATCTTGTGTTGTGCTGTTTCTAATAGTTTTTTGCAATCGTTTAGCAATTCGGGCTTCACCCTTCATCCTTCAAGTAGGTACGAAATAACAACCACCAAAAGGCAGGTAGCAAGTAAAACAAGTATATACCAGCTGCCGTACGTAGGTAGCGCAAAAATTAAAAATGCGCTCTCAATAATCCGGCTGTAACTGTTGAACCCGTAAGAATTTTTACATGAAATTTTCTTTCTTAGAATCTTAAGAATATTTACTAAAATACAAAATTATTAAAAAAAAGTCGATTTCAAAAAACTGCCAATGTCATGTAACACCTTAATTACAAAAACATCAAAATTATTTTAAATTCCATACATCAACATGGAGAATAAATTTATGCATAACGATGCGAATACTTCACCCACAGATCTGCTAAATTCCAAACTCCTTGACGCTCTTTTTTCACCTTAACTTTTAACGTAAGTCCCGTTCAACTAAATTCTATTTTATTAAATGCACTTCTTTTATGACCACAAAACTTGAACTCATAAAGCTTGTTCAACTCTATAGCGAGATTCAGCTTTCATTATAGAACTCTGCATAAATCTGCATACTTTAGAGGATTGCTCGTAAAATTGCTATATGAATGAACTAAAATCTACGTGAAAAACAACGATCATCATTTAGCGCCACTTGCACACATTTAGAATTTTATGATCTTTATTAAAGATTCCATTTATCTTAATACGCAGAACATGCGAAAAAGCAGTGTATTTTGATTAATGACGGAAAAATAAGCAAGTGAAGTGAAGAAGGTGATAAAAAAAATATAAGATTTATGAAAATAAGTTGAAAAATAATGCTGAAATAAAACCAAACAAGCCAAAATTTTCCAGATAAAAAACGGTTTTACAGTTTTAACAAACATAAGAAATTTTAGTGGAAAAAATATATAAAAGAAATAAGTAACATAACACAAATAACCACAATAAACCACAAAAATGCTACTAAAAGTTTACTTAGGTGAAATGTGAAAAAAAAAATGTGCAAGTAAAAGAAGCAAACAAAGAATTTTAATATTTCTTTGTTGTACGTATACAAATGCAGAATAAAAAAGTGTGATGAGTACAAAAATTGCATTCAATCATTTATAAGAGTAAGCTTCAGTTTATTAAAAGCTTGCAGTAAAAGTTAACATTATAAGATATTTAAGAAAAATGCAATGAGTTTCGATTTCGGAAGCAGCTTCACTGTTGCTTGTGTAATTTATTAGTGGTTCCTTCAATAAATCTAATACTTCTTGTGTAATTTTGATGTTTTTTGTTTTTGGAGGAGCCCTTAAACTTGTACTAAGTGGATATGATGAAATTAACAGTCTTTGTAGCAAATCGATGTTAGTGGCGGCTCGAGATGTCTTCCGCATGAATAATTCTCGGTATTTTCTGCTATCCTTATTTCTTGCCGCTTGAGTTTCCTCCGAGAGTTGTTCTATTGGAAGAATGCAAGACGACGCGATATTTTCAAATGATCAATGGACACTTACTGGCATTGAATATCATGATAAATCTGTAATATACAATTTCCTAGTAAATTTTACATGCTCATCGAATTTGTCGATATTTATTAAAAATTTTGAGTTAATAGTTTGCAGTTGTAAGAAATAAATGCGCCAAGTATGAATACCTTACTATGCGATTTTCTCATATATTTAGTGTCATAGCATAAAACGGTTGATCTTTCGTAAAAAGTGTTGATTTTGAAATTTTTTGAAAATAATTATCTGGTTTATAATTTGTATCTAAATGTATTAAGTGTGCAACAAACGGGTGCTAGGATATAGACGGATGACCACTTTGGTTAACTTTGGATCCGAATACCTTCTGATTCGTAGAATAATAAGAGCCTTTGGCATTTTATTTATTATGCCTCAAGAAATTTGCTTGCAGAAAAAAAAAAATATTTTGCGTTATAATGAGATGCTACAATGACTTATATGAGTTTGCTTTTTAGAAGAGAAAGCATTTTAGAAAAAACTTAAAATTTTAAATGTGCGCAAGCGTGCGCATTAAAATTTTAATGTATTTATAAACAATAAACATCAATCTTGACAATAAACGTAATACAAGGAATGGTCAATACTGGTCTTTATTAGATTTAGTCTACTTAAATTGAATAATAAGTATTAAAAAAGTAATATTTTAAGATTTTTAAGTCTAAATTTCTGGCAAAAAAAAAATAACTAAAAAACGAGAAATCATGCGTGCACTTTTAAAATTTAAAAAGAAAATATATATTTTAATCATGCCCGCTACTTTAACCCATTATGGACTGACCCATGTTCCCGTTGAGCTAGAATGATGAAATTTTCCAAAAATATTTAGTTTGGTCTAACTTAAAAAAAATTCAAACAGATTAAAAAAAAAAAATGTAAAAATCGAGTTGCCACCTCGAGATTTTTAATTTTCAACTTGAACGATATTGAACGATATTCTACAAGCAAAGTCGAGCACTTTGCGCCAATATCAATCACAAGAATTTCCACAAAACAACAAAAAATATACAAAAACGTATTTCGTTGAAGACCATCGTTGTGTCAACCCGCGGGAGCCACGAATGTCAGTCAGACTTTACATTTTTATTATATTTTACTTTATTTCTACTAAATTTTTTTAGAGATTTAAAATTAAAGATAAAAGAATATGGAAAATTCCCAAGTTCCAAAAGCTTGGAAATGTAATTAAACGCAATTGATCAGTCTTGAGCGAAAACAGGTCGATTAGATAAATTTTTAAAATTTTATATTCCTTTTGGAGATCATGAAAATATATCACTGTATGAGCTCCAAGTAAAGAAAAGTATACCGTTGTGTATACGCAATGCTAGACAAAAATTGGTTAATCACGGTTCAAATTTCTACTATTAAAATAATTTTATAGTTATAGTTAATTAATAATTTTATTGTTTATACAGAACCTGTTGGTTTTTGTTTATTTTTATGTTCATATCCGTAATAAAGGAAGAATTTTATATGACATATCAAAGGTTATTTGAATTTGACAACTTTTTTTTTTACTTTTGTCCTCCTAGATTATAGAATTCTCACACTGTGGGTCGCTCAAAAAACTTTCTCGAAGATTATTGGAAAAAAATTTATGAAAAATTTTTACCAAAATCCATTCATCAATGGATCAAAACTAGTGAAAGCTGTTGTTCGACGCGCCGGACATTTGGCAGATGTTGTGCTCCATTACTAACCTCAGAGTTTGTACTTTGGATTAAGTTATTTTCAGTTTTCACAAAAATAAGGCTTTTTTAAAATTAAAAATGACACCCTCGCTCTTGAAAACGGAACAATATTTTTATATATTCCTGTTAAATTCGTTATTATAGAACCTTAAAGTTGACAGTTGACAGTTGACATGCACTTCATTATATAATTTGTGACGCACTGTAGGTATTTGCAGTAGAGAAAGAAAATTTTGCAGCTAAATAAAATCAACAGTTTTTTAAATTTACACTAAAAAATATTGTAAAGAATTGTTAAAATAAACTTGAAAAACGTTTCAACTTGATTAATGCACAACAAAATAATTCACATTACTTATTAAGTTATTAAAAATTAAAATTGGCTTAACTCTCCAATAATCAGCTAAGATAACAATAAGCCGATTTTAATAGAGCTACAATTATTTTCACTCTAATACAATCAAGTGGCTAAAATGCGAACAATAAGCTATCTTAGCATTGAGAAGATTTGCAGGGATTAAATTTTAAGTCAAAATAACAAATACATACGTGTATAGTGAATACCAAAACAACAACAAAAGTTAATAACGAAAAAATTGAAATTTAGAAAATGAAATAACAATAAACAGCACAATAATTGAGATGAAATTAAGTGAAAGTAGCAGTATTGCGGAGGAATACTCACCTACTTATGCCTTGATTTTGTTTGATTTTGTTGAACTCTTAATACTGACTGGATGGATGGCACAACAGCAGATTAGCTCCAATAAGGCTTCCAGCGGCACACAGTTATAGCAACAGCTACTAAATCGTAGCAAGCTAAAAATAAGCAGATATCGAGCACTTCCGGTTGCGCACTGATGAAGTTGTTTGTTTAAAAAAAAAAATTTTTGTTCCGTCTCAGCAAACTTTCAACAAACTTTTAAGCTGCGTGCCGCTAACTTTAGCTGCTTATCATTATAAGCACTTTCCAGCAAATGATTTTTCAAGTGCTGCCAAATTTCTCATAAATTATCAACACATTTTTACGATTTGTTGTTGAAAAATTTGTTAGCATTTTTTTTTTCTTTTTTTTTTTTTTATTTAAAACACTTCTTTTTATATTCTTTTTCGTTTAAAACTTTTTAAAGATGTTATCAAAATTTTTGATTTTATGCTCGGCTTTCCAATTTGTATGCTTTATATTACGATGACTTACTTTTTGTTTACTTTTTAGCTGCTTATTTTAGGCTTTTTTTTTTTTTGCAAGTTATATTGAATACCCCGGGTATTTACAGCCGCCTTTTCTGGCATGTTCCCTTGACAATATGAAGGTCAATGTTATGGAGCGCGCATTGAATGGTGGCTGAAAAAAAATTCATAGAACTAAGTTGCTGGAAAAAAATTTTTAAAAATGTTTACACAGAATCAATTATTTTCTAAGGTAAAAAAAGCGCGTTCAACAATGCGATCAAGGAGAAAAACTTTTAGAAAGTTTTTACGTTAGACTTTAAGGGAGATCCTTGGAAATTTTTAATTTTTTCATTTCACTTTGTTGCTATAGACGTTGGTTTTGGGCATTACTTAGCTGCGAAATTGCTTGAAAACTAATTTAATTATATATGTTTTTTTTTTCACTAAACAAAAATGAAATTATTTTGTGTGCTCATTCAGTGTGTCTTTAAATTTGCACAAAAATCTCAACACACTACGCGAAACACAAGCCACTTGATGTTGTTCTTTTCATTTTTATTTTCCGTAACATTTGCACATCAGTCGCTTCTATTTAACACCTTTTTGCTTAACTTTGGTTTATTTATGTGGGTCTTTTAGCCATTTTTCATCATTAGCTGTGGCTTAAATAAATGGGACATTTTATACTTTTTTCTATTAATGCACATTATTTATTTGTGGCTATTTTTTATGGGTCTTTATTTGGTTTTCCGGTTTTTTGATTGTCGGTTTAACGTTTGATATTTTTTGTTGTTGCTGCTGTTGATTTGTATGCGCGTATTTTTTGTTAAATTAAATATTTTTTTTTCTACTCCAGATATTTACAAACACAGTGGCAATTTGTGTTTAGGATATGTTTTCTTATCCGTTTGCCGCAACCTTTAGTTTTTGACAATATTAAAAAAAAAAAACAAATATTCCTCTTTCAATGTTGCCTCATTGGTTTTACTGTCGTTGGCTTGGAATGTAAAATGTTTGAAAAGCCTTTTAAGGGACTCTTAAATAATAGCTTAAAGAAGAACACCAAAAGACGAAAAATAAGAGTAGAAAGTGTTAGAAGCTAAGTGGGTAGCATTCACAGCTGTGTTCTATTGGCGTGAAATTGAATTTTGCAAACTTACCGCAAAGTACACCGAGAAAAAAGCTTATGTTAAATTAACAAAAAACCTAGTATAAGTTTTACATGTTAACCTGCAAATTTTTATTTGGGCGATAAAATATTTGGTAATTTATACATTATTTTGAAAAAAAAAGTTTCAACAGTTATAGCTTTTTTCCGAGTTTTGGTTTTTTTTTCCAAAAAATAGGTCAAAACTATGCTTAAGCCAATTTTGAGGCCTTTTTTAGGTGAAATACTCAAACTCCAGGTTATTAGACGAGGTTATTCAATATAATTGCGCCGTTCAAAAGTTTTTGTACCGTTTTTAAATTTTTTTTTGCAGAACCAAAAAAATACTCTTTCGGTTTGTCTTGTATAATTACACTTGACAACAGTTTTCCAAAAAAAAAAACAAAAGCCATGGAGTTTCATGAGTTATTTTATGTTTTCGGGGCCGCTGAAACCGAATATGAATTCAGTTTTTTCGGGTCACGTAAGGTTCCCCTTGGAGGCGGGTCCAGGATAAACCTTAGGGTTTTTGGCTCTACAATTAATGAAATCAATATTTCACGTTTTGGAAAGGGCAGGAGAGGGTTAAAATATATGACCGACCCCCCTTCTTTTTCCAAGAGGAACATTTTTCCTTAGAACCTATCCTCTTTGACCCCTCCTGAGGGGGGCTCCCGTACAATGAACCCTAACCCCCTACAGTAAATTAAATCTATATTTATCTCTTTGGGTAGGGTAGGAGAGGGTTAATATGTACGACCGACCTCCAGTACTTTTTCAAGTGTAACATTTTTTCCTTAGTGACCTATCCCCTCCGACCCCTCCTTAGGGGGCTCCCATACAATAATGCACTATTCTCTAATATTCCCCCTCTTGGGAAGGGTAGGAGGGGGTTAATATGTACGACCGACCTCCAGTATTTTTTTAAGTGTGACATTTTTCCTTTTGTGATCCATCCCCTCCAACACCTCCTTAGGGGGGCTTCCATAAAATGCACCCTACTGTTAATAAAATCAATATTTCCCTTCTTGGGAAGGGTAGGAGAGGGTAATATGTACCAAGAGGGTAATATGACCAACCTTCATTATTTTTTCAAGTGTAATATTTTTCCCTGCAGGACCTATCTATCCCCTCCGACCCCTCCTTAGGAGGGCTCCCATACAAAGTACCCTACTGTTAATGAAATAATATTGTATGGGAGCCCCCACCTTTAAGGAGGATTCGGAGGGGATGGATCCTAAGGGAAAAAGTGTTACACTTGAAAAAGTAATGGAAGTTGGCCGTACATATTAGACCTCTCCTACCCTTCCCAAGAGAGGAAATATTGATTTCATTAACAGTAGGGTGCATTAATGTTACACTTGAAAAAGTACTGTAGGTCGGTTGTACATATTAAACCTCTTCTACCCTCCCCAAAGAGGTAAATATCGATTTAATTTACTGTAGGTGGTTAGGGTTCATTGTATGGGAGCCCCCTCAGGAGGGGTAAAAGAGGATAGGTTCTAAGGAAAAATATTTCCTCTTGAAAAAATAATGGGGGTCGGTCATACATTTCAACCCTCTCCTGCCCTGCCCAAAAGGGGAAATATTGATTTAATTAATTGTAGAAGCTTAGGGCTTACCCTGGACCCGCCACTAGGAAGAACCTAACGTGACCCGAAAAAACTGAATTCATATTTGGTTTCAGTGACCTCAAAAACATAAAAAAAAGTCACGAAAACCCACGGGTTTTTTTCGTGTTGTACAGTGTTATTCATACAGTATAACGCAGTAAGATAACGCAAATGGTTTTGATGATAAATTATTTCCGTATCACTTTGATAAAGTGTCCAAAGTTTTAGTGGTTTACCTACAATATTGGTTAATATATTATATGCTCGGCTTAGGTGAATCAAATAATTTTTTATGGGCATCGTATCGAAGTATTTGCTTTCAGAGCAATGTATTAAACAATGAATTGCTTGGGTGAATAAGCATAAGTATATAATTTCCATACAATTCGCTCCACTCAAGCCGACTTAGTTCATTTAACTAACTATTGCTTTTTTTCTCGGTGTATAGATAAAATTTTGAAATGATATTTTAATAAAATTTGTAGTATTGTGACAATTGTTTAAGTATGAGAAGAGTGTAAAATATTTGCATTGGTTTTGTTGTAATTAAATTTCATGGCTTAGGATTTATGAATAAGTATTCTTTTATTGATTTTTCAATTTTAGGTCTGCGTTTGTCTTTACGTGGCCTCAATTTGAAGATTTTGGCAAACAAAACGTTTAAGAAAATGTTCTGAAGTTAAGCAGAAAAATTAAATGAAGCCAAAATAAATTATGGAAATTACAACTGAAATTTAATAACTACCCACTACGTTACATAAAGTCAGAGCTGATAGTTCACAAATGTACTGGAGTCAGTAACGTTAAAATATAAGGGAGAGGCACGTAGGCTTCGCCAGTTTATAAGTTCGCCCACCATGTTTATCTATACTTATCATGTTGGCATGTGTACGACAGATTTTGTTAATGGTGTTTGTAGAGTTACGTTTCCACAATATTTACAGCGTAGTGTAATTATCGGCTGTGCTAAAATTTTGTGCGAAAAAGTTTTACGGATTACTTTTTAAGTGCTCATAAAGAGGTCATTTGCCATCCAAAGGTCAGAATGCATTTCACTAAATTTTTCTACTTATATAGTAAATGCTCACTCTCACAATTCGTAAGATTTTTAAGCATATTTCGACGAATGAAAAAAATTTTGAATCAAAAGTCGACAAAAGTTCGTAGGTTGAATACCTCGAGGCACGTACGTTGGCCAAACTTTTTTTTTGCCCAAACGTCTTGTACTCGTATATGCTTCGGTACGTTTGGAATCGTTGTTTTGTTATTCTATTGATTTCACATTGTTTTCGTCATTTTTTTATTTAATGCCAATTTTTTGAACTTCTTATAAATATACATTTTTAAAAATAACATTTAAGAGCTACTAAATTAATATTAAAAATAAATACTAAATATTAAATATAAATAATATTTAAAAAAAAACCTATTAATTCTGCAAAAATTTGTTGTGGCGCTCATTGCTTACTTCTTTTTCACGATTCCATCTTTGGCACCAACAATTTTTTGGTATTAAGCCATAGAATGCGTGAAAAAGGGTTTTCTTATGAAAAACAGATTTCTCAACTTATTTTCTCAGGTCGGGCTCGTTCCAGTTTTTACATGAAAATTAAATTAAATTAAATTATAAATTAATTAATTTTCATCTAACGTTTATTTTCTTGGAATTTTTAAAAATATAAATATAAATTTCAAAAATTTGCTTTGTGCAAAATAGTTGAAAAACATTGCTTTTTACATCAAAACGCACATAACTGTAATTCCGCTTTGGTTTAGCAGAAGTTGTGTCTATTAGATTTTCAAAGTTAATGGATTGCAGAAGCTAGAGAAGATTAAAACATTATACTTTTAAGAATTCCAAAAAATAAATTTGTAAGAAATTTTAATAAAATTGATCAAAATAGTAGAATCAAATGCAAATATTCATTCAAATAAAACTGGAACGTCGTTGTTAAGGAAAATTATTGAAGTTTGTATGTTTTTTATAAAATTTTTCTGCACATTCAGAAAATATTTTTTTTTTATTTCATTCAAAGTTTAATTTTTTGAAAAGAAAACCACGAACCGAAATTTGAATAAGTTTAATTAAAAAATCAGCTTTAAGCAGTTCTTTTTTGCTTAGAAATTAGTTTTTAGTTTTATTTTTTATTCTTACAATAAGTTATACTATAAACTTTAAAACTTATTCTTTAATAATATTCTTTATCTCAAAAAATAAAACATCTTTTTGATTTTTATTTTTTCGCTCAGAAATAAAACTTATTTTTGAAGCGTCAGCGAAGTTTTACATACTATACAGGAGTAAAAAGAGTTACCAAGATAGAATCCACTTCGTTTTTATAGTGAATACTCAAACCAGGTGCTGACACAGACTATGATTGAGAGCAAGTGATCCAAAAAGAAATTTGTATGTGAGACAAATTGTGTGCTTGTTAATTCTTTCAATTAATATTATTTTTAATTTTACATCTAATGCCCAAAACCTAACGCTTTCATCGGCACTCCCGACGACTGCACACCGGTTGTATTAAGTGTAATTTTTTTACTCAAAAAATAATTATTTAGGCTGAAGTGGAGTGATGTGTAACAAGTTCTTCTTTGCTTTAATAACAATATTAAGGGATTTAATTTTTGGTTGGCTTATAGGGGTAGCCCTTGAAGAAGAACCAATTCGAAGTGAGTGCTTTCATGGCTGTTGAATATTTTTAGAAATAAATAGATGAAGTAGAATACAAATTTCAAATATAACTTTTTTCGTCTTTTTCAAATCGGTGGGGTGATAAAACACCGATAAAATGTTGATTTAAAGACCAAGAACTTTAATTTTTTATGTTTATTGACTTTTTATATTTGGTGTATTATTGTAGATATTAATGAAATATTAATTTTTAATAATAATACGCTTGCGAAATTGCAATATTTCGAAAATCTGTCTGATTCTCAATGCACACAGACGCACACATATGTTAAAATTAAAAAAAAACTAATCAAAACTAATAAAATATGTGAATGGCTTCATTAATTGCAAAAAAATTAAATTTTAAATGTAAAATGATTATTTGCCCGAAATATTCTTATCGGAGTGACAATTCTCACAAATAATATGACTCATAAAAAATTAAAAAGGCGCGTGCAGTTGTTACAATCAAGCGAATTCTTGTGGTGTAAATGTTTTGGAAAAAAATGCAAGAATTCAGACAAATAACTCGATCTTCTTCGGATGACAACGAAGATCGTCGATTTTGCGGCCGACCATCTGCAGCTTTCTTCGTTGCTTGCTTGGTTTTCTTTTTCATATATTTTTTTTTTTTTTGCCAGCCCCTGCAACTGTAAAGGTTTCTTCGGCGTTGTTAGAATAAAGCTTTTTATTGACTTCCTACCACGATTGAATTGGGCAGATACCTTTTAATGTCGTTGATGTGATGGCAGTTCAGAACTTCACGTTGTTGTCTCTTTAATGGCAATTGTAATATCGTAAATGTGTTACACATCACCCCACCGTTAGTGTTACACATCAACCCCAATATAAGTCACTTTTTTCTAATTGATTACCACTTTACCACAATGCGAAAAAATTCAAAATTATTTATTTAACAAAAATTAATTATTTAACAGTACCACATTTTACATCACTCACTTTCAAAATATGTAGAAAATTTTAACCGAAACGATAGTTTTTGGAAATTTTAAAAAAACTTTTTAATAAAAATGTTACCCGATTTTTAAGAACTCTAATGAAATGCATGACTGCCTACTTCCTACTCATATCACAATTGTTCACCCACTTATATGCCAACATTTTGTACGAAAAATCGTCGTGTTACACATCACTCCATGGTACACATTACCCCACCTCACTCTATAATTTTTAATTTTTTCGTTCAGAAATAGCAGTTATGTATTTTCTTTCGAAAATTGTGTTTTTAAAGTCAGAAATCTTTCTTTTGTCATATTTTAATAAAAAATTCAAAACCATCAGTAAATTTGATTTATTGTAATATAAGTTAAAGTAAATTTTGCCAAAATTACTTTTTTGAAGACCGTAGTATTTTGGGAATAAAAATTTTAAACAAAAAATAAAACTCAAAAACAAAATAACTTTTTTAAAATAAACAAAAAAAAAAAGGCAATGTGGAGACACCGACCAAAACGAATATTTTAAAAGAAAAAATAAAAACGAAATGGCCATTTTAGACCTTGAAAGGACTTTGACCAAGCTTCGTATGAGCAATTGTATTGTGTGTGTTGTGAAATGTTTGAACACAAATGATCGAGAACTGTACCTACCAGCTTTATGCCGACTTCGAACGGCTTATGCTCTCAAGAAGCTTTTCATGGCCGTTTTGACTCTCTGAGGTTTGCCATTGTCTGCAAAGAGATGACGGCCGAATATAAAAATTAATTCAATTGTAACAACTTTCTGTGCCAGGTAGGATTCGAACCAAGGTTCTCTGGCGTATGGGTCACACACTCTACCCACTGCGCCATGGCCGCCACTAAATATAAATATATAAACTATATTTTTTAAATATAGTCAGAGCATATTCATGGAAATCTTTTGTACATTATAAAGTATCAAATTAGTAATATTTCGAAGTTATTTAATGCAAAAAATATTGACAAACAACCCGGTGACAAAAATTTTTTTTTTAAAATCGCGAGCAAGGGCTTTGTGGAAGTGCATTTGACTGATATATGGGAATTGCCGGAGACACGATTCGTTTCTCAGCTAGAGTAGATTTTCAACTTAATATTTATTTATCAATTTGCAATAACAATAATATTACAAATATCAATATTAACAGGGGAATAAGAGCTCGCATTTTGAAAAATCTATATATTTTTTTTTTACTTTTCTTATAGTTAAGCGTTATAGTCTTTGGAAAAAGACGATTTGCGGTGTTCACTGTATCTCAGCTGGAAATTATCTGGAATCAAAGGACATTAAAAATTTAATCGAAGTATCATCAAATCCTTCCCCGAACGTACTGTGATTACTATTTCTTACATTTTTAAGTTTTCAGGGGACATTTGAAGAGAAAACTGCTATTTTTCACGAAAAATTCCACCATTTAGTAAGTGGAAAATCCCCTTCATTTGAAAAAAAAAATCCTAAAACTTATCGTTGGGCACCAAATTCAAAATTAATAAGTAATGTAGTTTTTTATTGGCAGTGAACACGAGCTTTTAAATTTCGAACGCGTTTTAAATTTCGCTGTTGCAGCTACAGCGTTAGAGGAGAGGGGACTAATTAGTCAATGACTTTAAGAGTTTTGCTCTGATTGACTTAACTATAACGCTTAACTATAAGAAAAGTCAAAAAAAAATATATAGATTTTTCAAAAAAGCGAACCCTTATTCCCCTCTTAACGGAGATATTTGTAATATTATTGTTATTGCAAATTGATAAATTAATATTAAATTGAAAATCTACTCTAGCTGAGAAACGAACCGTGTCTTCGGCAATTCCCATATATCTGTCAAATGCACTTCCACAAAGCCATTGCTCGCGTTTAAAAAAAAAAGGAAACAAAACGTGTGTTCGAATCGCTTTTAGTTCACAGAAGCTAAATATGTACACTATTATTTGCTAGAATAAACAATAGTTTCTGAAGCAAAATATACTATGTTGTTCAATAAGTTTCTTAAATCACACATAGATGTCGTTAATATGTCCGACATTTTATTTTTCTAAAAATGCTACTACTTTCGTTTGAACACGAGTAAAATACCATGTAGATCTGACAACTCAGTCTTATATTTGCAGTTGTTCAAAGTAGACGTGTCACAGCGTTTTTTTTTAATATGGGAAAAATCAAGTATAGTGCAATGATTGAATTTTAATTTTTGCAAGGTGTACTACCAAAATAAATTCATAATCAATTATTTGAAGTAGACTCTTCACTTTCATTTGCAACAGCGTACAACTGAGTTTAAATGTGGTCGTACAAGTCTTGAAGACGATCCACATCAAGGAGTTCCAAAAAGTGCATCAACATCAGAAGTTATAGAAAAAAAATACAGGAAATGATTTTGGAAGATCCGCAATTGACTGAGCCATATTTTAAGTGAAGTTTTTGGTTTGTGCAACAATGGAACAAAAACACATTGGAATGAGACTTTTTCAGCACCATTTGGATAAAAAGATAAAAAAAATTGTATTCATCAATTCATATTAATATGAAAGAGACTTGGGTCTACCACCATGATCCTGAATCATAGTAAGTAGCTAAAGAGTGGTGTGAATCTGGTACTTCGACTTCTAAGCCAGTTCAATTTTAATTTCAATTCATTAACTTATTAAGTTCACATGTAAGACAGAGTATTTTAAATGCAGTAAGAACAACATAATAACAACGAGTTATAAGCAACTGATAAATATATATATAGCTTAAAACAAATAGCAATTTAAAATTAACAAATTAAAAATTTTATTAAAAAGTAATACAAAATAATATAATCAACAAGTGACCTAACATCAAATCATAAGAGATCAAAAAGATTAGCTATAAATTATTCTTATTTTAAAAGATGAAGAAAAGGATATTATTAAGAAAAGTGTGGTAAAATTTTATACTTGAAGTTGCGTTTATTTTTGATGCATTTTATTCATAAAGGCAGCGAGTTCCAAATTCTGACGGCGTTAACAAAAAAGAGTCTGTTGGAGTTTGTTTAAAAAATTATATAATGGTATTATCAGGTTCATATTTCTGGTTGATCTACAAAATTGTAGCTTATCAGAAAGGTATTTAGGTGTCTTTGTGTATAATAATTAATCGCGTTCGAAAATTAGTTTGTGTTTGTGTTTATTTAAATGAAAATATTAGTACAGTGAGATACTTATGAACTCTTGACGTACAACGGCCATAAAGGAATTGTCAACATAGTCAGCAAAAAAAGTTTAAAGCTAACAATTAAAGACAATCCAAAGCTAATAATTTAAAAAACAAGTTTACAATTTAACTTAACTTAACTTACTTAACTTTACTTAAGTTCGAAAATCTGCAAAAAAGCTTATGACATTTGTTTTTTTGGGCTGCAAATAAGATTTTGTTGTTGGATTATCTCCATACTGGAAAAACAAGTAATTTTGAATATTTCTACAACCTTTTGGATCAGCTCGACACAAAGATTGGTGAAAAAAGATCTGGTTTACAGAAGAAAAAAGTACTTTTTCATCAGGACAACGCACTTGCTCACAAAAGTCAAAAAAAATCATTGCTTAAATCAGTGAATTAAAGTAAGAATTTTTGGAACATCCACCCTATTCGCCAGATCTAGCTCCTTTTGACTTCTGGCTGTTCTCACATCTCAAAAGCTGCATGCGGGGAAAACGATTTTCATCAAATGTAGAGGTGATATCAGCTACAGGAGGGTATTTTGGAGACTTTCCGAAAGGACACTACAGCGCTGGGATCCATATATTAGAGGACCATTGGAACAAATGTATTGAGCTTCTGGGAGAATATACTGAACAATATACTTTTATTTCTATTCTAGAACAAACTGGTAGTTGACATTCTCCGCATTTCTTACTATGTCAACTTTTTAATTTAGTTAATGGATTTTGTACAATTCATATACAAAATTTTCAACATTTAAGCTACATATACTACGGTGGTTCTATTATTTTTCTCTGATATTTTACAAATCCCTGAGAACTATTTGCTTAAACTTTGACGTTTAAGTTGTATATATGACTGTGGTCCTATTATTATTTTTTTTTTCTGATAATTTGCAAGTTCCTGAGAATTGAATTACTTCTCAAGTCGTCGGTTTCTCTGTCTTTGTTTTTTATTTTTTTTTTTTTTTTTTTTAATGTATGTACATCGATAACTCCTAAACCATATGCCTGGTTGCCATAATTTTTGGTAACAAATAAATATCATAAGCACGGAGGTGCCCGTAAAAAAGTGGGCGGTATTCGAGAACTGGGCGTGACAATACTAGATCTCGCAACACTAGATACTACTGTATCTCGAATAATATTGACTCTAGGGTACTGCAATTTAGTATAGAGATAAGCACAGTTATTACAAATTACCGTCAAGTCAATTACAGTCAAGTTTAAATTACCATCAAGTGCATGCCGTTTTTATGAATACAAAAGCTTTGAAGTTGGCGCTTCTGATTAAAAGTGTGATTATATTAGAGCCGACCTTAAAAGCTTTTGTATTCATAAAAAATTTATATGATAATAAAACAAATTAGAAAAAAATTTAAATAATAAGTTTTTCAATGTAATATGTTATGTTATATTATGTTATATTATATATTATGTTTAACTAAATTATTAAATATGACCAAGAAATTAATCGGAAAAGTTAATTTAAAATTATTTTTTACTTTGTAATGATTTTGTAGACGGTTTTTTTTTTTAAAGTTTTTTACTTGGATATTTATTACTTGGTAAAACTTAAATGGTATTTTCAAAGGCTAATTGCTTCCGTGTAGAGAACTTTCCGAAGAATAATGCTAGTTTGGTACGATATTAATTTAATTTTTTCTTAATATTATTTAATTATTTTATAAAACTTCTTATTTTTATTTAAAACGTAATATAATTATAATTGTTATTTTTATATTTCATATATAATTATATTTCATCAATCAATTATCTCTTTAGAATGAAAATTTTGTCAATCAAATATAAATTATATCAAATTGATTTTAACCATTTTACTAGAGAAAGAGTATATGTAGAGTTTAACTTGTTAATTATGCTGTATTTTTATTGTATTTAAAAATGTTGACAATTAATTTTTGTTAATCAAAAATATTCATTCTAAAAATTATCTAATATAAAATATAATTGTGAAATATAAAATATAAGATCCAATAAAATATCACATAAAATAATAGTGTTGTATATAAAATAAATTGTGTATAAAATAAAGACGCACCAAAAATTGCGTCTCGCTCTACAGCTAGACTCTTCATACGTCCACGTACTGAAAAAAATTTTAAATTGAATTTTTAATACAGAGTTACTTCTAGCTAAAAATAAAACTGTCTTTTATTCGATTTAATAAAATCTTACACTCGAATTGGTTTTCATAAAAAAAAGAAAGATGAAGGTTTTAAAAAAAATTTCGCTTCATAATACTCAATGTGTAGAGATGGATTTTACTAAAGAAAGGAAAATGCAGGTAAGAATTAAGGCACAATACTACAAAAATTCGGATTCTATTTTTTTTTTTTAATTTTTTTAACTCCTTAAAAAACACGCTTCCACAATAGTCAAGATAAGCTCTTTACTGCTTTTATTCCATTTATTTTCTTTTGTTTTGCTATAACAGCATTATAAATATATGCCGCGATTTATCAGCTTGAATTGTTCTAATTTTAAAAAAACAAAAAAAAATCACAAAATGCACGCAAGGCCATAATCAAAGTAGTGCTTTTAACAACAACAAAAACAATAGCCGCAATCAGGATAGTAATGTCCGCAGAACCGCAGGCAGCACAACGGTGATTCAAAATCAAGCGGCAAACCGCAACAAGCCGCATCCGTAGCACAACAGAAACAATGGCTGGCCAGGCACACAACGACAAGGAAAATAATGAAGATAAAGCATGAACAAAAGCTTAAAAATAGACAATAAGCCAAATCAAGTGGAATGAGCTGCAAATAAAAATAACAGGAAGAAAGTAAAAATTAAACAAAAGACAATAGAAAAAAACACAGAATAAATTAAAAATAACGATGATGAAACTTCAATTAAAACTGGGCTGTAGCAAACAAATTGAAATAAATGCAGTAAAGAAAAAAAAAAAAAATAACAAAAACGGCTCTAAGTGTATGAAGCGGAAACGGAAATAGAAACATAAAAGAAGACAGTTAAATGCAGCAGTAGTAGAAGTATCAGTGTATTTATGCACACAAAAGCATAGACGGAAATTCACGTTGCAGTTGTATATTAAACAAATAAGAGAAAATATAAAAAGCTGCACATTCAAAAGAAAAATAAACAATATATTTGAATTAAATGAAACTGCTTTTATTGACAATTTTAAATTAAAAATAATAAATAATAAATAACTGTTGTTAAAGCTTTATTGTTACTGCTGCGCTTTTATGGAACACAGTCGATGCAATAAATACACACAATAAAATCCAATTTTGAAAAATTTTCAAAAAAAAAAAAAAAAAATACTGACACAGCAGCAACAACACATGCCTGTTTATAGACGAAATAAACAATTTTAATTTAGCCTCATTCTTAATTAACTTCCTGCTGTTGTCTTAAAATTTTTTATTACTAAACGTAGATGCAGCAAATTTAACAATAAAGAGCTGATCAGAAAAAACAACAACACATCGTTATAACATTTATTACTTTTTTTTTTTTTTTTTTAATATTTGTTTGTTTATAATTTCACACCAACACATACACAAACAAAAACTTTTTCATTTTATTAAGTTCTTAAATTCAAAATTTACTTTTTTTTTATTTGTTTATAATTTTACACCAACACATACACAAACAAAAACTTTTTCATTTTATTAAGTTCTTCAATTTTAAATTTTAACCGTTGAACTTTTTATCGCCCGTTTTATTTATTCCAAACAATGTTCACGAAGAAAAACCCGCAACTGTTTGAATTTTCCTCGGTGCTGCGTTTTTATAGCAAAGCGCAAAACTTTCGTTCAATATTGAAAGCCAGGAAAAGTTCGTCAAGCTTTACAAGCTATGCTCTCTAACTTACATTACTCTCTCTTTACTCGTTTGAGCGCATTTATGCGCCCTTTTGCATAGGGTTCAATGTTTGTTTGTGTTTTTGTTTTTTTTTTTTTTGTTTGTAAGCAAAAAGTAAAGCAACAAAATATATTACAAACATCTTCAAATTCATGTGCAGCACTTTGCTGCCGCCCATTTGCTACATGTTTTTTTTTTTCTTTTTGTTTCCTTTAGCACAGCATCAGCGGGAGTCGCAGTCGCCTGTCGCATATCGCAAGGGCAAGGACCAAAATGTTCGTTCATTCGTTATACTTGTTCGGCTTAGCACTGAGTGGCAGTTAGTTAGCATTTAAGTTAGTGCGGTATGTGTGTGAGTGCAAATGTGTGCGCGTGTTTGGAGTGTATATGTGTTGCTGATTGTGTCTCTTTGTAACCACTTGTTGATTAATTCAGTCTGTGTACGTCTTTTGTTATTATTTCTTATAACATTTTCTACTTTCTTAAGGAAGAAATTTCGTTCTCTCTCCAACTCTCTACTTTTTTCGCTCTCTTAGACATTCTTAGGCTTCAACATTTCTTTCGTTATGTTATTTTTAGAATTTTCGAATGTGTAAGTTAATTCCCTTTAAATATTATGTTGCGCTTTTCTATTCGCATGTTTTGTTGGTTGTTTTTTTTTTTTTTATTCAAATCAACTTTTATTGGTTTTGGTATTTAATATGAAATTCGAGAAACTTAAATTTGAAGAGTTTCTTCCAATGCATATTTTATTTATACAACACAAATAAAGAAAGTAAATATTTCGTTAGAGTAGATATTAATATAGAAATTATTTTTTTTTTATGTTGAATTGTTTTATGTAGGCTGCCCTTAGCTACATCAGCGACAGTTTCAACGATAATGCAAACAATGGAGCAACTTTTCATTAAAATGCCATGAATTAAAAAAAACACATGACTAAACAAACATTTAATATATTGTTTAATTTCAAACATTTCTCAGTGCCTGCCAAAATTGTTTTAAAAGAAGCTTTACTTAAGGAAAAACATATTCTATTGATAAATTCAGCCAAATATTTTTATTCACCTATTGCTAAATCAAATGAAAATTTATATGTATGACATTCAATCAAATGTATCATATCAATCATACATCAATCACTTATAATTCAAACAATCATGCTTATATTTGATATGGTTACAAAAACCAAAGAAGTTCTAAGCGAAATGAGGGAAACTATAATTTTTTTCTATTTTGTTTTTTTTTTTTTTGAAAACTACTTTACTACTTTTTCAAAAGGCACCAATTCGTAAAAAAAGCGGTAGTTTTGACAAAAAAAAAAGCAATAAAAAATTTAAAAATCACAAAATACAACATAAAACTGCTTCATAATCGTTTTAACTTTAAAAAATTTTTGCATATAAAGGGTTTTTCAATAAGAGCGATACAAAAGTTTTTTTAAATAAAACAAAAACGGTTTTGCATATCAATGAAATTCTTTATTCCTGTAAAAGTACATTCGATGCCATTATCTACGAAACTCAATTTCTTTTGCATGGCCACCACGGGCACGCTTGCAGAAGTTCAGACGCTTAACCCAATTTTCGACGCTTTTCAAGCATAAATCGGCCGATACTGCTGCAATTTTACGTTCGATATTCGTACGAAGTTCCTCAATCGTCACTGGCTTGTTGGCATAGATCATAGACTTGACGTAGCCCCACAGGAAATAGTCTAACGGCGTCAAATCGCACTACCGAGGCGGCCAATCGACTGGGACATTTCGTGAGATAACACGTTCACCAAACTTGGTTTTCAATAAATTGATTGTGACATTCGCTGTGTGGCTTGTGGCGCCGTCCTGTTAAAACCACATATTGTCCAAGCCCATATCATTCGATTCGGGCCAAAAATATGCGGTTATCATTGAACAGTAGTGATACCCAACTCCGCCAGGTTTCGGCCTGCCTGTCCCAAGCCAGGATAAAGGAGGAGGGTTGGTCATGGGATACGTCCCATGCCGTAAAAAGTTAAAGCCAACCAAGCGCTCGGGGTGGCGCCCATCTTGGTAGCAGGTCAATATGTATATCATATTGAAAAAAGCCTGCAATGGAATATCAATGGTCCATTAAACTTGTTAGCACGGGGATAGTCAAACCCGTCGAAAAAATGGGGTGACCTTATCTATCCACGGCATGGAGACATAGCCTATATGGTCAATAAGAAGACAAAAAATGGTGTCTTAGGGCACAAGGAGTGTCACGTATGTGGGCACAAGGCGACCTGTGACGCTGGGCACAGGTCAAATTAAATCGTAGGCACTTCATATACTGTATGGTGATAAAACCATGCCTTGTATAGAAGTGCCAGTCAGATACGAAACAGTGCTATGTGCACGGTCAAAAACAAAAGTTCTTATATATGTATTTTATGTGTATATAAGAATTTTTTGTCTCTTTGCTGGGATGTTGTAGACCCTCATTTTCGACGGGACCGAGTTGCCCAGGTGACTTTCATGGGTTGGACCTTCGGGAGACTCGTGCTGGCTGTGGTTTGTGCACATCGCTTGCACAGGTCTAGATTGACCGGCGGGGTCGCGCAGTTGTACGACCGGGCTGGCATACCTGCTTAGTATGCAAGAGATTGGATAGGTCTCGTTGTCTCAACCAGTAGATGGTAATGAAGGTACGCCATCTACCGGTAGCCAAACTGGTACTATTAAGGGCAGTATGGAATTCTTGTTGCATACTGCTTTTACAGAATAGGGCACAGGGTAATGCTATTGTGTTTATGAATGTGACATTTAGTACGTGGTTGCTTTTCTATGTGTCACTTGGATAATACAGGTCTGTGAAGAGTATCCTTTTTGTATCCTTTATGTCCTTTTTGGATATGCATTTTTAATACTGCTATATGTTCATTCATGAACTATAACTCCAACGTCTGTGGACCCAGAAGAATTAAGCCTTAACTGGCAGGGGTCTTCTTAAAACCCATAATAGAGGTAGTGATTCCCATTCACAGTAACGTGCCGGTCTTGATCATCACGGAAGAAGTACGGCCCAATGACGCCGCCGGCCCATAAACCGCACCAAACCGTAATTTTTTCGGGATGCAATGGTGGCTCATGGAGTACTTGTGGATTGTTGTTTGACCAATAACGCATATTTTGCTTATTGACGAAGCCATTCAGCCAGAAATGAGCCTCATCGCTGAAGATGATTTTTGGATGAAAATCCGAATCATTTTCAAGTTGTTGCTCAGCCCAATCCACGAATATATGACGCTTCTGGTGGTCAAGCAAGAATGTAGGCCAAGATCTTTTCGAAAATTCGCCACAACGACGTCACAGAGATGCCCAACCCTTGAGAACGACGTGTGAGAGACACACTTTCTTGAACTGAAGCCTCAGCGACAGCAATATTCTCGACACTACGGGCACTTCTTTGCCTCACTGTCAAGGGAACATTTTGTACTGTGCCTGTGGATTCAAATTTTTCCACTATACGCTCAATTTTTGATCTGGTAGAACGATTATGACGACCATAAATTGGACGTAGCGCTCTTAAAGTTGAGGCCACTGACTCCGAATTTCGGTAGTAAATTTTAATAATTTCGACTCGTTGTTGGCTCGTATATCTTTCCATGATGAAATGGCAAACCTTAATGAAGAGAAATGTCAAGAAAGCGTGGAAAAATATGGCGTCATTTGCTGTCCCTATCGGTCTACTTTTGTAGCGTCCCTATTGAAAAACCCTTTACTTAAGACAAAATCTTAAAAATAAACAAATCTAAAGGAACAAGGTTCCCTCCTTTGGATGCCGTTAAGTTTGCTCAAATATCTTTGTTTTTCGTTGAGATATCACATGTTGAAATTTTTAAGTTTCTCAGTTTTTTAATAAGCGAAAATCTACTAAGGATCCCAGTGAGTGGTGTAGATATGGGGGAGTCCGCAACTCCGGATCCCGCCGTCCCCCCATAGCCATGAAAACCATTACCAAATTACTCATAGCACGAATTCCCATGCATATACATTGCAAAAAATTCTTCTTTTTTTTTGAAGAAAGTTCTCAAAAGTTGATTAGTTCAGTGTTTAACTCTTCTAAATTGGTCAAAAATGCAAGTAAAAATTCCAAATCAAATCAAAGATGAGACTTAAAAATAATTCTAGCAAAATGACATTTGTTGCTCTCTCATTTTTTAAGATATTAAACTAAATTTTAGTGATTCTTCGTTCTCTTACCTCCAACTTTCATAATTTCTACAGTATTATTAACATGGCAATACAAAACTAGATCGCGAAAATTTTTTATTTTCGGGATCAGTAGGATCAGTAGATTTGACTAATACTAACCCAGCAGAAAACTCGCTCAGGTCTCAGTAGTCAGACTAGAATTCAGTACTGAAGTCTAAACATAATCATGCCTGCATTAATCAGTTCAGATTTCAACACTGAAATTGATATATAATTCAGGCTTCCTTTTTACAGACCCGTATTCTAAAATAAAATTAAACAAAAAATCAATCCTTTTAATTCAGGCCGAATCTTGCCTATGAATTTGAATTAAAATTCTGTAAAAAAGATATTATACATTCAGACTAGAAATTATAAATAAAAATTTAAAAAAAGTTATACCAAATTTTAGGTCTGAAGAGGCGAATACTTGTATGAAAAAATCAGGGGTCTTTTCAAGCAAAGGTTCATGCCTGTCTGGCTCGAATTTCAGCCTGATCAGGCATGATATTTTCTGCTGGGCAGGTTCGATCATCACAGCACAGGCGACAGACTATGTTTTACTATTTAGATTTTTTATTTACAAATATTTAAAAGAAGAAATTGTCAAAAAAACATGTTAGGAATCAATTGGCTTTTCCTGCTCCGTGCTCGCATTGAACCGCGCACCATACGGCTACAAGTTGTTTAGCCTCTTGTTTAGCCGAAAGCAGACGCTGTATACATACTTAACATACTTAACTTATCATATGATATACAGAAGAAAATTATAGCTTTTTTAACTATGGTATATCCAAAAAAAATATATATATCGATGGTTCACAACAGTTATTAGTGAAAAATTTAAAATGTTCAGCAACGCTGATAATGTTTTTGAATTTCAAACATTTTGGTACAAAACAATTATTTTAGCCTGTACTGATTAGGTTCCAAGGACATTTCACTTAATATAATTTTACACAATATAGATTAAAACTTGACGTCTGGGAAAATGCAGTTAATCACTTTTCGTCAAAATAGCACTTATCACTTTTGTACGCTTAGCCATTGATATATATATGCAAATATAAGAGTACGTTCAAAAAGTCCATAGGATGACACATAGATGGCGTTACTAAATTTGTTTCTATATGATTTTTATTTAGTACCAACCTTCAATGGGGACTGCGACCGCACATAATTTACTGGATGTATACAGCGATCGTGAGACCCATTCTTACCTTCGGTTCTCTCGTGTAGTGGACGATAACGCATAAAAAAATCTACCTTGACTTCCTAACAGGACTTCAAAGGTTAGCGTGCATAGGAATAACAGGAGCCATGAGATCCTGTTATTCCTACACCATAGATATGATGCTAAATCTTCTTTCCATAGAAGAGTTCCTTAAATGTTCGGCGACCAAGAGCGCGATTCGCCTCAACAAATCACGAGCCTGGAAAAGCAACACATTCGGACATGCATCTATTCTAAATGTCTTTGGAACCGAGGAATCAAAAAGAGCAACCGGCTATATCATACCCAGTATTCGGTACAGAATACACCACATCCATTCCCAGCAGACAAGAATGGGAAGAAATGGCTGTAGAATCCTACGGCAATCTCCATTTATATACTGATGGTTCCAAAATGGAAAACGGAACTGGATCGGGTGTATACTGTGAAACGCTGCAAATCAAAGAGTGTTACAAACTCCCTGCTTACTGTAGCGTTTTTCAGGCAGAAATATATGCTATTGAAAAAGCTGCACAGGCCATTTACAGGAAAAATCTTAGGGTAGTAATTTTGGTGGATAGCCAAGCGGCCATCAAAGCACTGAACAGTAAAACGACGAAGGCTCGAACGGTGCAAAACTGTAAACTTGCACTGAACAGTATCTGCAATACCCACAATGTCACTCTCTGCTGGGTTCCTGGACATAGCAATATCGAAGGGAACGAGGCAGCGGATGAACTGGCGAGGCGTGGAGTAACCGCAAGTACAAACAGAGCTGACACAGATGTGCTCATTCCAATAGGCTTTGAGTTTAGCATTTTTTGTTCAACTATTGTTATTGAAAAAAAAAAGAGAAAAGTGAATTTCGAGTTTGATAAAGCATTGCTTTTTGATGAAAAAAAAAATACAGTGAAATCCAAACAATGGCTTGACAAACATTATCCGGACTCTGCTCCATCGAGACAAATGGTAGAAAAGTGGATTGTTGAATTTAAACGTGGTCGTACCAGCACAAATGATGCAGACCGCAGTGGACGCCCAAATCAGACTGTTAATCCAAAAAACATTAAAAAAATTCACAAATTGGTTATGAACAATCGCAAATTGAAGGTGCACGAGCTAACTGGCATTGTAAAGATACCAGATGGTAGTGTTTTAACCATTTTACACGAACATTTGGATATGCGAAAGCAATGTGCAAAGTGGGTGCCGCGTGAGCTCACAGTCGACCAAAATCAACAACGAATTGATGCTTCAGAAGAGTGTTTGGCGCTGTTAAACCGTAATAAAATCGAATTCTATCGTCAATATGTGACAATGGATAAACATGGCTTCACTATTACACACCAGAATCCAAAAGACAGTCAGCTTAGTGGACAGCAGTCGACGAACCGAATACAAAGCGAGCAAAGACCCAACAGTCGGCTTGTAAGGTGATGGCGTCTGTATTTTGGGATGCGAAAGGATTACTATTCATCGACTATCTCCAAAACGGAATCACCATCAACAGCGACTATTAGTGTGCACTTTTGGATCGATTGAAGGCTGAAATCGCCAAGAAACAGCCACATTTGCAAAAGACAAAAGTGTTGTTTCACCAAGACAATGCATCGTGTCACAAATCGATGAAAACGATGGTAAAATTGAATGAATTGAGCTTCGAATGTTGAATAATATAATCGAGTTTTATCAAAATTTTGTTTTTTTCTTACTTATCCTACGGACTTATTGAATGACTTGTTTAATACATATTTGCCATGCCATGGCATCTTCTTTCTTACTTTTTCGACGTTTAAAGAAAGTTGGTCTGTGAAACTGACACTCGGCGCCACAAAACTCGGGTATTCAAAAAAAAATTTTTTTTAGGTAATTATTTTTTTTTTTTGGATTTTTATCCCCCCCAGAACCAAAAGCCATCTATGCCACTGATCAATGGATCAATGATCCCAGTACATTTTCGCATATATAGAAACTGAGAAACTTGAAAATTTCAACATGTGATATCTCAACGAAAAATAGAGATATTTGAGCAAACTCAACTGCATCCGAAGGAGGGAGACTTGTTTTTTTATACTGAATGTATTGGGTTTTTGAAAAGGAATAGATGGTATTACTACATAACCTCAAATATGGGCAAAAACTGACGTTACATACGATTTGTACGAAAACATATTAAAAAAATAAATGAAAAAGTCAAATTTTTAGAAAGATATTTTTATATTTATGTTGATATTAAGTAGCACTATATAAAGAAAAAAATTACAACAATCGATCCTAGGGATTTAAGGATTAAAGCAAATCTGTTCTCTGGCTTGACATTACAACAAAAGTTTTTACTTCGACAACAATATTTTAAACCTTTGTTAGAAGGTTTTGAAATAATATAAGTTTATTTTCCAAGTAATCAAATTTAAAAATCTTTTCCCGTTTTTTTTTTTATTTTTTTAGGCTTTGCCATCTGACGCGACGTTACTGGCGTTACATTACTTAAATTTCCATTGTAATTCAATTGGGTAATGTAATTAGGTAATTAAGTAAGTATGTAATTTGGTAACAAAGACCAAATGATTCTATAAGATAATAGCATTAACTTATAAGTTTTTAATAACTTTTAATTTTTTCTGGAAACATGACCAAAAACAGTATTTTTATCACTTTTAGGTAAGGATAACTCAAAAATTGTGATGGAGCAGTTCTGAGATCTTATAATTCAACATGCCAAAAACCTTCGGAAACATGTAGTCTAGTCCAGTGGTGAATCTAGGATTCGCTCATGGGGGGGGGACGGGGGATAAGTTAGCAATAAAAAAAAAACAAACAAAAGCCAAAATTAAAAAAAAAATTGCATATATTCATTAAGGCGCCTCAAAAAAAAAAGTGGTCCGGGTCACCTCCTGAAAACAAACTTTGGTTTATTTTATGATGATTCCCAAAATATTGCAACTCTAGCTTTAGCCGTTCGTGAGCTGGAATGGTTTGAAATAACCTCTAAAAATCGCGTTTTTGATTAATACTATTTATACCACACTACCTTCGGTCAAAAAAATTGTCACAAATAGTGTAAATCGATGAAATACATAGTTTTGTTTTTTTATTTTGTTTTAAATCTGCCCACACACTTAGTTATTGAGTTATTTGCAGTGATTTTTTCAATTTTTTTTAATGCAGTTTTTATAAAAATATATATAACTTCCCCATTTATAGCCTGATTTACCATTCCGTGGTATCATTGGAAAGGTACTGAATGCTGCTTTTCATTTCTGTCGTTAATTAACCCTTATAAGCACTTTTATAAAAATGCATTTTATTTTATTTTTATTTTTTTGTGATGGCTTTTGCCTCAATTCCTGAATTTGTTCAAATATAAGAGAAATAAAATTAAATCATGTAGATAAAGAATGCATTTTTTAAATGGACTTTGGAATAAAGTATAGGAAAATACTTTATTGTACTTAGACAAAACAGCTAAGAGTAAATTTTACCACAGTTCTTATAAGTAGTCACTCATGACTTTTACATGACTTTTAGGTTTGACAATGAGTTATATTATATTATATAAATGTGAGTTTTTGAATTGTGATCGCTTAATTGTTCAAGTTATTCATAAAAAAAATGCTTTTCGTTTCTCGCGAGTTAAATAAAAATCAATTGCCAACAAAAAGTGATGTAATAAAACATTTATTATTTTTGCGCGAAAAAAATAATAATCGGTCTTACGGGCTATCTAATTATCATCAAAACATGCTAAATGATTTAAGCAAAATTTGGAAAAGAGCAGAAATTCCGGTTATATTGAAGACTGCGATCCGCAAAAAACTTCAAAATTTAACGCTTTTATATCAACATTATTTATATTAACATATTGCAAACAAGATTCAATCGCGCAAGCGTTACTGTAAAATTGAATCACGAAAAGATTTGGAATAAAAAAAAAATTATTTCTTTGATAAAACTCTAAATTGTTTTTTTTTTTATCTTTTAATTAGCGACTTAATAAATAACCACAAATTTTTTATCATGTTGATAAAAAATGCATTTTTATAAAAGTGCTTATAAGGGTTAATTAACGACAGAAATGAAAAGCAGCATTCAGTACCTTTCCAATGATACCACGGAATGGTAAATCAGGCTATAAATGGGGAAGTTATATATATTTTTATAAAAACTGCATTAAAAAAAATTGAAAAAATCACTGCAAATAACTCAATAACTAAGTGTGTGGGCAGATTTAAAACAAAATAAAAAAACAAAACTATGTAATTCATCGATTTACACTATTTGTGACAATTTTTTTGACCGAAGGTAGTGTGGTATAAATAGTATTAATCAAAAACGCGATTTTTAGAGGTTATTTCAAACCATTCCAGCTCACGAACGGCTAAAGCTAGAGTTGCAATATTTTGGGAATCATCATAAAATAAACCAAAGTTTGTTTTCAGGAGGTGACCCGGACAACTTTTTTTTCCTCCATACAAGTTGAGGCGCCTTAATATTCATATGATGTCCATTTTACGAAAAAGACACAAAAATACGAAAAAGTAAGAAAAAAATCACTTATACAAAAAATAAATAAGCTTCACATTAATAAACTTCAGGGCACATCTGTGCAATTTAAATTATGTATTGCATAATGTTAATAGCATTATTAATAATATAAGATATATGTGTGACCTGGCTTATGAAAAGGGGAATAGGTGTCAAAAAATCATTTTCCACCTTTTTGCCAATTCGGATAGAGTTTGAGACGCTCTTTCACATGGTGAAAACCAGAATGTCATAATTTATTGAAAAGTTTACTAAAAATTAAGAGAAAGAAGAGTACAAATACGAAAAAACTGTTTCTTTGTTTTATGTCGATTCCTTATGCATAGGCAAATACGAGTAAGTGGCAAGTGACAAAAAGGATCTGTCTTTTATAATTTAAACTGCATTAAAAGCCAGCTTCTTTTAAAAAAGACTTCAACTTTAGTACTAAAATTGGAAATTTTATAACCAAAAACAATGTCAAAAAAATATGAGTTTGAGATCAGACCCATTGATCGTTGTACATTGTGCGTTGTATTACGTTAAATACATCACGCTACACCAACCCCGGGCGGCGCCGGGTATTCCAGCTGGTGAATTAAATAAATACACATGTATTTAAGCTAGCTTGATTTCATGCATATGTATGCACGTGTGCTTGTGTGTGCGTGTGAATGCATGAGTGAACACATTAATTTATAATTTTGCACGAGGAAATTAAAAAAAAAAAGTAGCAAACATAACTCGAAACAGTTGTGGTTGTTTTATTAATTAATTTCGCTGTTGATCTTGTTTAAATTACTGAGTTATTGTTGTTGTCGCTGTTGTTGGGTCGTTGTTGTTGTCAAGGTTGTTATGGTTTTTGTGGGCTCTAGCATTGTACAAATGCCATTAAATTTCCATTACTTAATATTTAGCAATGTAACTTCTGTCTTTTGTTGAAAATAATTAAATTAAAAATTTAAATGAAGGCAAACACAAACACGGGCACATTTACACTACCAAGCAAACATAAATAAACTCATACACATATACACACGAGTAGAAAATAAACGCAAGTACTTATGGTGAATTATGTGCATGTAAATGATTTTTTTTTTTTTATAAATTTCCACTCAATGCTGGTCAAGGCGTAAGAGTTATCCTGAGTGTATATGTATGCATGTTCTGTTGCTTTCTGTTATGATTTCAAAAGCTTAAAAGTGCTCCATTTACTGTTAACCACCCTATAGGAACAAACTAACTTGTTTTTAAAAACAACTAATTAAAAAACTAGTTTAAAATAAACCAGTATTTGAACTACTTTGAATTATATTAAGGCGGCATCCACTTCAATATATGAAGTAATTGAAATACTACTTAAAAACCAGTGATTGATAAACTACTTTCAATTATATTAAGGCGGCAACTACTCTGATGTTGGCATGTTTTCATTGAAAATTTTTATTAGATTACAAGCTTATATATATTTAACCATGTTATTTCATCAAATTTTATTAACTTTTGGCCATCAGTAATAGTTTTCAATTGGTTATTTTAAAGCAATTAAAAAAAGAATTTAAATGTAAGTAATTTAACAAGTAGTTGAAAATATATGCAGACGACAGTCAATTGACTTATTTAGCGGACATCACCATACAAAATAAGTTAGTTCGTTCTATGGAAAAAAGTCAGAATTTCAACTAGTTGTGGTTGACAAAAAACTACTTTATCAACTACTTTTAAATTAGTTGCTTTTCCTACAGGGCAATGATAAGAATTTCGGATTGGTGATTATTGATTTTGTTTTAAGATTTTTAGTAGCATTTTAAAATTAGCTTATTCCATTTTCAGAAATTATTTTTGTTTTTCCATTGAATCTCGAAAACATAGTTTAAGCTGAAACTTGAGCTTAAAAAAAATTGAGAGAAGGAAAATTCTCAGGAAACTCTCAGCCACAAAAGCATCATACAATTTTTGTGAAATCATTTATTATTTATCAAGAATTCATTCGATTTAAGGCGATTTTTATGAAGAAACAAGCAGAAAATACATCACGTTCACCAAAGCAAACATTGAGCAAAGACCCAAACACCAAGCACTGCAAGAGAGATAGAGAAGAAAAGAGAGAGAGATAGTAAGAGAAAAAAAAAAATACCCAATTAAATCTTAATGGAAAAGCAACAGAAAACATTTGCAACACGTATAAATAGTGAACCTTTATAAATCCAGCGGCACTAGCCAGGCGCGTATTTAGTTTAGGGCGCCCTTGAGTACGAAGTCACTCAATTAATTCAATCATTAAATAAAACCTTATATATAGGTGGGAGTGGCCTTACTTTGTATTTTGTACTTTGAATAATTTACTTTGATGTTTAGAAATTTAGTTATCTTAGATTTTAACTTTTATATATTTTTCAAACTGAATTTGAAAAAAACGAGTTTTATGAAATGCGTTGTGGAAATCAGTTGTAATTTCAATTTGATTTAAATAAATTTTGCAAAACTTTTCAAACTATTAAAATCCAATACCACATTTGGGGGCTCAACCGTGTCGCGCACGAATACGAAAGAAGCTATTAAGAAGAAAAATTTAAGAAGTAATAACAGTTCAAAGCAGCAGCCGTGAACTACCGTGTGAGATGGACTGGAATACCGCAACCGAAGAAGAATTGCTACAGGCGTACCACCACTACCAACTATCCAACGAAGGCGATATAACTACCTTGATAAGACGAATCAAGCTGTACGAAAAAGATAAAGAAGAAACACGAAAGAAGGAAGAAGGCGAAAGAATTAAAGCGGAAGCTGAAAAGAGAAAGATGAAAGAAGACGAAAGAAAGAAAGTGGAAGCTGAAAAAAAAGATGAAAAAAGAAGAATTTTTAAGACAGGAAGCTGAAAAAGAACAAGAAAGAAGGAATAATGACGAATTGTTGAGACAAAAAGCTGAACGACAGCGAGAAAGGCACGAAGAGCATACACGCGTCATACAGGAGGCATTCAGAAGGAAAGCTGAAGAAGATGAACGAGGTTTTGAAGAAAGAGTACAGATCGATCTGCAGCGTCTTCGCAACATGGAAATTGAGACAACATGTGAGTTACAAGCTGTGCTGCAGCCAAGCGATATTTTTGAAGAACATGAGAGGTATAAGCAACCTAATTTAAGAAGTCGTTACAAGTTTTCCGTGACATAGAGGAATCCTTGAGAAACTTTTCCGGTGATGATGGTCGTAGTGTGAACAAATGGCTGCGCGAATTTGAACAAAATACTTAATTGTTGCGGTGGACTGACCTGCAAAGATTCATCTATGCTAAAAGATTGCTGAAGGGCACTGCAAAACTTTTCATAGACCACGAGTGCAAGGCTAAAACGTATGATGTGCTTGCTGCCGCGCTTAAAGAAGAATTTAAGTTCACCATCAACAGTGCGACTATCCATCGAATGCTATGCGAGCGTAAGAAAAGCTCAAACGAAACTTACCGTCAATATATTTATGCAATTCTCGATATTGCTGCTCAAGCTAACGTTGAAATGAGCGCAATCATCGTTTACATTGTCGATGGCATACTAGGAAACCCACAGATGAAAGCGTTCCTCTACGCAGCAAAGACTATAGCTGAGCTCAAGTACAAATTACTGACATACGAGTTAATGAAATCGAAAATGAACCCAAAAGAAGAAAATCCAAGAGTATAAGATCAAAGGACTACCAAAAATATCAACAGCAATGACAAAAGTAAGATGAAATATTGTTTTAACTGCGGAGATAAATCGCATTCTTTAGACACATGTCCCAACAAAAGCAAGGGACCCAAATGTTCTAAATGCAATAATTATGGGCATAAGTCGAATAGCTGCTCACTCAAAAATTCAAGCAACTCAAACTCATCCGTGCATATGCTTGGTGCTAGAGGCTCATATAAAATGATAACTATAAATGGAGTACAAATGGAAGCTTTAATTGACACCGGTAGCCAAATCACTGTTATTCGAGAAGAAGTATTCCTAGCGAATCGATTTGGGAGCTCTTCCAATTCTGACATGACGGTTTCTGGAGTGGGACCATCGTTTGCGAAAGCCATTGAAGTGTTCAATGCGAAGGTGGTAGCGGATCATTGTGAGCTGATTGGACAGTGCCACATAATGCCAAATGAGTGTCTGAAAGTCGATTTAATTATTGGAATTAATGTGACAAGCCAAGCTGTAGTGATTTTTTCAAAAGATGGAGTTTCGATGACGACGACGACAAATTCACCATGCAAAACTGAGATATCAACCGTGCTAGAGGAGCAGTTAAATTGCTTGTACATTTCTGATGAAGAAAAGTATTTTCCCGATCTAACTCATATTCAAAGTAAGACATCTCAAGAAGAAGTCAAGAAAATGATAAGAGAGTACAAGCCAGAACCAATCAAAACGTCACCGGTGAGTTTGAAAATTGTGCTCTCGGACGATATACCAGTTGCGCCGCGTGCACGTCGATTGCCTCATGTTGAAAAGGTTGAGGTAAATAAGCAAATCGATGCGTGGCTGAAGGATGGCATCATTCAACCTAGCATTTCCGAGTATGCAAGCCCTATTGTTCTCGTAAGCAAAAAAGACGAAACAAAGCGGCTATGCGTGGATTATCGACAGCTAAATAAGAAGATTGTGAAGAACAAATATCCGATGTCCGTTATAGAGGATCATATCGATATGTTGCAGAATAGCAAAGTATTCAGTACCCTTGACCTTGCAAATGGATTCTTCCATGTATCAGTAGACAAAAGAAGCCGCAAGTATACATCTTTCGTAATACCAGGAGGTCAGTACGAGTTTTTGAGAGTACCGTTTTGGACTATGCACCAGCCCGGCAGTTTTCCAACGCTTCATCAATACGATTGTCAATCCATTGCTAATTGAAGGCATAGTACTAATTTACATGGACGATTTGGAGGACGATTTGGATGGACGACGAGGAGGAAGCAATTCAAAGACTTAAGCAAGTTTTGAATGTTGCAGCAAAGTACAACCTAAGCATGAAGTGGGAGAAGTGTCAACTCTTGCAAAAGAATAGTGATTTTTTGGGGTACGAGATCGAAGGTGGCTAAAAACAAAGGACGTACGTAATTTCCCAGAACCGAAGACAGAGAAGCAAGTGCAACGGTTTCTTGGATTGGCTGGTTATTTACGCAAAATTTATCAATAACTTTTCATTAATCGCTAGACCTTTAAGTGATTTATTGCGAAAAAAAGTAAAATTCAAATTTGAAGACGAGCAGAGGATTGCATTTGAACGACTGAAGGAGATCATCACAGAACGACCTGTGCTAACACTTTTTCGACTTCACACAGATGCATCAAAATGGACATTTGCAGCGATTCTCATGCAGCGTGACTACGATGACGGCAAGATGCATCCGGTTCGTTATCTTAGTATAAGAACATCAGAAGCAGAACAAAAATGTCACAGCTACGAGTTGGAGGTTCTGGCTGTGATCAAAGCTGTTCGTAAGTTTCGCGTTTATCGTCTTGGACATAACTTTAAAATCATTACTGACTGCAAAGCGTTCGAAGCAACAATGAAAAAGGAAGACGTTGCGAAGATATCACGATGGGCACTATTGCTGCAAGAGTATGACTGCGAGGTGATTCACCGATCTGGAGAAAAGATTAAGCATGCAGATGCACTAAGTCGGATGTACATGATCCAAAAGGTAAGTGTTCTTAGTAGCATAAAGTCAGCTCAAGAAAAAGATGAGCAGCTTAAGCTGATAATCGAAATACTAAAAGAACGAAGCTACGACAACTACGCGATGCATAACAAGATTTTGTGCAAAAATATCGACGGCAACTATGCAATTGTAGTTCCAGATGCAATGCGTTATGGCATTGTTAGACGAGTACAGGATCAAGGACATTTTAAGCAGATGAAAATGGAAGACATTATCAAGAAGGAATTTTATGTATCTAAACTTAAGGACACTGTCAATACTGTTATACAAAAGTGTGTACCGTGCATATTGGCTGAAAAGAAATCCGGCAAGCAAGAAGGTTTCTTGCATCCAATCCCTAAAAGAAGTATACCACTTGACACATGGCATGTGGGCCACGTGGGTCCGATACCATCAACAAGCAAAAACTACAAGCATCTGTTGACAATTGTAGACGCATTTACCAAGTTTGTTTGGATATTTCCTACTAAGTCTACAACTGCATCGGAGGCAATTGGTAAATTAAAAGTTGCAACAGATATTTTCGGAAACCCAAGAAGGATTATCTCTGATAGAGGCACAGCATTCACAGCAGAAGTTTTTTAAGAACATTGCAAGCAACAAGGCATCGATTTAATTTTCACAACAACTGGCGTACCAAGAAGCAATGGACAAGTAGAGCGTATGCACAGGACTATTGTTACTGTTCTGTCAAAGCTTTCAGTAGATAATCCAGAAAAATGTTATCAGTATGTTAGTTAACAAAACGACGAATCGATCAATCATTACATCGCCTTTTCAGCTAATGAACGGAGTTCCAATGAACACGAAGGATGATATGCGCATCGCATCGCATTTGATTGAAGCCGAGATTATTATGGAATACAATGAGGAACGCGAAGATTTGAGTTCCAAAGCAAAACAGCAAATACAAGCAGTTCAAAAAGAAAACAAAGCAAATTTTGACAAAAACAGAAAAACTGCAAGGCAATATCAAGTTGGCGATCTAGTCTGTATAGCTCGCACACAGCTAGGAGCCGGAAGGTAGCTAAGGACAAAATTTCATGGATCTTATAAAGTCACTGATTACCGATGAAATGACCGATATAATGTAAAAAAAGTTGGTGACCATGAAGGACCTGGAAAAACATCTACGAGTGCGGACCATATGAAGCCTTGTGGGAGTGGCCTTACTTTGTATTTTGTACTTTGGATAATTTACTTTGATGTTTAGAAATTTAGTTATCTTAGATTTTAATTTTTATTTTTTTTCAAACTGAATTTGAAAAAAACTAGTTTTATGAAATGCGTTGTGGAAATCAGTTGTAAATTCAATTTAGGGTTGTGCTTAGCAGTTCCAGAGACGGAACGGACATGGACCGTTTCTTTTGTAGAACGGAACTAGTTCACGGAAACATGTCCGAGGAACTATATAGTTCCTCCTACTCATGTGATCTGCAAGAGTGAGATAAATGTTACGCTTCATCGATTTATTCTGTTGTTCCGAATGGAGGAACTATCTAGTTCCGCTTATTCATTTGAACTACAAAAGAGAAATAAATAAATAAATATTTGAATTGATTTTCATTTGCTATTTTATATTTAATTCATAGAAAACCACAATATTTATAGTTTTTATATGTTATTCATAGTAAACTACGTAATTTAAGTTTAATGTAGAGTAACATCAGAGCGCTCTAGTTTTAAAATACACTGAGCACAAGAGTCTGCTACTTTTATTTTTTACTTTGATATAAAAAAAAATTTAAAAAAAATTTAAAATAATAAAGTAAAATAAAGTTAAAAGGAACTTAACTTAAGGTACAAGGCTTCATTGCATTAACAAATTCATTATAACAAAAAAATAACATAAATAACATAAAGTTATAACATAAAAAATTAAAAATAGTTTATTAGAAATTAAAAATAGGAACTTCAGTAAGGAACAAACTTGAATTTTTATAAAAAAAAATTAAATAGTTTAATAAACTAAAAAGCATTCTGGGAGCTATTTATAATTTCTTTCCAAATTGCTGTTGATAAAAATCAGTTGAGATACTTTCTTTGCAGAAAGCCTTGAACGGTTATCAGTTTGGATTAAACCCGCTTTCGAAAAAATGCGTTCGCATGGAACAGATGTTGCGACTAAGTTAAGCCTCTTAAGGACATGTTGAAACAAAATTGGGTACACACATTTTCTTGCGCTCCACCATTGAAGGGGGTCTTCAGACCTATTAAAAATTGGCTCATGAATATATTTTTCAAGCTCAACTATACCCGCAGCTGTAGAATTTGTAGGCACTAAACTGGCTACCTCTCTATCGAAATCGTCCCAAATAGATGTGCTTTTGCTAGTTGACGCGCAAACTTCGGTCTGCGAAACGGCAGAGGATGGTAAATCTGAAGAGGGAGGCTGGGGTCTTACGCTTGCAACATTTAATTTTAAAGCTTCATATGCAGTTTTGAAGTTAATTTGATCCCGAAATCCTTTGCCTTTAAACCTTGGATCTAAAATTGTTGCTTCTGCATAAAGTGAATTTTTTTCCAAATTATTTAATCTTCTATTCATTTGCTCTTGTAGAACACCCAAAAGATTTTTTACAGTGTCATTGCGTGCTGAAACCATATGCAAGCGGTCGTTTATCTGACGTTTTAAAAGTCGACAGTAAACAATAACTTTGGATAGGCTCACATTTTTTTCCGCTGAAATTTCGACTTTTACGTCATAAAAAACTTTTAAAATTGGAACCACTTCCTCTATTTCTTCCCATTCTTCGGCTTTTAACGCTAAATCATCTTTTATGAGTGCCAGTGTAGAGATTATGGCATCTTTCAGCTTTAAAATTCTGTCCAACATTTCATAAGTGGAGTTCCATCTTGTCGGAACATCTTGTTTCAACTTCAGAGGAGATATGTTCATTTGAGCTTGTATTTCATGCAGTTTGTACATTCCTTGAGAACTTCTTTTGAAATACTCTACAATGCTCTTTACTTTTTGAACAGTCTTAGAAATTTGTTGAATTCCGGCTTGAACTATTAAGTTTAAAAGATGTGCAAAGCAACCTATAGAACGCCACCCACCAAACTGTATTGCCAAAAGAATATTAGAGGCGTTATCGCTGACAATAGCACCAACTTTGTTTTAGATTTTCCAGTTGCACAATTCTTCTTTTAAAAAGGAACATAAGTTTATGCCTGTATGTCTCTCGCCATATTCAATACATCCAAGTAAATTTGAGCGCATTTCAACAGTTTCAATGTCGATATAATGGGCTGTAATAGCAATAAAGCTTTCATTATTTTTCGAAGTCCAGCCATCTGTCGTTAAGCAAACAGCATGCGCGTTCGCAATTTTGTTTTGAACATCGTGCTGAAGTTTTAAAAAGAGTTGAGGCTGAAGTACTTCAGAAAGTGTCTTGCGGGTTGGCAAGCTGTACGAAGGACACAATAAAGAAACCAGTCTTTTGAATTCAGGCTCTTCTACAAGATGAAAAGCATGATATTCTTTTGCAATCATAATCATGACTTGTTGGTCTATTTTTGACTTCTTTTTTTGAGGGATTGCTTTTGTGCTCTCTGCAAAAGTATATATTTTCGGCTGAGTATCGACAGTAGATTTGATAGCTGATTCGGTTAGTACAACTTCAATGTCATCCGATAAAATATTTAAGCCAGATGATAAAAGTGGCTGACGTTCTATTGAAGATGTGCTAATTGTGGGATGTCTCCTTTTGATATGTCTTCCTAGATTTCCTAAGCTACCTGCTGAAAATGAAATTATCTGAGAGCAATATTTACACTTTGCTTTTTTCGGTTCGCTTTCAGTGAAATGATCCCACAGAGTGCTGGTCTTCCTGCGCATTGCCATATTAAATCTAATTGAAATAATTACATATTAATGACTTACTGAATACAAATATTTAACACACCACCTTCACAATTATTTGAGGACAACAAAATTAATAAGAAGAAAATCCAGAAATTTTGAACAAAATTAATAAGAAGAAAATTTTCTCGAAGAAAATCCAGTGAAACAGCACACTGTAAACACTGCAACATACAATTGCAGCAAATAAATGTTAACGTCTTTTATCTAATTCAAATAATTAAATATTATAGATAAACTGAATGAACTGACACTACCTACACAATAGTTTTATCACAAAAACTTAAAAACAATAAACAATCGCAGTAAATTAAACGTTACACTTTTCAAAATCGTTTTAAAATAGTGTTCCACTTTCACATTAGCCATCGATACCTGTTCCTATTGATGCGAATAAATTGAGCTAAAAAATGGAGTAAAAGTTCCTGAAAAGAGAGTATTCTAACAGTTCCTAAACAAAACCAATATACCAGCTTTTAAACATGTCTGTAGAACTATTTAGTTCCGCCAGTTCACTTGGGTTTTATTTCATTTTGACGTATCCTTTCAATTTTTTAACATCTCTTTCGTTCACTCTTACAAAAAAAGGTCCGCAACTTTGAAACGCTAATTTTTGCTATCATGTCCGGAACTGTTTAGTTCCACATGTTCGTTTGGATTGAAAGAAAGAGCAAACGTATTTGTTGCGTTCGTTCTTTGTTAGTTCTGTTTCATGCAAGAACAACGATTTCTATAGAATATTTGTTTCGATCGTTCTCACATACTAAATCGTAATGCTTCTAGCCAAACAAACCGATAAGCAGTAATGTGTGGGAAAGAGATGTCGCAACTCGTTAAGTGATCCAAAAAAAATGTTCATTACAATCGGTAATGTACAAACTGTTTGAACATGATTAAGTTCTTTCAAAGGAACGATTGGAACTATGTCCGAGAGCGAACATAGTTCCATGAACTATACATGTCCGGAACTACCCATCCCTAATTCAATTTATTTATTTATTTATTTAGCCAAACAAGGCAATATACTTATTCTAACTTATTTTTCTAACAGGTTGTTGTTGTATTTTTTATTTTTTTTTTATTTTTTGTTTTTCTCTCCTCTTTCCTTGTTTTAGGTGTAGAAGATATGCAATTCTCAGTGGGCGTAATCCGCCCACATGAATCGACACATTTTCAAAAACACGTCAAAAAGAAAAGACAAGAAGAAGAACGAAGGGGGAACTTATATACTAAGCTTACATACTAACAGATTTTATACACATAGTTAAAATATGTACTAATTTTTAATACTATGCTAAAATATTATTAAGATGGAAAGCTGAGTGGGAGAACAACTAAATTTTGTTTAGGTATGGGTGGTAGACGGCAATGTAAGAAGAGGCATTTGGATATGGGAGAATAGAATTAATATTACAATGCGGTGTTTTACTTATTTAACATTCAAATTTTTGATTTACAATTTTTCTACAAATGCTAGATCAAGGAAATAGAAAAGGGGTCAGAATGGTGAAAAGGAATTGGAGAAGATTCTGAAGTAGTTATGTAAAGGAAAGTGATTTGGAAAGAGAACGCTTGAATCTGAATTTCGATATTGGCGGTGTATAATGCTCGCTGATATTATTAAATATTTTACAACATCTATTCAAGGGCTCGTTCAATGCGTAAATAGTGTTGCGATGCGATTCTTTTAACAATTTTGTATACCTTGTTCGCCTTATTGGTTCATTAAATAGTACCTTGCTCGAGATGTATTCGCTATCGATGTTACCAGTAATAACATCGAATGTAAAGCATGAGCAAAGTAATATTCTCCTTGATGACAGCGACATTAAATTGAGGATTTTAAGTCTACTCTCGTATGGTGGTAAATTTGCATAGTCACGAGGATCGTATAGGTCTCTCAATGCAAAAAGCAAGAATTGTCTTTGAATAGATTCTAGCCTTTCACTATGCACTACAAAAGCTGGGTTCCAAATTATGCAACAGTATTCTAAGATTGGCCGTACTAATGTGCAGTATAAGGTTTTAGTTACCCAAAGGTTTTTGAATTCTTTTGCACGTCTTTTTATGAATCCGAGCATTTTGTTTGCCCTGGATATGATATGATCGTAGTGAAGGTTAAAGCGCATCTTACTATCAAGAATTATTCCAAGATCTGCTATGTGGTTGACCCTTTTAAGTTCTACCTTATTTAGCATGTATCTGCTATATGTGATTACGTTTTTACGGGCAAAACTTATAACGTAGCACTTATTTATATTTAAATAAAGTTTATTTTTACTACACCACTGTTCCAGAGAAAAAAGCTTATTCTGTAAGAATACTGAATCCACTACTGATCTAATGTTATAGTATAATTTTAAGTCATCTGCATATAAGAGATGGGGGACATCATGCAAAACTTCAGATATGTCTGCAATAAATATGTTGAAGAGAAGTGGGCCAAGATGGCTACCTTGAGGTACACCCGACGAGACAACAATCTTTTTAGACAAAGTACCCTGAAATTTTACATATTGGGATCTTTCACAGAGATAAGACTTGAGCCATTTCAGCACAGTACCTGATATACCAAATTTTTCTAGTTTCTTAGCTAGGATTTCGTGATCAACACGATCAAAGGCTTTACTAAAATCTGTATAGACTGCATCTATTTGGTGGCCCTTTTCCATTTTAGTAAGAATGTCTGATGCCATGATTGCAAGATTTGTGGTTGTTGATCGTCCTTTACGAAAACCATGTTGCTGCTCGTTTAAACACGGATTAATTATGCTCGTGAGTTTGGAACATATAATTTTTTCAAATAGCTTTGGAATTGCTGACAATATTGCAATACCCCTATAATTTTCAACTGATCTCTTGTCGCCATTTTTATAAATTGGCGTAAGATGACAAGATTTCCAAAAAGTTGGGAATATACCTGTATGCAAGGATTTGTTAAAAATCATATGTAACGGCGTAATTAATTTAAATTGATTTAAATATTGATTTGATTTAAATAAATTTTGCAAAACTTTTCAAACTATTTAAATCCAATACCACATATATTTTTTTTTTGTATTATGTGTTTATAATTCTTATAAATTTTAAATACATAATACATGTAAAGGGTATCCCAAAAGGCACTGTTATTTTGATTTTTTGATAAAAAGTCCATTTCCCATACAATGCTAACCAATTCATTTATGGTAGATAGGAGAAAACATTAATCAATCAAATGGATATATAAGTCCAGTCAGGGTGATGCATCAGAACAGGTTGATTCAGAGATCAATTCAAAAATCTGAAGATTTACATACTATCATAGTTCTTTTTGACATTTGGATCCGATTAACAACCATCCAACATAACCTTGCATATAACTACCACCCTAATTTGAACAAAAATCTATAATTTTTATTAGTAAAAGTTGAGTCATATATAATTTGGTAAACGTAAATAAGTATAACTTTATTTTTGTAATATATGTTAAAAACTAAACACAAACAAACTTGTTACTTATAAGCACAATTAGCTGTTATTAATTTTATTGTGAATAGGAGCGTCAATAACCTTAATCCGCCCCTGATAGTAGCATTGAAAAAAACCTCTTATGCCTGTCAGCTGCTACAATTTCCGCAATGGTAACGGAAGCCAAGGTGTTACATGCACATATGTATATAAATATATATACCCTCTATATAAGGGTAAAGAAAAATCCATACCAAGTCAGAACTATAGACTCAGAAGAAGAATAAAAAAAGATAAAGATGCAGAAGAATAGGAGACATGATGTAAGTAATTGGATTACCTAATAATATTAAGGATAATCGATTCAGGATATTGTATGAATGGATGCAATATATGTGAGTAAATGTGTAAGAAGGAAACAGAAATGAAATAGCAAGAATTTGGTCATAAGAGCAAGTAATTGAAATGAATTCAAGCGTATGATTTAAGGCAGCATACAATATATGTAGCTCAATTTTTGTAACGCATAAAAAAGCTTTCTATCAATCAAAATAATGTCGAGCTCAACTATGTGTATGTTTCTCATGCTATTTATTTATTTCGCGTTATAGGTAATTAAGTCTGTGGCTGTGACAATTTCGGTCACATGCACTAATTCTTAAAATAGAAAAAAAAAAAACGCATCAACTTCCACCTAGTGACGTAATCTCTTGATGGATCCATAATTATAGCCAGCATCAGTCAATTCCGCAGGTTCCTCTTCCGTCACAACAATATCCACTTCCACAGCTGGCGGCAAGTACTCACGTGTCAAAGGTGTTGGTATAATGGCGCTTGACAAGTCTGCCACCACCTCAGGCTGTTTGTAGTGATAACCATCGGCAGCCAGCACAGCGGTGTCCTGTGGTGCCTCAGTTTCAACCACAGGCGCTTCGGAAGCCACTGCTTCTTCTGACTTCTTCTCCTCATCGGTTACAATTAGTGCCTGTTGCTCCTCCGCTGGTGGCAAGTAATCCAGATTGATGTTTGGCGTTGTTGCTTCTGACTGCTCTGCTGGGTCCTCTTCGAAAGGTGGGAGATACTCTTGTGAAGGTGGCAGGTAAGTCAAGTTCAAGTGTGAAACATCGCGCCTAGTGCGATAGCGCAAGCGTAGCTGATGCACCGTCTTGTATGCATAACCATCATCATTGAGCACCGCTGTTTCTAGTGGCAACTCCTCCTGCACTTCCTGAGCTTCAAGATTTTTTGTGATTGTAAGAGGCTCATCTATAATGAATGCTGGTGTTATTGTTGTTTCTGCAACAATTTCTGCTGTTTCTGGCGGCAAATAATTTGAGTCTGGTGGCAGGTATTCGGCTTGAGATGTTGTTGTCAGCAGTTGTGGCTCATCTAGTGGAGCTGCTGTGGCGCCAATGGCCAAAATTAACAAGAAATACACCGAAGTTTCCTATATAAAGCATTGTATTTTAATGGTTAATTTACTTTTTTTCTGTAAAATTAATAATTTTTTTTTTTGTTTTATGTCCAAATCTTACCATTTTTCAACGTCTTGTTAATTTATTTTTAACTTTCTTAACTTAATGATTATTTCAGTGCTTGTTGGTTACTCTTTAACTAAAGCACTCTAAATGATATCGATGTTGTAATGAGTTTTAGTATTTATAGAAAAAATTAACACCAATAAATAGCCAACGCCAATGCAGACGCAACCATGCAGACAGCAGCAGCGCAGCAGCTCAGCTCAAGAGCCACTCGACGCTTATCATACCAGTAGAAATCAGAAGACTGAACAAGTGTTAGCTTCGAACATGAGCGCAGCTTGTTTGATGTGCCGACCAACTTTTTTTTTCTTCTCTCAATTTTGATCTTCATTTTTCAACAGTTTGGAGCCGAACTATTTTTGGCACGTTTGATTATTGTGTTGTTTGATTTTTCAGGCATCTTTTTATGACATTTTATTTAGTTAAAGTTTATTGATTTTAACTAAAGTCAAGTTCAGTTTTTGTTATTGTTGTTGTTTAAAAACTTTATTTTGTGCTTCTTGATAAAATTGTTCTAATAGTAATGATTGTATCAATATTTACATAACCATTTCGCATGATTTTACTATTTGTTCTGCTGAAGCTTAGAGCATTAATATGAATGGAAGCTCTATAAATTTACTCTGCTGGCTTCATTTGCAGTTCTTGGACTTTAGGCACGCATTTGTTTAAAGCTTTGAATTGTTAAAATAACGCACACTAAATACAAAACAGTCACAACTCAAAATTTACAAATTTTTTAATGTAAAACTATGCGTAGTGATCATATACTTTGACTGTTATATATCAAATACATTTTGTACACATCTTCTTTCTCTGTAGTTTAAAAAAAAAGTTTTGTTTCACTGCTTTGTATGAAGTTCCTTCAAAATTAAATTGTTTTTTGCTTCAACAGGAAATTAAAAAATTTTAAGTTGTGACTGTTTTGTATTTGCGATATGTGCGATATATTCTTTTTTTCTAAAAATTTGTTCTTATCTACAGTACCCCGCCATAATATTATAATTTTATATTAATACCAAATAATAGGTTAAGGGTCAACCTTTAAATTTGCATTTTGAAGATATTTGTTAATATTATTATGATGGTTTTTGGGTTTTTGATCACAAATTTATATAGGAATAAAGATGCGTGGATCCCAAGGGGGTTAAGGGTGTAATAATCCGTTCCCCCTTCCCCACAAAAGTTTCAATAATTATAACACGGTCCGACAAAATCAAACTTTTTGTTGCGCCCATGAGAAAATCCAATATACACTAAAAATCTCTACGTACTATCTACAAAAAAGACACAACTCAAAATTTTAAAATTTTGAGGAGAAGCAAAAAACAATTTTATTTCAACGGACTCCATGCAAAACAACGAGACAAAATGATTTTTTTTTTTTTTATTGAAGAGTAAGAAGATGAGTGAACAATAGTTTAACATAAAAAAGTAAAAATTTGTAAATTTTGAGTTGTGCCTGTTTTGTAGATAGAGTGCGATATCGGTAATTCCATGTCAAATCTGACGTTTTTTTCGAAAAATTGATTTAATTCCATATATTTTTAAAATTTTATTTTTAAGTTTTACACTTTTTAAGTTTTAAAACAATCAAAAATTGTCCTTTGGACATTTAGTAAAAAAACTATATCTTCAAAACCGTCAGTCCTACGAAAAAATGCTTAGGACATATTTGAAACTAATCTTTGTGGTGTAATTTAACGAAAAATTTAAATTTTTTTGGACACTTAAAATTTTATTCAGATTTTTCAAGGTCAGAACTACTACTTTTTTTTTGCGTTTTGAAAATATTGCCATATTGATGCATTCATTTGTAATGCATTCTCAAAATTTCATGTCGAATCAATATTTACAGTTTACTATTTACTATTTAAACGAATTTTTCAAAAACTGCTTCCTTATTAAATATAAAATACTAATATTTTTAATTAAAAATGGGATTTTTTGTATTTTTTGCACTTCTTATGATATTTTATAATTTTCAGCAAGTTATATGCCTCCAACAGTTTTTCTTATTAAAATTAAAAATAAATTAATATTTTTTTATATATTTTTTTATTTTTATTTATTTTTTATTAATTATTTTTTTATTTATTTATTTTTTTCCTTGATAAAGAAAAAGCTGTCGGAGGTATAATAAAATTTTAAATAAAAATTTTTTTAAAAATTCATTAATATAAATTTACTTAAAAAATTTAAAAAAAAAACTGATTTTTAGTTTCAAAAACTTGTTGTTTAAAACTCCTTTTCTAAAATGCTTTCATTCATGAAAATCGGTGCACTGTTTTAAATTATAAAGTGTTATTTTATATTTAGAAGCGTCAGCTGTGATCATAAAAACTTTAAAGTCGATTTAAAAAAAAAAAATTCTGAGGCAAATGATGATGCACAAAAAAAATAATCAAAACTTTGAAAGATATGAAGTATAACGAACAGCGTTGATAATTACAGTACGCGTTTGAGTCAAAATATTAACAGCCCACTCCTAATAGAAATAGAAATTAAAAATAAGGATCTATAAGTTTGATAAAGAAAATATAAATTGATCTAATCGAGTATTGTAAACATGCATATTAGGCGATTTCAAAAAAAAAATTGGTTTTTACCAAACGTAGAAGTAGCCAAACGTAGAAGTAGTTTTCATTATATCTTTTACAAGCATTTACAGTCAGATCTTAAAGAATGTTATATCGATGATTTGTCTCGCAGAGACTCAAGAGCCCTGTTGTTATACTTACCCACCAGATCTTAGTTCTAACTATCCTTATGTAGAACCCTAACCCAGCCGGCAATGCTAGAGGTACGAAGCGCTTCTAAAGGTCTACATATGGATTTCGGAGCCATTTCACACGCCTATACGATACAAGCTAAAAGCACTTCTTTAAAATGAGTAAAAGATGGGCTTAACCAAACAAATTGAAAAAATAAATTGATTTTTCATTTCTTTTTATATGTTTTCAAATTTTAGTATAAAATCCCGTCCTTTGATGGCTTGGAAGCATTTTGAGTAAAACCAAATTTGTTGGATTTATGCACATCACTTTTTACTAGAATACACGTATGGTTAAATTATTTTGATAAAACATCCAACATTTCAAACTTTATGCAGGCGGCACGCACGGCATTCTTAGGTATTTCTTCCCATATTTTCTTTTATTGTATCTATTAGCTTTTGCAAGTCAGTGAGTTTATAAGAGATCATTTTTTAAATCATATTCGAACAATAAACAAAAAATCTAAAGAATTCAATTCAGGAGAGCTGCGAGGTCATTCATCATTGGTAAACAAATCGCATTAATTGATTCTACACTAGTCTTGAAAAATGTTGGTGTTATGAGAAGGAGCACCATCATGTGGGAATACATAGTATTCATCTTCGAATGAAGCTTTTAGGTAAGCTTCGACTCAACTCAATTTTTTCAAAAACTTTTCTTCACTTGAATACTGTAATGTGTTTTGAATAATTCGATGAAACCTTTAAAATTTTAAACTGATATTTTTGCATCCTTTCGGCAAGATCATTTAGTAACAAAAGTTAAGGGGGGACATGACATTGGCAGTTTTTTTAAATCGACTTTTTTCTAATAATTTTGTATTTTAGTAAATATTTTTAAGATTCTTAGAAAAAAGTTTCATGGAAAAATTCCTACGGGTTCAAGAGTTACAGCCGGATTAGTGAGAGCGCATTTTTAATTTTTGCACTACCTACGTACGGCAGCTGGTATATACTTGTTTTACTTGCTACCTGACTTTTGGTGGTTGTTATTTCGTACCTACTTGAAAGGTGAAGGAAGAAGCCCGAATTGCTAAACGATTGCAAAAAAACTATAAGAAACAGCACAACACAAGATAACGAAGGCATACAGTACGAAGCAGGCATGGCAGATTGAAGGTAACCTTTTTTTTCTTTGTTCACAAACTTTGAACGCGTTTATCTCGAAACCATGTTTTTCGTACTGGTTGCGGCACTAGCGGGTTCATTTTTTGACGAAATTTTTTTTTGTTTTGTATTTTTTTAAACTTGATTCGCTATCGTATGACACGAGCTTTTTTTTAAAATTTTTTTTTTAGATTTTTTATGAATTTTTAAAGTCAATAGTTTTTTCGAAAAAACACACTTTCAAATTTGGAACATCACCAAAAATTGAAAAAAAAAAATAAAAAAAAAAATTAAAAAAAAGCTCGTGTCATAGGATAACCAATTTTGTTAAAATTTAAAAAAGTCATTTTTTTCAGATCGGACAATTTTTGCAACTCCCAGCGCTGCAACCACAAGGCCCCGTTTTTTTCTCTGCCTCCAGTTTGGAGCTCTATAAAACCATGTTGGAGTGAAAAATATATTTATTGAATTCTTTTTCTTTTAATTTGTTCAATTCTCTACAATAATAAAAAAAAATTTTGGAAAAATGTTTGTTTTTGACTGAGTTATGAATTTTTGAAAAAAAGGTCTGTTTTCTCTGCCGCGAATGTCTTGTCCCACCTTAAGTTTAAGATGGAACCAAAACTTTCTTTTATTTGACACTAAAGTTGTCTCGCTAGCACAAGTTTTACTATTTTAAATTTTTTTTTTTTTTTCTTTTATACTTCTTGAAACTTTTATGTGCTGTTACAACCATACAAATTATAAAATTTGAGTACATTATCAGGACCAGAGACATTTATTATACAAGAAACTCTTGATAAACTTTAGAAGCTTTTTTGCTGTTCTACCTTATTATCTTTCAGGTAAAACAAAGTTATGCCTTTATTTATCAATCACTTCATTGTATACATTAATGGTATCCACGCATCATTTTTCATTTATTTGAAAATAGTTATTAAGCTTTTGGTTATTTAAAGTTATGATGAAAAAAAGAACAACAGAAAATCTATTTGCATTCAAATTTCTATCATACTGAGAAATTACTATTATACTGAATAAATATTTCGTTGAACACTACTACATCAACTCATTAGCAATCTTCAGTAATTTTTCTACTCATTCTCTTTAATCACTCTTTTCATATCACTCCATTCTCATTAATCCATAGTATGAAAAACCTTTTGTTTTTTTATTCGACACAGCTTTTAATTATGTGAGTACGCCGCCTTGCTTGCACACCTTATTGTATGCTACGAAATTTTTCCAACTTCGTAGCAAATGCATTAAGCATGCTGATCACTGGGTCAGCATTTTAAGGCACAAACGAACAACAAGCAAAGTTGCAACTCAAAGAAGGAAAAACAAGCCAAACATGCAACATTGTAATTTGTGCAAAATCCTGTTACAAGCAGGTTAATTGAATGCTAGCATGCCGGAAGTAAAGCAAAACAAAGAGAACGCGTTAGATAACAAAAAGAGATGCTAGGATAAACTGACTTCTTCCTGGTTAGATGGTTTAAGTATAAAAATATAAGAGTAAAGAATCAACAAACACTTTATAAGCATAGAGTTAATAAATACATTATGTCAAAAAAGTACTGGCAAATGATCAGTTTAAAAACCCGCCTAAAGAAGCTGTAAAAATTTCTTTTGTCACTAAATTGGCACAACTGTCCTCTATTTTGACGTGAATTTTGAGCACGAACTGTTATTTAGTTTGCTTACAGTGCTTGATTTTATCAGTTTGTCTCCAATGTGTTTTAAAAATATTAACAATGAAAAACTATCGAACAAAAATTTTGTATCATATTTTGTACTTACAAATGAAATTTCATGTGCCTAGGTTAGTCTGGCCACTACCTGGTGGAGGCTCACATTGACCAATTTTGGTCCTTAGTGGTACCGAGTGTAAGGAACCTGTAGGGAGTTTGTTAAAATCGGTGAAGATTTATGCTGAATTCACAAATGTAAGGAAAATTTCTAGAGAGATTTTGGCCACATGTTGTAGTGACAGAAACGTCGGTGAGCCTAAGTATTTGAATCTCGATCTAAGTAGAGCGGGGCATGTGCATAGTAGGTGTTTCAGGGTTTCAGTCGTGCCTGGTTCCGTGCACTTCCTACATTTGTCATCCGTTGTGATGCCCATCTTCTTCGAGTGAGCTGCCGCCATGCAGTGAACCGTGAGGACACCAACCAGCGTCCTACATTCTCTGGATGAACATAGTCCGCTAGGATGAACATAGTCCGTTTATTGCATCGTGTATCACACATGATTTTTGCGCTTCTGCATGTTGTCGTATCTCTCCATCTACGACTCACTACTTGTGCGACCCTATCCTCAAGGTTTCTGTACAGCTTTTGCAGTGGGATAGGTACATGTTGTATGGACTCTGATCCCAGCCCGGCGACGTCCTTTGCTAGTCCATCTGCCTTTTCATTTCCGTCAATGCCCTGGTGGCTTGGAACCCAGTAGATACGCACTCTCTTTGAAGCGCATAGTGCATCTAGTGCTTCCCTGCTTGCCAGGGCATTTGTGGACCTGATGGTAGCGAAGCACATAGATTTGATCGCCGCTTGGCTATCAACAAAGATGTTAATATTGGCGTGATGTGTGTTTATATTAAGGGCAGTCTATGCGAACACTTCCGCCTGGAAGATGCTGCAGTGATCCGGCAGTTAATAAGGCTGGTTATCGCTGGTTCTGCACAGTAGACTGACGCTTACACTCCCGTGTGCAGTTTAGAGCCGTCAGTGAATATATTGACCGCCCGCTGTGCTTGTTCTATACCGTGGCACCAGTCGTTTGGTCCTACGCGTATCGATATTCTTGATATTCTTCATGTGCCTGATAGTGCCTGATCAAAAAAACACGTGCATATGTGTTGTATCAAAATCACCAATATATGCGTCAAATCTCAAAATACCCTGCAGGAAAATCAACTAATTTAAAAGTAGTTGATAAAGTAGGTTTTTGTCAACCACAACTAGTTAAAATTCTGACTTTTTTCCATAGAACGAACTAACTTATTTTGTATGGTGATGTCCGCTAAATAAGTCAATTGACTGTCGTCTGCATATATTTTCAACTACTTGTTAAATTAGTTATATTTAAATTATTTTTTTAATTGCTTTAAAATAACCAATTGAAAAGTATTACTGATGGCCTAAAGTTAATAATATTTGATGATATAACATGGTTAAATATATATAAGCTTGTAATCTAATAAAAATTTTCAATTAAAACATGCCAACATCAGAGTAGTTGCCGCCTTAATATAATTCAAAGTAGTTTATCAATCACTGGTTTTTAAGTAGTATTTCAATTACTTCATATATTGAAGTGGATGCCGCCTTAATATAATTCAAAGTAGTTCATATACTGGTTAATTTTAAACTAGTTTTTTAATTAGTTGTTTTTAAAAACAAGTTAGTTTGTTCCTATAGGGTATTTATAGTAGTGATCATTCAGAGTTTAGAGTGTATACGAAGAATATTCTATTATCAGCTAATTTTGCCCATTTTCGTTACGACTTTGAATAATTATGCCATTTAAAAGGACATTCAAGATCAGAAGGATGAAATCAGATCGGAAAAAATTTGATAGGTATAATTAATTTTCAGCTAAGCAAAAAAAAATACTATGGAATCAAATGAAAATGTATTCGAATTAAACAAATGTTCAATATGAAACGGCGCCAAAAACAAGTGTCCTTAAATCAAAAGAAAATGCTTTTAGATCAAAAGCAAATGTTTTAAAGAGTATGATCATTCTTTCAAAAACAATTGTTTTTGAATTAAAAAACATCTAATTTAGAATTGAAAGCGAAAGGTTTTGATTCAAAAACATTTGGGTTTCAATAAAAAAAAAAGTTTTTGAAACAAAATCAACAAAAGATTAATTTTCGCGGTTTTTAATAACCAATGTGAAGTTATAAATTTTTATATTGACTAAAAAACTCTAAATGTTAAATTATAAATTTTAATCCTACCATATCAAACATCGAAATCACGTCATTTGAATGTCAGTCCAGAACCTTACCCAATCGTCTATTCCAGTTATTGAACAAGTGTGGCTTAATTTGCATCATAATGAAATCAAGCAAGCATTCGTGGACGTGGGTTCGAACCCCGATTCAGCACAAAAAGAAAATTTTTTTTGTCTTTATTTTGTTATATAGGATTTTTTTTAAGATTTGAATTTAGTTATAATTTAAATTTATAATTTTATTATAATTTATAAAGGTTTGAAATTTATTTTATTTTTATTATTTTTTGACCAATTTTTTTCATATAAAACTAAACAAAAAAACAAATATTAACTTAAAAGACGTATAAATAACAGCGAACATAAAATAAATAAATTTTTTTAAAAAAAATTCATATTTACAAGTCGGCTTCGTTATACATTCGAAACGAATGTGGATTCGAAACGAATGTGGATTCGAAACGAATGTGGATTCGAAACGAATGTGGATTCGAAACGAATGTGGATTCGAAACGAATTCGAAACGAGTTCGCAAAAATCCAAATTAGCGAAAGCGAAAATTTTTCGGGAAGACTTTTTCGTATAAAAAACTTGATCGAATGTATACCATAAAGAAGCCGACTTTTTAATATGAATTTTTTTTTAAAAAATGTGTTTTTTATTTACTTTCTGTTGTTAATACGTCGGTTTGCGAATACTTTTTTTTATAAAATTTGTATGAAAAAAAACTTATATTTTTTCATAAATTTTACTATGTTTGTGTTTGGTTTTAATATAAATAATTTTGTCTACATGAAAAATTCTCAAATTCGCTTATTTGGAATATTTGAAATTCTTTTCGAATGCTCATATTATTCCGAAATATTTATTTTCATTTATTAGACATAAGTTTGAATTACATTTATGTTTAATCAACATAAAAATAAAAAATAACAAAACATTCATCACCAAATATCAGGGCCGTAGCTAGCGAAATATCGGTCGTAAGACTTACAAATTTTTTCAAAATTAGAAAACACTAAAATAATAATAAAAATGGAATCTTTAAGGGGGGGGACGGGGGAGGGGTTTTGAACTAAATTTTTTTAAGAATTATTTTTGTGATCATTCAACAAAAATGATGTCTATTAAAATCATCGTAAAATAATAAAAAAAACTTTGTCGACATTCGGGAAAGCATATTTATCAATAATTTGTCAATTTAAAGCAAAAGGTATAGTCGAAATTATTTATAAGATAAAAAATTTTTTTGATATTTTTAAAACTACTCAAAATCACCCCTTAAAATAATTTTAGAAAAAAATTTAACTCAAAAGGCCCCTCTCCTCCCCCCCCCCCTAAAAGTGTTCATTTTTATTATTATTTCACCATTTTCTAATTTTGAAAAAAATTTGTTAGTTCTAGAAGCAAAATTTTTCTAGCTACGGCCCTGCCAAATGTATGAAACGAAAAATTCTACGTCTGCCCTTAGAAGTACGACACTTTTGATTAAACTTTTTTGATTACTTTTTGATTTTTTGATTAAAGAGAGCTTTCTCTTAAACCAAAAACAAAATTCTTTTGAATTTATAACATTTCGTTCAAATCAAAACCCAATTCCTTTTTGATTGAATTGTCATATTGAAGGACATTTGAAAACAGGAAGATGTGATCAAAATACGAAAAAATTCTTTCGAACTTCATTTCATCATTGCACTATTCAAATCAACAATTAAAAATTTTCATACACATACTTTTTGAAAAATGTCTCGTTTTTAAGAATAAATCGGAGCAGTAAGATGTAGTTATATCGAAACATAACTGTATATATATAGATATATATATATTATGTACACACTTTTAAGCTACTAGCATAAAAAACCATTTTAAGAAATATAAGTGCGTCGCGCATTTGATTGCTAGTAAAGCTCTGCAAAAACAACAGTTGTTATAACAACAAACACAATAAAAACAACAATCATTACAGCCAGCATACAAACTGAACCAAACAAAACAAGTTAAAACTTTTTCAATTTTCAATAATCCTCAAAATGTTAAGAGCCTTAGTTGTAATTGCCATTGTTGATGTTGTTGTTGTTGTTGTTGTTTATTCTGTTTTGTCTGCTGCATTACCGCCACTACAGCAAAAATAACAATCACATTATTATATGTAGCAACAACAAGTTATAACAACTAACAACTAGCTTACACACACAAAAACACAACTAATCATATTATTAGAACACCGGATATTCCGGATTATGTTGCTTTATTGCTTTTTATTGAATTCGTTGTGTTGTTTGTGATTTTTGTTTTTTTTTTTTCTTTATTGTGTATTTTTGGCAATTCGTGTTGACATCACGTGTCATGCTCTCTAGTCAGTCCTTAGTTGTTACATAAAAGGCTCAACGAAATAAATTGAATGTCGGCATAGAACAACTCCCCCTGCCCCCCCCCCTCCCCCCTCAAATCTAGCAACCAATAAATTCCTGTATTTGTGTTCAACACGGCGTATGCGTGATTTTATTACCTTTAAATAATTGCAGTCACTCACTTAAATGTTCCATATATCGGTTGCTTGCCAGCCAGCCAAGAACACAGTCAATTGTTTGTCTTTATTTATATTTAGCTTTTTACATTTATTATGTTCACAACTTCCACAACAACAACCACCATCTTTTTATGTTATAAGCTTTGCTTTTTTTCTGAAGCAAATTAACTCGTCTGTAAGAACAACACAGCCAAGCGATTAAAGCGTGTGACTGAGCTTAACTTATGGCTTGATTCGCTTAATTATCGCTTGTTTACACTTGAGCTACTTCACAGTGTTAAGCTATAAATTTTTTTTTTTCAGCAATACTTGAATTAATGGGCCTATTTTAAGAATGTGTGAAGGTGCTCTGCTTAAATTTTTTAAATAAAGAGTTAAAATTTTAGTAGGCATTAACTATTAAATGACACTATAGTATCATTCACACGAATTCTCACTATTATAAAATTTAAACTACTGGTATTTTGTATCCTATTTGATCTAGAGTTCTAATTCAAGAACGGCGTGTATGCCATATGAGCTGGCTGCTGCTCTTATTGGAAAATCACTGTATCTCGAATAGTATTGACACTAGTGTACTGCAATTTAGTGTAGGGCGTTATTTGACAAATGGGCGTGGCAATATTAGAACAAGAGTATATCTCGCATAATATTGATACTATGGTACTGCAATTTGGTATAGGGGTAGGCATTATTAGTACAAATTACGGTCAATAAAGCGGGTGGTATTCGACTACTGGGCGTGGCAATATTAGAAAAACTGTGTATCTCGAATAATATTGACACTAGGGCACTGAAATTTATTGTAGTACTGGGGTAGGCACAATTATTGGAAATAACGCTCAAGAGAGTGGACGCTTATTTAACAAAGGGGCGTGGAAAAATTAGAAAAACACTATATCTCGAATAATATTGACACTAGGGTAATAAAACTCGTTACAAGAATGTTTATAATAATTTCAAAACACGTGACATCTAATTCAAATTTAAAAGCCAAATATTTGAAATAACCAACAAACTTTTAGAATTGAATAGAACAAATTTTTTCAGAACAATTGTATTTATGTTGTTTATACACTTTTTTCGAAAATTTATCATATTCTCTAAAAAAGAAGAAATAAAAACTTTTTTAAAAAAAAAATTAACTAACTACAAAATCACTACAAAGTAAAAAATAATTTTAAAATTACTTTTCCTTTTAATTTCTTGGTCATATTTGATAATTTATTTAAACATATTATTACATATAAAATCTTATTTTATTTTTTTTTTTTCTTATTTCTTTTGTTATCATAAATATATTAATTTCTCCATGAATACAAATGCTTTGAAGTTGGCGCTTCTGATTAAAAGTCTGATTATATTAGCGCCGACTTGAAAAGCTTTTGTAATCATAAAGAAATTAAGGGGGTCTTCTCATTGAACAACTTTTTTTTCAACTTTTTTTTTGTATTTATTTATAGCTTGGGTAGTTGTGAATATGCCCCTAAAAGGATTTTTAGAAATTCGAAATACTTTAGAAGATACAGCCTTTTTTGTGAAGCAAGGTCTGATGGACAAGAAGGTGATGGAGGTAATAAAACCAGCTTACGAAGCGCTGTCGGCAGATAATTTGCTTGAAAGATGCCTTGGATCTGAAACTCAGAATTCCAATGAGTCCTACAATTCTGTTCTTTGGTCACTTTCGCCCAAACACATCAACTCAGGCGCACGCACCATCGAAGTGGCCAATTTCATTGCAACGTGCCTCTTCAACGACGGTTTTATACCCATACTTAAAATTATGGGTTTGATGGGTATTGCGATTGGCAAAAACGCATACGAATACGCACTATCTCGCAATGAAGACAGATTGAACCGATCAGAGACTCGAGCTGCGGCATCATCAAAAGCTGGCAGAACGGCTCGCAGAGCAGAAAGGGCAGCAGAAAGCAGTTTCTACGAAAAAGAGGAAGGTGGCCTGTATGGAGCTGGCATCGCCGACTAATATTTGTAAGTAAAAATTGTCTGCTCTTTAAAACTGCATTTAAACATTTTTGATTTTTTTTTTTTCCCCAAAAAAATTACTTCAAACTTTAAACGCGTTTATCTCGAACCCACGTTTTTCGAACTGGCGGCCATGATATCTCCAGTTCAACTGAACCGATTTTCATGAAACAAAATGGAATCGACGCAGAATTGTCACCATTCTCGGGTGAACCTCGACCATAATTTTAAAAAATTTTTTACTATTTTTTTTTTACACTAAACTACAAAAAAAAAACCCGAAATTGAAATTTTTTTTTTGAATGGCCGCCATTTTGTCAAAAAAAATCACAAAATTAAGCTTGAGGTTCACCCGAGAATTACATTTATATTGATTATAACCCCGTTTTTTTTTCATTTCAGACGCTCCGGAGACCCGGAATCGTGGCCGCCGTGACGACACCTTTTTTTTCACCACCAACTTTGAAGTCTCATTACTTTTTGAACAGCCCACGTATCGAGGCAAAAAAAATTTTTTTATTTACTTTGAACCTTTTGTAATACAATAAATAAAAAAAAATTTCAATTATTTTTTGCGTTTTCAAATAAGAATTTTTTTAAAAAGGGTCCAAAAAACGGGTTTTGAATGAGAAGACCGCCTTAATATATTAATCATAATAAAACAAATAAGAAAAAAATTAAAATAATAAGATTTCATATGTAATAATATGTATAAATAAATTATTAAATATGACCAAGAAATTAAAAGGAAAAGTAATTTTAAAATTATTTTTTACTCTGAAGTGATTTTGTAGTCGGTTGTTTTTTTTTTAATTTTTTTTTTTAATTGTCTCGTTTTTTTTATTTTTCCATACTTTCTAGTCTTTGGGAGGACTTATCTAAGAAATTGTTTTGGAAATATGCTGGTAGAGAAGAAAAAAAAAATTCACAACATAAAAATACTATCTAAAATTTCGCATTGAAACCACTGTGCGTCATAGTCTTTGTTATCGCCTACGCGCCAAGTGTACCATCCAACTCTTTCTGTGCCTTAGTTTAATCATACCCTCAAATAGGAGCAGCACAACCCACACATTTCGGTTGGAACTGGTTTTTGCTTGACTAACGACACACAAACAAGGTACGGCACAAATCTTGTTGCTTTATAAGCCAAGGATATAAATCAGAGCGCTCAGGATGTTGCTGTACGTTGTTGCAATTTCAATTTCAACAACCTTCGATTATTTTTTGTAAAATCTGCAAGATAGTGTAGAGTGTAAGAGTGTACCTTTGTGTGAGTGTGAGAGTGTGTTTATGTTTTTGTTAATGCAAAAATCTCGTTTCTAGCTCTATAAGCTCACTGCATGAGTTGAAAACTGGCAATAATACTTGGTTCTATTGTTGTGGTAGTATTGTCAGCAAATGCAACGCTGCGCTGCTTTCTGTCAAACCTTTAATCGGACTAAATTCCTCACTTTTTATGTTGTTGTGAAAACACAGCCAGTGAAATGCCTCAACTGCGCTTTAGTAAATTGCATGAACTGCTCTTAACCATAAAAATGCTGTTGCTACCATTAAAACCGGCTGGCAACAAAAACGAGTTAACAAAAATTTTAATCATGCGTTCAGTAGAATTGTTTTTGTTGCGGTCCAATAAACTCTTTAAATCCTTTGTTCTTCTCCTTCACATTATTACAAGATAACGACTATTGTTGTTTCCCTGCATAATCTGGAAGTCGTAAAAAATAATCCTTCATTCAATTTAACTCCCATAAAATTCCACATAATTGCCGCCTATTATTTATCCTTTTAAATAACATTTTGTGAACTCTTTAATGCCTTCAGCGCCTCTGTTGCTTTAGTCTTATTTCGTTATCACGCAGCACTTGAAATCGCCATTATTCAAGCGCAGTTAATGACGCCCGCGTAATTTTATGATGCTGTCTGGCGTTAACTTTGCTAAAGTAATTTACAGCTTTACAAAATAATAATGAACTCACTTCGTTAAGCAGTTTTTTTTTTTTTTTTTTTTGGCAGCCTGGCAGGACGTGGTCCATGCTACAAGTGCTGTTATAGTTGTTGTTGTTACAAACACTATGGTTGTTTATGTCGTTGGTGTCGTGGTGATGTTGCTGGTGACTTGACTCAATTTTCCGGCTGGTTGAATGCACTTTTACTCATTATAAAACACCTGCGGGCCCAAAAACATAAAGATTAAAAGAGTTGACACAAAATTAAATAAATCGATAAATGATTAAACGCAGACTTTGTTTAACGCATTTGAATTAATTAAATTCTTGAAGCAAAAGCAACGCATCAATGTAGTGTCAAAATTTTGTTAAAGACAATGTTTTGGAATGATTTTTGAATTTTTGAGAGCTTGAGGCAGCGATGAACATTTTTGGAAGACTGAAATAAAAGTGTTTTTAATGGCGTTTTATATGTATTCAGTAGAGATGAGCGATCCGGTGATTTTTTAAGAACGCAGTCCTTAGTGAACGTGATTTCCGAATCACCGTTTTTTTAAGTGGTTATCGTGATCACGCTTTTCACCACAGACATGAGAGATATCGTGGTTTTTGAAGTGGCTGTAAATCGTGATTTAGATATATCTCATATGTATGTAAATAAATATATGATTATATATGTTTTAAAGGACTTTTAGTTAAAAATGGATGACAAAGTAGAAAACTATTATCAATTGCTTGAAATTTTATTTAATAATTTATTTAGTAACAACAGTAAAATACTGACGTACCATCTCAATATACACTAAAGAAAGCCGAAAATAAGAGACAGAGAAAACACCAAATGTAAGCTGTTGATAATTTTTTCTAGCGAAAGGAGGCGTTAATAGCGAATAGCCAGAATCGAAACGTAGCTATTTGTGCAAAAGGAACAAAGAAAAAATATATCTCGAAATCACTAATCACTGTTTCTTACAAAATTTGATCACGACAGTTACCAGTGATTTTTCAATCACCGTGATTAAATCACCGGTAGCGATTTTATCGCTCATCTCTAGTATTCAGGGAACTCAAGGCTATAAAATAAGCACTTAAAAAGTATTGAGCATTGAGTCTATGTTGACAACGTCAGGTTTGAAATGGTTAAATAATGTCCTCTGCGGTGTGTCATATTAAAAATTATAAATAATATATATGATAATTACCGCATAATAGAAAAAAAAATTTTACAATTTTTGAATTGATCGTATTTCGAAATGTTTAAATAGCTTAAAAATACAAAAGAGGAAGAGGGCTCCTAATATTTTTTTTATTTTTTTGCAACTAATTAGTTCATTCATACGCCGCATAAGAAAAAAATTGATTCTATGCTTATAAGGTGCGTTTCATATATATAGGACCACTTAATAATCGAATATATTTTTCAAGATATTGGTTGTAGGGTATCAACGTGTTCGACGGACATGACCGCACCATAGAATGGGAAATATTTCTTCCCAAGCCAAGCTCAAATTCTAATAACGGTACTTGTAAAAGAAGAAAACAAAAATTGCTCTGTTTCATAATTAAAGGCCAATTGAAGTTTTTGCATTACAGTCGCGAATTTCAGTGAGAGAACATAAATATTTAAAGTGGTTACATCAACAAATATATATATTTTTTAAAATGCCTCATGGTAAGGAACTTTCCGACATTGAAAAAGGTAAAATTTTAGCATTTCATGAGGAAAATTTGGGATTTCGTGAAATTGCTCGCAAAATCGATCGCAGCCATCAAGTTGTGATTAACTTTTTAAAAGATCCTGAGAGCTATGGTAGCAAAAAACGTTCTGGAAGGAAAAAAAAAATTGATGACCTTGGAGTGCGCTATATATTGAGAACGGCAAGCAATTCGAAAAAGAACTCTAAGGCATTCACAGAAGTCCTGCAGATGAGTTTGTTGCCGTTTTTGCAGAAAAATTGTGAAAAAGAATATGTCTTTCAACAAGATAATGCCTGAATTCATGTCAGCCGGGAAGCAAAATCGTGGTTTACTGCCAAAAATATTAGAGTTTTAGATTGGCCAGCGTGTTCCCCTGACTTGAATCCAATCGAAAACCTATGGGGCATTCTTGTACGAAGAATTTACAAGGAAAACAAACAATACGAGTCTGTTGAGAGCCTTAAAAGTGCGATAGTCCAAGAATGGAATAAAATTGATAATAATTTAATTATAAATTTAATAGAGAGTATGAGCTCAAGAATATTTGATGTCATCATAAAAAAGGGGGGTCTACTGAGTTAGTTTAAATAAAAAAAAAATAAAAATTTCCAACAAAATGTGCATATTTTCTTTAATAATGAAAGTGGTCTTATAATTATGAAACAGGGCAATTTTTGTTTTCTTCTTTTAATTGTACCGTTATGTCAATATAAAATCGAATTGAGAACAAATACTTCTCACTCAGTGGGTAGGTCATTTAAGTCGAACACGGTTATACCCTTCAACCAATTTCTTGGAAGTTAAAAACAATTCTTAAGTGGTCCTATAAATATGAAACGCACCTTATTATATGAAAAAGGTTTTTTCAGTTGAAGTTAGTTCAGAAGCTTTTTTTAAGAAATTCCGTATTTGTGCTGTGATGTGCTCGCGTTGTGCTGCAATACACTATAGTGAATTTAAAAAAATTTACATATTTACTCCTTTTTTAAGATGTAAGCCTCACTTGAAATTTTTTCAGATATTCAGTAATTGTGCTGTACTGTGCTCAAGTTGTGCTACAGTATTCTAAAGAAACATTAAAATATTTTCCTATAGCAAATTTTAAGAGCGTATCAACCCAGAAAAGTTAGTAGTTTTTTACTAGAAAGATGCTTCAAAGCTTTTAGAGATCATTTTTAGTTTTTTTATTATAGAAAGTAGCAGTTTTATTTGTATCCTCAAAATATATGCTACTGGAGTATTCTATTTGCCATAAGAAACAGGATTGATTCAAATTTGATCAAGTACAACTATATTTATGATTCAAATGCGGAGTTAGTTTTATCGAAAACTGTATCACTCGATATCTTCCATAATGTTTACACAAATATTTCGACGTTGTTTCAGTTGTGGATTTATATAAAGAAATGTGGCTGGAGAAACTTAAAAAAAAATTGTACACAACTTTAATATTTGTTGTAATGCGAATAAAACCATCCACATTCTTATAACAAAAAAAAATACAAGGCAAAACTTAGAAGGTTGTCCCACAACCCTCATGTTTAAGTCGAAAATAATTACGACTGGCAACTTAAAAAATTTATTTAGGCTCTTAAAATTCACAAATACTAAAAGTTTTTTTAGTTTACTACTTTTTTTGTCTCTATTTTTTAGTCCTCTAAGTAAAAATAGAAAAAAATATGAATTCAGTACTAGTTTTAACTTAAAAAGAGCACACACCTTAAAGTTGTACCCTTAAAGTCAAATTTTTTCACATCATTGGCATCCGTTTTACAAGTTGACGTGGTGTTAATCATTTAAGGGTAAAGAAGTAAGAATAAAGAGTTGAGGATTAAGAGTAAGCACTCAAGTTAAAGGTTGAGATTTAAAAAATTAAGAGTTCTGAGTTGAAAATTAAAAGCTAAAATTATGAGTAGTGAATTAAGGGTTAAAAAGTTAAAGGGTTAAAGGGTCTGTCCTGGTCATGATTCAAAGAACGGGAACTCTTTCTGCAAAGATGAGAGCGGGAATCTAGGGACAGATATCCAAAGTTCACTGATATTCAAGAGGAAACACTCCTCTAGGCTTCTAAAGAAAGATGCTGACAACAATTTTGAAAATAAAAATGGCATACCTAAAACTTCAATTATTATTATTAATATGTATATTTTCGCAAGTATATTTTACTTAATTTTTTTCATTTTATAACAGAAATTTTGTACATTCGAAAAATTTTTGTAAATTCACCATGGTCAGCCAGCGTGAATTGAACTCAGAACTTCTATATTGGCAGCCGCGCACACTATTCACTCGACTATTCAGAATTTGCTTGAATAACGTTGCAACTTAATTACTAATTTCTTTGAATTTCCTTGAGTAAAACTTTATAAAAGTCTCAACTGAAATCATTTCACATATGTACTTAATTTACCAGCTATAAATTGCTTTGGTAGCTCTGCAGTCTAAGCAAACAGAGTATCAGTCAAGAGTTCCGTGGTTCGACGCCGGACACAGACAAGCTTTTGTTACATTTTTTTTTTATTATTGTAGTAAGAACGTGTGATGACACGTCAAACAGATATCTATGACACGTTTTTCTTTATGATAGAGACATACTTGAGTAAAAATGTTCTTGAATACTTCCTAAAAATGCATCCTTAAATAAAGCTTTATATGAGCAATTGTACTTGAATAGATAGATATCTTCGTGAATATTTTCCTAAAATATACCACTGAATAAAACCTTATGTAAGAAATTATACTGAGAAATGGAATTTTTGAGGTTTCAACAAGTATCTTTCAAGCAAAGCTTGAATAATTGTTTTTATACAAGACCTTTTCAAGTTGAATTGAAATAACTTCAAATATTTAGGTGAAATTGTCATCTGGGAAGAGAGTTCTTGAAGAAAGCTAAGTTTTTGACTAATCCATAGATGATTTCATCTGTTGGGTGACAGTTTCTTAAACCTTCGACTCCTTGCCATGGGGTACGTTGAATTAAGCCTTCAAAGCCCGTGTCAACGCTAAGCCATATGCTAGGCCATACAGAAATGGTTGGCGGAAATTTATAGACAAGGCCAAAACAGTTTAACGGTTGTAGCGCCACCAAAGTTAGTAAGTTATTTACTTACATGCGTCCCGACTTGAGCTGATTTTTGCTTAAAACCTTAAACGTGGTACCATGACTTGAGCTGAGTAAAAACTTTTCATAATAACTAAAACTTATATTAAACTAAAATATTCTGTTTTTAAAACACAAACATTTAAAATATTTCGATGGCAACAAACTTAATGTTAACAAACTATTTAAGAAAATAAGCAAAATTGAATCAAATAAATTTCCATCAATGCTGGTAAATGATGTGAAAATAGTACAATTTTGATGCAGTCAATGCGAGGAAAACACGCCGCTTTTTCAGAATGAATAAAATCAATATTAAAGCAAGCTAAAAATAAATTTATTCACCTTGCTGTATTTATTATTGCTTGTTTTTGTTTTAAATAATGTTGTTGTTTGATAAACCTGTCAAATTGTTTAACAAATTTTGGCCGCATTTATTTGCATACGTTAACGTGGGTAACTCCGAATACTAGGTTCGCAAGCAAAATAGACTGAATTAAAGTGCCAAAACATGCCACCAAACAAGAGTAGTAGTCTATGTTAAATAATGTCACTGTCAAAAAATAAACAATTGGGATGAATCTATAAAAACAACAACAATAACAACTGCAGCCCCAATTTAGTATTGCTAACTGAACGTTAGCACGTTTCTAAATAGCGGTTTCTAAACAAATCAAACTGTTTGAATAAATTCTATTTAGAAATTTCGAAATATATGTATATTGTTGTTATTGTTATTCTCATTTGCATTGTGGCTTGTTATGCTAAATTTAAATTTTAAAGCACAGACAGAGAGGCACACACACCTTTATGCTAACAAGCCGACAGACAGTCTAATGAATATAAACATGGAATTTCACTTTATTTGTCCCATTCAGCATTGAAATTCCTTGTAGCAAAGATATGTGAATTAGGCACAGCGCATTTTTTTTATGACACACTGTTCTTGAAGCATATTTGGGTTTTCTATCCCATTAAAAAAGGTTTTTGATGTTTTGGAAGTCAAAGAATTTAAAATTTATTCTTGCAAAATAGACTGCTATTAGAGGAGGCTAAAAAAGGTTAAAGCTGCAAGGAAGATATACACAGCAAAACATGCTTATGTGTCAAACTTAAGCCAAAAATGATATCATTTTTGAACTTTTGTATTTTCAAAGGAAATTCCTAGAATATAATTAATTTCTTTGATATATACGACAACCATCATGTGCAGTTTTTTGTTATTTAAAGTAATTAAATTTGAAACCTACTTCAATCTAAATGCTTTTTTAATTACTCGTTCCTACTGATTTTTTTACACACAAACATTACCCGGAGTTAAATTTTGTTAAAATATCAGACACTTGCAGCTGCAAATGAACTCATTTCAAGCCACAAAACTATATATACACTAACAATAATTAAAACAGTAAGCAAAAACAAGAATAATTCTTAAAAGAAACTTCAGACAACAAGACACGCCTGCAACAAAAAAAAAAACAACAACAATACGAGGGCAATTTGAAAAGTTAATGACTTTTTGATTGAAAGATATTTTTATCTGCAAAAAAAGCATTTTATATCTCAACAGAGTCTGCTTTACCACCATTTAGAATTGTAATTTCGATAAGTTCAATAGAAGTTCAGAAATTACATTTGAAATTCAGAATTTCATTTAACACCGAATATTAATTTATATTAATAAATTATTTTTATATTAAAGAAAATTTTGGTTTCGGTCGGACACTAGATATTACATTGGGGCTTATTTCATTTTTTCGTTGGTAGTTACTCCAAATTTTGGGGCTTATTTCATTTCAAATTTTGGCTAGTATTTCATTTTAGTAGTTTGGGGTTTATTTCATTTTAGTTGGGGATTATTTCATTGGGGTTATTTCCTTTGGGAGCTATTTCGTAGAGCCGAAGAAATTAAGAGGGTACCACATTTAAAAAAAAGAAACAACTTCAATTATTTCTGGGACAACCTAATGTGCATACAGTATAGTCTCGCTTATCCGGATACTCGCTATACCGGACTTCCCAGTAATACGGACATCTCTACACTTCGGACATTTTTAAAACTGTACCGCTTTAATTCGGACAGAGGATAATTCAAGCATGTTTGGTTTACAATTTGACTCTTTTTTTCAATCCGAATCAGTGTATTATTGTGGTGCGTATGGTAACGGCGCTATGTGTATTATATTATTTCATAACTACATGTGTATGTACATTTATGTAAAATATTTTTGTAAAACAGTGTTAATTCATTATTATTTATTACTTATATTCATATAATTTCTTTAGAAAACTGTTTTAATAAAAGTTATTGAACGAATATAGCTGAAGCATACATTTTACATATAATTTCTTCAATAATTATTCAGCTTTGTGAATTCCGGACACTTCCAGTAATACGGACACACGCCGAAACTATATGTGTCCGGATTAGCGAGACTGTACTGTAATTAAAAAAAAAAAATAAAAATATGATTATTATGTGGTGATACATATAATACATATAATGTGGTGATATAATGGTATGGTAATGGTATGGTAATGGTATGGTAATGGTATGGTAATGGTATGGTAATGGTATGGTAATGGTATGGTAATGGTATGGTAATGGTATGGTAATGGTATGGTAATGGTATGGTAATGGTATGGTAATGGTATGGTAATGTTATGGTAATGGTAACTCTCGGAATACAAGGTAAAATATAATTTGAAAAATTGTTTTTTTTTCCATATTTCAATCGACTTTATCTGAATTTGAATTTATATTTTCTGAAATTCAATTGATGTTTTTTGAGCTAAGTTTAATGTTTTCTGAAGTGCCAGTGGTGTTTAGAAAATGTAATTGGATATTTTCTGAATTTCAATTGATGTTTTGTGAATTTCAAATGGAATTTCTGAATTTTATTCCATAAATTTCCAACAACAAATGGGACCGATGCGACCTCAAAATTAGCGGTTTTTACGATAATCTTTGGACCCGACACTTTAATTTTATTTTGGTCCGTCAAAAAAATTACTGAATTAAAAAAAAAAATTAACATCCAATTTATTTTTATAGCAAGCTTTAAAAATTTGCTAATCGCCAAGAAAAGATTATTCATATTTATGTGATTATATGAATTGTATATAATTAAATTATTTTTCAACTGAGAATTACAAATGGCATTATAATTTACAACAGCAAAACTTATTTTAACTTAGAAAAGATAGCAAAGAATACTAGAATTCTCATAGTACTGAAAAGTGTTGAAGATATGTATTTACTTTGATTCATTTTTTATTTTTGTTTTAAAAAAAAAAGGTTTTTATGAGTTTTAAACTTAAATGTTGTGTTTGTGTTCATCACTACCCAACAAACCATAGTTGACGACTTTGTCGAAATTCCGACTTAATCGTAACTATTTCAAGCTGTCTTAAAGAAATCGTAACAATTTCGTTGCGCAAATATTGGAACAGTTTCACTTTTTATACGAATTTATATAGAATTATATAAAGCGACTGTTTATACGACATATTGAAATGCGAACAGACTGAAATTTCCTTTATTTCCAACTGTCTGAACGAAATCGTAACTTTCTCGTAACATTTTCGTTAAGACTCGTTACGAAATCGTTACAACATTTCATTACGAAGTCGTGTCAACCCCTTCATACGATATTCTTTACGATTTTGTAACGAAATTGAATTTCGAAATCGGAAAGATTGCGAAATGTTTGTTACGGTTTCGTTTAGAATATTTCGAAGTCTTTCCCATTTTGAAATCCAATTTCGTTGCGAAATCGTAACGAAAATCGTATAAAGGGGTTGACACGACTTGGTAACAAAATATCGTAACGATTTTGTGACGAGTCTTAACGAAAATTTTACGAAAAAGTTACGATATCGTTCAGAAAGTTCGAAAGAAAGGAAATTTCACTCTGTTCGCATTTCAATAAGTCGTACAAACAGTCGTATAACGAAATTCTATATAAATTCGTATAAAAAGTGAAACTGTTTCGATATTTAAGTAACGAAATTGTAACGATTTCTTTAAGTCAGCTCGAAATAGTTAGGAATTAGACAAAGTCGTCAAATATGGTTTGCTGGGTATTAATTTTTGTAGCAAGCCTTTTACAAAAATTCTAGTTTAACCCAAAAGACATGCAAAAAATACCTAAATCAAGGTTGAATCAGCTATCGTGCAATATCTATTGTCGAGACGATTATTGTTGACAGCTGCAAGCGTTCCGTGAAGCAAAAATTGAGATGTTTAAATGATATCTTAAAAACAAGCCTACAGTTTGAGAGTTATGTGATGTGAAAGTATCGTTAAGACTATATCGTTCAACCCCAGTATTTTTTTAATTTTTGTTTTTTTTTGTTCTTTCTTGATTAGCAACTGCAATCCACTCTTTTTCAGTTTCGTTAAAATTCACGTAGTTGTCTGCTTTTCATAGCTATTAAACACAAACTTAATCATGCAGCTTGTTCAAAATTTGACAGTAGTTTATTAACAGATGACAGTTGACAGAACCAGTGTTGCATATAAAGTTACTGCGCGAAAAATGCAAAATATCACATACTTTTTAAATTGCCCTCGTAGATATGAAGTTGTGCCTTTTTTTGCGTGTTTAACTAAATTCCACACAATTTTAAATACCAGCTCAAAACGCAAAACAGCTCCTCAAAGCATGAGTTCAGAGTTCAACGAGATCAGAGTATAAAATCTTGACGTTCAGAGTTCAGAATGTTAAAATCATCTTCAGGCGTTTTAAAGTTAAAGCGTACGTGTGAAATAATGAGAAAAGTTTATAATTTGATGTGTGCTCTCTTTTTTTTTTTGGTACTTTCTAGTCTCTCAGCTTAAGTAAAGCATGCGTTATTCTCGTGACTTGATTTTTAAGTGTATGTAAGAGAAAGCAAAAACTCGTTTGATATAACACAAATTTTTGCTGTTTCACAAAATTAAAAAAAAACTTAGCATATCCATTGATACACTATTCTATATAGCAATACGTTATTGCTCAAGGGTTATATTTACTTTGTTAGTATATTATAACGCCTAAAAGCAGGCGAGTTCAAATTTTATGAAATGAATCGATATTATATTCCATCAATAATCTTTATAATTCAATAAGAACTTACAGATATTTAAACAAACTAATACGTTTTATAAAAAAATTGAAATGTCAGTGACTCAGGGGAACACCTTTTAGAAACGAAGCTATACCATATAATAATGTATTTTTTTTTTTATTTATTTATTTAAGTAAAATGTTTACATGTAAGACTCAGTCTTTTAAATGTATTAAGTATAACAGAATAACAACAGGATTTAACCATCAATAGAAATAAATGCGACTTAAATCTAACAGTGTAATGATTTATTAAAATTATTATAAAGTAGCTGTTAAAGCGACTAGCCAAAAACAATAAATTTTGAGTAAATTTAATTAATATAAATAAAATTAATTAAAGAAGTATAGAAGTAAGGAAAGACAGTATTAAGAAAAGTAATGAAAAACTGCATGCTTAAAGATATGTTTGTTAGTAATAGCTTTAATTCTCATAGGTAGCATATTCCACAATCTGACGGCGTTCACAAAAAAAAGTCTGCTGGAATTAAGATAATTATAAGTTGGGATTATCAGGTTCAAATTTCTATTAGATCTACAAAATCGAAGTTTATGAAATAAGTAATTAGGTGTCTGTGAATATATTAGGTGATGTAAAAAAATGCAGTTTCTTGCATCCAAATAATTAAAAATGTTACAACCCAGAACTTTATTGCTCAAGTGGCTGATGCGATCAAACTTTCTTAGGCCATAAACGTACCTCACAGCACTATTAAATACATGTTGCAACTTTAGCTTAGATCTGGAATCAAGTCTACTATACACGACGTCTGAGTAAGAGATGATTGGCACTATGAGCTGCAGCACTAACTTCCTTCTAGTTTCAATAGGAACAAATGACGCAGTCCACCTCAAACTCCGAAGAACGAAGTAGACCTTGCATACAACAGAATTGATATGGTTTTCGGGAGAAAGTGAAGAGTCAATGTGGTATCCAAGATTTTTAACTTTATTTACAAAATTCAGCTCAACACCATTAAGATAGATGACAGGAATGTTAGAGAGAAAGTAGCTAGATTTAGAAATCGGCAATACATATGATTTAATAGGGTTGAGTTTAAGCTTATTAATTTCAGCCCATTCTGTTATTTTCCTTAAGTCTTCGTTCATTTTAATACATAAATCATCAACATGACCAAAAGGTCTGGACAGGTATAGTTGTAGATCATCAGCATATGCATGCATTGTGACGTATCGGCATTTGCTAAAGATGTCATTAATAAACATCGTGAATAAAAGAGGACCAAGTACAGAGCCTTGAGGCACTCCACAGGTTACATTACGGAAAGCGGACAGAATATTACCCACCCTTACTCTTTGAGATCTTTCAACTCAGTAACTATATAACAGACGGACCGCCATTCTAGAAAACTTAAAATTAACTCCAAGTTTCTGACACAGAATAGAATAATCAACTGAGAATAGAATAGAATAATAAAATAATAGAGAATAGAATAATCATACATAATCAATGTATATGAATAATTTTCAATTTATAGAAAAAATATGCCTTAATTTAACTCGAAGATGAATAACACTGCGAATTAAGTAGAAAAAACACAGTTATATTTTTCAGTACCACAGAATTCTGTGAAAAAACAAATTTTCTATATAAAAGCATCAACAAAACATAATAATAATTAATATTGATTAATTTTCAGCAAAGGAAGAATTTCCTGAATTCTTGACATACATTCCTTTATAGCATCCCTGTAGGAAAATCAACTAATTTAAAAGTAGTTGAAAAAGTAGTTTTTTGTCAACCACAACTAGTTGAAATTCTGACTTTTTTCCATAGAACGAACTAATATATTTTGTATGGTGATGTCCGCTAAATAAGTCAATTGACTTTCGTCTGCATATATTTTCAACTACTTGTTAAATTAGTTAAATTTTAATTATTTTTTAACTACTTTAAAATAAATCAATTGAAAACTAGTTAATATTTCACTTACTGAAGATGACTATAAAAGCACAAAAATTTTAAATTTCTATACATCAAAGAGATCATTTATTTGACTGAAAATATATACATAAATTCATTACGTGAATGCAGTTTACGGAAGCAGTTTCCAAAAACGGGCACGCCACCGCCTGGGTACATGAGCGAAGGTGCCGATCCAATTGATCGGAATTTTGTGGAAACTGCGCCTGTTATTTATTGCAACCAACCATCATTGCAACCATCAATCATGGTCGATGGACACACCGATATTTTGCTTAGTGCTTATTTTAAGTGTCAATCGCAATGAAGAGTGACTCGACGCTACTAAGGGACATGCGTACGTCTTTACTACTGAAGTGATGAGGTGTTTGCTGAATGGTTAAGCAATGCATCAATTTCCACACAAAGTCCAAATTGTCCAATGTTTGCTAAACACTACCAGTTTGTAATTTGAATATCTTAAATAATAAAGAGTTTTTAATCGTTTCACAGGGTTTTGCGGCAGTCTATCAGCTTTAAAGTGTGTTTACCACATCTGTCTTGCAGCTCAATGTAGTAAATTAAAAAAATATGTCTTTTTGAAACAAAATGTTAGTGAAGCCTAAAGTTAGTAATATTTGATGAAATAACATGGTTAAATACATACAAACTTGTATCTAATAAAAATTTGCAATTAAAACATCAGAGTATCAGAGTAGTTGCCGCCTTAATATAATTCTAAGTAGTTTATCAACCAGTAGTATTTTAATTACTTCATAAATAAAAACTTTTTATTTAATTTTTTGCAATAAAAACTATTTAGAATTGAAGTGGATGCCGCCTTAATATAATTCAATGTAGTTCATATACTAGTTTATTTTAAATTAGTTCTTTAATTGGTTGTTTTTAAAAACAAGTAAGTTTGTTCCTATAGGGATAGTTCAGGAATGTGTGTGTGTGTGTGTAAGCCTACTTGTTGATTTATGTGTCACGTTGCAGCATTTAATGTTTCGAAAAACATTAGTAAAAACAAGCAAGTGAGCGGCGACACATATAAAATTGTGCTTTACTTTTCCTTCAACAGCTTATGCTCATTTTTCATTTGCCAATTTCTATACTAAAACGGTACTTTTTTTCCCTTCTTACTTTCAATTTAATGTCAAAATGCAGCGCGGAATGAGCAACAACTTGTTGTTGCCTTTGTGGTTGGCATAAATTGCGGTAAGCAACGTTAAAAAAAAATTATTGCAGCTTTTCAGGCAGCCTAACCAAGATATGAACATAATAATTCATGCCATGTTGTGGCTTTGGTTTTTTTTTTTTTTTGCTCTAAACGTATTTTTATGCGTTTCTAACATTTGTGTGTATTTTCGAGTGGCTGTGCACGTGTGCTTTCTTAGATTTTTTTTTTTTTTTTGCTATACGTCTCGCTACCTGTAGCCGCTCATCATGAGCTGTTTTTCCATTCTATTGTTTATGTGTTCGCATTAAAAATTTTATGAGCGTATATTTAGCGTAAAAGCATACTTTTTACTACCTCATAAAATTACAAATAAAATATTTTTACGTTAATCTTGCTAAATTTTCAATTTGTTTCTTGTGCTCTATATATATATATATATATATATATATTCATATATTCACAAACCATCAGAATAAAGCATAAGATATGCTCATGATTTATGTCGTTTTAGTTTAAAATCTTGGTACCGAACACATTAATATTAATTAATAATCACTCATACGCAACGATGAACAAAGCGAAGATTTTCTTGTTTAAAACAACCCTTAAAATTGTCAAGCGTTTTTGAGTGGAACTTATGATGTTTATTCTCTATACTTACAACACACACATTTACATTCTTTCTAAGCGACAAACACAGGAACACACTTAAAATAATTATGTAAAAGGTATGGGTCTAAAACTCAAAATTGATCTACTAACAATATATTAAGATAGGGGTGTTGCTGCGGGTTCGGCAAACAAATTTAAGCCTTCAAATATTACTAAGAAGTTTTTCCTTTGACTTCTCAAAGATTTATTAAGTTTCCATAAACAACTGAGTGACGTATGAGTAACTTCAATTCAGTGTCAACTCAAGGCCGCCCTAAAATAAGCGCCAATGTACAGTTTTGCTTATTAATTTATGCATTAGAAATTAAAAAAAAAAAGAACAAATCTAAAAATTACAAAAACAATTAAACACTCATCACACGGTAGAAGCAGCAGCTTAAAAGCCTTGGGCAAAAATCGTTAAAAAGATGGTAAAAGTTAAGTCAGAAAATACATTGAAATGCATGGAAATAATATTTAAGTAGAGATATTTTTGACTTATTTTGGCAATATTGCGTACTTAGTAGCTCAGCCAGCTACACTTTTATGAAAGCAGAAAAGTGTAAAGAAGACAAAGCGTAGAGAAGTTAAGCCAGCAGCTTAACAAAGTCAACAGGAGAAAAAAAGCAAAAAAAAAAAAATTGTACCATCAGGAAAAATCAATAAAATTTAATTAGCCAAAAAATATAAGTGCTAAAAAAATAAGTTCAGTTCAGGCACTTAAATTTTCAATTAAATTCAATAAGATTTTTAACCATTTTTAAGCCTCAAGAGGTAAATTTAATAAATCTTATGTAACTACAATATTCCATTTAAAGTAACGAATATTGCTTAATTATAACTTTTTAAGTTATTTGTCTTAAAAATTTTGTTATAATTTTTTTATATTTCTATCATATTCTAAGCCACACAATTTAACTTCTATTCTTTAAACATGAAGAATATTACTCTTAGTTCAATCTTCAGCAGTATTTACGTCAATCTTTGAACAATTTATTTTCGCATAAACATACATTGCCGAAATGACACACAGCACTGCAAAACAACATTAAAAGTGACGCAGAAATAAACACGCACAAATAAACACACACACACACACAACACTTACGCATACTAATACATTTTCATTTGCTTGAACAATGAATAAATTTGACATGCTGCAGTTTGTAGTTTAAGGCTGAGCATAAAATTGCAACTCATGCATGTGCCAACAAAATTTGTGCGCACAGCATTTAATGTGTATTCTGCGTGTGTATGTGTATGTGTGCATGCAATTATTTCTATTTTCGCTGTTTATTAGGTTTCTATTTGATGGTGGCAACTAAAATTACATTTTAAATGCGCATACATATGATGAACATTAATTCCCAGAATAAAGTTCCAATTAAAAGTTGCTAATACGTTGCGTCAAACGAAAATGTGTGGTTTTAAACAAAATGATTTTTGAACTCCGTGTCATCAAAGCACTGTGCTGGACAGTAAAAACAAATCAGCATGAGTAGAAATAGTTATGGCTTGAAGGTTGCCACCCTATAGCTTTTTTGCTCATAACTCATCATAAAATCAAAGCATTTTTGATTAACTGCATAGGTTGGTAAGAGAAAATAAAAAGTCACAAGCCTAAGCTAGAAATCATTTGAATTTACGGAAAATTAAATTGTGAAGCAAATTTTCAAAAGTATCTAAAATCGATGCTTTGAAAATTTGGCTAACAGGTTGCCACCCCCTGAAAAATTGCTTAAAATTTAGAAAAACTCAAGTAAAATCACCCGATTTAAAACAGTTATAAAAATTTATTGAATTTTACTGTAACTTTGATTTATTGTTAACTTTGATACCGCAGTCAGTTTTTCTTGGTCTGCCCGCTGGCATACTAAAAATGTAACAAAATTACTGAAAATATCACTTAATTTAAATTTTTTTTTAATTTAAACATTTTCTTTCAACGCACCTGCGGCATACTTGCCACCTTTCTGGGGTTGCCCATAAAAGAAACACAAAAACTATCGATTATAGTTCATATCTTTCCCAAATTTTTCCTAGAGAGGTTAAATATATTTGCTGGTCCTGTTATTTTTTTGCTGCTCAACATTTCTCCTGAACTCACCAACCCCCTATCTGCCACCTTTCTGGGGGTCCCAATACATAACACTCAAAAACTGTCGATTATACACCGAGAAAAAAAGCAATAGGTAAATCACCTAAGTCGGCTTGGGTAAAGAGAATTGTATGGGAATTATAAACTTATGCTTATTTACCTAAGCAATTTATTGTTTAATACATTGCTTTGAAAGCACAGACTTCGATACCTTGCCAAAAAAAAAATATTTGATTCACCTAAGCCCAAAATCCAAAAATACCAAATTAAAAAAAAACTAGCATCGTTTTGAGCTATTTTCTGCAAAAAAAAACACAGCTGCGTCATTAGACACACGAGAGAAGGATAGATTTGATAATTTAATGTTGTTTTTTTTTTTTGTTATAAAACCTCTTTTAAATTCAAAAATAACATAAAATAAATAAGAAAACACACATGGTAATATTCAAAACCAGTACATTTTATTACGTTTTATCAACAAAAAGAAAAGAAAAAAAAATTTCTATGCCCGCCGTGCGGAATCGAACCTGGGACTTTTGGTGCCAGTCCATCGCTCTACCCACTGATCCAAGCAGCCTTGCTACTACTTGTTGACATAACTGCAGCTATATTAACAGATACTGTACTTCGCAGTATTCTGTTGATAGCCATACAACAAAAATCTTTTAATAGATTATTGTGTATGCTGCAGCATAGCTTCAGTTGTAATTAATATTGAATAAATCACTCTGCGTAACGAAGGAGTTTGGCTCAATGCATAGTGTAGGGACTTCATACAGAGTGGTATCGGTTGGTTGTGGGTTCAAAACTCAACGGCATGCGAAGTTAAAATTTGTGTATTTTGTTATAATAGACGTCAAGCAGCAAGAAAAGCCGAGAAGTCATTAATTTCTAAGAAAAAAACGGTTGTTGATAAAAGAAAAATTTGTGTTGTTGCCAATTTCAGTCAAGCAAATCACAGAACGAGAGGCGGCAGCTTCAAAAAAAAAGGAAAATAAAAACCAAAACCCGAAAAAAGTTTCATTTTTAAAATTCAATTTTTTTTAAAGTAGTGTATAAAAAATTACCAAATACTTGGTTAATTTATCACCCAAAAAAAAAATGGCAAGTCAACATATAAAACTTAGGTGTTTTGATCCATCATCCATTGATCCAGCCATCTTATAACTTATACTAGTTTTTTTTTTCAATTTAACATAAGCTTTTTTCTCGGTGTAGTTTATATATCTTCCGAATTGATCTCCAGAGGGGTTAAATATATGTATGAGCTGGTCCTATTAATTTTTCCCTTCAACATTTCTTCTGAACTCACCTACCCCTTATCTGCCATAATCTGGGGTCAGCATACAAAAAACAAAAAATCATTGCTACGTTTTCTGCCTGATTGATATCTGAATCAGAAATGCAGGCATTAGCAGTGGAAGCCTTAACAGCGCTAACATTAACAGCGACGAAACTTGCAATGGTGACGATTTAACATTGCTGCCGTTAACAGTGCTGACGCAAGTCCCTACCCCTATATATATTTCATCCCTACCAGAAAATGATCAGCGTGCCTGAAGTTATTTTGACTTTTTTTTTACGAAAATTGCTCAATTTTTCCATTATTATAATTATTTATCTCCATTCATACGTCAATGATACATTCCTTACAGACTAAATTAACATAGTGTGATTATAAATTACCTAATTAATAAAAGATATAAGAATGTACGTATACCCGAAAATATGCTAATGAGCCGAATGCTTATAAGTAGTTTACATATATCATTGAGTCTGGATAGAGTTGAAAAGAGAAAGAAACTCGGATATGATTTGAGTATCCGATTTCGCTTGGATACTCATTGCAGTTCTCTGGTGTGGATGCATTGAAAGAATTCGGTTGAACAAGTAGCATTCTAGAGAAGGTAGATCGTGCCATTTAATTTCATAAATCTACATAATTCGGAGATATTATTTTGATAAATAAAAAATGGAGAGAAAAGAATTTGCAGAGCACTGGGAATATGTATATTTTTTTATGTACAATAAAAGATTGCGGAACCTAGGTGCAATATTTGCAAACAACTAATTTCTGAAGTGAGAGAGAGCAACATTAAAAAAGAAAGATTACGGAAGAAAGCATTTAGAAAATTATAAAAACTTTGAAGGAGTCCCCAGATACGACCTCACTGCTAAATTAAAATCAGTGAGCTCTGAGTAAATCAGAATTTAATCTGACTAAGAAAGCTGAGCACAAATTAAAATTGATTATTAATTACAATCAACACTTTTGTATGTGTGCATATGTGTGTATGTGTACATTGTGTACTAGGCGGGGTCGTTTTGTATGGAGGTAAAAAAATTGATGTTGCCTGGGCAATTTTTGGATTATAAAAACAAAAAAAAAAACAAAAAATTATATAAAAACAAAAAAAAAGGGGATGATAGGGGTGATGACTTTACCCTATCACATCTTCAATTTTGTGAATTTTTTTCTTAGGATTCTTTTTCAAAAAACTGTTGTATATAAACGCGTACAGCTAAAACAAAACTGATGCCAGAAATTAAATTCTCAAACCCAATTCAACCTAAAACCAGTCTAACATTTATACGTTTTTATACAAAAATTGATCGTAAAAAAATCATAAAGAAAAAAAATTCACAAAATTCAAGATATAACCTTAACGTTGGTGCGTATGTATTTTTGACCATCACGGCTGAACCACTGAAGCTTATTCACGACATGTGTTTGTGTGGTCGTCCAAAATTTTTTGTGTTTTTAGATCCCCTAGGTGGCACTGTGGTCGATTTTAAAAAAAAAAAAATATATTTGTAAATCCAAATTCACACCATATAATATCTGCATAAAAAGAATATCTTTGGCAAAATTTGAACCCAAAAAACTAAGATTAAATTCGGATTATCAATATCAAAAATATTAATTAATATCACGAATTCTAAAAAATATTATATCTTGAATGGGTTGAGTTTTTTTCTTTAGGAATTTTCGACGAAAAAGTTTTGTAAAATAACGTATAAATGTGAGACCAGCTTTAGGTTGAATCAGGTACTAGGATTTCATTTTTGGCATCAGTTTTGCTCTACCTGTGCACACTTATATACAAAAAATTTTTTTAAAAAATACCTAAAAAATTAATTCAGAAAATTGAAGATGTGATAGGGTAAAGTGCACCCCTATTGTCCCCCTTTTTGTGTTTTTTTTTAATAACTTTTCATGCCCGATCCGAAAATCGCCCAGACAACAAAGGTTTGCAAATCGACCCAGCCTACTGTGTACACATGGGCGCTACCGGCAGGGGCGTGTTGTAGATTTTATTTAACTGCTGCTGCTTCGACTTTCGTTCTTTCAACAGTTTCATTTAATCAAAACGAGGACTGCCGAAGCACTTTGCAAACTATTGAAACTAGTTTTCTGCTTCCGCTTATGCTGCGACTGTTTGATTTTTCGAAAGCACAAGTTGAAGCAGTCGATATGCTTTGAAGTTATGAAAGCAGTTAGTGCTTAAAAAAGCAATAAATTTACGGCTTTTGCTATTTTGACTGCAGCAATTTAATCACTGTTTGTTGTTGTTAGTTTTTCGTTATATTTGCTGTTGCACTCTTCAAAATAAAATCTTGGTGTTCGCTGATCTATGTATCGAAGAAAAAACCTCAAATTATTATTTTTGTGTATTTTTAAAAAGACTGCAAATGAATTCAAATAAAATAAACAAAACTATATTTATATCGATATATGTTTAAGTGAACATTGCAAAAAAACCATTCAAATCGAACAATTACATCAAAGTTTCGAGCTACCAAGTTACGATCGTCCTTGCGCAGAAGCCGCGAAAAATTAAACTGTATATATTACAAAAACGGTTCCAATGATTTTCAAATAGTTGCAATTTACAGAATCAGCGGGCCAAAAATATTTTGGAAAAAATTAGCCTTGATTGGAACAAAAAGTTTTGTCCATATAAATAGTAGAACAATGTTATAAGTACAGTAAATAATTCCTTACCTATCGACTGAGCAGCTGTTTCTTCTTGGTAAATTATGTCAACAGAAGACATTATCTTCTGCAATTCAAGGTCATTAAAATCAATAAACTATTTCATTTATAAGGCAAGCATTTAATCTAGTTGTCGATGTCTGTTTTCGCTATATAAATCACTTTCGCCTTATAAATGCTTTACAGCTGTTCCGACTGTATTTATGTCTGCCAATCAATCTTTTCAATAGCCTACATTTTGCAAAATTCTTTACTTAATTTATATACGCCGCATGAGCACTAAAATACTCTCAAAACGCCCAACCCAGTCATACTATATGGCTAAATGAACTGCTTTAATCACTTTAAAGCCAAACTTTAATTAACAAAACAAGAAAATAAAATAATAAAGAAGCTAGATAACAAGAATTATATAAATAGCAAAAAAAAGTGCGTTATATAAAAACGTGCAACTCCCACGGGAATTTAAGACAAAAACAACTTATAATAAGACATAATAGATTTTGAAGGCAACCACATTTTTAAGTTAATTTGAGCAGCTTGTAATTCCAACGGTAACAAGCTGTTATTGTGACTAAGCCATCAGCGGAAATAAACAACTATAGTTTGGTGCAGCCATTATTGCTTGAGGCTTTGGCAAAAGCTCTGGTTTATTTACTAGGTAACAGCTATCATTCCAACTAACAATAACACAGAACATTTTTGAAAACGTTAAAATTTAATTTATTTTGTATTCAGAAGCAAGTTTTTTCTTGAGTAATGAAACATGTTAAAAATAGGCAAACTGTATCGCCCGCAGGTGACTTGTATGTGTGAGTGCGTGTCTGGCGCCTGTTTCAGTCAACCATATTTGAAGTGCTGTAATTTTGTAATTACGCTGTTAATTCGTATGGAATAATTAAATTTTGTGTAAGCTGTGTGAAAATTTGAAAATTAATATAAGAATTAATGAAGTAGCAAACGGTTTGGTGGATGATGATATTGTTGACATGGAAGATAAATGGCAACATATTGTAATTTTCCTATATCTAAATCATGTATGCATCATAAGGCTCTCTCGCTCACAATTGATTTTTATGAGTTTTTTGATAGTGGTCCAGATAAAAAAATATATAATTTCAATCTCTGTAACTTTAATATTTTAAACAATTTTTTGTTAAACTTTGATTGGAATGCATTATTTGATGGAAATAATGTAGAGACATGCTATAATCTTTTTAAAAGTAATGTTTTAGCCATATGCGATGCTTGCGTTCCGCGTTTGTCGTCAATTCATCACAAGTTACCGTGGTATACTAAGGGTCTGAAGAAACTGAAAAACCAACGAAATAAGTTTTTTAATTTGTATAGGGCAACAAATGACCCTGCACATGAATTAAAGTACTTGCATTTCATGCGAGTATTTAACTTCCTTAATAAGTTTCTATATAAACAATATATTTTGAGATTTGAATCAAATATCAAATCTAACCCTAAATCATTTTGGAACTTTATCCAGTCGAAAAGATGTGGCTCGCAGATTCCCACCTCAATGTTCTTTGAAGACAAGCGCTCAGTTAACATTGCTGATACAGTGAATATGTTTGCGGATTTCTTTAAATCTAATTTTGTTGCTGATAATGACTTTTCGAATGATAGTTTTGAAAACTCCATTGACGCCTTTACTGACATTGGTATCTTATCTGTCTCAGTTAGTGACGTAAAAATTGCTATGAGGAATATGAAGAAATCTTTTAAAGAAGATATTGATGGCTTTGCTTCAGTTATGTTTGTTAATTGCTCACAAGCTTTAGCTGCCCCGCTGTGCAATATTTTTAATAAATCCTTAGTTGAAGGAAATTTCCTTAACTGTTGGAAAATCGCTTCTATCAGCCCTGTCTTTAAGTCTGGTTCTAAAAGCAATGTGGTTAACTACCGGCCAATATCAAAACTATCAAATATATCAAAGCTGTTTGAAAGTATTGTTAAGCTAAAATTGAGTTTTTTGATTAAACATTATATCATCCCGGAACAACATGGTTTCGTTGCTGGGCGTTCAACAGTTTCAAACCTGGCTATTTTCTCTGACTACTGCGTAACTTCATTTGCATCAGGCAATCAAGTTGACGTAATTTATACGGATTTTTCCAAGGCTTTCGACAGAGTTTCTCATAAATTGTTACTCTGGAAACTACGAAAAATGGGATTCCATTCATCTTTTTGGAGGTGGATAAAGTCTTATTTATCGGACAGGACATGTTTAGTCTGTATAAATAATGTTAAATCACTTAAGTTTGTCGCAACCTCTGGTGTTCCTCAGGGAAGTATCCTTGGACCACTATTTTTCATTCTTTTTATAAATGATATATCTAAATGTATAATAAACTCAAGATTTCTCCTCTACGCAGATGACCTTAAACTATTTAAGAAAATATCTTGTTTAGCAGATGTTGCTGACCTACAAGCTGACATTTTTCGAGTGTCATCCTGGAGCGTAACTAATGGTCTTCCATTAAATTTTTCTAAATGCTTCCATCTTACACTCTCTAAGTTTTCGTTAAATACAATAAGTAATTCATATTATCTGTTTGATTCATTAATTCAAACTGTTCGTGTGTATCGTGATTTAGGGGTTATTTTTGACACTAAATTTACTTTTACTGACCACGTCAATTTTCTTATACCCAAAGCATAAATAAAATATAAATATTGTTAAAATATTGTTTACTGCGTTTGTGAGGTCGAGACTGGAATACGCCTCCATTATTTGGAGCCCTTATTATATCTCAACTTCTCTAAGACTGGAAAAAGTTCAAAAAAATTTAACTTCCATGATCCTTTGCCGCCCTATAATGCTCGTTTATTGCTCTTAGGTCTAAAATCTCTCGATTCGAAACGCAAGATCGCATCTCTTATTTTTATATTCGATATCTTATCTGGATCAACTGATTGTCACTCGCTTTTAGAGCTTATAACTTTTAATGTTCCATTAAGACACTTAAGAAAATCTAAACTGTTTTTTATAAAATTTTGTAAAACTAATTATGCATTAAATGAGCCAATTACTAGGGCCTTGATTCTTTTGAATGAGCTTAATGTAATGTATGATTTTGATCTCTTTGTTCCAAAACAAATTTTTAAAAATTTTGCTAATAGCGTCTTCTTAACATAGCAATATTTCATTATTCATAATATTTATTACTAAGTATATTTATTTCTATTGTTAAATTAGTCTGTAAGGATGTGATTCCATAGACTTTCAAATAAACTAAACTAAACTAAAAAATATTGTAAATCTGCCCTAAATATAAGGAACAGAAAATGTATTCAGTATCAATGAAATTTGGAATAAATCAAACTAAAATTTTGCATTTGAATTGTTATGTATTTATGCACTGAAACCTTCTTATGATCAACTCTCAGATAGCAATTTGATCTAAATATTTGAAGTTATTCCAACTTAACCTGAAAAGAGCTTGTATAAAAGTAGATTATTCAAGCTTTACTTGAAAGAGCCTTATAAAAGTCTTATTTAATTTCTTACATAAAGCTTTATTCAATGCTGCATTTAAGGAAGTATTCAAAAAGATATTTACTAAAGTATAATTCCATATATATAAATTAATTCCATTTGGATACATTTTTTAGGAAGTCTTCAAGAATGCCCTATATAAGGCTTTTATAAAGTTTTACTCAAGGAAATTCAAAAATAATAATTAATTTGTAGCGTTAAGCACGCAAATTCCCGAATAGATAAGTGAATAGGGTGCGTGGCTGCCGACACAAAGGTTCCGAGTTCAATCCACGCTGGGTGACCATGGCAAATATGGGCATTTGCGCCGAAAAGTTCACCGTGACACCAAAATTAAAAGTTATTAAAAACATATTATTTAATAATATAATCGTAGAGATTTTTATTTTATTGATTAACGCAATTTAAATATAAATTCTTTCACCATGATGATCAAATCGTCTGCACTGTTTCACAAATGTAATTTTTCTTTTTAGTTAATGTTTTGTAAATGTTTCGTAAGCGCTTTTGTTTTAGTAAAAATGGAAGGCACTGGCTAAAAATAATGAAAAATGGTCCTCAACCAAGGAGAGAAAGAATATATTAAATTTGTTGTTAAGTTTGTTAATAACTAAATCTCATAATTACTTAATTACCTAATTACTTAACTAGCCAAATGAATACAATTGAAAAAAAATGACACGTAACGCCATGTAACGTAACGTTTCATACTAAGCCCAATAAAAAAAAAACGAGAAAAGGGTTTTAAATTTGATTACTTTGAAAATAAGCTTATACTATTTCAAATTCTTATTAAAAAAGCTTTATACAAAAACTCTTGCCAATTTACAGAATTTTACTAATTTTTTGATCCAAGTCAAAAACCACTTCAATTTTTTGTCACGTAACGCATCATTTTTGGTGACTTCTATCTAAGAGCCGAACTTTTGAGAACTCTTAGGTTTTACACCTTGTATAGTGTGCTTAGTAAGCTATTGGAAAATCAAAATAAGGAACTTGTAAGTTAAATTTTTCATTCTTTTTTCAATCATCAAAGTCGTACGATCGTCATGTGCTCCGTGGTGGCGCATAAACAAGAAAATTTTAAATGTACAAAATTTTGTTCTACGATGAAATTAAACATACGTAATAATATGTAATTTATTTTTTTCTTGTCACAATACCCGAGTTCCTGAATAAAAAATTTATGTCAAACTTTATGCATGTGCTTATATAAAACATTTATCTTAAAACATATATAGAACCCTCTTATAGATAAATCATCAAATTTTCGTATAAAAAAAAATTTCTCAATAACTGACCCCTGGAAGAGTCAAATATATGAGCTGGCCCTATTATTTGTTGTCTTTCAACATTTCTTCTAAGCTCACTTCAATCCCATCCACCACCCTTCTGGGGGTCCTCATACAAAAAACACATAAACTGTCGATTATACTACATTTCTCACCCGAATTGACCTCTAAAAGAGTCAAATATATCAAGTGGTCCTATTACTATTTGCCCTTCAACATTTCCTCCCAACACAAAAGTGTAGAATTTCCTGGATTGAAATGACGAATTTGGAACCCATCAATACGGCTACACACTGGTCTATGGAGAAGTTCGTTGTCATTTCGCATTCTAGGCAGCACTACTAAAACAATTTATAATGAGTATCTATTTAAGAAATAAAAATTTGTTGAAAAATGCCAAAAAAAATTTAATACGTATATCACAACGAATTAGTTAATAAATAACAACAGATGTATCGCTTGAATCGAAGTTACGATACATTTTCACAACCCACCCAGCTATGATATATTTATTTAAATATATTCTTATAGTAGTCCTTTCATCAACTAGTTCATCCCTTAACCACTAAAGAAAAACCAAAAGAATTTATAGATTCATTATATAAACAAAAATTACAAAATTTTTTTGAAGTCAAAAAAAATTTGGTAGAAAAAGTTCAACTTAAATTAAATTGATACGCCCCCTGTTTACTCCCGCCCAATTTTCTAGACAATACTACTTATATGGGAACATTTGGCAAAAGTCGGACAAATGCTGTAGTTTAAATTATTTTGAAATTAAACTGCCACGCCCCTGTCTTGTTCTGCCCAATTTTCTAGACTATGGACTGCAAAATACACCAAAGAATATATGTGCAAAATCTGGTTGAAGTTGGACAAACGGTGTAGCGTGATTAAAATTAAAGTGTCATGTCCACTTTCATCGACATCGGACAGCTCTTTATACAAAAGAATATATTTAAAAGATTTGGTTGAAATCAGACACACAGTGTCGTGCCCAATTGTCTAATTTCGCCCACATTTCTTGACCAAAGACTGCTCCTTATACCAAAGAATCAATGTTCAAAATTTGGTAGGGGTGTTAGGAGTGCAGATACACAAAGACACGATGACATTCAGTTTTATATATATGAAGAAGTATCAAGTCAATACTAAATTTTTCTGATATTTATGGAAGTTTTTCTATTTTGCTGAATCACTTTGTATGGAAAGGGAGTAAAGGGAGTTTTCCTTGAGAATTTGCCAAATTAAATAGTGGGTGTGCTTATAAAGGGTGTCACCCAAAAGTCACTGACATTTTAGATTTTTAAATAACACGAATTTTTTGTTGAAATGTTTGTAAGTTTTTATTGGATTATAAAGTTAAGACCTGGAGGTTATTTACGAAATATAACATTGCTCAAATGAGCGCCTCGACATTACTTGAGCACATGTGCTCTTTTTGTACAGTTTAAAATATCAGCAAGCAGCCAACTCTTCATATTTTTGACCACTTTAATAAAATATCATGTGAAAAGTCTTCGTATGGAGATGTATGAGAATTATAAACATATGCTTATTCACCTAAGCAATTTATTGTTTAATACATTGCTTTGAAAGCACATACTTCGATACCTTAAAAAAAAAATATTTGATTCACCTAAGCCCAAAATCCAAAAATACAAAATTAAAAAACAACTAGCCTGGATGGCTTAAGCATAGTTATGTGCTAGTTTCTGCAAAAAAAAACACAGCTGTGTCATTAGAAACACGAGAAAAGGATAGATTTGATAATTTAATGGTTTGTTTTTTTAATAAAACCAATTTTAAGTTCAAATATAACATAAAATGAATAAAAAAAAAACACTCTTTAATATTCAAATAAATAAATTTTATTAACATAAATTTCATCAATAAAAAGAAAAGAAAAAAAATTTCTTTGCCCGCCGAGCGGAATCGAACCTGGAACTTTTGATGCCAGTCCATCGCTCTACCCACTGATCCAAACAGTCTTGCTACTACTTGCTGACATAACGGCAGCTATGTTAACAGATGCTGTAATGACAGATGCAGTATGTCACAGTATTCTATTGATAGCCATACAACAAAAATCTTTTAATAGATTATTGTGTTATGCTGCAGCATAGCTTCAGTTGTAAATAATATTGAATAAATCACTCCACGTAACACAGTAGTTTGGCTCAATGCGTAGTGTAGTGACTTCATACGTTCTTGTTATAATAGACGCCAAGCAGCAAGAAAAGCCGAGAAGTCATTAATATCTAAGAAAAAAATGGTGTTGATAAAAGAAAACTTTGTGTTGTTGCCGATTTGTCAAGCAAATCACAGAACGAAAGGCGGCGAGAACCCGAAAAAAGTTATATTTTTGATATTCAATTTTGTTTTAAAAAAGTAGTGTATAAAAACTTACCAAATACTTGGTTAATTTATCACCCAAATAAAAATTGTCAAACTGTCGTTTTGATGAAGTACTTCGGAGGCTGAAAACTGCCAAAGCCATCTTATAACTTATACTAGGTTTTTTTTCAATTTAACATAAGCTTTTTCTCGGTGTAGCCTACGCAAAAATGTTACTATTTTTGTTGCGAATTTTCACAATTTGTACGCTTTACATCGAGAATTTTTTCATAACTGAACCTACATGCTTGTTGTTGACAGCTGTTATAGAATAAGCACTCAACGCCACAAAAAAAGGAATTTCCAAATCAAAATATCAGAAACTTTTGGAACACTCTTTATTAAATATCAAATTTTAAGATATTTCTTTAGTTTTTATTGATTTTTAAGAAAATTTATTGTTTAAATTAAGTCACTTTGTATGGGAGGTAGAAGTGGATTTCCTTCAATTTTGCCAAATTTCATACTTAAATTTCAAGAAATTTTTTATATTTGTAGAATTTTAAAAGACTTTACCGCCATATAAAGGTACTTTTTATGGGAGCTAAGCATGGTTTTCATCCACTTTGGCTCATTTTGAAACTTACTCTTTTTTTAAGATAGAAGCTTAGAACTCAAATCTCATCACAAAAGCTTTAAAGTTACGACTGCAATCGTGTTTAAATCGACTCAGGTGGTGATGCTGATCAAAAATATGTATGGGTTGATTTCAAAAAATATGGATATAACAAAGAAATTTTTTAATTTTTTCACACTTCATATCATTCAATTTTAAACCTGGCCGCTAATGTGAAAATTAATGTAGAGTCCAAAATCACTGTAACGCTCTTTGAAAAATTCTGATAAATTTCTTTTTTTTAAGTTCCCTGTAGGAAAATCAACTAATTTAAAAGTAGTTGATAAAGTAGTTTTTTGTCAACCACAACTAGTTGAAATTCTGACTTTTTTCCATAGAACGAACTAACTTATTTTGTATGGTGATGTCCGCTAAATAAGTCAATTGACTTTCATCTGCATATATTTTCATATATTTTCAACTACTTGTTAAATTAGTTACATTTAAATTATTTTTTTAATTGCTTTTAAATAACCAATTGAAAACTATTACTGATGGCCTAAAGTTAATAATATTTGATGAAATAACATGGTTACATATATATAAACTTGTAATCTAATAAAAATTTGCAATTAAAACATGTCAACATCAGAGTAGTTGCCGCCTTAATATAATTCAAAGTAGTTCATATACTGGTTTATTTTAAATTAGTTTTTTAATTAGTTGTTTTTAAAAACAAGTTAGTTTGTTCCTATAGGGTTTTTACAGAAGTGAATACGATTTTTGTCTTGAGTGTTATACCTCTAATAAGTGTTTCAGTCTACTAAAAACTTCTGGATTTTAGCATTTGATTATTTAGTTGTATTAAGCTGACATTTTTGAAAAAAATAAGAGATAAAACTTTAGTAATTCGGCGGCATAGACATTTATGTTTTTAAACAACACTCAGGACTTTTTATAATTTTTTAATATTTTTGTCGAAATAAATTCCGCACTAATAGTTCAAAATATAAGAAATAATTAGGAACAAAGCAATCATATACAAACATGTCTCTTTTAGTTTCAAAACTCAAAACTGCAGAATAAAAGACAACACTCTTGAAATATTAATTTAAAATCTGCTGATTAAATTTACTAAACACTTTAACATGCCACTTATTTATTAAAACTTAAAGTTAAACTTGATGGCATATCAGTAATTAATATAAAGATTAGAGCAAATAAAGTAAAACATAACACTTATGACCCGAAGCGGTGACAATACAAATTCTGCAAAAAAAAATTACTGTTATGTAAACTTTAGAATTCAAAAGTACAAAAAACTCATTAGAATTTATACTCGCATTGCAAATCAATGCATACTCTTTTTATTTTTCTTTCTTTTAATTTGTTTTTTTTTTGTATTTTTTTTTTTTTTTTTTTTTTGAGAGGAGAAATAGAGATGAGAATAGAGAATAAAGGAGAGAGGCGAGAAAATAAAAGCTTGTAAATATTAAACTATGAAATGTGTCTTAACTTCAAATGCTTTTTTTCTTATATATTATTTTTATTTTTTAACAGTACTATTTTCAGTTTATTTTTGTGCTTATTTTTTGGGAGGAAGGTATGGAAAAGCAGAGATAGAAGACGCTTATTTTGAAATTCACCTATATGCCTTTCAATATCTCGCTCACCTCCTTATTTGAGTTTTCAAAAGGCAAAACAAAGTTTATATACCCCTTACGCAGTACACGTGTGGGTATAAAAATATTTTTTGTACAGTACCGACTCTTTCCTTTCTTGGCTTATTACTCTTTATACCTTTTATTATTATTTATTTGCTTATTACTGTTAGACTTATATACTGTTAGAATATAAATAATGTATAATACATTCAATTTAATAACTTTAGCTCAATCAAAAAAATTTTTTTGTTTTTTTGTTTCCAATCAAAATTAACAGAAAGTAGGTTTAAATATTTACTATAACTTTATTCATACACAAAATACTGACCACTCGTATAAGTCAACATAAAAATGAAATCTCCATTTTAGCCCGTTGTTAAAGGCCAAAAATATGTTTTAATCCACCAGAGTTTGTCATCAAACATAAAATAACTAAAAGTTATTTATTTACGTCAATTATTTATTTATGACCTGATTTGCTTACTTAAATCCAAAACCTGGTTTTTTATTTTTGTATTGACTCTGTCAATATTAAAAATATAAATAAATATTTAATTCAACATTGACTGGCTCAACGATTGTTGATGGAATATTCAAAGCGGAAATTAAAAAATATTTATTTTATTGAAATAAGCAGGAATTTATTAATATGCTGCCATTTAGCACACAATATTTAAGCTGTCATTGAAAGTTAATAAGAAATGGATTATATATATATAATTAACATGATAACGAATGAATTATGCAGTGCTCAATAATTTTATTTATAGCTAAATGTATGTGGAAATATATTTTTCATAACTGCCTAATAGTTAATTTTTTTGACATTGTTTTTTCCACAATTTTTTCCTGCTGCCCTGGTAACTCTGAGGTACACTCAGCAAAAAATCCATTTTAATATCAACAACCAACAGTTTTTGTTCTGAAAATCAAAAATTTTCTTAGTTATAATAAACTAAGTCTCAAAAAACTAAGAAATTTAATTTAAAAATCAAATTTTCTTTAAAGAATATGTTTTTCGAGTAAGAGAGATATAGGTAGTTTAACTTATTGATTTTTTACTTGCTTGTCAGCAGCAATTCTATAGCCTGCAGTATAGAACGTTAGAGCCTCGACATTGTCAGTCGTGAGTTCGAACCTCGTGGGGCAGTGTTACCGTTGACAAATTTTAAAAGGTGGAAAAAAATGGGGATTTCAAAAATAAAAGGGGCAATATAAATCAAACAACAAAATGTTTCTTAACCCTCCGTGTGGCTAGTTAGTATTTGCCTACGCGCTATGGTAAGTGGAACGATATCGTCAAAGCCATTTTTAAACGCCTTCAAAAATAATTTTTGGTCAAAATTTTTTTTAAGGTTTTATATAATCATTTCAATTTAAGGAAAATAAAGTTTTTTGGCCATAATTTACACTCAGTTATGCGCAAAAAATTTCGGAACAGCCGAAATCGAGAATTTTTTAAATTTTTAGTCCAAAATTCATATCTCCGGCCCTAATTGATATTAAAAAAAAATATTCTAGGGATTAAAGCTTCACATATATGTCTTCAAAAAAGAAACCTACCCAGATTTGGCTCCGTTCCAAAAACCATACTTATTTTGCAACCTGAAAATTGGCTTTTTTCGAGTAAAAAAAATTTTAAAAATTTAAGGTTTTATTGGTTAAACACCCCTTAGGGGCATTTAATGTTCAAAAAAGTTATTTGGATATGAAGTTTCCTTTTTATCAATAAATAAAAAAAATTTTGTAAAATAAAAAAAGTTAAGGTTGCTGATCGGAATAAAATTTGGAACGGTAATAAAATGATTTTTTTTGTGAAAAATTTTGAATAAAATTATTTTTACACGGTTTTACTATTTTTTTTTTTTTTTTTTGCTTTTATTATTTTTTTTAAAAATTGTTTTTACAAAAAATATAGTATAGTAATTCAAAATAAATATTATTGTACAAAAATTAGAAATATTTTAAGTGGGATTCTTTTTTTTCGGAAATTTTTTTTTGTCACATACAAGTGTTTTTATGTTGCATTCATTTGTACATTGAAAAGAGTAAAAAATATGACAAAATTACTTCATTTGGAGCAAAAATAACTACATTTTTTACTTACAAAAAATACTAAAAAAAATCACGTCCTGTGGCTACTGTAACGATTTCGTAGTCGGTCCAACTCTGCACTCACAGTACGAACAAACGGCTAAACCAAAACTGACGCGGCTTGGCAGGTGTTCATACAAAGGTTCAAAGTTTTTTAAGGAAGAGATACCAACCGTCGCCCATTGCACATGTCTGAGATACAGCTATGTCGTAAAAAGTAGGGTGACGATATCGTTATCGTTACAATATCGCCACACGGAGGGTTAAGTATGTATTAAGTCAAAAAGAAATTAACAATGTAAATAATCAAAAAAAAAAAAAACCATATAAGTAAATGTAAATAAAATGTATATAAAATATACGGAAAATATACAGAATATAAAGAATATAAAAAATGTAAAGAATATAAAGAAAATAAAAAAAAACTTGAGAAAGTTTAAGGTCACTCCTCGATTTCATAAAAAGAAAAAATTGTATAAGTTATTTTATTTAAAACTTTCCATTAAACAAATAAACAACACAATATTAAACAATCTATTAAACAATGTGCACCAGAATTGGCGCATAACATTTCCTTGGTGCTGATTTTCCTTGTTGAGACTAGTACGAAATTGTGTGGGTTTTAGTGTAACACATGTGCGTCATTTCGTTTTACTCCAATTACTAATTATTTAATAGATGTATGACCAATCAGTTAAAATTTTTAATATAAAATCACAACTGAAAAAGTTATGCCGACCTGAAGTCGAAACTAATGATTTTTTTTTTAACAAATATTTTCCAGCCCCAAACCTACAATTTTTTACTCGCTTCATCACGAGCAAGCGCTGAATTTTGAGTTTTTTTTTCTGGGAAAGGGAAAAAAGCCGCACTCTGCAACGAAAAATGGCAAAGAAACACAATTTTGAAAAAGTCGCCTCTTAGGGGCAGGGGCAATTTTGAAAAGGGTAATTTTTGCCATTTTAGTCGGCTAAAGGCAACGCTGCTCGTGGGCAGAACTTTTTTCGGCTGGTTTTAATGAATTTTAATGAAAAATAAATATCGTCGATGCTGTTCGCGGTCGTAACAGAATTGTTTTGCGTGTGTATCGACGTATTCTTGTTTTTAAGTAAATTACGCCACTGTTTGATAAAAACTTAGTTGGTGCGTATAAAAATCGACAGACTAGCACGCGAGCTGTCCGGGTTCAATTCCTGCGGTTGTAATTTTCAAATTGTATATATTGGGTTGGCAACTAAGTAATTGCATAGTTGAATTTTTAGGTTTGCTGACCTAATCGAAATGTCAAACACATTTTGTTATTTGATAGTCAGCACTTCAACTGTCAATCAGTAAAAAAATTTTTTTGATCGGTTGTGTAATTTTTGTTTGGCGTCTGTTGAAAAATGAAAAATAATTTCGTCATATTTTGCTTTTTATTTCCGGAAAGGAAAAAACGCATCGCAAGCTCACATAAAGTTATATGCTGTTTATGGTGACAATCTTTAAAAGAACGGCAGTGTCAAAATTGGTTTGCCAAATTTCGTTCTGGTGACTTTTCACTCAAAGATGAAAAATGCTCTGGTCGTCCAGTTGAAGTTGATAACGACCAAATCAATATAACGACCAATCAAGTGAGATTGCAGAGAAGCTTCATGTATAACATATATGCATTGAAAATTGCTTAAAACAACTTTGCTATGTACGAAAATTCGATATATGGGTTCCTCATGAACCGAAAGAAAACTATTTAACACAACGCGTTAACATCTGCGAATTGTTAAAGAAACGTAATGAAAATTATCCATTTTTAAATCGATTGATAACTGGTGATGAAAAATCGGTTGTTTACAACAATGTCAATCGGGAAAGATCGTGGAGCAAGCCAGATAAACCAGCTCAAACAACATCAAAAGCTGATATTCATCAAAAGAAAGTTATGTTATCAGTTTGGTGAGATTACAAAGGAATTGTCTACTTTGAACTTTTACCACACAACCGAACGATCAATTCAGATGTCTACACTGAACAACTAACAAAATTGAACAATGCAGTTGAATAAAAGCGGCCCCAATTGACAAATCGAAAAGGTGTTGTATTCCACCATGACAATGCAAGGCTACACACATCTTTGGTCACTCGGCAAAAATTATTGGAGCTTGGTTGGGATGTTTTGCCACATCCACCATATAGTCCTGACCTTGCACCATCTGATTACTTTTTGATTTCGATCTTTGCAAAACTCCTTGAATGTTAAAAATTTCAATACTACGAGTAATGATGATGTCAAATCGTACCTGGCTCAGTTTTTTGCTGATAAAAACCAAAAGTTTTATGAACGTGGAATTATGATGCTGCCTGAAAGATGGCAAAAAGTCATTGCTTAAAATTTGCAATACATTACAGAATAAAGTTATTTCGTTTCATGAAAAAATTGTCTCTTATTTTCTAAAAAAAATCCGCAATTACTTAGTTGCCAACCTAATACATTATAATCATTATATTAAACTCTTTGTTACCAAATATTCACCACAAATATGTCAAATTTACAGGAACACAATACCACTTGCTTAAAATAAATTTTTTGATATATTCAATGCTCCTTCTTGTTTCAAAAATAATTTTGTTTTTTCTTTAAAAAAAAAATTTCAGAAAATACAAAAATTTTTGGCGCTAAAACAATTTATTTAAAACTTAGTAAATTTTCTTTGATTTTAGGATGTTTTTTCTCAGTGTTGAGGTCTTTCGTTTTATACAGATTTATAGCTTCTGATTAAATTTTATGTGGACAATTACAATAACAAGCATTTATTCTGAACTTACGTGGGGATGTGTGTTTGTATGAGTGTGCTCGATTATATGTTGTTATGTTTGTGGTGTACCATTCAAGGGGTACGCTATAACAATTATCTCTAAATTTCTAATTAAATGTTGATTTAATTGCTGCCTTTTTTTTAACTGCATAAGCTAGTTTTGGTAAATGTTCTATTTTTAACCGACTTCAAAAGGAGGAGGTTCTCAAGTTCGTCGGTTTCTCTGTTTTTTTTTTATTTTTTATTTTTTATATTTTTTTTTTTTTTTTTTAAATGTGTGTACATCGATGACTCCTAAGCCATATGCCTGATTGCCATAATTTTTGGAGAACAGATGGATATCATAATCATGGAGGTGCCCGTAAAAAAGTGGGCGGTACTCGATAACTGGGCGTGGCATTCGAGATACTACTGTATCTCGAATAATATTGACACTAGGATACTGCAATTTAGTGTAGGAGTAGGCACAATTTTTACAAATTACGGGCAAGAAAATAGGCGTGGCAATATTAGAAAAACAGTGTATCTCGAATAATATTGACACTAGGGCACTGAAATTTATTTAATTACAGGGGTAGGCAGAATTATTAAAAATTACGGTTAATAAAATAGGCGCAATTCGACAAATGGGCGTGGCAATACTAGATAAACACTATACTTGTTGACAAAAAACACGTGACATCTGATTTATATTTAAGGGACAGATATTTGAAATAACCAACAGACTTTCAGAATGTAATAGAACAATTTTTTTAAGAACAATTGCATTTATGTAGTTTATACACTTTTTTCGAAAATTTATCATATTCTCTTAAAAAGAAGAAATAAAAACTTTTCAAAAAAAAACCTACTACAAAATCACTACAAAGTAAAAAATAATTTTAAAATTTTCCTTTTAATATCTTGGTCATATTTGTCAATTTATTAAAGCATATGTTTACATTGGAAACCTTATTATTTGAATTTTTTTCTAATTTGTTTTATTATCATAAAAGTATGAATTTCTTTATGAATACGAGTACTAAAATATTAAAAAATATTTTCTTTCAAAGTCTTCTGAATCAAAGTCTGATTATATTAGCGCCGACCTTAAAAGTTTTTGTATTCATTAAGAATATTAACTTCTTTATGATAATTTATTTATGATAATGCAACATATTAGAAAAAAAATAAAATTAGATTTCCAATGTAATAATATGTTTAAATAAATTATCAAATATGACCAAGAAATTAAAAGGAAAAGTTATTTTAAAATTAGTTTTTACTTTGTAGTGATTTTGTAGTCGGTTTTTTTTAATTTTTTTTTTTTTTTGTTTATTTCTTGATTAATTTTTCAAAATTTCAATTTATGGATTTTAGGGAATTTTTTTTTCGTAAAAATTCTTAAACTCAAAATTATTAACCATATTATTAAACCATATTATTAAACGTAATCGTACAATGTTTGTATCTACATTAGGTATAGTTTTAGAAAATTTTAACATGGCATTTCACTGAATTCGGATTCTGATTTTCAGTCTGATTTCTGATTTTCATGTTTTTATGACTCATTTTAAATAAAAATTAAAAAAAGCGAAGTACGTACGCACCTCTTTTTTTATCTTTTTTTATCTTTTTTTATCTTTTATCTTTTTGATCTTATAAAAATGTTATTCAGATTTTTGGGGAAAACAGCACTATTTTCCCATATAAATCAGATATTCGATTAAGAAATCGCTTGACGCACTTTCAGATATCAATATTTCTTCCTGAAAATTTACAACTAAGGACCACTCCAATGCAAATGTTAAAAAATATCTTCTGGGGGTAGAATTCTAGACTTTTTTTTGTCTAGATATGCTAGACATCATTCTTGCTAAGGAATCTGTAGCGTATGGTTAAAACAAATATGAGACGATAGGGTGCTTATTATAATTTATACTTATCTAGTTTAATACAAAAAATAGAAATCGAGAAGCTAACTTTAAAAACATCATAAGATATCATCATGCAATAAATTAAAGCCATAAAAAAAAACGATTCTGAAATGTTCAATTTTAAAAGAGAGAAAAACTCTTCAGATAGATAACAACCGCCGGAAATACTCTTAAAATTATCTTAGTTTCCATAAATCCATTAAGTTTTTTATTGAATTTGAACATATGATGATAAAAAAAAATAAACAAAATTATTCAAATAACGAAAAATTTGATTGGCTCAAGCATTAATCCAAATAAAATAAACACTCAAAACGAGTACAAATAAACTTGACCTTCGGGAGCACTTGATGTTCCGCTGCACTTGACATTGCTAAAAACAGCAACAACATCAACAATAAAAACAACACGTATAATATCAGCATCATTGCCATTATCATCAACACCACTATTGAGATTATAACGTGGCATTTGTTTTAAGTTCAATGAGCGCTGAAAACAAAGATGATTTAAAAGAAGACGTGCGCTAAATGATTGCCTAACAATAAAAACCGCCAAAATAACATTAAATACGGAAACACGTATGTATACAACATAAATATATATGGCATCGTTTGGCAACACAAACGAAACATAACAGCAACACTTTCATGTTGAAGCAACCCACTGATGTGAAGTGGAGGACCACTTGTTGCAGACAAGACTTGAGCTAAAGTGGACAAACAATTGCCAGATGTTAGTGGAAAGATTAAAAAGACAGGGTCAAAATAATACCGAAATAGAGAAATAGATGAATATAAACAAGAAGAAACAAGCACGTTGAACAAACTAAGATTTTTATTTACTTTCAATAAGTTGGTGGGCACAAAGATTTAATATAAATATTGCGGTTAGCTGCAGAGTAATCATCATTTAACAGTTAAAACTTTATCATACAACTCGTATTCAGAGTAACTTGGATTAAAGATCATCAAGAAAAATGGTAAGAATCGGCATTTTCTAAAGTTAGTTATAAAATCTAATAATTTTAATTACTTCCTTTCCCAGAAAAACTTTGCAATAACCTGTCTTTTTGTGGTGGCAGCAATGGCTGCATTCCTACCCGCCCACTCCTCCTCAGCACAGCTGCGACAGCGTCGCGATGTTTCAGAGTTAAGCGCACCAAGCTATAACTATTTGTCACCCACACTCAGGCTGGCTGAAGAAAGCACAACGGCACCAGCAGTGGTCGCAAACCCAACTAAAGCAGCACAAGTTGGCACCATTCTGAACAATAACGGTTATGAGTACAGAACAGTGCGTCGTTTGAAATATCGTTATCGCAGCAGACGCGATGTCTCCCATCTGCCTCAGCATGAATATCTTCCACCTAGCAATGAATATTTACCGCCACTACAACCAACAATAGCACCTGCGGAGCTGCCAGCTGAACCCAGATTAGCCAGCGACTATTTACCACCAGCTGCTGAGATTGCCGAAACTGAGTCACCTGTCGTAATTGAAGAGCAGGAAACCGAAGCTCCTGCCGCAGTGGAGAAAGAGGAAGACATCGAAGTAGCGGAAGTAAAACAATCCCCAGAGGAAACCGTTATCTTAGCTGAGGATGGTTACCACTACAAGCAGCCAGCTGTTGAGCCAACCCAACTGAAAATTATCGATGTTGAGGCTTACCTGCCACCTCTTGTGGAAGATGCTGAAGCTATTGTTGTTGAGGGACCTGCTGAGAGCGCCATATTAGCTGATGATGGCTATCATTATAGAACTGTTAAGCGTTACAGGTTTTAGATTTTTCTGACAGATATTTTGTAGTTTTAAAGTGTTTTGTGATAAAGTGTAAAAATAATTAACTTAAAAATTTGAGAAAATTTTTAATTCAAAAAAGTTTACATAATAATAAATATGTAAATTTAGTAATGGCTGGGTAGTAAAATAAACAATTTGTTTTTAATTCAGACATGAATCTTTGGTGATTGAAATGAATATCATTCTTAATTTTATTGCATCCTTTTTTTGAATTTATTTCATTTTTATAGTGTATTGAACATTGTAACGATTTCGATAGTTTGGACGTTTGCATATATATAAGGATACGGTTCGTTAAAATAATCAGACGAAGAACGAGTATTTTTTCATCAAAAATTCAAGTCTATTCTAACGTTGCCAGAGCTGGGTCGAAAAGTATCCATTACTATTCAAAACCAATTCCTTGAATTAGGTATTGGCAATTGAATATCTGAAATCCTGAGGAATGTTATTGGAAAAAATTCCTCAATTATATTATTGACACTATATTTAGTAAGTTAACACCTCAAATACTCGGTGATGGAATTCCTTCTCAGGGAATCCATAACAGGAATTGTAATTGGAGGTTGAAATTTCATTGACTTTTCATTGACTCAAAACTCCTACATTGTTTATTAGATGACTTTATTCAGCATGCTTGGAAATTGAATGAAAACACGCCTACCTATGCATATTGTGACTTTATTTAAACGGTAAGAAAGGACTTGAAATTTCCCATATAAACTTTGATTTTTAATATTAATGCTAACTATAAAAAATTGCTTAATCTAATGAAAAGAATGACTAGCTTCCATACAAGCTGACATCATCCAAACTGTAAAGTGACTTAAAATTCCACACAATTAAAATTAGTGATTTAAAATGTAACTTATAATTCCTGCTAATTAATATAGACTCAACTTTGAAATTAAGCAAAATCGAATAAAAACCCCGCCTTTCTTCTATAAAACTTCTATCTTCTATAAATCCCAAGTCATCATTTTACTTAAATAAGCCTTGAGTAAATTTCTTGAGTAATATTACCATAAGTAAGAATTTAAACTTCCTTGAATAAGCCTTAAAACAAATTTTATACATGGTCTATACAAAAAAAACATGCATATGAAATTATTTCCTTTATTCAAGAACTTTTAAAATGTTTTATATAAGCACACGAATAAAGTTTTACATAGGGTTTTTATTCAAGCCTAATTCAGAAACTTTAAAACTTAAAAAACTTGCAAGAATGGAGCTTCGGCAGGGAGCTTCTTCTATAAAACTTCTATCTTCTATAAATCCCAAGTCATCATTTTACTTAAATAAGCCTTGAGTAAATTTCTTGAGTAATATTACCTTAAGTAAGAATTTAAACTTCCTTGAATAAGCCTTAAAACAAATTTTATACAAGGTCTATACAAAGAAAACAATAATATGAAATTAGTTCCTTTATTCAAGAACTTTTAAAATGTTTTATATATGTTTTATATAAGCACACGAATAAAGTTTTACATAGGGTTTTTATTCAAGCCTAATTCAGAAACTTGAAAACTTAAAAAACTTGTAAGAATGGAGCTTCGGCAGGGTACCAAAGCTAAAATACCCCCCGCGGCCATATTGAAGTATATTCGAAGTCTTAAGCCACGACATACACGATGACATTCAGTTTTATATATTAAAGAAAGTTTTCCTATTTTGATGACGTCACTTTGTATGGGAGGTAGGCGTGGTTTTGATCCGATTTTGCCAAATATCATAGAGATGGTTCATATTATATATCAAAGCAAATGTACAAAATTTCAAGACATTTCTTTAATTTTTGTGGATTTTTAAGGGGTTTTACGTTTAAAATATAGCCAATTTGTATGGGTGGTAGGCGTGGTTTTCATCCGATTTTTCCAAAATTCATAGCCAGAATTTAAATTTAAGATCAAAGCTAAAATGGCACGTAGCCAAATTTCAAGGCATTTCTTAAATTTTTGTGGATTTTAAAGACATTTTACGGTTAAAATAAAGTCACTTTGTGTGGGAGGTAGGCGTGATTTTCATTCGATTCGTACCATTTTCGAACATGATCTTCCTTTTTTCAAAATAAACTTATATTTTTAATTTCATCACGATAGCTTTAAAACTACGGATGTAATCGTGTCGACAGACGGACAGACAGACGGACAGACAGATTTGTTGTGTTTAACGTTGACACCTGCCGTGAAGGCTTAATTCAACGTTGTTCCATAACAATTGGGACCGATACAAAGCGTCGGTCAGCGCTCCTTTGAGGATTCAAAGGTACCAAATTAGCTCCATGTTGTGATGACACTTCGCAACCCTTGGTGAGGGTGGAGGCCTATCTAAAACCTCTTCCATACTAGGGGTATGGCGCCTGGTTTGAGAGTGCAAACCACACCGAGCTAGATAGCTCTGCCCGCGATATGGGTAGTAAACCACAGCCACCACGAAGACTCCCCGAAGGGCCAGCCCAATCCAGTCAGCCCAGTATATGCCAGCAGAAGCCAGACATACACCGGGGGCCGCTGACTGCCCGTGGTACCAGTTTTAAAGTCCTTGGTCAGACCTCGTAGCTTACACCCCAGCTACTCCCAGTTTTAGCCCATCACAGCTCTGGACTGGTCACCAATCAAAACAAAAGCTCACAAAAAGGTGAGCACCGCCCCACACTCACAAAAAGGACATTCACACTCTGGACCATAGCCCACACACATGCACACATTCACAAGTGAATACCACAACTTATGACTGCCTTAGGCTCCGCCTCTCAAACACACCACTTGCATACTGATTCAACCTGGAAACTTGCTCACGAGTTGCAAGCGCATTCCCAAGGTTGAAATCCCCATTCACACTCAAAATCCCCATTGCACGCAAATCGCGAATATCCTCATAAAGAGGACAATCACGAAGTACGTGCAACCAGTCCTCACCAGTCCTTGTTATCACACTCTTAGGAGCTACACGGTTAATTAATATTTCACGACTTTGTTTCACGTTATTGTTTCTAGCAGAAAAATTAACAAACATAAAACTTATTTTATTGCTCATTTTAAAGGCAATGAATCCACCTCTCCAACTGTATATCAACAAACTCCACCAACTTAACCGTTACCGAGCTGTGATCGTGTGAAGATGAAATCAATCGGTTGAAACTACCAAATCTCAACTTTCAAATTTCAAATTTCAACATAAATAAAATTTTTTTTAGGTCTATTTTGTAATTTATTCAATTTTCTTTTCAATGACACCAAAAATATAAGCATATCTTTAAAAATAAAAAAGTTGACTGTACTAAATAATTATACTTATTTGAAAATAATGATAAATAATGGCATTACAATTAGTTATGCAGTATATAATATCATTGTTTCCTAATATGTATAATTTTTTTAGTACAGCCAACTTTTTTATTTTTTAAGATATGTTTATATTGTTGCTGTCATTGAAATTTGAATAAAATTGAATAAATTACAAAATTGATCCTAAAAAAACAATTCATTTATTACGCGAAATTCTGAGAAATTTGCAATGAAAATTGAAATTTGGTAGTTTCAATCGATTGATTTCATCTTCACACAAGCACAGCTCGGTATCGGTTAAGTTGGTGGGGTTTGTTGATATGCCGTTAGAAATGTGTTTTTATTGCCTTTATAATGAGCTTTCAAAATAAGTCTTATGTAAGATAGTTTTTCTGCTAGAAACAATAATAATAAGCAAAGTCGTGAAATATTAATTAACCCTGTAGCTCCTAAGAATGTGAAAATAGACCCCCCTCCCATACGATTTTTTGCTCAGCTCGACATAACCTTTCAGCTCCGTAAATAGTTGCACTCAATTTCGGGACACCCTGTATGTATTTTTCTATACCTGCCACGACTCCTTCTTGGTGTTACAAACGGAATGGCAAAGTTAATATAATACCCCTTACGCAGTACGCGTTGCGGTATAAAAATTAGATTTTAATTACTATTACATTTATTTTTGTTTCAGTTTAGATCAGAAATTTTGTACATTTTTAAAATTTTTTATATATACCATGGTCTCCCAGCGTAGATTGAACTCGGAACCTTTCTATTCAGAAATTTGCTTGAATAACGTTGAAACTCAATTATTATTTTCTTTAAATTTCCTTGAGTAAAACTTTATAAAAGCCTTATAGAGGTAATACTTGAATACTTTCAAAAAAGTTATTCTTGAACTAAAAAAAGATAGTAATTGCCATTAGCAATGAATGACGGAAGCATTCGGAAGAGTTTGGAATAATATTCCAATCAATCTATCATCAGTGTTACTCAAAAATAGTAAAAATATTCTATGTTGCTAACTTTCACTGAAATCATTTCATATAAGCACTTAATTGAATTGTCTAAGCCCAGAGATTATCAATCAAGAGTTCAGTGGTTCGACGCCAGACACAGACAAGCTTTTTCTATAATTTTTTTTTTTTATTATTTAAATAAAAACGTGTGATGACGAGTTTTTTTATGACGCAGTGTTTTTTTTTTTTTATTTAATTCAGGACTTTTTAATGTTATTGTTAAAATAAATAGAAATATGGTTAAGGTTTTTAATATAATTTCGCCAAGCTGAGACCCGAACCGCGGCTTCGAAAATTCCATTCTTACGATCTTTCGCAGAGCGAACATAGTTTGGGTTAATTTAACAAGAATTTAAATATGACTGGAAATTTTACACACATGCTTTAGTTTTAATATACTTTAATTTTTAATAAATATAAGCCCTGACTATAAAATATTGCAAAATTTAATGAAAACCACGCCTACTTCCCATACAAAATGACATTATTTAAACGGTAAAGTTTCTTAAAATTCCAAAAAAAAAATGTATGAAATGATTTTAAACTTTACACATAAGCTTTGATTTTTAATATAAACTCTGACTATAAAATTTGGCAAAATCATATGAAAACCACACCTACCTCCCATATAAAGTGACGTCATTGAAACTGAAAAAGTTCTTCAAATTCTACTAGAGTGAATTTACAGACTTAAAAAAATTCTTTAAATTCTACAAAAAGCACTGTAAATTTATACTTTGCAAAATCGAAAGATAACTTCGCCCTAATTCCCATACGAAATGACGTCATCGAAAAAGAAAAACCTTCATAAATATCACAAAAATTAATTTATTGACATGATTCTTTGTACATAAGCTATGATTAAGCTTATGACGAAAATATTTTTGCAGATTATACATAAACATTTAATAGACAGCTACCGACTTCTAATTAACTTGTTCTTAAATGTTGCCGCTGGGGTATATTTTAGCTTCGACCCCATCTAATTTTTTTTTTTTTTTACAATAATTTCAAGATTTTTTAAACTTCTTCATACGTCACTTTTTTCACATCCTTAATATTTTGTAATTCACAGAATTTGTAAGGCATACTATTAGATAAACAAAATAAACACATACCTATTTATAGCCTGTTAACATCGATGGCTTTATTGAAAAGCCCAGCTATTGGCTGCCGATCACAGCAAAAGAAAAGCAACAATTCTATACAAACTGTGTTTAAGGTATAACATGCCAGAAAAAAAAACAAACACAACCAAAAACAATAAACCGAAAAAAAATCAACAGCAAAAACATTTAATATTCATTTTAGCTAAACTTGAACGTGCTTCCGGTGAAAACGTGTAACGCGCTTCCGGTTATTCTTTTACTTTTTTTATGAGAAATTTGGTTGGAATAAATAATGCTTACTAAAAGCCGGTGAGTGATAAAACTAAAAGTGAATGCGTATAAAAAAAAAACAATCCCAATGGTAGCAAGCACTGCTCATGGTAACTCAGTGCCAACAGAATAACCAGAAACGGCAAACACCAGAAACTCACAGCTATGTAATAAACGTTTTTATTAGCGATAAACAGAAATGATTATTTAGGGGTGTTTGTGTGAGTCGTTTGTAGGTATGTGTATGTGTAGCATGTTAGTGTGTGTGTAGATGTGAGATTAAATAATTTTTTGTTTACGCTCTTTTACAAGCGGAAAGTGGAAAAAATTGCGCTTATGTTGAGTGCAGAGCTGCCAGATGGCGGGATTTACCCAGTTTTTTTGGAGATTTTCGATCTAAACGGAATGGCGGGAAAAGCAGTGATTAAAGAGTTGAAAATTTAGAGGTAATACTAACTAAAATTCAAAATTTGTGTTTTTTTTTAACAGTTTGTCGAACTAAAAATATCAGCTTTTAATTTAAATACATTTGAATATGTTTGACTTCGTAGGTAAGATATTCGGCAAATCTTCAAATTTTTTATTTTTATAAAACTATTCTGTTTGAAAAAAAAAATATAATAAGCATTATTTTTGTATTTTTATATTTAAATTTCTTACACATTAGTTCTCAATCAAAATAGAATGATTTTTTAATGGTTTTTATTAAAGAAATATTATTAGTTTTTGAATCACTGTTCAAGTTCTTTCACTAACGAAGTCTTCCACTAACGGTGATCTTATTCTTATATGGGAAAAGTCATCAAAGTAACAATAGGCTACTTTGGTTACAAAACTTATTTGTTACCAAAATTATTACCTCTAACGGGTAGGTGACAAAAATTAACAACAAATTTTATTTATATCATGTTTTAAATAAATTAACACGAAAATGTTCATACAATTATTATGTAAAAGTCAATTAAAAAACAAATTCAATTTGATATTGAGAGGAAAATGTAACCTCTAGCAAATATTTTTTTTTCTCAATTCTATTGGAGTATTTCTTTGTGGTCAGTGAAATATTTTATATAACAATTGGCTGTTAGAAAATTTTCGAAAAATAGTTGTTAGTGAAAAAATAAGATTTAAGAGGACATACGAGTATGTAATTTTTAAAAATAGTCTTTCTTTGCAAAAAGCAACGCAATTTTAATAAGATTACTCAAAAATTAATTTAGTTCTTGGAGGGCCTTAAGCAACTTTTTTCAGGGATTGAGATCGAGTTTTTTTTTTTTTTTTAAATGTCTACAAAATTTGATGCACCTATTTTAACCCTCAAATTATAAGAATTTTTTAAATTTTTACTTCCGCGAACAACCATTTTTTTATAAATCAAAAATTTTCACATAACTCTATGTCAATCCCTAGTTTTAAGTGTGTCCTATAAAGTGAGACTGTCAGTATTGCCAACTCCGCCAGGTCAGCAACTTAGTTGCGCCTGCCTGTCCAAAGCTAGGATAAAGGAGGATGGTTGTTTGTAGGATACGTCCTGCAAACGTAAAAACTGATAGGGCCAACCAAGAGCTCGGGGTGGCGCCCATCTTGGTAGCTGGTCATATTCGGTATATGGATATGCAACAAGCCTGCGAAGGTATAGCAATTGACCTTAAAACTTGTTAGTACGGGGGCAGTCTTACCCGTCAAATGGGGTAGACCCTATCTATTCACCGCACTCAGACTTTAAAGGGCCGATAACAATTTGAATGTTGAGTGTTTTGGCATGCGTGCTTTACATGTCGATGCTCGGGCTTTCCTTAGGGGCTTGCTCGTCGACGTTTGACTTGGACCCTTAAACTGGCACGGCGGTCACTGAGGTAAGTGTAGAAATGGTTGTTTAAACTTGGGTTCTCATACTTAGCATGGCAGTCCCTGAGAACAAGGCCAATACTCTGTCTGGATGTTGAGATCCTTAGATCAGTCGGACTGCCAGAGTAAGAGTGGCTACAAAAGGTCCTCCTATGTAGGTGCCAGTCATGTGTAGTAGTTTGCAACGGAGCCGGCAGCTGTGAGCTGTTAAAATGGCCCTTTCAGTGCTCATTGAGCACGGTCACGCATTAAAATGCACTTCTTCGTAATTGCATTAGTGCATTTTTGGTCTCTTTGTGGGAATGTTGTGGATCATCAATGACGGGATCGAGTTGCACAGATGACTATCGTGGGCTGGCCCTTCGGGGAGTCTCGTACTGGTTGTGGTTGTGTGAATGCTACACAGATCTAGATTGACCGGCGGGGTCGCGCAGTGTACCACTGGCGTACCACTGGTGTACCACCGGGCTGGCATATCTGTCTTAATATGCAAGAGATTGGATAGGTCTCATCTACACCAGTAGATAGATTGTAAGTACGTCACTACTGAAATCTAAACTGGTACTGCTATTACGGGCAGTATGTAAATTATTGCATAATGTTCCTAATCAGCAGGGCACAGGGTGATGCTTTGTGTTTGTGAAACAGCTTCCATGATCGTGTTGCTACACCGGATGCCCAGTATGTTTTACTAATTAAAACATAAACGGGTCCGTGTTGTAGTACAACACATAAGTTCTGGTTGTCTGTTTCATGAACTATTACCCTAGGTCTGGAAGACCCAAGTACATAAGCCTTGCGGCTGGCGTACTTGTTAAACCAGATTCTGTCCGTTAGTGTTGCCAAATGGTCCAATATATTGAAATTGTTACAATTTTCAGACTTGAATTCGATGATCCGATATTTGGCTAAAATTCTGCAAAATGTTACGATTTGAGAAAAAGTTAAACCAGCGTTCGATTTCACATATTTTCTTCATGTATATGGAAAAAAAAAAAAAACAAAATTCTTACATTTATTTCTTCATGTATATGGAAAAAAATATAATATTAAAAATATTGTAGGCAGCTCTAAAAAATTGTTAAAAAAAACCAATGTCTGCACGTTTTATCACGAATGACGATAACTTTTGTTGCCTTGCTATAACTACTTTTCTTCGTGTTTGAAGTAGAGCCGAATTCAGATGAAGAATTTTAAGATAGGGATAAATTTCTCATTGAAAAAGTAAAAAACTTAACCTTCATCGGTCCCTTGTGTAAATTTTACACTATTTTCAACTTTAAGGTTATATTTCTTAATTATAAGTTCATTAAATCGAGCTTAGATTTTGGCTCAATGTAAAAATCGAAAGTAAAGTTTATATTTTTGACATCTTTTTTCACGGTAGATGTCGCTGCAACCCTACACAAAAAATTTCCCTAATAGGTTCCTAAGTGTAATATTTACACTACGCATTCTTGGCGAGCAAAATGCCACGTTGTTCTTCTTTATTATAACGGAACATATAATATACGTTGTGAACAGAAGCGTTACTGTTTTGTTTGGTGTTTCATTTGAAAATTTCAATAAAAACGATGGATTTATCCTGTTTCGATGAGTATCCAAGTGATGTGAGTGGTGATTTTGATTCAGATAGTGATGACGACTTTGTGCCAGAGAACAATGAACCACATAGTGAGGATGAGTACGACAGCGATGATTCTGTCCAGCAAGAGACAAGACAATCGGCTATTGTTGATCCCAATATACTGCTGCTGTCGAAAGACAAAAAAATTCAATATTCCAAAGAACCCATTGAATTCAATCGTTCGAATAGAAATTTGTCCACTTCATTCGCCACCAGACAAGGTAAACTTGAATTTTGTTATTACTATTGTTATTACATTTATTATACTTACTATTAGTTATTATTATTGTGTTTCTTAGGACCTACTGTATATGCTGTGGCTCAGTGTACGAGTATTATCACGACATTTTTATTATTCATTGAACCAATTCAACAAACTGTTCTCGAAATGACAAATCTGTATGGCCTTCGTCGGTACAAGGATGCCCATTGCCCATTGATATGGTTGAATTGCATGCTTTTTTTGGCTTACTCATTTTGGCTGGTGTTTACCGTTCAAATGGCGAATGCGTCACGGAATTATGGAACGATAAGCATGGAAGACCAATTTTTCCATCTACTATGTCACTAAAACGTTTCAAACTTGTCAACAGCTGTTTGCGTTTCGATGACAAAGAAATAAGAAGACAGAGAGATAAATTGGCTCCGATACGATCAATATTCGATAAATGGGTGCAGCGGCTAAAAGTCTTATATTGTGTTGGTGATTTTGTAACTGTCGATGAACAATTACTGCCATTTCGTGGTCGATCACCATTTACACAATACATTCCATCGAAACCAGCCAAATATGGGTTGAAATTGTGGATCGCTACAGATGCTGAGACGTGGTATGCATATAATTTGCAAGTATATATTGGACGTGATCGTAACTGCGCACCAGAAGTAAATCAAGGAGAACGGGTGGTGCTGGAAATGACTGAAGGTACTGCAGTTATTTGCTTTGTTTAGTAGCTTAGAAACTATGACTATTTCTATACTTATTTACTCATTCCTCAGGTTTAAATGGAAGAAATGTTACGTGTGATAACTTTTTCACATCTCATCAGCTCGCTAAGAAACTAAAGCAACGACAAATGACTATGGTAGGCACGATTCGCAAGAACCGGAAGGAAATTCCTCCTTCATTGGTGGATATGAAGAGAAAAGCTATTCATCATACCGAAGCTGTATTCGACCATAATTTACGTGCTTGCATGCTATCATATGTTCCAAAAAAACGTCGCTTTGTTACTCTGCTCTCCACTTATCATTCAACTGTCGAAATTGATCCGAACGACCCACAAAAAAAGCCCGAAATTATAAAATTTTATAATAGAACTAAAGGCGGAGTCGACGTATTAGATAAGTTGGTTGCGACATACCGATGCAAAAGAAAGGTGAACCGATGGCCAGTTGCCCTCTTTTGCAACATGATTGATATATCGGCATGCAATGCTTTCATTATATACACAGCAATGAATCCAGGATGGAATATTCATAAGAAGAATATCAGAAGAAGATTATTTTTGGTCGAACTTGGTCAATCGTTGTGCACTCCATACATCCAGCAACGTAAACGACTGCCACGAAATCCGAATGCGCTTGCTGTCGTTAACAGCATCCGCAATCCAGATTTGCCATCAACATCAATTGCAGCGCAGCACATCCCACCACAAGTCGGATCATTGACGCTAACTCATCAACCAGTCACCAAGAAGAGAGCTCGTTGTCACATGTGTCCTTATCTCTCGAACGCAAATAACCACGCCACACGGTGTGATTTGTGTACTAAATCTATCTGTCCGGCACACTACTATAAGCTATGCGAAAAATGTGCACATCAACGGAGATTGAATAAATTTCAATTGCTTTTTTGTGATTTTTTAGATATTTTCCTGATTTCTCATTTTTATTTTGAATTTTTTTCCTTTATATTGATTTGAAAATTGTTTTATTTCTTTTAAAATTAATAAATTAATAAATAATTAAAACGATTAGATCGCATTTATTTCATTCATCAACAATATGGCTCCTAGAAAAGAGTGTAAAATTTACACATAAGGGACCTATTCGTTTCTAAAAATAAGGGACCGATGAAGGTTAATTAACTATTGTTGCACAATTATTTAATGAGTTTTATGACTAGCTTTACTAGACTATTTCGGCAACAGTTGAATTTTATGCTGGCCTAAAATTGTGCGGTTGAAACCACTGATTTTCCACAACGATGAATTCCACAATGAATCCACAATAAAAATTTGAGTACAGTAAGTAGTGGAATTTGCAAAAAACTACAACATTTGTGATTCTTTACTAGTCTTGGCCAAAGTTCAAGCTGAGGATGCCACATGTTGCCTATCTTTGAAAAACGTTCTTGATCGTTTACTAGATTTGTATGAATTATTTAAAATTTTCTTTGTATTTGAAAGAAATACAAATTGTATTCATAATTTTCAAACTTTTTATAAGAATTTTTGTAATCCTGTTATCAAATTCCGGGCACCTGACACAGAAAGTTTTTTCAATTGAATTAATTTTTCTGTTCGGTCGTCACGTCTCTGCAGACAATGGCAAGCCTCAGAGAGTGAAAATTTCCGTGTAAACCTTCTTAAGAACATGAGCCGTTCGGAGTTGGCATAAAACTTGTAGGTCGAGTTTTCGATCATTTGTGATCAAAAATTTCACAACACGCACAAAACTATTGATCATAAGAAGCTCTGTCAAAGTCCTTCAAAGGGCTGAAATAGCCAACTCTTTTTTTTATAATAAATATAGAAATCTTATTTCTGCTTTGGAAATATAATCTGTTTCAAATCAATGGCAGCTAAAAAACAGGGAAAATTATGGTTTTATATGCAAAAATGTGGAATTTTTTTCACTAACAACTGGCAGCATTGTTTGAGTGGCTCTATAGTTGCCTTTATTGTTATTGTTGTTTTATTTGCTACACCAACCAACGCTGTTGCCACATTTAGTTGTGTTATAAAGGCATCAAGGGTAAGTAGCTGGTAATAAAGGACGTTAATAAAATTATAACATATACGCAATCACACACACACACACATACGCACTCAAATTGGTTGTGTTCGTTTACATTTGTTGTGCCATTAATTAGCATTTCTTGTAAAACTAAGCAAATGTGGGAAACTTAAACGGAAACGGAAATGCTTTTTATGAGCAACTAATTGTTGCATCAATTTCTCACTACGCCAGCTTTGCTACTGTATGCTTTCATATGCATTTTTAATTATCGTTTCCAGCCTTTTGTCATATAAAACATGCACCGGCCTAAATTAATTATGTACCATGTAATTGAGTATTGGCGTTGGCAACCCAATTACACAAAAATTACTAAAACTCTGTTGAACATAGATAGCTAGCTTCATTTAATTGACAATATTCTCAGAACAGCCAGGTGGCTAGGTGACCGGTTGGACTAGGTCATCTGAAATAGCTTAATTTCCACTTTCAATTTGCTATTTCCGCTGTTTTCATAAGCACATCCGTTATGAGCTGAAATTTAATATACAGCAAGTTTTTAACAGAATTTCCTACTTTCATTTGAACAAAAATGGAAAATATATGTTATATGAGTTTCATTTAATTTGCGAATGTCAAAATGACACAAAGTAGGTTTGAAAGTCCATCATTAAGGGGAGTTATATGTATTTTTTTATGAAAATGTTTAGTGTGTTTTATGAAAGGACTGCAAAATAAATGGTTAAAGATATTGATTTTAAACTCTTTAGAAATTTTTAAAGAAGTGTTTAATTTTTAAAAAGTAACTTTTTTTGTTTTGTGAAGTAATTTCTTTGTAACGATAAAAACTGTGAAGCACCAAGGAATACTCAAAAACAAATCGGTCAAGTAACATGACATTTTTTTGTGAACCTTAAGGGGATGGTACTGTTTTAAAAAAATGTTGGGACATTTTTTTTATATTTTTTTCCTGAATGAACAACATTTCAAGACTGTTTTGTGAAAGTAAATCGTGCTAAAACTAACGAAGATACAGCGTTTCAAGTGAGCGGACCACACGAATTACCATAGCGGACGAACAAGCTGCAAGTACAAGTAAAGAGGGTAGAATGCAAGGCAGGCAAGAGTAAAAAAGTGCATTGGACATCCTGAAGGACAGCGTTTTACTGTACGGAGCTGACATTGATGATTCTGTGTATAAATAAAAAATTATACCCTTTTACTGATTTTTTATTTTTGATTTTCGATTAAAAAAAAACTTTAAATCGATTTTCTGGAAAACGACATTTTTGAAGTTGATGAGCACGATGCCGCAAAATCTACTTGACCTATCTGTATTGCTGAAGTGTTTTGTTTTCTGTTTTTCCTATTTTTCCTATTTTAAAATAATAAAATAACCTCAATTTTTTAGCAACAATCGCGTTTTTGACTTCAAAACGCTACCAAAAAAAAAAACATTTTAAAAAAAAACTTTTCGGTATTACCTCGGGAAGCATATTACCCTTTAAACTAATTTTGAATTTTTTTTTTGTAGGTGCTCCACTAACCTCGAATCGTGTTCACCGCAAAACAATTTTTTTTCGAGGCGCCTCCGGAGAATCGCTGCCACGAATTTATTTATCGATAATTATTAATTTTTTTCCCAAATATACTTAAGAAGTCAAACTGTAACATGTATATGAAATAAATACACCAACATTATTCATGTCACCAAAAAATATCATGAAAACATGCCTTTTTTCGGCTTTAAAAGTGTACCATCCCCTTAAGCAGCTTATTTTCCGAGATTGACAACGAGTTTTTTTTTATTTTAAAGCATAGTACTCTGTTCGGTTTCACGTGAAATTCCACGCAAATCTCAATATAAAATTTCACAACATTTTTCTCAAAGTAATACACGCAGAGAAAAAAAAACCGTTTATCGCTAGTTTGCAGTAAACGAACTTCGTTTATCGTGCTTGGAAACGTTTTTTACAAACGTTTCAACAGTTACGAGAAACTGAAAAAGTTGCAGAAAACGGATTATTTAGTTGCAGGAAAAGAATTTCGTTTGTTATAAGCGTGTGCAATTTTTTAACTGTGGCAAATAAAGAATTTGTTTGTTTCATTTCTATTTCTATGCAATTTCTATTTCAATTCAATTCAATTCAATTCAATTTCTAATAAAACCAAACAAAAAAACGAAACACAAATTTGTGTCAAGCTGGGGACTCGAACCTAGGCTGTTTCGCATACAAATCAAACACCTTAACCACTATGCCACGGCCACCACAAAAATATGGTGGAAAGTTTTCATTTTTGTCGGGCTTCTGTCGAGCTTCTGTCCATGACAAATGTTTAACTTTTGCCATAAACTGAAAAAAATTGTGTAACTTTACTTCAATATAATTGAACTCCAAGCAGCAGCCCTAGGCGAATATTAGCCGACTGAAAATTCAATTGACGGTGGTGCAACACGTTAAGCAGAGCGCGCAGTAAAGCAGACATCGACGAGTCCTTGCTCGTATTCCAATGATTGAAGTAAGATAAATATCATTTATTTCAAATCATATTGGATTTATGTGTTAGAAGAAATGTTTATAATAAAATAAAAATTTGAATATTAAAATTCAATAAAAATCCTATTTGCGAATGCGAATTGCGTTGCTATTTTTAACCGACTTTAAAAAAGGAGGAGGTTCTCAAGTTCGTCGGATTCTCTGTTTTTTTTTTTTAAATGTATGTACATCGATATCTTCTAAACCATATGCCTGATTGCCATAATTTTTGGGGAACAGATAGATATCATAAGCATGAAACTGGGCGTGGCAATAATAGATCTCGCATTACTAGATACTACTGTATCTCGAATAATATTGACACTAGGGTACTGCAATTTAGTGTTGGGGGAGGCACAATTATTAAAAACTACGGGCAAGAAAATGGGCGTAATTCGACAAATGGGCATGGCAATATTAGAAAAACAGTGTATCTTGAATAATTTTGAGGCTAGAGTACTGCAATTTAGTATAGGGGTAGGCATTATTATTACAAATTATTGTCAATAAAGTGGGCGTTATTCGACAAATGGGCGTGGCAGTATTATAAAAACACTGTATCTCGAATAATATGGACACTAGGGTACTGAAATTTAGTGTAGGGGTAGACACAGTTAATACAAATTACGGTCAATAAAGTGGGCGTTATTTGACAAATGGGCGTGGCAATATTAGAAAAGAGTATACCTCGAAGTATATTGATAATTATATTGATACTATATATGATACCCTTATACTGCAATTTAGTATACGAGTAGGCATTACTATTACAAATTTTGGCCAATAAAGTGGGCGTTATTCAACAAATGGGCGTGGCAATATTATAAAAACACTGTATCTCGAATAATATGGACACTAGGGTACTGAAATTTAGTGTAGTGGTAGGCACAATTATTAAAAATTGCCGTCAGCAAAATGGGCATTATTTGACAAATGGGCGTGGCAATATTAGATATAAAGAGTATATCTCGAATAATATTGATACTTTGGTACTGCAATTTGGTATAGAGGTAGGCATTATCAATAAAAATTACGGTGAAGAAAGTGGGCGGATTTCGACTACTGAGCGTGCCAATATTAGAAAAACAATGTATCTCGAATAATATTGACACTAGGGCACTGAAATTTATTGTAGTACAGGGGTAGGCAGAATTATTAAAAATGATGGTCAATAAAGTAGGCGTTATTCGATAAATGGGCGTGGCAATACTAGATAAACACTATCGCAGTTAATATTGACGCTGGGGTACTGAAATAAAGTACAGGGTTAGGCACAATTATTGGAAATAACGCTCCAGAAAGTGGGCGCTAATTTAACAAAGGGACGTGGCAATATTTGAAAAACACTATATCTCGAATAATATTGACACTAGGGTAATAAAACTCGTTACAAGAATGGGTATAATAATTTCAAAACATGTGACATCTAATTTAAGTTTAAGAGGCAGATATTTGAAATAACCAACAAACTTTCTGATTAAAATTCTGATTAGATTAGCGCCAACCTTTAAAGCTTTTGTATTCATCAAGAAATTAATATATTTATGATAATAAAACAAATAAGAAAAATATTAAGATAATAAGATTTCATATATAATAATATGTTTAAATAAATTATCAAATATGACCAAGAAATTAAAAGGAAAAGTATTTTTAAAATTATTTTTTACTTTGTAGTGATTTTGTAGTCGGTTGTTTTTTTTTAAAAAATTTTTTCTTATTTTTTCGATATTTTTCGCTGTTTTCGTTAATTACAACTGAATATTCGTTTGAAGCTACTACAGCTCGCAAACGAAGTATAATTAGCTAATTTTTCAGTTGCGCTAAACGAAAAATTTCTCTGCGTGTACTATGTTTCGCTGCGGTAAATATAGTACTATATTCCGCAACATGTATCTAGCAACATTCTTTTCACGACAATTTAATTGAATCGACCATTTATTTTGCCGCGAAAAGTGACAGTTGTTGTCAAAGTTAAAACAAAAAAAGTTACATTCAAGTTGGCAAAGTAAGTGCAAGTAAAATAAAAAGAATGTTTATAATAAGATTTTGTATGTATGTTTTTAATTAGAAAAGTATGTTTTTAATTTTCGTTTTATTTTTCAATATACCTTATTAATAATTGCAGTGGATAGCTGATTTGCCCAACAAGCTGCTCTATCCTCTCTCGCATCTTCTCTCGGTGCTTGTGCTCGCATATGCCTGCAGCTGGCAGCAATAGGTTGACGACTTCTCCAGCTGCATAACAAAGGACATCATCCGTATGTATATCGATTCTGAAAGGTTTTTTTATATTAATATATCCAAAAATTATAAAAATAAAATAACTTACATGATTTTCTGCTTTTCTGCTACAAATTCTTGCTTTTTTAATTGTTTCGTCAAAATTTTTAAGCTTGACATCAGCACTGTTCGCAACATTTTCTGCTGTCAAAATTTTTAAGCAACAATGAAATGAATGTTGCCAGCGAAATTTCACGCAAACGAACATAGTACTATGCTTAAGGTCTACAAAATCATATGCACCTACTTTTAACCTCAAATTTTAAGCATTTTTTTCAATTTTGACTTCCACGAGCCACCATTTTTTTATAAACCACAATTTTTGAAAAAACTCGATTTCAATCCCTAGTCTTTACTTACTTTAACAAAAAAATGTTTTGTTCTTTTCAGGTTTTCCAAAACTTAGGTAAACGTCAAAAAAAAAACGTCTGTTTTTCTTGGGGCCTCAGGGGTTTGTACATTTTATTTAACACGGATTTTACAGGGATTATTACAAAGGAATAACGTCACCAAAAACAAAATGCTGTTTTTCAAATATTAAATACTTTACTATGAATAAACAAAAGTTTTCAAATTAATATCTTTTAACGTCATTTTGAAATCCTTTCATATAACACACCTGTCACAAAAATTAATATAAGTTATTTTAATAATAATATTTTACATTTTTGAATTTATAGTGGGAAGTTAGATCATTTCTTTTTAATTTTAAATGAAATTTCTCTATTTTAGTGCTTTAATATAATTACTTTGGGGCTATATAATTACTATAATTAATTAGTAATTTAATATAATTACTTTAATATAAATATTTAAGGGGCGCTATACATTAGGGTGATTCAAAAAAGTCGACAATTTTTTGGTTTCCAAAATCCCTTCTGAAAAAGATACAGATTGAAACGTATCTTATGGCAAATTAACGTTCTACAAAAATGTCACTTATCATTTTTTACTCGTCCCTCGTTCCAAAGTTATTCAAATTCAAAGTAAAATGTATGTTATAATTACACTTTTTTCTCCAGTTTCTTGTAAAAGCATTAAAGTTATTATTCAATATTATAAATCTTCCTTGAAAATTTTACGAATTGTAATTTCGTGCAAGAAAAATTCATTAAAAATGCCTGCAGACCAGTACTGTTGCTACTCTCTCTTTCTCTCTTTGCTTATCACTGGTCTCGTAAATATTATTTAATACAATAAAAAATCTTTGCCATGAATTCTTCCCAGAAATTGTGGATATTCCAGTCAAGTTATTTTTAAAAACTCGATAAACTTTTCGTTTTTGATTTTTGAATGCCTTTTTTTATAACATTAAATCATAACTTTAATGATTTCATACTGCACAACATATAGCAATATAAATATTTAATAAACTTTACTAGAGAACATAGATATTTTATCAGGAACTAATATCTATGGAATAAGGGTCAATGAGATGAGAATATCGCATTCCAACTACAAATGAGGCAAAACTGAAATTGTTAATAACTTTCATCAGAAGCAAAAGATAGCTTTGTTTTTCAAGGGACTTCATGCAAGACAATAAGTATGAAATAAATCTCTGCAAAGCACCATCCAAGCATTCTAGTTATATGTTGTTATTTTTTCTTATATCAACTTGTATCGGTTTCGCTCTCTAAGCATTGAGTATGGCAAGGAATATTTCTCTTTTACATAATGATAGAACATTTATTAGAGAGTGAAATTATCAAGCATTATAGCCCGAACACAACACGCGCGACGAGCGGCAAGCGCCAATTGTCACTTTTCATTTACATGTATTTCTTATGGGACGAATTTTGGAGACTTGTCGCGCAACATTGTCGCTTGCCGTTGCCGTCGGCTTCAATTTAATTTTAATTTGACAGGCAGCAAAAGCAAGTTTCTGCCATTGTTTACATTTGTTATTGCTGGTCGCATTCAGCAAACTGTGTGTTGTAAAATTTCTGGTGAGTAAGGGATGTTTTGCTTGAACTTCACAATTTTAAGTACAACTCAACATAATGGCATAAGAATCCATAATGAATGCAAAAGTGATTTATAAATAAATTTTTAATTTCAGTGACTTTTTGTTTGAACAGGTGCATAGTTGATTCACCAAAACTGCGCAACTAGATTATTATTTTTAAGCACTCTTTAGTTGTGCTGTTTTGGTAAATCAACTAAGCACCAATTCAAAGAAAAAGTCACTGATGCTTTGCATAAATGCATTTAGGAACTCAGCCATACTTTTGGCAGGCGATAATTTCGATAAAATTTCACTTTCCTTTCATTTTTTCATACAATTTTGTTGTTTTTTATAACATGCTGCCACATCGATAATTCTAAAAAAAGTGAAGTTATAACATGTCGCCACAGAATAATGAATGAAATTTTTTTTTTTCATATGAATGCTATGCACAAAGAATTTCAGAATTTTCAGATATTCCTTTTTTTATCCATCTATACATCTATATTATTATTACGAAATCGCATTTTTTGTGATGACTATCAAATCTATACTATAGACGCGATTTTTATAAATAGAGTAGCAATTAAAAGGTCTTGCTTTGTATATGAGCAATAAGGTCTTATTTTTTCTTAAATATTGTGTTTTTTTTTTAAATGCTGAAACAATTTTCTATGAAAACCAACCAAATTTCTTTGTGATGCCTAAAAGTATGTGATAGATTTTTATTATAATGCTTTAATAATGAATAACTGGGTTACTCAACAATTCAACAGAAACATAGAAAGTTTCTAAGAAATCCTTGGTTCATAGGTAAAAATAGTCCTCAATATAAAAACAAAATTACCTGTCACTAGATTTTTTTTTGGCGTTTAGCCGCCACACGGCATTACTAGCTATTCATATTTTATTCACTATTCATTTGATACTAATTATTCATTTGTTATTAATTATTCATTGGTTATTCATTGTTCATTTGTTATTCTTTACTAATTTCTTATTCATTATTGATTTTTTATTTATTAATTGATATAAATGAAACGAACAATTATTGAATTTTTAAACTTAATGTGAATTAACACTTTTATTTATGAATAAGTCTTGCATTCATTGAATCAATTCTTATTTTGTCATTCACTCATTCGTCTCTTTGAAAATAAAATTAAATTGTACAGTGCACGGTCGGTTTGCCTTCCGTTTTGATTATATTTCAGTGTTTTATTTTGTGGTTACGTTTTAATTATTTTAATTTATTTAGGCATTATTTAGTAATCAAAATTTATGTTGTTTTGATAAAAGATTTTAAAAACAAATAAATTTAACAAATTTAAATTTTTAATTTTAAAAATTTGCCGACGTTTCTCAGATTGCTTGTCTGCTTCATCGGGGCGTCTTTTATTAACTATAAAACTATAACAGACGCCCTGATGAAGCAATTTGCGAAACGTCGATAACTTTTTAAAATTAAATTAAAAAAAAATTAAATTTAAATTTGTTAAATTTTTTTTTTTCTTAAATCTTTTTTCAAAAAACAAGAAATTTTGGTTACTTAATAGCGCCTTAATAAATTGAAATTAATTTGAATGTATTCTTTTTTAGCTCAGTGTTGTTATTCAAAACGGCAAACTGTTGAGTCGGCTGAATGCAGCCATTGTTTTTTGTTAACTATTGTTTGGCTGTTGAAGTGCTCGTATTTTTGTTTACTTTGTAAAATAAATTTTTTGAGATAAAGTTTTGAAGGTAATTTCATAAATTATAACATAAAGAATTTAATATGTACTAGTTTCTTCTATTGCAATATGAGCTGAGATAAACAAATAGTTGAAGAGCAGCTGAAGTTTGCTGCTGTCGCGTTTATTATAATCAAGTCGCTCAACATTTCTCTACAACGACAAAGTGGAGAGATGTTGCTTGCCGCTCGTCGTGCGTATTGTGTTTGGGCTATTAAGAATACTAGTTTGAGAACATACGCAACAAACAGATATATCGGTAATATTGTTGTCTCTACTTGGAATATCTGGTTATGTGACGTCAAAAGCATAAAGACTAAAAAGCTAATTATTTCAATAAAATAATAAAAGAAACACTTTATATAGGTGCAATGCATACAAATTTTTAATTTATTTCATAAAAAAATAAATATAACAAAGGCATTTTTGTCGACAACTAAATGAAATTAAAAATTAATTGATTAAAAATTAATAAATGAGGCACAAGTACCTTATATAGAGCTATCGATTCACAAAATCCATATCCATTACACCATTACTTTTTTTAAGTAGCATAGAAACGGTAAAAGCACGAGATTAACACAAATAGAACTATCTGGAATATCCATTTTGAATGGATATATCCAATTAAAAAAGAGTTAAAACAGTTACTCTGCTTAGGACAGCCGATAACGAGAAAAAAACTTATACTACAATCAGAGGCAGAGAAAGAGATGATACGCTCTCTGCTTAACCCAAAGCATGTAAGCATAAGTTAAGCCTGTATGATACTTCATTTTTTTGGTCAATTTTTGTCATTGAAAATGAAAACTAAAGCAGATTGAATAGCACGAATGCATGGATTCAATAGGAGTGACTGAGTACGCATATAGTACGAATTGGAGAAAAATTTGTCGGACGGACTGTATTTTCTTTTTCAATTCTCTTTCAATACGTTCTTCGTTAAGTTTCGATCAAATATTTACTGTGCTGATAATAATTATTTTGACATTTTAAGAGTAAACAAAACTATTTAAGATAAATGTATGCTAAATTGAAAGTGTTGTGTGTAGCTCATATTAATTTATTAAATGCAGCTGCTCTTAAAAACACCAAAAATAAAAAAGTAACAACGTTTATCCTTTTCTTACAAAATATGTCTGTCCTGCCCACGCTCCACTTGTTTTCAGATTTTAAATTTGGACAAAAAAATTAAGTATCATGCGGGCTTTAAGCTCTACTCGTTGTTGTATTTGTGCCAATAATATCAAGTTATTAATTGTTTTATCTGTTTGTACAAGTAGAATGGATGGTTCTCTGCAGACCTTTAGTATGAAAACGATTTTTTTTTTTTTTAAATTACAGAGAAATAAAATGAGTACAAAATTCTGGTACTCAGAAAAAATGTAAACTACGAATAGTTTACACTAAAATGTTTGTAGAATTATGGAAATTTTGTGTTGTGCACCTTTTGTAGTTGTGATGTAACCTTTTTTGTAGAGTGCGATGTGATGATTAATAGCCCGAACACAACACTCGCGACGAGCGGCAAGCGCCAATTGTCACTTTTTATTTACATGTATTTCTTATGGGACGAATTTTGGAGACTTGTCGCGCAACATTGTCGCTTGTCGTTGCCGTCGGCTTCAATTTAATTTTAATTTGACAGGCAGCAAAAGCAAGTTTCTGCCATTATTTACATTTGTTATTGCTGGTCGCATCCAGCAAACTGTGTGTTGTAAAATTTCTGGTGAGTAAGGGATGTTTTGCTTGAACTTCACAATTTTAAGTACAACTCAGCATAATGGCATAAGAATTCATAATGAATGCAAAAGTGATTTATAAATAAATTTTTAATTTCAGTGACTTTTTGTTTGAACTGGTGCATAATTGATTCACCAAAACTGCGCAACTAGATTATTATTTTTAAGCACTCTTTAGTTGCGCTGTTTTGATAAATCAACTATGCACCAATTCAAAGAAAAAATCACTGATGCTTTGCATAAATGCATTTAGAAACTCAGCCATACTTTTATATCACTTTCCTTTCATTTTTTCATACAATTTTGTTGTTTTTTATAACATGCCACATCGATAATTCGAAAAAAAGTGAAGTTATAACATGTCGCCACAGAATAATGAATGAATTTTTTTTTCATATGAATTCTATTCACAAAGAATTTCAGAATTTTCTGATATTCTTTTTTTACCCATCTATATTATTATTACGCAATCGCATTTTTTGTGATGACTATCAAATCTATTCTATAGACGCGATTTTTATAAATAGGGTAGCAATTGAAAGGTCTTGCTTTGTATATGAGCAATAAGGACTTATTTTTTCTTAAATATTGTGTTTTTTTTTAAAATGCTGAGACAACTTTCTATGAAAACCAACCAAATTTCTTTGTGATGCCTAAAAGTATGTGATAGATTTTTATAATAATGCTTTAATAAGAATAACTGGGTTCTCAACAATTCAACAGAAACATAGAAAGTTTCTAAGAAATCCTTGGTTCATAGGTAAAAATAGTCCTCAATATAAAAACAGAATTACCTGTCACTAGATATTTTTTTTTTTGCGTTTAGCCGCCACACGGCATTACTAGTTATTCATATTTCATTCACTATTCATTTGATACTAATTATTCATTTGTTATTAATTATTCATTGGTTATTCATTGTTCATTTGTTATTCTTTACTAATTTCTTATTCATTATTGATTTTTTATTTATTAATTGATATAAATGAAACGAACAATTATTGAATTTTAAAAACTTAATGTGAATTAACACTTTTATTTATGAATAAGTCTTGCATTCATTGAATCAATTCTTATTTCGTCATTCACTCATTCGTCTCTTTGAAAATAAAATTAAATTGTACAGTGCACGGTCGGTTTGCCTTCCGTTTTGATTATATTTCAGTGTTTTATTTTGTGGTTACGTTTTAATTATTTTAATTTATTTAGGCTTTATTTAGTAATCAAAATTTATGTTGTTTTGATAAAAGATTTTAAAAACAAATAAATTTAACAAATTTAAATTTTTAATTTTAAAAATTTGCCGACGTTTCTCAGATTGCTTGTCTGCTTCATCGGGGCGTCTTTTATTAACTATAAAACTATAACAGACGCCCTGATGAAGCAATTTGCGAAACGTCGATAACTTTTTAAAATTAAATTAAAAAAAAATTAAATTTAAATTTGTTAAATTTTTTTTTTCTTAAATCTTTTTTCAAAAAACAAGAAATTTTGGTTACTTAATAGCGCCTTAATAAATTGAAATTAATTTGAATGTATTCTTTTTTAGCTCAGTGTTGTTATTCAAAACGGCTAACTGTTGAGTCGGCTGAATGCAGCCATTGTTTTTTGTTAACTATTGTTTGGCTGTTGAAGTGCTCGTATTTTTGTTTACTTTGTAAAAGAAATTTTTTGAGATAAAGTTTTGAAGGTAATTTCATAAATAATAACATAAAGAATTTAATATGTACTAGTTTCTTCTATTGCAATATGAGCTGAGATAAACAAATAGTTGAAGAGCAGCTGAAGTTTGCTGCTGTCGCGTTTATTATAATCAAGTCGCTCAACATTTCTCTACAACGACAAAGTGGAGAGATGTTGCTTGCCGCTCGTCGTGCGTATTGTGTTTGGGCTATTAAGAATACTAGTTTGAGAACATACGCAACAAACAGATATATCGGTAATATTGTTGTCTCTACTTGTAATATCTGGTTATGTGACGTCAAAAGCATAAAGACTAAAAAGCTAATTATTTCAATAAAATAATAAAAGAAACACTTTATATAAGTGCAATGCATTCAAATTTTTAATTTATTTCATAAAAAAAATAAATATAACAAAGGCATTTTTGTCGACACTGAAATGAAATGAAAAATTAATTGATTAAAAATTAATAAATGAGGCACAAGTACCTTATATAGAGCTATCGATTCACAAAATCCAAATCCATTACGCCATTACTTTTGTTTAAGTAGCATAGAAAAAGTAAAAGCACGAGATTAACACAAATAGAACTATCTGGAATATCCATTTTGAATGGATATATCCAATTAAAAAAGAGTTAAAACAGTTACTCTGCTTAGGACATCCGATAACGAGAAAAAAACTTATACTACAATCAGAGGCAGAGAAAGAGATGATACGCTCTCTGCTTAACCCAAAGCATGTAAGCATAAGTTAAGCCTGTATGATACTTCATTTTTTTGGTCAATTTTGGTCATTGAAAATGAAAACTAAAGCAGATCGAATAGCACGAATGCATGGATTCAATAGGAGTGACTGAGTACGCATATAGTACGAATTGGAGAAAAATTTCTCGGACGGACTGTATTTTCTTTTTCAATTCTCTTTCAATGCGTTCTTCGTTAAGTTTCGATCAAATATCTAGTGTGCTGATAATAATTATTTTGACATTATAAGAGTAAACAAAACTATTCAAGATAAATGTATGCTGAATTGAAAGTGTTGTGTGTAGCTCATATTAATTTATTAAATGCAGCTGCTCTTAAAAACACCAAAAATAAAAAAGTAACAACGTTTATCCTTTTCTTACAAAATATGTCTGTCCTGTCCACGCTCCACTTGTTTTCAGATTTTAAATTTGGACAAAAAAATGAAGTATCATACGGGCTTTAAGGCGGTCTTCTTATTCAATCCCGTTTTTTGGACCCTTTTTAAAAAAATTCTTATTTGAAAACGCAAAGAATAATTGAAAACTTTTTTTATTTATTGTATTACAAAAGGTTCAAAGTAAATAAAATTTTTTTTTTGCCTCGATACGTGGGCTGTTCAAAAAGTAATGAGACTTCAAAGTTGGTGGTGAAAAAAAAAGGTGACGTCACGGCAGCCACGATTCCGGGTCTCCGGAGCGTCTGAAGTGAAAAAAAAAAACGGGGTTATAATCAGTATAGATGTAATTCTCGGGTGAACCTCAAGCTTAATTTTGTGATTTTTTTTTTGACAAAATGGCTGCCATTCAAAAAAAAAATTTCAATTTCGGGTTTTTTTTTTTGTAGTTTAGTGTAAAAAAAAATAGTAAAAAATTTTTTAAAATTATGGTCGAGGTTCACCCGAGAATGGTGACAATTCTGCGTCGATTCCACTTTGTTTCATGAAAATCGGTTCAGTTCGAAAAACGTGGGTTCGAGATAAACGCGTTTAAAGTTTGAAGTAATTTTTTTGGGAAAAAAAAAAAAAAAATCAAAAATGTTTAAATGCAGTTTTAAAGAGCTGACAATTTTTACTTACAAATATTAGTCGGCGATGCCAGCTCCATACAGGCCACCTTCCTCTTTTTCGTAGAAACTGCTTTCTGCTGCCCTCTCTGCTCTGCGAGCCTTTCTGCCAGCTTTTGATGATGCCGCAGCTCGAGTCTCTGATCGGTTCAATCTGTCTTCATTGTGAGATAATGCGTATTCGTATGCGTTTTTGCCAATTGCAATACCCATCAAACCCATAATTTTAAGTATGGGTATAAAACCGTCGTTGAAGAGGCACGTTGCAATGAAATAGGCCACTTCGATGGTGCGTGCGCCTGAGTTGATGTGTTTGGGCGAAAGTGGCCAAAGAACAGAATTGTAGGACTCATTAGAATTCTGAGTTTCAGATCCAAGGCATCTTTCAAGCAAATTATCTGCAAATTATCTTTTTATTAAAAAAATAGCTCATTTTGACGAAGACCTTGCTTCACAAAAAAGGCTGTATCTTCTAAAGTATTTCGAATTTCTAAAAATCCTTTTAGGGGCATATTCACAACTACCCAAGCTATAAATAAATGCAAAAAAAAAAAGTTGCTCAATGAGAAGACCGCCTCAAGCTCTACTCGTTGTTGTATTTGTACCAATAATATCAAGTTCTTAATTGTTTTATCTGTTTGTACAAGTAGGTTCTCTGCAGACCTTTAGTATGAAAACGATTTTTTTTTTTGTAAATTACAGAGAAATAAAATGAGTACAAAATTCTGGTACTCAGAAAAAATGTAAACTACGAATAGTTTACACTAAAATGTTTGTAGAATTATGGAAATTTTGTGTTGTGCACCTTTTATAGTTGTGATGTAACCCTTTTGTAGAGTGCGATGTGATGATTAAATTGTAAATAATACCGAAATTTCATGGTGGGACTTCAATTAAATAATAACAAAGCTGCTTTCTTAACAACAGCGTTGTTGAACTGTTGAAAGTTTAAAATTACAAAAAACCTAATTGTTTTAAGTTAGTTTTTATCTCCAAATGTATAAGTTGACATACTGTAAAAATATAAATCCTTAGCACCACCATAACGAGCGTTATCGAAAACTGTTTTAATCTTCTTACAATTTTCAGGGGATTTCAATTAATAAAATAATTTCCCAGTTTCTTATAAATATTTTCTATACCATTATTATAACTTTATTATAACCTGCATAAGTATTTCGAGTATGAATTTCAGAGCTTAGTGTAGCTCGCCTGCAAAAAGAATCAAGAAAATCAAGAACCTTAGGCATCAGTTCATTTTGCTTGAAGTGTATATTGTCATTTGTGCTATCAAGATGAAAAGTTGATTATAACCGGAATTTTTTCCGACATGCTAACTTTTGAAGCCAAAAAGAAAAAATTGAAGCAGAAAAGAGAATACAAATATAAAATGCTATCAACTGACTATTTTCTTAACATAATAAAGAAAGAAAGAACCAATTTTCCGTTTGGCTTAAATTACTGTTCCGCTGAACTTTATTTTAAATTTACGCAAGCAAATTTCTTAACCTTAAAGCTAAACATGTTATGCATAATTCTTCTTTTTCTTTCTGTTGCAAAATTGATAAGACAGAAATATTACCAGCGTGAGTATAAAAATCGAATTAACGTTTAGAAAAAAATAATAATTCGAGTAATCATGTGTTGCTTTAAGCAATGTCTCTGACATGAATACTTCACATAAATAACACAGTTGCTTAAATGTATGCAACAAGAATAACAGGACTTCAACACAGGACGCAGAAAGGAAACATAGGGGAAAAAAATCCTAAATAAATATTACAAAGCACTGCAAAAGTTTGCAAAATTTTGATTAAATTTTAATATGAGAGCAAATGTTGTTTGCTGAAAAAACCGGTTTCTCGATTAACCCCCAATATTGATAATTTTTTTCAATAACCGGGTTTTCGAATATTACAATCACAAAGAACGATTAAAATCGGTTAGCTAGTTTTCAATGACATCATTCATAACATAGTATAAAAATCTTATAGAAAAAAAATAAACAAAAACAAATGTTTTTATGTTCAAAAAGGTGTTGTAATTCAAAAAAGCAGGGGAATGTCGTTTATAACTTTTTGTTAATAACCGTATTTAATGTATTGTTCCAGGAATAAAATAATTTTGAGTCAAGTTTTTTGAAATAGGAAAACCTAAAATCAACTTGTTCAATTTTTTCTTTTTATTGTAGAACTTTGAAAACTTTTTGGTTAAAATTATGGCCGTATTTTTTAAAACGCAAGCAATCACGTCACTTGGAGTTTTTTTGTCTGGAAATAAATTTCAGTAGAAAATTTCCGTGAGAGAAAGAGTTTGTTTTAGTTCATATTAAAACGGAATTGGCAGACAAAAAAACACCCCAAGTAAGGTGATCGTTTTACAAAATATGGCCATTAATGTTCTAAAATTTTTTTTCAATATTTTCGTTTTTTTTTTAAGTTATAAACAAATAATATATCTTCGAAAATATTGTTACAGTTAATGGTATTCTCATAGTAGAACTAAAAAAATTCACAATAAAGATGAGAAACAGTTCTCAAAAAAAAACACAGGTGCGTCGTTGGACACACGAGAGAAGCGAAGCTTTTTCGCAGTTACATAGATTTGATAGCTTAATAATTTTTTCTTTTTAATAAATTATCTTTTAAACACAAAAATTTAAAATAACATAAAATAAATTACATAAATACAGAAAACATATTTGCTGCTTATTTTTTTATTGTTTAATGTCAAATTTCCACGCCAATGCTCCAAACATGGTTTTGAACTTGGATGCACTGAACAAATTTTTTTCTTCAACAGCGTACTACCTAGCAAAAAAATCCGTCGAAAATTTTACAGATTTCACTCCAAGCAAATCACAGAACGAGGAGTAAAAAGCTTCGCTTCAAAAATATATATTAAAGAACGCACACGAAACAAAATTTAACAAACATTTTAGATACCTTGCCGATGTCATGCATGCGTTTGTTAATTCCATATTTATTGATATCATCTATTTTTTTTGTGACACTTAAAAACGCACTTGTCAACGCACTTGTGGGCATTGCTAATTTTCTTCGTGCCAACAACATCACAAACGCATTCACAATACAAGCACACCGATGCTAGAGACACCTTGTGGCAAATAAAAGCAAATTTTTGATAGTTGTAGCATAGCAAATACACTATTCTCTATCTATTGATAAATGGTGACGATCTACTGCAGCATAGCTTCTGTTATAATTAATATCAAATTAACAACTTCTTTTATCAAGTCTTTGTGGATAGTGTGCTGGGCTCTCATTTAAGAGAACGCGGGTTCGATTCCCACAGGGCGGGCCTAAAAATATTTTTAGTATTTAATATTAAAGTATTAAGTTTTCTTGTTGTAATAAGTGCTAGCAACAAAGAAACCATCAAATTTCCAAGAAAAAATCTGTCGAAAATTGTTCAGATTTCACTCCAAGCAAATCACAGAACGAGAAGTAAAAAGCTTCGCTTCAAAAACTATTTCTGTTTTTAAATAATACATTTTTTAACAAAAACTAGGAGTAAAACAAGCTTAGGAGTAATGACCCATCAAAACTTTAAAGCATATATCAAACAAAGTTGATATATTTTGGCCAGTCAGAAAACTCAATCCCAAGTCTTGAGAGCGACATTTTTAAGTTCGGGTAACAAGTTACCCCAGTGGCATTCACACTGCTGCAGTTGTTTTTTTACATAAAATCACACAAGTTTTATCTATGATCAGGACAGTTTACAAAATCAATTTCTCACCTGAAATTTTTCAGCTGTAAGGACATAGTGGAATTAGGAATTTTAAACCAGATATATAGTGTTTAAGTAAATTTCTTCTCCCTTTGTCTAGTCACGCCCACGATTTGCATGTTGTTTGGAATAGATCCTGCCCACCATTATGCCAAATATTAAGATCATAGTGCATATATTTACTGAGATAAGGTATTCAAATTAATGCTTGTCGTATCCCGCCCCATTTTCTAGACTACGGACTACGGACCAAAGAATATAGTTGGGAAATTTGACTGAAATCAAAACAACAACGTTGTAAAAGGAGTTCGATTAAAATGAAAGTGCCATGGCTCCTGTCTAATTCCGCCTAATTTTCTAGACTATGAACTAAAAAACGATGTAGACGTAGTTTGATGAAAGTGTATGTGACACGACCCCCTGACTTATCTCGCCAAATTTACTACACTAAAGACTGCGAATTACACTAAAGAATATATATACAAAATCGGGTTAAAATCATATAAACGATGTAGAAACAGCTAGAATAAAATTATAGCACTAAGCCCCCCTACATTTAGTAGTAGTCTAGTACATTTCGCCCACTATTATAAGCAACAAGGGCTCTCGATTTTCGAGTATTTCAGGTAACCGGGTAGTTCGAATCAACTGGCAGTACGCGCGGGGTTTTAAAAATTGTCAAAGAAATTATTAACTGTTATTATTGCTCATATCTGCATCTTATCAATTGAGATATACGCATGGACGTATCCAGGGGGGATGTTAAGCGGGCCTCGGCCCCACTCTAAACCTTTGATCAAATATTTTTTTATTGTGGTGTCTCCGTTATGCAATTAAGTGATTTTCTTTTTAGTGAACCCTCAACTGTAACGAAACATAATTTTATTAAGGTTATTTCAATGTGTTTGAAGTTTATAATTGTTCATATTTGCCTTTACCTGTAGGTAGCCATGAGGGTGAAAAAATCACATTATCATAATTATTGACGCCTTCAAAAATAAGCATATCTGTATGTTTGCTTAAAAGTTTTTTTATAAAGTAGGCTGAGCCTTTTGAAATGTTGTTTTTTTAATTTAATTCAAACAACATCCTTTAAATTTGTCCTTATCAACAATCAAATATACTTTGGCTTTGAAATCCGTTTTCCGTTCTGCTTGAAGCCGATGTTTTCTGCTTGAAGTTGGTTAAGAAATGATGAAATTATCAAGACAGTAGTGACAGCAGGCTATTTTCTCATAAACGGCGATCATAGGTTGTCATTTGCTTGAATATTTTACCTTTTTATTTTTGTTTCTCGTTCCCTACTTTATACTCGCCGAGCAAACTGTCACTACTACCTTGATAATTGTATCATAGCTTTGATTTTTGAATATCTTTTTAGTTTTTAATTTTTTTTCTAATTTTTTGTTTGATGAAGTTGCAGAAATCGGTTACCCTTTTCATTGTTTTATAAAATTATCATTGCGATTTCAACAATTTTTTATGAAAAAATTAATTTTTGTTTTGAAATAAAATATTATTCGGTACATATTTACATCATTATTCACCAGGGACGCGAAACAATCGTTATTTTTAAATTTTTAAATGAAAAGATCACATAAAAAAATTATTTAAATAAACATTTCAATATAATTCATTTTTGACATGATTTTATTTGCCATGATTTTTATAATAGCTGTGTTTTTTCAATTCAGATCCGCATGCGATTATGCAATGCGAAGAACATACGCACAGGAATGCAACGAAAGCTAGATGTCGCTAAGCTGCAATTACAACGGACTGCCGAAGCCTACTCCGCTCAACTCTCGGCTTAGCTCAACCAACCAACCTCTGGACCCGACGATGCCGGCGGACTTTGCCGCATATATCCCACTCCATGCGCGCTGCCGCTGAAGAAGTCATTGGTTTCCGGCGCCCGCAACCTCGGAACCAATGGTATGATCAGGAGTGTCGCATTGCGACTGCAGTAAAAAACGCCGCATATAGAAAAACGCTGCAGTCAGCTACAACGCGAGCCGTGGGAGAAAACTACCGCGAAAAGAGGAAGGAAAAGAGGCGCCTTTTCAGACGCAAGAAAAGAGAGCAGGAAAAGCGTGAGCGTGAGGAACTAGAGGTATACCAGGGCAAGAAGGATGCACGAAAATTCTATCAACAGGTTAAGCGTCTAACCCAAGGTTTCAAGCCCGGAGCATCCACTTGTAGAGACGAAAATGGAGATCTGAATACGGATACGCAGTGTGTGCTGAGATTGTGGAGACGGCACTTCTCCAATTTACTTACTGGCGACGATTCCACCAATGCCGCCCATGGAGAGCGCAGTTCAGAGCTACCAATCAACAATGACGGAGTGGAAGTACCACCACCTAGCCATGAAGAGGTTCGAGTTGCTATCCAACGACTCAAAAACAACAAAGCAGCGGGTGCTGACGACCTGTCAGCTGAATTGTTTAAAACCGGCGGCGATAAATTGATAAGGCGCATGCATCAGCTCATCAGCAAAATATGGCTAGAAGAAAGCATGCCCGACGATTGGAACCTCAGCGAACTGTGCTCTATACTTAAGAAAGGAGACCCAACAATCTGCGCAAGTTATAGTTATAGGTATCAGTCTTATTTCCATCGCATATCAGGTTCTCTCAAGCGTACTGTGTGGAAAATTAAAGCCGATTACAAAAACACTGCTTGGACCTTATCAGTGTGGCTTTCGACCTGGTCAAATCCTGGAGAAAACCCACGAAAATCAAATTGACACACACCATCTCTTTGTCGATTTTAAAGCTGCGTTCGATAGCCCGAGAAGGGATTGCCTATACGCAACAATGTCTGAGTTCGGTATACCTGCAAAGTTGATTAGACTTTGCAGAATGACGTTGAGCAACACACGCAGCTCCGTCAAGGTAGGAAATGACCTCTCCGAAACCTTCAATACCGAAAGAGGTTTCAGGCAAGGCGATCCACTGTCTTGCGATCTCTTTAACATCATCATGGAGGGGATCGTACGAAAGGCCGGTGTGCATCGTAATGGCACCATTTTCTACAAATGCGTCCAGCTCCTTGCGTACGCTGATGATATTGATATTGTCGGCAGAACCAAGAGAGATGTTACCGCTGCTTTCGCCGCTATCGAAAAGGAATCAGCCAAAGTGGGTTTAACGATAAATGAGGGCAAAACAAAATATATGCTGTCTACAAACAAGGGAGCTCGGCGTTTAGACTCCCACGTTTCATCCGACAGCTATAACTTTGAAGTAGTCAAGGAGTTCGTTTACCTTGGCACCGCCATTAATACCAAAAACGAAATCAGCCTGGAGATAAAGCGAAGAACAATAATTGCTAATAGGTGCTACTACGGGCTCAGTAAGCAACTAAGTTCCAGAGCCCTCTCTCGATCGACAAAACTAACACTCTACAAGACGCTCGTTCTACCTGTGCTGCTTTATGGCGCTGAGGCATGGGTAGTTTCGCAAACTGACACAGCCGCTCTGGGGGTGTTCGAGAGAAAAGTTCTTCGCAAAATCTTCGGTCCTGTTCGAGTCGGCGATGACTATCGCATCCGAATGAACCACGAGCTGTATGAGCTCTACGATGACATTGACGTAGTTCGACGTATAACTGTGCAGCGACTACGCTGGCTGGGTCATGTCCATCGTATGAACGACGAAGCTCCAGCGAAAAAGGTGCTCGAGGCGAGGGTCGCTGGTCAACGACGACGAGGGAGACCATGCCTCCGATGGATGGTCCAGGCTGAGGAAGCCCTAACCGCACTTGGTGTATCCGATAAGAGAAGGCGCGCACAAAGCAGAGGCGCCTGGCGAGAGCTGATGAGGTCGGTTGAAACCCGGACACGGATTGTTACGACCACCTAAGTAAGTAAGTAAGTGTTTTTTCAATGCGAGTTGTAAAAAATAAATGTAAGCTTTTTGGATTCTTCATTTGCAAATTTTTTTTATTTTACAATGATAATGGGCGGCAATACATTACCGACTATTAATACCTTAATTCACACATTGCTTATATGTATATTTCAGGACTTTGGGAACCCGCCCCACTCTATAAAAAAGTTTGACTACGCCCATGTATATACCTATAGATAATTGATCGGTCTGATACTGTTCCTAAGTGTAAAAAATTCCTTTCCTTTAATATAATATAAATTATATTACTAGAATGTTAACAATGTAGTGCAAAATCGCCGGAAAGCCAGTGCAAAGACAGAACATAAATGCATAGAAAAATTGCCCTTTACAAATAAGTAATAAAACATTTCTAAGATTCGATATATTCATGAATGCATCAAAATTTCTCACCATCTTAACCGAAATGGTTTTAATTTTTTTTTTAATCGTTAATTAAATTAAATATTTAAAGTTTGAAGATAAAATTAAAATAAGTACAAAATAATCAAAAGTGCCGAATAACTCTACTCGAAATAACAGAAAGTTGTTGATTTCATGAAAAACAAAACCCAGAAAAACCGAAAAATTAAAAATAAACCGGTTTTTCCAATAACCCAAAATCGCGTTTTACAACTCCAATGACAACATTGAAAATCAACAATAGCATTAAGGAAAACAACAACATCATGAACAATATTAATAATAATAATAATAAAAATACTAAGAAAAAAGAGCAACATGAAAGGCAATTTTTGAGGTTTTATAATTTTTTTTTTTCTCATGCCCTGCTTTAAGGGGAAAAGTAATTTCGGTGCATGTAAGAAAAAAAACAAAAAAAAACCAAAAACAATAATATGACTCGACTTGGAAAAATTCAAATTAAATTTTTTTTTCTTCATGTTCTTCAGCAACACTGACTCTGCAAGCAAAATGATAAATTTATGCTATAAAAACACCAAAAAAAAAAAAAAAACACAACTTAACGTAAAATTTATTATTTAACCCGCAGCAAAACGATAACGTTCGTCAACACAAGATCAAGAAAAAATGTAATATTTAACGTCAGCTTAGTTTGGCAGGTAATTTAATTATGCAGTCTATAAAACAGTAGAAACAAAACCTTTGCATTTGCTTAATTTATAAAAGAGCAATTAATTTGCACAAATACTTTCTTGCAATTAAATAATAGCTTCTTGTGCTGTTGGCAACCCTTTTCTTTAATGACTCGCAATAATATACGACTCTAAGTTAATGGCTATAACATAAACATTGTAGCTACGTATGAAATGGAATTTTTCAGGTTTTCCTTTTATTTTCTTTGCACAGTTATATAGTTTTTGTTGCTGTTTGAATGCACATGGTAACACAAAATATCGTAAATAAATTTAAATTGCTGCATAAATAAAAGAAGACTTACGCGTTAGTATTGAAAAATGGAGTAGAGTAATCAAAAGAAAATGAAAATTGGAAAAGAGTTTTCTGAGCCTAAATAGAAACAAAAAGAACAAATAACAATAATATCGTAAATTCGATTTAAAGGTTTTCTTTTATTGTCTTTTTCCATTGCCATTATATTAAGAATTCTAGATGAGACTTCTTCGGCTGCTCAGGTCATCTGAGAAAGTGTTGATAATGTGGTTCTTTTTCCACGACTGAAAATCAGCTTGGTTTAATCATTTAACCCTCCGTGTGGCTAGTTAGTATTTGCCTACGCGCTGTGGCTAGTGTAACGATATCGTCAAAGCCATTTTTAAACCCCTTCAAAAATCATTTTTGGTCAACATTTTTTTTAAGGTTTTAGATAAAAATTTCAATTTAAGGAAAATAAAGTGTTTTGGCCAAAATGTACACTCAGTTTTGCGCGAAAAATTTCGGAACAGCCAAAAACGAGTTTTTTTTCAATTTTTAGTCCAAAATTCATATCTCCGGCCCTAATTGATATTAGGAAAAAATATTGTAGGGATTAAAGCTTCATATATATGTCTTCATAAAAAACCTACCCAGATTAGGCTCCGTTCCAAAAACCATAATTATTTTGCAACCTGAAAATTGGCTTTTTTTCGAGTAAAAAAATTTTAAAAAATTGAAGGTTTTATTGGATAAACACCCCTTAGGGGCATTTAATGTTCAAACAAGTTATTTGGAGAAGTTTCCTTTTTATCAATACATAAAAAAAAATTTTGTAAAATAAAAAAATTAAGGCTGCTGATCGGAATAAAATTTGGAACGGTAAAAAAATGATTTTTTTTTTGTGAAAAATTTTGAAAAAAAATTATTTTTACACGGTTTTATTTTTTTTTTTTTTTGTTTATTTTATTTTTTTATTTATTATTTTTACAAAAAAAATGTAAAAAATCACGTCCTGTGGCTACTGAAACGATTTCGTTACATTTCGTTAATTCATCTGACGCGGCTTGGCAGGTGTTCATACAAAGGTTCAAAGTTTTTTAAGGAAGAGATACCAACCGTCGCCCATTGCACATGTCTGATTTACAGTTATGTCGTATAAAGTAGGGTGACGATATCGTTACACTAGCCACACGGAGGTTTAAAAAAAATTACAAATACATTACACTAACTTTTTTTGTTGCACTTTTGAATCCTGCGTTATATAGTATTTTTCTTGTAAAGGGTTTTTCAATAGGGATGCTACAAAAGTAGACCGATAGGGACAGCAAACGACGCCATATTTTTCCCCGCTTTCTTGACATTTCTCTTCAGTAAGGTTTGCCATTTAATCATGGAAAGAGATACGAGCCAACAACGAGTCGAAATTATTAAAATATACTCCCGAAATTCGGAGTCAGTGGCCTCAACTTTAAGAGCGCTACGTTCAATTTATGGTCGCCATAATCGTCCTAACAGATCAACAATTGAGCGTCTAGTAGAAAAATTTGAATCCACAGGCACAGTACAAAATGTTCCCGTGCCAGTGGGACAAAGAAATGCCCGTAGTGTCGAGAATATTGCTGCCGCTGAGGCTTCAGTTCAAGAAAGCCCAAATGTGTCTCTCACACTTCGTTCTCAAGCGTTGGGCATCTCTGCGACGTCGTTGCGGTGAATTTTGCAAAAAGATCTTGGCTTACATCCTTACAAGATCAAATTGACGCAAGAACTGAAGCCGCTTGACCACCAGAAGCGTCGTATGTTCGTGAATTGGGCTGAGCAACAACTTGGAAATGATTCGGATTTTCATCGAAAAATCATCTTCAGCGATGAGGCTCATTTCTGGCTGAATGGCTTCGTCAATAAACAAATTATGCGTTATTGGACAGTCAACAATCCACACGTACTCCATGAGTCACCATTGCATCCCGAAAAAATTACGGTTTGGTGCGGTTTATGGGCCGGCGGCGTCATTGGGCCGTACTTATTCCGTGATGATCAAGACCGGGACGTTATTGTGAATGGGAATCGCTACCGTTCAATGATAACCGAATATTTTTAGCCCGAATTGGATGATATGGACTTGGACAATATGTGGTTTCAACAGGACGGCGCCACAAGCCACACAGCTTCAATTTATTGAAAACCAAGTTTGGTGAACGTGTTATCTCACGAAATGGCCCAGTCGATTGGCCGCCTCGGTCGTGCGATTTGACGCCGTTAGACTATTTCCTGTGGGGCTACGTCAAGTCTATGGTCTATGCCAACAAGCCAGTGACGATTGATGAACTTCGTACGAATATCGAACGTGAAATTGCAGCAGTATCGGCCGATTTATGCTTGAAAACCGTTGAAAATTGGGTTCAGCGTCTGGACTTCTGCAAGCGTGCCCGTGGTGGCCATGCAAAAGAAATCGAGTTTCATACATAATGGCATCGAATAAACTTTCACAGGAATAAAGAATTTCATTGATATCCAAAACCGTTTTTGTTTTATTTAAAAAAACTTTTGTAGCGCTCTTATTGAAAAACCCTTTACATAAATTTTGAATATGAACAAAAAAATCCTCTAGCTGTTCACAAACAAAAACTGTTCATTTTCGTTCATATTGCGGTTCACTTTTTATTTGTGTTACCTTTTTTTTACTATAGCACACAACATACAACAACAATGCTATGATTGCGCAAATTTTCGCCATATATGAAGTTTTTTGAGCGCGAATTTTTATGATATACCATATTCTATATTTACGCGTTGACGTTATTTAATGCTTTCGCAATGCACTGCAACCCATAACGCGCTATGATGCTGCCACATATATTTTGTTTTTTGCTACATTACTGTTTTCACCTGAACTGTTTGAAGGAAAAAATAGTTCTAAGCAATATGCGGTAAAAATGAAGAGCATAGAAAGAACAAAAAAATATTAGCAAATAATTTAAAATATTGTGAATTTGTATTTATATGTTGACAACAAATTGTAAGAGGAATGAAAGAGATATAGTATGATAGATGGGAAGTAACTTTTAATGCGAATTTTTAGTGCTTGACACATAAAATTTTAACTGTTATTCCAACAAAGACTTGTGCATGAAATGAGCTTAAAACGCTTAAATTTTGGCATAAAACGACGTTTTTTATATAATAATAAAAATAAAAAATGTGCTGCAATGTGCTCGATACGTGCTATAATGTATTGCATTGGAAAAAAAAAACTTTTTCTAGAATTTAAATTGTTATATGTTGGTACATTTTTAACGTGAGGTTAGCTTTACCATTTATTTTTTTCAGCAATTTCTCAATTGTGCTGTGGTGTGCTCGAGCTGTGCTGCTAGGTACCGTTGAGAGATTTTGATTATTATTATTAAAACATTACAGCTTACCATATTTTAAAACTTTACAACTTTGTTATTACAAATTCATTTTAACTTAAGTAATCAGTAGCGGATCTAGAAATTCGTGGTGGGAGAGAACTTTGCTCCAAAGAGTCGATCGCTGCAAATGTGCTCGTGGTGCTAATATGAACGGCTCGCAGAACTTACGCCTGATGAACTTGCGGCCGATATAAAAATGGCAAAAAAGCCCGAAATATTCCATAAAAAATCTGACATTAATCACTAGAAAAAAATACCTGCGATTATGTAATTTTTTCGGGTGTTTGTGCCAATAAATTTTGGGTATTTTTTCCAAATATTTGAAAAGAAAGAAAAGCCTGGAAAATAAGCTTGGAATTTAGGACCAAAAAAATCGGGCATTTTTGCCAAATTAAAGTATGGAAAACGGTTCGTAGAGGGCTTTATTTATCGCAAAGTTAAAAAAATTTCTAATTCGTTTTGATGAAATGGTTTGCCCTTTAAACGGAAGATAAAGAAACAATATTCCGTTAAAAATATAAATCATTTTATCATAAAAACAAACACCATTTGGACCTTATTCGGACATAATGTCCATGGATCCCTTATTCATGGTATAACATAATAAAACGGAATTATATTAAATTATATAAACGGAACATAATTAAACGGAATGTAAAAAACAATATTCCGTAGAAGAGCAAATCATTTTATCATGAAAAGAAACACCATTTGAACCTTATCCGGACATAATGTCTATGAGCCCCTTTTTCATGGAATAACATTAAAAACCAAATAGAATGAAGAAAATCTTTGCAGATATTTTCACAAGGGAATATTAATTTTCTACTCAAAGCTGTTCTTTTATCTTTTGTTAGCCTTGCATTGAATCTGGATCACGGTAATTATGCCCGAAAAATTTGAAAATAAAGCTCAAAAAACTGTTGAAAATTTCGGGCGTAGTTTTCATTTTCTTTCGGGATTTATTTCCAAACAATTCGGGTGTTATTTCCTTCTTTCGGGCTAAATTGCTATTTCAAATTCAGGCGTTTTTTTTCGAAATAAAATGAGAATTCAAAAATTTCAGGGTTTTTTACCATTTTTGCTTTCGGGCGTTAGTTTATTGGGTGTAAGTTCTGGGAGCCATATAAACGAGGTTGAATTCTATAATTAAACTCAACATGTGCAATATAAGGGGCTGTTTATAAATAACGTAACATGTTTTTGGCCGATTTTTGTTCCTCCCCCTCCCCCCCCCCCTTCTCACTCCTCTTGACGTAACGTCACACTCTTACTTTTTTAAATTTTTTTGGGTTTTATTTTATAATTTAAAAGTTTGTTTTGAAAAAACATAGAACACGTTATATTTCCAAGCAGAAAATGTCATGCCTTATCAGGCTAGAATTCCGGACTGACAGCCATAACCGAGGCTGTCCTGACCTTTACTTGAAAACAGCCCTGATTTTTTCAGACAAGTGTCCGCCTCTTCAGGCCTGAAATATAGTATTACTTTTTTTATATATCATCTATGATTTCTGGTGCGAATATCAATTTTTATTTTAAATTCAGATATGAAATCTGACCTGAAATAAGAGAAAACTGATTTTTTGTTTGATTTTTTGTCAGGTTTGAATTCAGGTCTGTAAAAAGGAGGCCTGAATTATTATCTCAGCCTTGAAATCGGAACTGAATAATGAAGGCATGATTTGCTAAGAAATTTAATACTGAATTCCAATCCGACCATAAGGGGCCTGAAGGAGTTTTCTCCTGAGTTGTTATGAAAAAACACAGCACACCTTACATTTATCATAAGTTTTATTATTATGAAAATTTCACGTTGTACTATTGTGTTTCACCAATAATATTATGAAAAATTGGACCATGTGAACAGAGTTAAACACAAATGAAAGCTCTTCTGACTTTAACAAGAACATCAATCAGCGGCGATACATTATAACTTGGATGATCGACAATTGTGAAAATTGTTGTTTTTTTACAACACTTTGATGTTCGCTTTGAACGTGAAGTTATAACAGCTGTTTTCGATGACTGCTTTAGAGTAAGAATTTACACTTCAGTTTAGATAAAAAGAACTATTTCTTGGAGCTGCTACTCTTGTTGAATGTGTTTCAAATGCCGTTTATACCTTTGCTTGAATTAAACATAGTTTTTGCTGTCTCTTTTTCGGTTTGTAATGCGTTCATTTTATTAAGTGTGTTTTATTGTTAAAAAATGAAAACAATATTTACAATAAAATTAAATTTTCATACAATTTAATATTATGAAAACTGAATTCATAAATTTTTTCGTGACATAACACATGATCACTTCGTTAAAAATCCTCCAACGCCACCACCCTCCTTCCCTTAAAAATATTACTTAATTTATGAACAGCCCCTGAAAGGAATGAACTTTAGCCCAATATTTCAATTATTCTGTGTTTTATTCCTGCATAAAAAAAAATATATTACTGCTCCTTAAATTCACAAAAATGCATAATTTTCTAATTTCTTTGTGACACATTACAGCACAACTCAAACAAATTACAGCACAATTTTTGAATTTCTTAAAAAATTACTAACGGTAAAAACTTCACGTTTAAAAATATTCTATTAAGAATTATTTTTCTTTCCAATACGGCACATTAAAGCACATATTTAGCACATCACAGCACACTATTTTTTATTAAAAAAAAATTTAAACAATAAAAATATTTAATGACTATAGGAAAAACTAATAACATTGCCGCTAATATTGTTGTTACACTTCAAGAGAACGCTTAAAAAACAATGGAATTAAGAACTGTAAACTTAGTTCCACCATACCTTTGAGACTTACATATGACGAAGATTACGCGTTTATAACCTTAATAAAATTGTACTGCTATAGAACGACTTAAGCAATTTGAATCCATTAAGCAATAGTTTTATGACCAAAAGCTATGTAGTTGCTTTCAGACATATGTATATATATTTATACACATTTGGCGCAAAACAGCTGAATTTAATTTTCTTTACAGCTTTGATGTAAAACTTATGAAATTTTCTAAAAGCATGGTGTGAAAAAAGCCTAATCCAAACCGTATTGTCCCATACTCATTATTCTATCTTAAAAGCAGCAACCTGTCGCTGTTAAGCCTAACATTTATAACTGTTGTGTGTCGAATGAAGAAGCCTCCTTCAGTTGGCAAATTACTGTCATTCTACTACGTGACCAGCATCTTAATTATACCACAAATAACAACCGATAACATGATAGAAACTCTTACTAAACAACTTCCGCCATTCTACCTGTTGTTTTCATGTCTTCAGGGAATCTTTATAACTTTTGGCTCAACATATTTAAGTGTGTTGCCAACGAAATTGAGTCTCTTATTGGATGCATTACTAAAAAAAAAAAAAAGAAACTTGACAAGGACAGACAGGAACAGACAAGCAAAAACTGACGTACCACCTAACTATTCATGCGTTTGACCTAGAGCTTGAAATGTGGGGAGGAGGTGGGGGTCATCTTAAGACAAACAAGCATGAACTTCATTGGCCATAGGAGTGGATAGTGACTTTTGTGTTTCTTTGATGGCTCTGCTTAACTTAATTTGTGTGTCTTACGCCCAGTTGCTAACACGAATGTCTCTACTTCCGTCTGTCTGTCTAGTGGTCTGTATATTATTTTGTACCTGCTATAATAAGTTTTGTTCATTTTATTTGAGAACTTCTTCATATAATTTTTTGCATGTGTATTTAGTTGTCTGGGAGAATTTCCAGCATTGTTTTTGACATGTTATCGATTACTTCAGTGAATTTGATCAACAAAAAAAAATGGAAAAAATTTAAGAAATTGAGAACAGCCTCAAATGCAATTCAATTATTTCTAATCTTTTTTTTATTTTTTTTTTTACTCGCAAAGACTTAAGTGTGTGTTATGCTCAATAAGGAATTTCGCTGTGAGGTGAAAATGTCCAAGAAATCAAAAGTATACTTTTGGAATTTGGTTATGAACCTCTACCGGTTTTTGGCACTTTCAAATGAATAATTTTTTTTTATTCGTTCATCGAACTTGATTAAAGAATTTCTTTAAAAGAATTTTTCAAAATTTTTCTTTCAATATATCATAAATTATACGCTTTCAAGTGAAACTTCTTGTAACTTGAATGTAAGTTGATGAGTTGAAACCAAAGTGAACGACAATAATCGCTAGTGTAGCTCGTATGTAAGGCTCTGTAGTGTGCCACATCTTTTCAATATTTCAATATAGAAATATATATAGAAATAAATAAAGTAATATTTAAGTAAATATAGTAATATAGTAATACTAGCTGAATACCCGGCTTAACTCGGGAGGTGATATAAATAATTTTCGATTTCATTCGTCAATTTGGAAAAACTTTTCACAAACTTTAGAAGGAATTTTGTGTGCATTTTTCAAACCGGTAACTTCGGCAAAATGAACAAAATATAGCTTCAACATCTGAATATTATGAGAAAAGTTGGGAAAATCGTGATTTGTGTGTGCGTGCCGCCGATCGCTTGCAAAAGTATATTTTCAAGTTTTATATTAAGTTCGATAGATTGCACATTTTTGAAAAAAATCAGAGCAAAAACGAATTATTGGCAATTCGTGAGGAAACTGGACAAAAATTAAATAAGCATTGAAAATAGAAATTGAAATGTCAAAACAATGCCAACTTACGACGCAACTGGCTTGCGCATGTATTGATGCGTACTCAAATACCACAGAATTCGGCATCAGCTCTCCTGATTTGCGAAAAAAGAAAGTGGTAATAAACATAAATACACATAAAGAAGCAAAGAAGATATTTATCACCCTTCGCGCTTTGCTACGCCTTACTGTATTTTGTAGTACAGCGCCCTCTGGGGTTCAAGATATAGCAAAATCCATAGCGCCAAAAAACTCACCGCACCCGAAAACCACTTCTAAAAATCATATTTATCGGATGAGTGATTTTGAGTTTTTTGCGGTATTTGTACAACAGCGCCCTCTGGTCTTAGAGAAAGAATAAAAAAATAACGACAAAGCCCTTTCTATACTTGAAATCAAATCCTATATATCCGATATACAAATTTTTATCTAAATCGGATGAGCGGTTTTTGAGTGTTTCAGGATTTTTTAAGTGATTTGTACTACAGCACCATCTGGTGTTTAAAATAGCGCAGAAAAAAAAGTCCAAGATACCCACCGTATCCGATAACTCCTATGTACAAATTTTCACGCAAATCAGAAGTAGAGCTAGGAGTTTTTCGAGATTTTTAAAACATTTGTACTGCAGTACCCTCAGGTGATCAATACAGAACAAAATAGATAAGTCATAAAAACTACCGTACCCGAAAACCCCTAACTACAAATTTTCATGTAAGTCGGATGAATAGTTTCGGAGATAAGCTATAGTAACAAAATTCGCGGAACCCGATCACAGCGCCACCTACCTGGTCCAATTGCGAATCTGAATCATCCAGGGATCCACTTAAACACACACAAAAAAATTTCATCAAAATCGGTGCGCCCTCTGGTGTTCAAGAGCCTCTACCTCTATATACAAATTTTCATGTAAATCGGATGAACGGTTTCGGAGATAAGCTATAAAAACAAAATGCAGCGCCACCTACCGGGTCCAATTGCGAATCTCAACCATCAGGAGATCCACTCAAACACACACAAAAAATTTCATCAAAATCAATGCAGCCGTCAAGGAACAGTTTAATAACATGCACACGTATAAATTGTATAACAGCGCCTATAGTTTCGAGAAAGAGCAAAAAAAATAGCACCAAAACTCTTGCCGTACTCGAAAATCGCTAATTACAAATTTTCATCCAAATCGGATGAGCAGCTTTAGAGTTTTTCACGATTTCCTAATATTTGTTCTAAAGCGCCCACGTGTTCAAGATAGCACGAAAAAGATAAGTTCAAAACACTTACCGTATCAGAAAACCCCTATTTCCCAATTTTTATACAAGCCGGATGCACGGCTTAGGAGTTTTTCGAGGTTTTTCAAAATATTTGTACTACAGCGCCCTCTGTTGTTGTTCAAGTCAAAAAAACTCAGCGTGTTCGAGAACCTCTACATACAAATTTTCATGCAAATCTGATGAACGGTTTTGGACTTTTTCGACGTTTTTTAAAATATTTGTACTACAGCTCCATCTGGTGTACCAGATAAGACCTAGTTAATTAGTCATGAAAACTTAAACTTTCAAGCAAATCGGATAAGCGACTTAGGAGTTTTTCAACGTTTTTTAAAATATTTGTACTACAGCGCCCTCTGGTCTTCAAGATAGCACAAAAAAATTAAGTACAAAACACTCACCGTATCAGAAAACCCCTAGATTGCAATTTTCATGCAATTTGGATGCACGGTGTAGAAGTTTTTCGAGGTTCTTCAAAATATTTGTACTACAGCACCCTCTGGTGTTCGAGATAGAACAGAGTAAATAAGTTTTAAAAACTCACCGTATCCAAAAACTCTACTTACAAATTTTCATGTAAAGGGTGATTTTTTAAGAGCTTGATAACTTTTTTTTTTAAAAAAAACGCATAAAATTTGCAAAATCTCATCGGTTCTTTATTTGAAACGTTAGATTGGTCCATGACATTTACTTTTTGAAGATAATTTCATTTAAATGTTGACCGCGGCTGCGTCTTAGGTGGTCCATTCGGAAAGTCCAATTTTGGGCAACTTTTTCGAGCATTTCGGCCGGAATAGCCCGAATTTCTTCGGAAATGTTGTCTTCCAAAGCTGGAATAGTTGCTGGCTTATTTCTGTAGACTTTAGACTTGGCGTAGCCCCACAAAAAATAGTCTAAAGGCGTCAAATCGCATGATCTTGGTGGCCAACTTACCGGTCCATTTCTTGAGATTAATTGTTCTCCGAAGTTTTCCCTCAAAATGGCCAACTTTTTGTTGCCAAAAATGGAAGAACTGAACTTGGTTGACATGTGGTTTCAACAAGATGGCGCTACATGCCACACAGCTCGCGATTCTATGGCCATTTTGAGGGAAAACTTCGGAGAACAATTAATCTCAAGAAATGGACCGGTAAGTTGGCCACCAAGATCATGCGATTTGACGCCTTTAGACTATTTTTTGTGGGGCTACGTCAAGTCTAAAGTCTACAGAAATAAGCCAGCAACTATTCCAGCTTTGGAAGACAACATTTCCGAAGAAATTCGGGCTATTTCGGCCGAAATGCTCGAAAAAGTTGCCCAAAATTGGACTTTCCGAATGGACCACCTAAGACGCAGCCGCGGTCAACATTTAAATGAAATTATCTTCAAAAAGTAAATGTCATGGACCAATCTAACGTTTCAAATAAAGAACCGATGAGATTTTGCAAATTTTATGCGTTTTTTTTAAAAAAAAAGTTATCAAGCTCTTAAAAAATCACCCTTTAAATCAGATGAACGGTTTCGGAGATAAGCTAAAAAAAAGAATGCCTGGAACCGGATCACAGCGCCCTGTACAGGGTCAAACTTTTTTACTGGATAAAAAGTAGCCTATGTTATGACCGGGGATATAAGGAACCTAGATGCCAAGGTTCATTTAGATCCATCCAGCGGTTTTCGCGTGATGCTTTAACAGACAGCCAGACAGACAGCCAAAAATTTTAAAAATGCGATTTTCGGACTCCTCGTTATTCAAAATGTCCAACGCAAAAATAATTTCAAAAAAATATTTCATGTACAGATTTTTTTTTTTAACAATGTTATATATATATAAATTTCCATTAAGCTCACGACTTATTAACCTGCCCTCGTTAACAAAGGAACACTCTAAGTTCGAAAACAAACATTTCGTTACACCTTCGCTTTTGGTTCCGTAGGTATGTTTGATATGATTAAAATTATAAGTATTTTTTTGAATAATTGGATAAAATTATTTTCCAAAAACTTATTCAAGAGCTTTTTCAAAACTTTTCTTGTAATAAAATGAATTTGTTTTTTAATAATTTGAATTTGTGTTTAAAGCGAAAAACCTAGGATTTATTATCAACTCTAAACTGGCTTGTACCGACCACATAAACATCACTATAGGAAAAATTTACGGGACTTTACGTTACTTACGCACTTCTTCAAACTTCACTCCTCTTGAAACTCGTCGCAGACTAGTTGTTCAACTAATAATGCCTCACATTATTTTCTTTGACGTCGTATATAGCCAGCTTGATTCGCAATCGCAGCATAAACTTCTTGTAGCATTCAATAACGCGGCTAGGTATGTGTATGGGGTCAATCGCTATGATCATATTTCACAAAGAAGTAAAGATATTCTTGGTTGAGGTTTATTTGATTACTTGAAAGCTCGCAATACTATATTCTTACACAACATTATACATACCCAAAGCCCAGATTATCTATTTGTTAAACTACAGTTCTTCCAGTCGGAACGCTCGACTAATCTTATTGTTCCTAGGCATAACTAACTACCTTAATAGTAGCAGATTTTTCTTTATCAGCACCATTAGGCTATGGAATGCACTACCCAACTCTCTTAAACAAATATCTTCTCGAACCAGCTTCAAATATGCCATTTTCAATTATTATAAAACTTTAAATCAATAAACCTATGTTACTATTTTCACTGCTAATTTTCTTACCTCATATTTGCTCAAATCTGACTGTCTCTCTCTCTCTCTCTTATAATTTAACTATGAATATTTGCCTTATAATTGTAATCAAATATTTACTTTATTTTACTTTTAATTAATTTTTATAATTTCTTATTTTTAATTGAATCTCATAATTTCGATGTAATATTAGTTTTCATTTACTTTAAGTTACTTTTTCAATGTTCATGTCTTATGTAGTACTAAAAAAGACTCAGTCTTATTGTACACCATAATAAATAATAAATAATAATAATAATAATAATAATAATAATTGTTTAACTTATAAAAAGTGTTTAGTTTTGCACTTTAATAAAAATTAATTACTCAAAGTGAGTTGAATGATAATCAGATAACCTGGGCTGGAAAGCAACGCCACAATAATGATCATCAGTCATACACATCGTAAATAAAGTTGGAGTCAAAATTGTTGTGTACAAACTTTTCTTGTATTCTGACGCAAAACTTCTGTAAATAATCTGTTGTTTGCACTTATTGCTGCTCGTAGCGTAGTCATAGCTGCAAAGAGTTAATTATTATATGCATGCATTGTAAAGAGTTCTTTGGAACGATATTAATTAATATATTTGCAAACTTGCTTGTTGCTCAAAAGCAATTAATTTTCTTTTCTTTTTTGGCTTTTTTTTTTTAGTTTGCTTGTAAGCAAAATATCAAGCTAATGAAAGTAAGAATCTGAAATAGTAAATCAATTTCAAGGCTAGCAGGAACTTGTATCCTTACAGACTAAGTTGAGATCCAAGTAAATAGCAAAGAAGAGCTAATTAATTTGACTTCCACACTACCCCTCCTATGCACAATAGGAAATATTTAGTGTTTTGCTTAGCAAAATATCAACTTTTGGAGATCTTCAAAATTAATTCAGTTTTTTTCTATCATTAGGAAAATACTCAAGAGAAAAAAATTACTGCAAACTTGCTTTTCAAGTTTAAGGGGGTCTTCTCATTGAGCAACTTTTTTTTTCAACCTTTTTTTTTGCATTTATTTATAGCTTGGGTAGTTGCGAATATGCCCCTAAAAGGATTTTTAGAAATTCGAAATACTTTAGAAGATACAGCCTTTTTTGTGAAGCAAGGTCTGATGGACAAGAAGGTGATGGAGGTAATAAAACCAGCTTACGAAGCGCTGTCGGCAGATAATTTGCTTGAAAGATGCCTTGGATCTGAAACTCAGAATTCCAATGAGTCCTACAATTCTGTTCTTTGGTCACTTTCGCTCAAACACATCAACTCAGGAGCACGCACCATCGAAGTGGCCAATTTCATTGCAACGTGCCTCTTCAACGACGGTTTTATACCCATACTTAAAATTATAGGTTTGATGGGTATTGCGATTGGCAAAAACGCATACGAATACGCACTATCTCGCAATGAAGACAGATTGAACCGATCAGAGACTCGAGCTGCGGCATCATCAAAAGCTGGCAGAACGGCTCGCAGAGCAGAGAGGGCAGCAGAAAGCAGTTTCTACGAAAAAGAGGAAGGTGGCCTGTATGGAGCTGGCATCGCCGACTAATATTTGTAAGTAAAAATTGTCTGCTCTTTAAAACTGCATTTAAACATTTTTGATTTTTTTTTTTTTTCCCAAAAAAATTACTTCAAACTTTAAACGCGTTTATCTCGAACCCACGTTTTTCGAACTGGCGGCCATGATATCTCCAGTTCAACTGAACCGATTTTCATGAAACAAAATGGAATCGACGCAGAATTGTCACCATTCTCGGGTGAACCTCGACCATAATTTTAAAAAATTTGTACTATTTTTTTTTTACACTAAACTACAAAAAAAAAAACCCGAAATTGAAATTTTTTTTTTTAATGGCCGCCATTTTGACAAAAAAAATCACAAAATTAAGCTTGAGGTTCACCCGAGAATTACATCTATACTGATTATAACCCCGTTTTTTTTTCATTTCAGACGCTCCGGTGACCCCGAATCGTGGCCGCCGTGACGACAACTTTTTTTTTCACCACCAACTTTGAAGTCTCATTACTTTTTGAACAGCCCACGTATCGAGGCAAAAAAAATTTTTTTATTTGCTTTGAACCTTTTGTAATACAATAAATAAAAAAAGTTTTCAATTATTCTTTGCGTTTTCAAATAAGAATTTTTTTAAAAAGGGTCAAAAAAACGGGTTTTGAATGAGAAGACCGCCTTAACCGCTTAGGCGGTCTGTCAAACTTGTTGATTTTATTATATTTTGAGTTTAATTTGAGAAATGTCTTGAAATTTTGCAATAGGCTTTGATATATAATAAAGAGCATCACTATGATATTTGTCAAAATCGAATGAAAACCACGCCTACCTCCCATACAAATTGGCTTTATTTTAAACGTAAAATCTCATCAAAATCTGCAAAAATTCAAAAAATGTTTTAAAATTTTGCACATAAGCTTTGATATTTAATATAAACCATTTGTATGATATATAGCAAAATCGTATGAAAACCACGCCCACTTCCCATAAAAAGTGGCTTTATTTGAAGTGTAAAATCTCTTGAAAATTCACAAAAATTAAAGAAATGTCTTGAAATTTTGCACATGAGCTTTGATATATAATATGAACCATCTCTTTGACATATGGCAAAATCGGATCAAAACCACGCTGAATGTATCGTGAATGTCATCGTGTATGTCGTGGCTAAAGACTATTGAATATTCTTCAATATGGCCGCGGGGGGTATTTCAGCTTCGGTACCCCGCCGAAGCTCCATCCATTATAGTTTTTTTGATAAAATTTGAAAAATACGTACAATTTCTAAGACAATTTATTCTAACTTTTGACCTTTGTAACTTCTTAACCACTGGAGAGAGGCCTTTAATATCATGAATCTAAACAAATTATCATTGGATTTAGAAGTGCATAATACTTATGATTAAAAATTAATGTTAAATTTGGAGTGTTCTTTGTCGTAAATTATACCACAAAGTTATAAGTTCCTTATATTCTTTAATTACTTAAGGGGGTCTTCTCATTGAGCAACTTTTTTTTTCAACTTTTTTTGCATTTATTTATAGCTTGGGTAGTTGTGAATATGCCCCTAAAAGGATTTTTAGAAATTCGAAATACTTTAGAAGATACAGCCTTTTTTGTGAAGCAAGGTCTGATGGACAAGAAGGTGATGGAGGTAATAAAACCAGCTTACGAAGCGCTGTCGGCAGATAATTTGCTTGAAAGATGCCTTGGATCTGAAACTCAGAATTCCAATGAGTCCTACAATTCTGTTCTTTGGTCACTTTCGCCCAAACACATCAACTCAGGCGCACGCACCATCGAAGTGGCCAATTTCATTGCAACGTGCCTCTTCAACGACGGTTTTATACCCATACTTAAAATTATGAGTTTGATGGGTATTGCGATTGGCAAAAACGCATACGAATACGCACTATCTCGCAATGAAGACAGATTGAACCGATCAGAGACTCGAGCTGCGGCATCATCAAAAGCTGGCAGAACGGCTCGCAGAGCAGAGAGGGCAGCAGAAAGCAGTTTCTACGAAAAAGAGGAAGGTGGCCTGTAGGGAGCTGGCATCGCCGACTAATATTTGTAAGTAAAAATTGTCAGCTCTTTAAAACTGCATTTAAACATTTTTGATTTTTTTTTTTTTTTTCCCAAAAAAATTACTTCAAACTTTAAACGCGTTTATCTCGAACCCACGTTTTTCGAACTGGCGGCCATGATATCTCCAGTTCAACTGAACCGATTTTCATGAAACAAAATGAAATCGACGCAGAATTGTCACCATTCTCGGGTGAACCTCGACCATAATTTTAAAAAATTTTTTACTATTTTTTTTTACACTAAACTACAAAAAAAAAACCCGAAATTGAAATTTTTTTTTTGAATGGCCGTCATTTTGTCAAAAAAAAATCACAAAATTAAGCTTGAGGTTCACCCGAGAATTACATCTATACTGATTATAACCCCGTTTTTTTTTTCATTTCAGACGCTCCGGAGACCCGGAATCGTGGCCGCCGTGACGACACCTTTTTTTTCACCACCAACTTTGAAGTCTCATTACTTTTTGAACAGCTTTTTTTATTTACTTTGAACCTTTTGTAATGCAATAAATAAAAAAAGTTTTCAATTATTCTTTGCGTTTTCAAATAAGAATTTTTTTAAAAAGGGTCCAAAAAACGGGTTTTGAATGAGAAGACCGCCTTAAGTTCTTGCGAAACATTGAATGACAAAAAGGGATCCTTTGGTACTGAATAATTAGTTTTTTGTTTGTTTTCAAGCAACATTTTAAAGCTTTTTTCATTAGATAAAGTTTATCAGTAGTTCACTATATAACGTTCAATACTGCCTCATTTTTAAAATACAACCGTACAAATACAAGCAATAATTACCCTGTAGGAAAATCAACTAATTTAAAAGTAATTGATAAAGTAGTTTTTTGTCAACCGCAACTAGTTGAAATTCTGACTTTTTTCCATAGACCGAACTAACTTATTTTGTATGGCGATGTCCGCTTAATAAGTCAATTGACTTTCGTCTGCATATATTTTCAACTACTTGTTAAATTAGTTACATTTAAACTATTTTTCTAATTGCTTTAAAATAACCAATTGCAAACTATTACTGATGGCCTAAAGATAATATTTGATTAAATAACATGGTTAAATATATATAAACTTGTAATCTAATAAAAATTTGCAATTAAAACATGTCAAAATCAGAGTAGTTGCCGCCTTAATATACTTCAAAGTAGTTCAAATACTGGTTTATTTTAAACTAGTTTTTTAATTAGTTGTTTTTAAAAACAAGTTAGTTTATTCCTATAGGGTAACTTCAAACAGTTAATATATACTTATATACTATGTATAATATGCATATACTTATAATTTTATTTCGTTTAGTTAGTTTGATCCGTTTAGTTCGCTTAGTTAAAATCCTTATTTTTTTCCTCAAAACCTTAGTTGAGGGCGTCCTCAACTGCCATATTTATTGAAATCTGATCCTGCGAAGAGGCATGCCGCAGCGAAAATTTCGAAAGAAAATAACGACGAAACCGATTTAAAAGTTCGTGCAGCGGCAAAAGAGGGCAAAATTAAACCAAGCACTTGACCTTAAAGAAACCTCACAAAGGCCAACGAGAGCTACTTAAATCAGGCAATTAATAAGACAAAAAGAAAAATTAAATACGATGCTCTCCAGATGAAGCAAGGCGTTTATACTGAAACAAAGGTTAAAGACAAAAAATAGTAAAAAAGAGACATGTATGCAAAAATATTTGCAAACAAAATAAACTTTCATTTCTACCTGAGAAAAATTAGAGATGGGTCAGACCCAATGATAGCACAGGGTTAAACATGCAAAATAATAAAAGTGTTTAGGCTTGTTACATAGCCGTTTGCCCAACAGAATCGTTTTAATTTCTGCCTAAGATAAATTAGGAATGAGTCAATATCTTACCCAAAGGCAAGGCCGAAGAAGGATGAAAGATTAAAAACAAACTGAAAAGAGGCATGCGTTATAACAATTTACTTATCAAAATTATTTTTCTTGTCACCTGACAAAAATTAGAGGTTGGTCATATATGAGCCGGCTGTCGCACAGGGTTAGAGCTATCTAAAAACAAATAACACACTTGAATAGAAAATATTTACCCATTAAAATAATATTAGCCACCTTAATCGGTATATACCCCACTGTGCGTTAATATTATATGTTGTGTTTGTCAACTAAATCAATAGAAAGTTCTCGTTAAGGAGTACGTTTTAATTGTCTAAGCCGAGTGGGTGGAATCAAATCGAACTCATCGATACATTAAATGAATTTCTTAATAATTGACTAAATTATGTTTTTTAATAAATGATTCTTACTAATGGTTTTAATTTGCATAAATAAGGCTTTTTTACAGGGTGAGGTGGGGTAATATGTACCATGAGGGTATGTGTAGCACAACGATTTTTCGTACAAAATATACATATGAATACATATGAGTGAACGAGCAAATGTAATATGTTTCTTTTGACAGCATCTAGTTTTTCATTGTTGGAAGTAGGTAGACATTTTTTTTTAAATTTTTTTTTTTAAAATACAAAAAATAGCATTTCGGATAAAATTTTATTAAATTCTCTATATGGAGGTTTGCTGTAAACATCAAGCAAGGAGGTTTAGTCATGGAGAAATACATGGTGGAGCAATAAGTACAAAATGTGATAATTTTCACTACATAGTGAAAATTTTGCGAATACGGTTCGCAAAACCCGCACGATCATCATAATGGAACACGGTGATCAATTTAATCAACAAAATTGAGTGCACTGGCTCTGTTCTGGACGCAAATAGAATTAGTCCTCCGTTTGGGCGAAAGCATAGCCAACGCAGCGGTCAAAGTTGGTGATATCCCAACAACTTGCTTCGGAGTGAGTGAGGCCTCAGTAGGCGGGCTGTGCGCCTCATGTATGAGGGTCAATTTGTTGCTTGCGCAACATTTGGCGCTCCTATATGGGGTGATGTGGTCAGGTCTGCTGTGGGATATCGTAAGATACTCTCTTGTCAGAGAGCCATCCTGTTTGGATGCATGCCTGTTTGCCGCAGAGTGTCCGCCGAAGCGTTGCAAGTGTTGTTGGGGGTACCTCCTCTTGATCTTGTGGTGATGAAAAATTGCGTTGCTTATGGGATCAGGAAGGATTTGCCTCCCTTATTGTTTGACTGGGTCCCGCATTCCGATGTGAGAGGTCTGAGTGTGAGTGAGCGGAAGCCAGGTTGTTTGAGTGTGTGAGGTCTAGATGGCAATCTATGTATATGGTGTGAATGTGTTAATGGGCGGGTCACGTATAATTTTATACGTGATGTTATGTTTGTGGCTGGACGCCCAGACTTTAGCTTCGGCTTAAGCCTGGGTTTCCTGTTGACTGGGCATGGTTCCTTAAATGCATTTTTGTATGAGAGGAACCTGAGTGTGAATGAGTGTTGTGAGTGTGGGGCAGTCCGTGAGCATTGGTTGCACGTACTTCGCGATTGCCCTCTTTATGAGGATATCCGCGATTTGCGTGCAATGGGGATTGTCAGTGTGAATGGGGATTTCAACCTTGGAAATGCGCTTGCAACTCGTGAGCAAGTTTCCAGGTTGAATCAGTATGCATGTGGTGTGTTTGAGAGGCGGCGCCTACGGCAAATATAAGTTGTGATATTCACTGTGTGAATGTGAGCATGTGTGTGGGGCTATGGTCCAGAATGTGAATGTCTTGTGAGTGTGGGGCGGGGCTCACCTTTTTGTGAGCTTTTGTGTTTTGATTGGTGACCAGTCCAGAGCTGTGATGGGTTAAAACTGGGGGTAGCCGAGGCTAGTGCTACGAGGTCTAACCAAGGACTTTAAAACTGGTGCCACGGGCAGTCAGCAACCCCCACAGTATGTCTGGCTTCTGCTGGCATATACTGGGCTGACTGGAATAGGCTCGCCCTTCGGGGAGCTTTTCGTGTTGGCTGTGGTTTACCAGCCATATCGCAGGCAGAGCTATCTATCAACCGGGCGCCATACCCTTTAGTATGCAAGAGGTTTTAAATAGGCTTCCACCCTCACCGAGGGTTGCGAAGTGTCATTACAACATGGAGCTAATTTGGTACCTTTGAACCCTCAAAGGGGCGCTGACCGATGCTTTGTATCGGTCCCAATTGTAATGGAACAACGTTGAATTTAGCCTTCACGGCAGGTGTCAACGTTAAACACAACAAATTCAATATCCCAACAACGTCGAATCGTCATCAAGGTCAATATTTGTACGCTAGCAGAAGCACGCTGCAGAGTATTTTAACAGAAGATCTGCCTTTGCTCGTTAACAAGATTCAGTCGACCCAAGAACTGGCTGTCCATGCACAGCGTCAACCGTTCTTATATTGTGTGTTGAAACATCATCACGTTAATTACGATCTTGTGAAGAAAATCATCTTCAGTGACGAAGCCCATTTTAACCTCAATGTTTACGTCAACAAGCAGAACTACCGCATTTGAGGCACACGGAATAAAAGAGCTTCCCATGCACCCACAATTTTGCACTGTTTGGTATGGATTTCGGGCAGGCGGTGTCATCGAGCCAGTCTTTTTCGAAAATACAGCTGAGACCGCAGTTACTGTGAGTAGTGTCTGATATTGCGACATGCTGATCAACTCCTTTTGCTGATATGATGAATCTTGACGATATGTGGTTTCAACAGGATAGTACCACTTACCTTACAGAAAACGACACAATACACTTCTTGCAAACGGGAAGGGAAGACTATCTCGCGCCGAGATGATGTCAATTCAGCACCGAGATCATGCGATTTCACTCCGTTGGAGTTCTCCCTTTGGGGTTTCCTCAAAGAGAAGGTCTATTCCAATAAGCCCCTAACAATTTTGGAGCTGAAACATAAGATCATACATTGTTGCCATTGCAACAATTGATCCAGAACTATGCCAGAGTGTCATGGAAAATTTCATGAAGAGGGCTCGAGAGTACACACCCAGATTGAGGAGACCATTACATGATATTATGTTTTATCAAAAACTTTCTACTTTTTAGTTTAATAAAAACTTACAGACGTTTCAACAAAGCAATACGTTTTATAAAAAACCTAAAATTCCAGTGACTTTTGGGACACCCTTTATTAGGTACAAAGGTTGTATCACGAATTTCTTCTCTACTTCCACTACACGAAGTTGAACGGTGGCAACAGTTGCTGTGTTATTTGTTTGATTTAGCACTGCAGGTGTTGGTAAGTCAGCACTATGAGGAAGTGGTCATTTGGATATTTCACAGTGTGTTTTGACTTTTATTACATCTATATTAGTCAGGCAAATGTAGCAATCAGATGTGTGGTTTTTAGGCTCTGCCATATCATGGGTTTTTAGAAGACCATACGTCGCGTCCCTATAGCCCAACCTGCGATATTTTGTAGACATGTCGTACAGCATATATGAGGCGCCCAACCTTTATCTTCATGAGCCACTACACTTTACTGCTTTATTGAAATCTCGTCGCTGGCTTTTGAAAGCTAATTCATCACATACATAAAACAAATTGTTAGGATAATTACTACACTTCCTTTACATGTTGACTGTCACAACAAATCTGTGGGTGTTAGAAACAAAATAATTAGTGTTTTGTAATAAGGATACAAAGTAAAGTCCAAATAAGCATACACAATCCTTATGTCAAGAATCTTTTTGATCAGTGTTAATTAAAAACAAAAAAAAATACTTTTTCAGTTATTCTTAGATTAATATTTTCCGCGAAATATGAAGCCAACGAAAGTAATCATATTTTCATAACATTGTGTGTATTAACGCCTGTTGAATTTTCTTACGTAACCAAAATATAAGTTCCAAAAATAGTTCAGTTCAAGCTAAAACCTGACATTCAGTTTCTAAATTTAGAAATACAATGTTTTGTATGTATTCGCAGTTGGTCGCAAGAAATAACATAAAATTTGTTGTTTTTTAGTACCTTTGCACTCTTATTTACCTTTAATTTATTATTATTTGCCACTAATCCCAACGGTAACAACATGGCTGCCATGATTACAAAAGCAATTTGCTATCTCATATTAGAGGAGTAAATAAACCATGCCAACAGCTGCACGTTCAAGTGTGTCCTAGCAATAAAACTGAGGTTATGTTATACTCCAGAGAAATCAGTTATTGATATGTATTGAAAATAAATCAGACCAAACCAAAAAAAAACCGACATATTTCTTATGCTACCACCTTGATTTTAAATTAATGAGTTTCTCAATATTTGATGCCACACACAATTTAAATGAAGCTATCAATAAAACTTCTCCTCTTGCATATGTGCATCAAGCAATAAAGCCAACCTTAAATATGCTAGATATATAAATATTAGTTCATCAACTACTGTCAGTGCCAGGATTTACTTTGAAATCTCTTGCTCGGAATTAGCGTTGATATTGCGCTATTTTGTTTTTGCTGTTTCATAGTGAATAATCCCGACGCAGTCAACCTTTGTGCATGGCAAGCACAAGCTGGACAGCATAAGCAGTAATCTGACATTTTAATGCACAGACATGAGTACAAAATATGGGAGTATGTACGTCTAAGTGGCGAGAGCATGTGAAGTAAAATTAAATAGAATTTTCAAAAAAATGATGCAACTACTACTGTGACTTCCTTGTTTTTTTTTCTGCTGCACAAAAAGATTGAAGTAGTGAAAAAATTTCACAAATAAAAAACTGATAAGGATTGGATCTTCGACAGGATCAAAGTTAAAATACAACCCCGCGTACATATTTAAGTAAATTCCAAGTCCTTAGACGTCTATAAAATGTTTATGTATAATCTACAAAAATACTTTCCAGTGGTGAAAGTTATCTTCGGAGACGATGTCTTTGGCAGTTTCAATGACTGTGGCGTTATTAATATCAGTCAGTGGTAATGGTTGCACTGCAACCGAAGATTAAAAATATGATATTGTCAAGAAAAACTCTTCAATAAAGCGGATACGTCCAGGAATGAAAAACTTGCTGCCTTATTTATAAGGCATAGAGTAAGTAGAAGGTGTGGTGAAGATTTACTGTGTTTTTTTAAGAGCTGAAGATATTAATGCCACAAAATCAATTAATCAAAATCAAAAAAAGATTAAGTAATTCCAAGTAAAACAGATTCGGACTAAATGTTTTCCTAAATTATATATATATATAAAAAAATTAATATTTTTTGAAACGTTAGCTTCTTTAGCGAAGATATTGTATTAACGGGAGTGAAATGAAAACTTTACAAAAACGTCAGTTGCGATTTTTTTTTCTATGGACATTGCATTTACGCTTAGCGCAAAAACATGTGCAAACAGCGACAACACAAGGTGTTCTCAATGGTGAGCACATTTTCAAACCCGCTTAAGCAACAACAAATGCATGAAAACGCAATAAAAAGCAACTCTCACTCGACGATGTTGATAGCATTGTTCTGTGTGCGTTCGCTAAGAATTGCTTTTGCATGTGTATTTTGTAGGTGGACTAGAAATTCGTACGCAATGAATATTGTTTGTTTTTGTGATACAATTATAAAGGTACGAGTAGTAGTGTAAGTTCGATTGTCAAACATAGCTTGTCAAAAATAATATATAGTAGAGAACGAAAAAAGTAAAAAAATACCTGGGTATAATTTTAAAAAAGAATTTATTGAAAGAACGAACATGCACACACTTTTAAGCTTATACATTTTTTATAATCCAACGAGTACTGCGTAAGGGATATATTAACTTTGTCATTCCATTTGTAACGCCAATAAGTAGACGTGGCAGGTATAGAAAAATGTATGTATTTTTGATTAGCATCACCTGCTGAGTCGATTTCCGTTTGTCCGTCTGTCTGTCCGTCTATCGACACGATTACAGCCGTAATTTTAAAGCTATCGCGTTGATATACGAAATATAAGTTTATTTTAAAAAAAGGAAGATCAAGTTCTAAAATGGGTCAAATCGGATGAAAACCACGCCTACCTCCCATACAAAGTGACTTTATATTAACCGTAAAGTGTCTTTAAAATCCACAAAAATTAAATAAATGCCTGGAAATTTAGCGCTTTGATCTTCAATATAAATTCTGACAGTGAAATTTGGAAAAATCAGATAAAAACCCCGCCTACCTCCCATACAAAGTAGCATTATATTAACCGTAAAATCCCTTAAAAATCTGCTCAAATTGCAGTAATGTCTTGGAATTTTGCACATAGTCTTTTATATATAATATAGACTATCAATATAATATTTGGCCAAATCGGATGAAAACCACACCTACCTCCCATACAAAGTGGCTTTATTGCAAACGTTAAATCGCTTAAAAATCTGCAAAAACTACAGAAATGTCTTGAAATTGTGGATACCAACTTTGATATTTAGCCACTCTTTGATATTTGGCAAAATCGGATGAAAACCACGCCTTCCTTCAATACAAAGTGACGTCATCAAAATTGAAAAACTTTCGTAAATATATAAAACTGAATGACATCGTGTCTGTATGTACCCAAGTTCCGCCCACGTCGTTTATCCAACCCATACATATATTCTTAGGTAAAATGTGGAGTCCTTATACTAGAGAAGTGGGTGCGGCATTTTTACTTTGTTTACAAATTACTCTATGTGACAGCTAAGGGTAAAATTAAATTAAGCGTATGACACTGCATACGCTGCACTTTAATTTATACATACATAATGATTATAATGATTATACATACAAATTTTACAGACGTCTATAGACTTCAAATATACTTTAATTCGGCCGCGGAGAGGTATTTTAGCTTTGGTACCCTGCCGAAGCTTCATTTCTTACCAGTTTTTGATTCTTTTTTACTTTTAGTGCAAGCAATTCAAACTGAGTTTATGCAAAAAAGCCAAAAAATGAAGAAAAATATTTGTGAGACAAATAGGGTTAATGAAAAGTTAAGTATGCATTGAGGCATATGGGCATTTTCAGAAAAAGGCCCACCATGGCCAAAAATTAAAAGCTATTGAATGATATTATCTTAGAGCAACATTTTAATTTTATTGATTTTACATATATTGAAAAACATAAATTCATTTACCCTGATGAGCGTAATCGTCTCCAATGTTTCATAGATGTAATGTTTCTTTTTAGTAAATATTTAGTAAATGTTTCGTAAGCGTTTTTGTTTTAATATAAATTGAAGGCATTGGCTAAAATAATGGAAAAATTAAGAAACAAGGAGATTCAGAATATATTAAATTTGTATTTTAATTTCTAAATTGCATAATTACTTAATTACCCTATTGAATTACAATGGAAATTTAAGTAACGTAACGCCAATAACGTCACGTCAGATAACTAAGCCTATGAAAAAAAAACGGGAGAAGATTTTTAAATTTGATTACTTGGAAAATAAACTTATTCCTTTTGAAAACCTTCTAAAAAAAGTTTTATATAAAGTCCAAGTCGAAAACTACTTCTGTTTTTTGTAACGTCACGCAAGAGCAAAGCTTTGTTTATATCTTTAAATCCTTAGAATCGATTGATGTACTTCTTTTACTTAATATAGTGCTACTTAATTACTACGGAAGTATAAATAAACCTCTTTATCATTTTACTATTTCATTCTTTTTTTTTATATTTTTTTGTACAAATCGTAGGTAACGCCAGTTTGAAAATGCCCATATGCATATGAACATTTGCTGACGTTAGAAAACATCTGTTCATAATCTCCAAGTACCGAAGCTTAAAATGTCATAAAAAGTGGTTTTTGCTGATATCACAAAAACGCTTCTATGGAAAAATAAATTAATATCATTTTCTAACTGCTAGCCAAATTTGTTTCCCGTGTGAGCAAGTGTTATGACTGAAAAATTTTTTTTTCTTTAAGGCTTATACCTTTATAAGGCCTTTAATCCAATATCTCATCAAATTTATTTTTATATATTTCTAAATAAAACATTGGCTATGATTTCAAAGATTATTTTATTTATCAGTCACATGAAAAATAATTCTCCTCCCCTATCCCTTTCTTTCCCCCCCCCCTGAATGTAGTCCTGGCTACGCCCATGGGCCATTTCATTAATTTTTCTGCTTTTTATTTAAAAAAAATTTTTAACACCTCTAAGAAAAATACCCTTTAATAAATATCCATGTATAAATTGTATTAATACAATATGTACTAACATACATTTGCAGACTCAAAATCTGTCACAATCAATCACGGTCTAAATAAAAAGAAACCCAAAGCTTTCCTATCCAAAAATGGAAGAATTTACATCTCAATAGTTATTTTAATACAGAATGAAATATTTAATCATCATCGTTTAAAATTTTCTAATTGCTGTATTTGCCTGGGTTCCGCAGTTGAGAATTAAGGTAACAATACTCTTCAAACACACTGTAATATGCTCAAATCTCATATAATCTGAGACACAAACCATTTTCTTTTTCGTTTAGTACAACAGGTACTCTTTGTATCTACTATACACTTTGTTACAGTGTCTTTCAAGCTCTTTCTATCAGTGACAATGCAGAAATTACTCCAGTGCTTCATTTCAGTTAAATTCGAATTTAACATAAAAAAAAAACCTAATAAGGACGATTCAAGTAACTGAGTAGATTTGCGTATTGTGTATTGTGTACTCTGCATAGATTGAATCGACATGAGAGGCACCGAAAAATTTTGTGTTAATTAACTACGTAGCCTTAAAAAATTCATGAACATATTTGCATATGTCACTTTTACTGCATTAATTGCCACCTAAGTAAGTAAGTAAGATCATGATATAATAATTTACAAGGTAGGAGCAGGGTTCATTAATATAGGTTAAGTCACTTGAGAGAAGCTCGGTCGAACTGTCAGAATGGAAAAAAGGAAATCAAGAAAAAAAAAACCTGAATCTGTACAATTTTTAGCTAACAGCTACTTTGACAGTTCGAGCAAAGGCGGAAAAAGAGTGCTTTTCTCTCAAGTGACTTAACCTATATTAATAAACCTTGGGTAGGAGTGATAGCTTTTTTGACGACCAGCATTTGTCAAAAACTCATAGAAAAATACAAAACGAATAAGCATCTAGGCAGATGAAAAATTAAACTTTGTATTGATTTTGACATGTGTTGGTCGACGCTCTGAGAAAATATGTAGTTGTCAAGGCTACCTTGTAAATTATTATATCATGAGTAAGATGATTATGAAAGAAACAATCACTTTTTTCCTATTGATTTCATGCAACATTCTATTATGGTGTCACATGAACTCCGAAAATATTTTGAATTTTAAAATATCCTATGGTGACAATATTCTTAACACATACATATGTTTATCTATATTAATAAAAATTATTTTCTGTTTGTTTGTTTCTTTGTTTGACTTTTATACAAATCTAAACGGCTGAACGGATTTCGCTCAAGCTTAAAACGTGTATAACTTACGTCCTAGATTAGGCTTTTGCATGCTTACTTTTAACCACGCCCCATTTAACCGCCCACAAATCAATTAAAATGCAATATTTCAAACTGTTTCTATTGCTTGAGATTAAAATTTTGTAATTTAGTTTGTATGGTTACTTTCGACAATTGTACCAAAACTGGATTTCCACGCCCACAGAAATAGGGTAATTAAGTTTGTATGCTCACCGTCGGAAACTGAACTAAAAATGGGCGTGGTGATACTATAATTACGCCCACTTTTAAGAAATCATTAAGGCTCCAAAACTTCTGGGCCGATTGCGCTGAAATTTCGGCATTAGATTGTTTTCGAGCACGAAATGGTTTACGGGAAAAAATTATTGCCACACCTTCTTTCAACGCCCACAAATAAAAAAATGGTTACTGTAACGTCCGTGGCGAAGCCACAGTAGAGTTCCCCCATAATGTATTTTAAAAGATAGGCGGTTTTTTAACAAGGAATCCATCTACAAATGGAGAAATGTCATAGCTTCCGATAGACAATACCTTGAATAATGTAACATATTAGGTGTGTTTCCGTACTCTACACTGTGTAAGATTTGTGTAAGTTCAAACTGAGAGAGTAAAAATGAATTGTGAGAATAGTTGCAAAAGTACGGAAACAGCTTCTAGTAAGTTTCAAGCACAAAACAGATGATTTTGACTGCCAACATGTCAAACGTAAATTGCGCCAATTAAAATTATCGTCAATTTTTTTGTAAAGTTGATGCTTGTTCTTCTTGATGCTTGTTCTTACTTTACTCGGAGTCTTGAGTTCTAGCACTCTCTGTGCACAATGTGTGCTCGAGAGAGCGGTTTAATGCTTGTTCTTCTTCTCCCATTTTAGGCACAGAAAGTACGGAAACAGAAAATAGTGTCCCATAAGTTACACAGCGTGAGTACGGAAACACACCTATTTATTGATTTTGTTGTTAAAATAAAGCTATATATTTGCATAAAAAGCTTTATGTCCAAGTTATATACACAATATATATCCGGACATCTTTTGCTCTGTTTTGAAAGGTAATATAAAATATACACCTGATATTAAAGTAAGAGATCGCTTAAATTGTTTTGAATTTCAAGAAATAGAACGGTCCAATATCATAAATTTTAAAAGTTTTTTAATTATTTATTAATAGTTTTCATAAATTATAAAGCTATTTATTTTTCTCTGTCTTACTTACACTTAGAAAAAAACATGCTTTTTTTTATTAGAATTAAATTAATACAGTTATTGTGCTTATTTTTAGTATTTAAAAAAGTTAAGATTTTCTTAAAATTGTAAACAAAAAATTTTTAGAAAAACGTTCAAGGCTTAATAGTCATTTCTTTTTTTTTTCTTAGCGGTGCGCTCTTAACTAAAGCTGACTGTCATGTTATTTAAGTAGAGATATTTTGGTAGATTGATATAAGTCACATAAAGGTTTTGTACCAGCATTTGTTTCACTGACTGTGTATTACTAAGTTTAAGCATTATTGCAAATAAAAAAATAAAATTTAACTAGGCTGAAAGAAAATTTGTAGCGCTGTCTCTCTCTCTTTTATGCACGAATTTTAATAAATTAAGTAAACAATGGCAGCTATCAACAAGGAGGCGGTGGACATGCCCAGCGACGGCGCCGCACCTTCGCCACAATAGTATGCATCACAGTTGGCTTTGTAGAATTTATCATACTTCTTCAACACTTCCGACCAATCGCAGAGACCGACCTGACACCAATCCAGCTCCACTGCATTTTGATTGAGGAAGAAGACAACCTTCTGCTTGTCTGACTGATCATTGTCGCACTGATACTTGACGGCAACGAAGTTGGCAGCAAATGGATCAATGTTACTCGTCTTCCAGCGACGATCTGTGAGTTCGTTGTAATTCGTAGCAGTCAGTTTGATGTCATCCTTGTTTATACCCAATGAAGTGATGAAAGTTTGAAGCGCGGTAGAGTGACCTATATTCACAATGATGTTTGGCAGTGCTGGGCTATTTAAATGGTTTAGCATATCCTGCACGGTACTGCAGCTGATATGCTCGTTGATTTCATTGCCATAGCCAGATTTATAGAAGTACTTCATGTCATCGTCGTACTCGAAAACGGTGACTTGATCGGGCAGAAATGTCTGATGAGATTAAAGTATTGATCAAAACTGTTTTTTTTTTTGTTAAGAATTGTCGTTATTGTCTTACCGAGCACCAAACACTGGTGCGATCCACTTGCCAAGCCTGCTCATAGCGGCACATATCAAACATTAGTTCCACATCAGTAGATTCCAAGTTGTAAAGGAAGCTGGAGAGAGAAAAATTAAACATATTAATACACAATCTTCAAGTTTGACACATCTTGAACCACTCACCCCAAGCGTGTTGAAATATCAGCAATTGTATTATTCCACAAATTGGAATGTCTGTATTTGGCATTTTCTGAATCAGGCCCACTATAATCTATCGCATTCCAGGCATCACAGTAATCATAGGGACGCAAAAACAAGTCCTTTGGCGGTATTGGCTCGGCCTGAACATTTTGATTGGCTCCAAAAAGGCCTTCTGTGAAGGCCTTGAAACTCTCGGTGGTGCGTTGTGTGTCGCTGTGACGAAACTGTTGAGATAAAAATTTTTAATCGAGCAATACAAAGAGAAAACTCTCATTATTTCTATGCTAAAAAAGCTTACCAGATAAGTGCTTCTGTTGTACTCTCTTGGCATAATATCAGGGTAGAGTTTTTGATATAACTTGGCAGTTCCTCTCATATCATCATAACCCTGAAAAGAGACAAATAATTCATATATTATTATAGAATTGCATTTAGAGTTCATGTTATAAATATGTCCTAAAATACTTGAGAGATAACTTCTACAAAGAAGGTATTAAGCGGTGGTTTCTTTTTCATAAGAATACCCAATAAACATTATTGTGAGTGCATATATGTTTCATAAAAAAAAAAACGAAATGGCCATTTCAGTCCTTGAAAGAACTTTGAACGAGCTTCTTATGATCCATTGTGTTGTGCGTGTTGTGCGTGTTGTGAAATGTTTGAACACAAAGGATTGAGAACTGAACCTACAAGTTTTTTGCCGACTCCGAACGACTTAAGTTTTCAAGAAGCTTTTCATGGCAGTTTTTTACTCTCTAAGGTTTGACATTGTCTGCAGAGAGGTGACGGCCGAACAGAAAAAAATTAATTCAATTGAAAAACTTTCTGTGTCAGCTTATATGACTCCAATGTGTTGGAATGTGATGAAAAAAATGTTATATATGACTCCAAAAAGAGTGAAATTTCTGGCGATATTATGAGCGCTCATAATAATGAGTCAGAAAAGAGTTTTATTGATGAAAGTCTTATGAACACTCATAGTAAGCTCTCCAAAATTAGTCTATGAGCGCTCATAATTGTGATATAAGTCAGAAAAGAGTTGTACACATGACTGTTTTATCAGCGTTAAAATTATTACTCAGAAATAATTATGAGTTACTGAACATTCGTAGTTATGAGTCCAAAAAGAGTCTTATTTATGAACGTCCCTAATTATCATATAACTAGGGAAAGTTTATTTAAAAAATTTCGATGACATGCCGGCGGAGAACGCTTCCACCCTATTTTGGGTATGGAGAATCAAACTGCATCATTAGTTTTTAAAGTTTTCAGCAAGCCTTCATACAAAACTGTTTGCTGAAAACGTTGCCTTCAAGTGAAGCTTTTTCAGATTCTATCCCCTCTTTTATGGCTTGTAACTTGTATCTGGTTCTTTTTTCGGCCTAATTTCTTTAGAAAAGTGGTTCAAAATGCCTCATGCTTTAACTTTAGTGAACATACCAAGCATCAAAAAATAGGTTTAGGGCACCTTTAGGTTGAAATTCGAATAAATTTTATTTTCTCTGACTTCATCACAGTTTTTGGATTAGAAGTCGCTAGAAAACTTACAAAACTTGCACAAAAGTGTTAAAATACAAAAAAATGGTATTGCACTCCATTAGATACAAATAGCGAAGAAATTGCATTTGTCCACGTTTCACCACTTCTCACCACCACTCACCACTATTCATCAGAACTTGCTGTTTCATGTCATGCTATTGCAAATAGCATGGAAGTGCTTCTAAATTCTATTCTTACCGTGGGCGTTTGCACCTTAAATAATATGCAATTTTCATTATGGGACATTCTCTCATCACACACCAGCACCTAATGAAAAACCTTACCACCAACATGTCCACTACATGATAGCCAAGTTGTTTCAAAAACACAAGTCATAGAATGCAAGACATCAATAGATATTAACAGAAATAATTTTAGGTATGTTTCCGAACTCACTTCAAGTAACTTAAAGTTACTCGAAAGCGTTTTCTTACACATTTTTCCAGCACGAGAGAGAAGAAGAACAAGCAAAATTTCACTCTGTATTACTCGAACTTTATTTGAAAAATTTTTTCAAGCACGAATCTCGAGCTTCAAACAGCTGATTATTTAATTGACACAGTTTAATTGTTGTGATATGTTGTGTAAAAATATATGCAATTGGTTAGCAAATCAATAAAAATAAGGTTAAAATATGCAATTTGAAAGGAAATGGAAGTGTAGATCTTTTAAATATATTGCTACCAGATGCTTCCAGCTCTTCTGAAAGTCTTTTAACTCTCCATTTTTTCAAATACACCAACCAGCCAATTTAATTTTTATTTAATCTCAATTAGCAGAAAACAGCTGTTGTGCTTAAAACTTACTTGAAGTCGTTTCCGTACTTTTTTGCAAAATTTTCTCATTTTGACAGATAATCAAATTATTCTCTATTACACGGACTTTACTTGAACTTTACTTGAAGCGAGTACGGAAACAGACCTATTATTAATCTTCTTAAACATATGCCAAAAAATATGTTATAGATAGATAAGCTCAAAGATGTTTTAAAGAGATGTAATATTTACTCTAAAATTTAAGTAACTAAATAGGTCTGAGGCAACATTAGGTTGCGAACATAGTGAACGCCGGTACAGACAGGCAAGCAGGTCAGATCAGAAAGTGGTTTCTTTATTGCTCTAATGTGAAAACTACCTGCCTGTCTGAACCGGCGTCCACTATGTTCGCAACCTTAGACGTTAGTGCCTAGTGTGTAAGTTTGATTATATTATTTTTTGTTATTTTTTGTTGTTTTGCTTGCTTATATTATATTTCAAATAATAATAATAACAATTAGTTTCTCGAATAAAAATTTTAAATGCTTCAAGACGAGATTCAAAAGATACGATATACTTAAAGTGAAGTAAAACTATCAAGTGGATATTGACACGAAATATTTAAACTTGACAAAAGTACGTGAATATGTGAAGTAAGATAAGATTAAAATTGTTGTTGGGTTTAACGATATTTTAATCTATAGGAGAGAGACTTGCAGGTCATGACTCGTCATAAAATCAACGCATTGATTTGATGCATATGTTAGTGAGAGGAAGTAAAAAACACAATCCTTAGCTAAAATCATTTGAATTTTCAATTAATAAAAATTTTACTGCAAATTCTCAAAAGCATCTAAAAACGACGTCTTGAAATTTTCTCTTGCAGGATTGAATGGATTTAAATAAAACTTGTCATGTCACCGATTCCTTATGTCACCGATCAACGTCAAAAAGATTCTCTTCAAAATAACTGCTTATTCGCCAAAAAATTGAGAAGAAAAATGGACCAAGCTGTGTTGAAAAGTGGCGTTGCATAAAAATAATTTATGAAAGAAGGCTTGCCCATTAAATGATCTACAAGCATGACCTACAATGTTTTTGTCTATCTCCAACGAATACCCTTCAACATGAATTTGTTTGTCCAGCATTTGTACATATATGCTAACTTTTGAAAGTATCTTAAGTAGGTATAATTAGATTGAAAAAATTGCCGTTAGTTTGAAACCAAGAATATTAATATATCTTCAAACTATAGTCATTTTTGCTACGATAAATTTTTGAATATGTGACCTGAGGAGGGAAAAATAATCTGGAATTGAAGGCAAATATCTCCGCTACTTTTTAATATATTTCATTAAATTCTCTTTTGTCTAAAAGCTTAATCAAAGTACTTGATACAATTTATTTGAACAACAATTTATAACAGTACCGTAAACTGGCCATTTGCACCGAAAAAAAAGTCAAATATATCGAATGCTTTCTCAAAAACTGGCACAAAAGTTGGTTTTTAAGTAAAATTTTATTCAAATTCAATATTGCATTTTGATCTCTTTCATATATAGTTATTACAGATTGACACAAAAATTAAGCAAAAGTCCCTGAACTATCACAAGTATCGCCTGTGGTCGAAATCCGACCATATAAAAACTCATTTCTGTTTTGTTTTCTTTTATTTGTATTGAAAAACGTTTGGCACGGCTTAAATTTAAATTGAAATAAAAATGAGAATTACAATGAATGAAATTAAAATTAATTATTATTTAAGTGAATTAAGGATCAGTTTGTTTTATTTCGCAAAGATTATATATTAAAAAAAATTAATTGCCATGCATGCCTGATGACCTGTGGTTTATGTTAACCCTAGAATACTAATCTACGTAAAATTTACTCACTCCTTATGAGTAATATAACGTATAGTGAACAGAAGATTAGTATTCTAGGGTTAAGGTTTCATAGTCTTCTGGATTAGTAACAATAAATTTTCCAGAAGATTTCGACTTCACAAATCATTTCATTCAAATCAAATTTAAAATTTTAATTGTATTGAAGTAAAATTCGATACAAAATAAACAACATAAGCTTTTCCATAAAAATTTGGCATTACTTTTACCTTCCTAATGAATTCGCCACCAGTTCCCGCACTCAGAAGAAAGCACAATGTGAGCGGCAAGCCGAAAAACGAAAAAGAGTCTATTTTGGCATCAAGTAGCGAGCTTTCCTTTTCTTCACTTTGTGCGGATCTTCAACGGCACTTTTTTTGTGAGTACGTTTAACTGACAAAATACGTAGAAAATCATTTGTCTTCGTTATTTTATTTTTTCTCTTTCATCGATCATGTGCGAATGTAACCACACTGATACCGGAGTATAAAAAACAAATATCACTTAGTAAAGTAGTTTAGTGCGGATCTTGTACGTACATATGTTCCCATAATGTATAGAACATATTATAGATATATCATTTTACATGTTGAAAGCAGGTAGATATCTATAAAAAATTATGTCTGCATTCCTTCTCCCAAATCTAATTCATTAAAAAAAAGTTATCTCAAAATCGGTTGAGAAACACAGGAGAAAATTATTCCTAAATGTACCACCTACGCCTATTTATGTAAAGCTAAAACTCATTTCCTATTATAAATTTATATTGTACAAAACTTTGTGTCCATACAATCTTCAACTATGACAAAGTTTGATTTATTCTTAAAAAATAATCGATATGTTTAATATGTTTTTGTGAAAATATGCATGAATTATAAATATTGTGAAGGTTTAAAAAGCACAGGGCTTACGTCAACAATAATAACAATTAGCCCCCATGCACAAGTTAATAGCCCGAATACAATGCACTCTACAGCAACATTATAACATGAGGTCAAAGGAGAGCATTTATATCTGAGAAAATTTACGTAAATGCTTGCCAAATATTAATTTTTGATCTGATTTTTACGTAGTTATTTTTTTCAAAATGAAAAAAAATGTCAAAACTATCGAAATGAAACAAAAAATTTGTCAATTTGCTTTTGGAAACTATCCAGTTATGCATATTTTAATAACGATTTTCCTTAATTTTTCTCATAAACTTTTGATGTTGAAGCTACAATTTTGTTCCTTCCGCATAATCCCGGCTACCGGTTTGATTTCAATGGATCAAATCAATCAAAGGAAAGATGCACACAAAATCCATTCTGAAGTTGTTTTTTTCAAATCAATGAATTTCTTATTAATTATTATTAATATCAACTCCTGCGCAACAACGGATATAAACATTGTATTCGACCACTCCAAAGTTATCGCACTCACCTGACTAGTTAAGTAATTCTCATGATCCGGCGTAATGCTATTATTCCACTTCCACATTTGCAGTGCACTCAAGTCTTCCAAGCATAGTCCACCCTCAGTCGGCTTTGTTCTACGCACTCTATAATTTTTCACAATCTCATCACGCAACTAAAGAGTTTGTAAAATTTTGTTAAATGAAAAGATTTTACCATTTTTTTTAATTTCTACCAACCTGTTCTAAGCGCGGTACTTTCTGTATGGTGCTCTTCGATGGTAATCTTGTACCATGTCTGTGTAATATCCAAATCTTTTGTGCCACACAGCCTGGGAAAAAATATTTTACATTACTTTGTATGTACTACTTGTACAGTTTCTTCAAAACCTACCCGCCACCAGGTATTGCTTCTCTATATGCGTGCCTTTGATTATTTGATAGGCTGTCTTGGAAGTAAAATGCCGCGTCTGTGTGCGTTCTGTATCCTTGCCAAAGCAGTAGTCATCACCGAGACCAAACACCTGTAAATGTGTTATGGCTAGCAGCGCCGAGAAAAGTAATATTTTCATTGCTGCAAAAAAAAAAGAAAATTATTTTTATTAATTGTTTAAAGAGGCTGTATATAACAGCAGGTAGCTTAACAGTTTTTTTAAAGCAAAAAATTGTCTATATACATCTCATATTTATGGAATTATTTATTTTTAGAGCATTACACGGAAATACAAAAAATTATATCGTGAATATCATATTTTTGGGTAGATGCGATAATTTATGAAGAAATTGCTGAAGTTAAATCAGGGTCAGAATTAGCTTTTCTCGTCAGAAGTTTAAGTTATTTAAGTTTTTATATCCGAAAAATGCTTTTATTAGCTACTTTTGTGTTTATGTACAGGATACAGTAGTATAAGGGCGGGTTTATAGTGCCAGCTGGTTGCTGTGCCGAACCTAAGCGATAAGGAAAGCTGAAAAACGCTGCACATGCAATCATATTAAATAAACTGAAAGTGCGTATAATGCCAGCCAGTCGCTTTAAGCTGCTTACTCGGCTGGCACTACACATACTTTGAGCTTATTTCATAGGTTTCTCCTTAAAAGAGGGACATGAATTTTTTACATGAATTTCGAGAAGAAGAGGTCTTGACTTCAAGAAGCAGCTTCTTTGTTTTGAAGACAATGTACTTCATTTTTAGAAAATCTGCCATAGGGCTAAATGAAGCCCGATTTCTAACGATTAGGAGCTATTTTTCTAGAAATCCTAAAAAATATGTTCTGAGTGAACATCTCCAGGCAGTCGCTTTAAGCACAATACGTACTTTGAGCTTATTTAATATGATTGTATGTGCAGCATTTTTCAGCTTTCCTGCTCGCTTCGGCTCTGCACAGCAACCAGCCGGCACTATAAAAGCGCCCATATGCTGCTGAATTACAATTTGACAGTGTTAAATATGATGTTGCATTAAAAATCGATTACCTTGTCACATTCAGGCCCTTTAACCCCAACGTGCCTGTGATAAAGTTCTTAGGTTTTTGTTTTTGACTTGGATAAAAATGCTAATTTTTATCACGTCACTTCTATCATATCCCTTCAAACAAATCATGTTAAATGCAATTTGAAGATCTTTCTCCGAAAGTTTTCTCCGAAATTATGAAAGTGTGAATAGAAAATAATGATTTTTAACGGTTTTCGATAAAAATGTTCATAGTATTGCTCATGTTCCTTAGCTATTCCAACCGATTTTGTTGAAATTGCAAGGAAAAGCATTTCTACGGCAGTTAAAATCAATATGAATCCTACAAATATGACATAGAATTGTTCCAAAGTTTTACAGAATCATAAATGTTTAAGCCCTCAAATTATATTTGAAGCTTTTTTCGGAATATTTATTATGTACCTACAAAAATCTAAAAATTCAACTTAAAAATTTGGATTATTCTGTACGAATCTGTAATGCATTTGATATTTCCTACTTTTTACGATTACGGATTATTATAATAAAAAACGTCCTCATTTGTGCCAAGAAGCTATATATATCACAGCAAGGAATCACTATATTTCCGCATCTTTATCTCATGATCATATCATCTTTAACAGATTTTAAGCTGCCGACTGTTTTGGTTAAAGCTATAACGAACTTTATAGATAACTTATTTTGAAAAACAACATCACGATTTTTACAATACTGACCAACGAAAACACATTAGATAAAAAATCCCGAGATTTTTGATGAAAACGATTTTGGGCTAAGTTATATTAATTCCTCAACATTGTTGCCCTCAAGGACAATGTATGTACTTGATATAGCGATTACTTAACACCTATGGAAAAACTCCGGAACTTTTCAGCCCACCTAGTATTATCTTCTTTTAATTAAATTTAGTCATTAATTTAATGTTATTCTGTTGAATTAATTTAACCACAGTTGACGGCATTTTAATTTAATGAATCTTAATCACTTCAAACTGTGAGATAATTACCTGTTTTATCTAAAAAATCGTGTTCATTTTGACACACTTTCTACACTTACCTTACCTCAACCTTCATGAATTAATTTCTTAAAAAAAAAAAAAAAAAGCACGCATCTAAATTTTAATTACTTCCGAGGTTATAAAGACTTTTATTAGATTTTTTTGTTTTTAATTTTATTTTTAACGGACTTAAGCAATTAAGCTGTAAACATTGTCAACAAATTTAATGCTAAACTTTTTATGTTATTCTTCACACAGTTATAAAATAGACCCATACATATACACACTCACACTCACACTCCCACACAAATGCACACGCACTCGCGCTGTGATAATAGAACAAAAGCTTCACATGATAATAATACAAGAAGAACGTTTAAGCCATGTTAGATAAAACCATAGAATGAGCAACACGCAATTTTGTAATTTTTAATGGCGTCTAGAGGATGGTCAAGGTGAGTGAAAATTTTGCATTAATAGGGGGAAAAAGCACGCATTACTTTCGCTTTAAAAGTGAATAAAAAAAACATTTTTCAACACAAATTTAAAGACAAGAGCAGTGTAAATTTGTTGAAGTGTGTATTTTAGTATTTTGCGTTGAGTGTAATTTTTCCATGTCTCATCAACAGCAACTCATACGACTTAATATAGCATAATGGCTTTAATAATTTTTGAATAATTTTTTTTTTCTCCATTCTTCATATGCCTTTGACACACATTTTCCGCTTTTAACCTGTCCGAGTCTGGTAGTTGGCTAACCTTTTCATTTTTTTTTCTTCTTCTGCTTTTTTTTCTCGCGCCGGAACTAAATTTGATATATTATCTAGTTCCATCGTAACTTGGTTATTCTTTAAGGAGTGCCAAGTAAGGGTAAAAAAAATGCAAAACAAAAACAATAAAAACACAATCCTTGTAAAATAAATTAATGGTTGCCGCGTCGGACATGACCGAATAGAAGCTACAACGGAAGTAAAGGGTGGAAAAGAAATCAGATTGCTAGAGCTTGTAACGTTCACGCAAGCTGGCGATTTCGTCAAAAAAGACTGTCTTTTTTTTCATGTTTTGTTGGAGTGTGTGTATGTATATGTGTGTGTATGTGGGTGTGTGTGTGAAAATGACCACTACTGATGCTGAATTGTGTGTCATGCAAAATTTAGGCTAATAGCTCTTAAGTGCCTCAGCGTGTGTTGCCTTAATGACGATTTAAGCCGAAATTAACCGGAAAAGCTCAAAAAAAAAAAACAAAAAAACTTAAGCTTTATTGAATAATTCTTAGCGGAAATTGATTTTTGGAATTTTCTTTGGTGACTACTTATAAGAAATAAAAAACTAAAAATAAGTCTAGATAAGAATACAAATTTATGTCTACAAATTGATATCTTCTGTGAACGCAGAAATTCACAAAAAGCTTTAAGAAAGAATTGAGGAACTATGTTAAAAAGGTTTCTAAGTATTCTACGTAGGATATTTTTTTTTTATTTATTTTTAGAAGATTTTTAAAACATTTCGTTCAGTTTATGCAGCTCTTTAGAAATTTCGGAAATAGTAAATAAATCAGCGTTTTAGGGTGTAAGGGTAATTTTTTTGATATTGAAAAATTTGTAGAGAATTATGTGTTGCTTGTTATCTTCATAACTATCAGATCGCTCACCCTTTATGACAAACTACTACTTAAATGATCCGCTTTGACTCAGACTTAACTTCATTGTCAGAGAGTTGTGTACAACCCGTACTTTTCTCTAACCTGCTGTTAAACTCATTAAACCATAGTGTCTAGTTTTTATATATGTATCTAAGTTTGATTATTTTGAGTAGTAATAGAAGAGTCAATTTAATTGATAAAGCATTTAACACAGATGTGAATGTCAAACAAGGTCTGCCACATAGACGCAATGGCATTCAATTCTATTGAAAAGTGCTTATAAATGAGCACAAAATATTTATAAATGAGAAGTATTAAAAGAAGTATTAAAAAAGAAGTACTTGTATTCTTATTCTTCCCGGATTTGGAATGATTTCGCACATCATCAGTCAAGAAGCTGGTAGAAAAGAGACATTTGGATCCCTAGGGATAATCTATGCTATTGGACCTTGTAGCTCATTTGGCACAATCGACTTTTTTTCAGGGATGGAAAATAACGATTATTTTTTAATGTTTAGATCAAAAGACATATACAGAGTGTCCCGCGATTGAGTGCAACTATTTACGGAGCTGAAAGGTTATGTCGAGCTGAGCAAAAAATCGTATGGGAGGGGGTCTATTTTCACACTCTGAGGAGCTACACGGTTAATTAATATTTCACGACTTTGATTCACGTTATTGTTTCTTGCAGAAAAACTAACTAACGTAAAACTTATTTTGATAGTTCATTTTAAAGGCAATGAAATCACCTTTCCAACGGTATATCAACAAACTCCACCAACTTAACCGTTACCGTTAGCTGTGATCATGTGAAGATGAAATCAATCGGTTGAAACTACCAAATTTCAACTTTGAGTGCAAATTTCTCAGAATTTTGCGTAATAAATGAAATTTTTTTTTAATCTTTTTTGTAATTTATTTAATTTTCTTTTCAATGACACCAAAAACATAAACATATCTTAAAAAACAAAAAAGTTGGCTGTACTAAAGAATTATACTATCAAAATAAGTTGTGTGTAAGTTATTTTTTCTGTCGGAAACAATAACGTGAATCAAAGCCGTGGAATATTAATTAACCCTGTAGCTCCTAGGAATGTGAAAATAGACCCCCCCCCCCTTTGTTATATATAATTATTTGTGATATTAATAAACCCGAATAAAGTCTATTGATTGGGTAACGAGTATGGCCATCCTAAGAGAAGTTCAATTTTTACGCCTCAAAAACAAAAATGGCATGAGTGGGACACCTGTAAAAATCTCCCAAAAAATATTAAAAATGTAGACAAAATGCAAAATTATTGAAATTTCATCAAATTTTCATTAATTTTTAAGAGATTCTAAACAATAAAATTGGTTTATTCATTAAAGCATACACTGAAATCATTTTAATTTTCCTAAAGTACCGCGACAAGCTCAATTTAGGAATACTGAAATGTATGGCAGTTTTTCGCAGTAGTTTTTTATCAGTTATACCTTCAAAGAGCAGTTTCATAATTTTGGATGTTTGTTTGTGACATTTTATCTGAAAATAAACATTAAAAATTTATATTCTATTCCTTATGTAATTGAAAAAAGACATTTTTTTTATACACAAGACATGTAAGTCTACGTGACAGAAACAAACTTTGAAAATTGTCCCATTCATGCCGAAACAAATTATCCCATGAAAAAATTTAACCAAACCGTCTTTATAAATTGCTCACAATTCATTGCAAATTTGTTCCTTAAATTTATTTTTTTTTTTCAACTAAATTATTATGAAAAACTCGATTTAAATATTTGAAAAAGTGAACTTAAAGTTGAAAAACTCGTCACGTAAGTTCAAATAAGTGAATATACAGGGTGTCCCGAAATTGAGTGCAACTATTTACGGAGGTGAAAGGTTATATCGAGCTCAGAAAAAAATCGTATGAGAGGGGGGATCTATTTTCCCATTATTAGGAGCTACAGGGTTAATTAATATTTCACGACTTTGATTCACGTTATTGTTCCTAGCACAAAAACTAATTTACGGAAAACTTTATCTGATAGCTTTATCATTGCAAAGACAATAAAATCACCTTTTCAACGGTATATCAACAAATAGCACTGGCTTTACCGTTACCAAGCTGTGCCCATTCAAAGATGAAATCAATCGGTTGAAACTATCAAATTTTAACTTTGAATACAAATTTCTCAGAATTTCGCGTAATAAATGAGTTTTTTTTTATAATCAACCTTGTAATTTATTCAATTTTCTTTTCAATGACACCAATAACATAAATATATATTAAAAAACAAAAAAGTTGGCTATACTAAAAAAATATCTAATTGTAATGTCATTATTTACCATTATTTTCTAATAGGTATAATTTTTTTAGTACAGCCAACTTTTTTATTTTTTAAGATAAATTTATGTTTCTGGTGTCATTGAAAAGAAAATTAAATAAATTACAAAATTGATTATAAAAAAAAATTTCATTTATTACGCGAAATTCTCAGAAATTTGTACTCAAAATTGAAATTTGGTAGTTTCAACCGATCAATCAAATCAAATTTTCCGTAACTTAGTTTTTGTGCTAGAAACAATAACGTGAATCAAAGTCGTGATTTTAATTAACCCTGTAGCTCCTAAGAATGTGAAAATAGACCCCCCCCCCCCACCCATACGATTTTTTTTTAGCTCCACATAACCTTTCATCTCCGTAAATAGTTGCACTCAATTGCGGGACACCCTGTATATTACTCGTGGGTTTGTTCACGTACTTGCAGCGAGAGAGTAAAAGAAGAATTGAGAAAAGTAATGTCACACAGAGAAAGGTTAAAAATTAATGAAGTAATTTCTTATGTCACACCAACGTTAACATTTGTACTTACGTTTTCGTCAACATCGCAAATGTTTCTTTTTCTTTGAGAAACAATTTTTTTTCGGCAGCTGCAAGTTCTGGCAAGTAGAAATTTTGCTAGCAGAAACTTGTAGCTACTTTTTCTCTCTCACTTTTTTACGCTCTCGTTGTCTTTTCTAGTTGCAAGTTTTTCGAGTACGTTTTAACAATTTCTATTGATTTCAACCAAAGAAAGGTTAAAGATTTCAACTTTTTAGTTAAAAAAAATGTATGTGCTAAAATATTAATTTCAGTTACAAAAATTTCATAAAAGGTGAACATTTAAAAAATTATGTAATCAGTATAAATAATAAAATATTTTGGAAAATTCAATTGTGATATAAGGAAATCCTTTACAAAACTCCATAAATCTAAGTGTTCCATGTATTTTCAAAGTTCTAAGAAAGAATTTTAAATGAATAAATCTTTAGACCACAACGGTTAACCGATAATTATAACTATAAAAAAAACGATGCACTATACAGCTGCATCTTGTGACTTACATATTTAATAAAATTTTAAAAATAAAAAACAAAAAACCATTAAAACAACCTACAAACGTCAACAAATCTCGTTTCTAAAAAAAATATTTATAGAAAAATAAATTTAAAAAAAAAACAAAAAACGGTAGAAAGAAAATATACAAAACATGTGCGCAGAACAAACACATGTTGCATCATATAATACATTTGATGCTCATTATAGCTGCATCTTATTCATCATCTGTTCTCAGCTCATCTGTTTTCATTCGAGTGCATTTATTTTTTATGGAATTCTATTGATTTTTTTTTGGTGAACTTTTTTTTTTTGAAATTGTTTACACGGTGCGGCCTGCGGGATTTAATTGTTTACAAAAGCATTGCATAATTGTTGTTTTTGTTGTTGTTGCTACGGTGGCATAAAATGTACAAATATTTGTTTTTGTGTCCAACAATCCGCCACCACTATCTATCTGTCTGTCTGGCTTTATGCTGCCCTTCTGTCTGTCTGTCTGTCTGTCTCTCAGTTTGTTTTGAAAATAATTTCTCATAAAGCGAAATAATTAAACCAGCACCGTAAAACAATAAAAATAACTCAAATATTTAGATAAAGTCAATCATATTAAGGCACGATCAGTGCTTAGAGATCCGAGTGGCGTGGGTGACTCGCTTGAGTGCTCAATAGCTTTTAAGCAGAAGGTCATTGAGATCATTTAGCGCGCGCATCAGCAGTGAGAAGATCTCACCATGTAAAGCTATTATTTTGCTCGCCACTGTTTATTTTTATTGCGTTGTAATAAGTTTAATTTTTTTTCACTTATTGACTTAGACATTTTACATAAAGTTGATTTTTATAGATTTTGCCTGAGCGAAATACAAATTTATGAGCTACTTAATAAATAATGCATAAATTTTTCTAAGCAATATTTTTGAAAATCAAAACTTGTTAAACTGATGGATAGAGAATTTTGGCTTAAAAATTCATCGACAGTCCGTATTTATAGTTTTATATTTTTAGCTTCATTCATGGTGGTTAAAATCTTTTTATCAGCATCGCATTCTTCAATATTTATCGACTGTCTGGCAGGATAGCGTGAATGCAATATTATCTGAAACTACGAGAATTTTGCAATATTTATTGTTTTAAGATTTATTTGTTCTGGCATCGATATGTTTTGGCACTTTTATTTGGCTCACACGCAGTGTACTGAATCGTGGTGTTAATGCGTTTTATTTCAGGTTTTGGTTTTTAGAAATTTTTTAAAATTTAACTTAGATCAATTGTCCATATTGCATTTAGATAAGATTAACTCTAATTTTGTAAACAACAATTTTGCAAAACTCAATCAAATAAAATCAAAATCTACTTAACGTCCAAGACCGCCTAGAGACGGTCAATCGAATTTCTTAGAAATACCGGATACGGCAATTGGATAAATAATTGCCACTTATAGACCTTATATATAAAAATTACCATCTCCTGGCCAGTAGTCTGCAAATGTAGACACCATATAAAGACACCATTTTGATTTCAGATTGTCAAAACTTGCCTTTTTGTCAATTTTATTATTTTTTGCTTTCTTAGGTTGCGAACATAGTGAACGCCGGTTCAGACAGGCAGGCAGATCAGATCAGATTTTCACATTGGATCAATAAAGAAACCAAGTCATTCATCTCTTTTGCTCTAATGTGTTTTGTAAATCTGTACATGAAATATTTTTTATAAATTCTTTTTGCGATGGACCTTTTGCCCGACACTGAGTCCAAAAATCGCATTTTTAAAATTGTTGTCTGTCTGTCTGTCTGTAAGAGCATCACGCGAAAACCACTGGATGGATTTAAATGAAACTTAACATCTAGGTTCCTTATACCCTCGGTCAATATATAGGCTGCTTTTTATTCAGTAAAAAAAGTTTAACCCGGTACGGGGCGCTGCGATAGGGTTCCAGGCATTCTTTTTTTTAGTGTATCTCCGAAACCGTTCACCCGATTTGCATGAAAGTTGGTATATAGAGGTTTTCGGAAACGGTGTGTTTTTATGGCTTATAAACTGGGTTCTATTTTGAACACCAGAGGGCACTGTAGTACAAATATTTAAAAAAACCTCGAAAAAGTCCAAACCCGTTCATTCGATTTGCTTCAAAATTTGTATGTAGAGGTTCTCGGACACGCTGAGTTTTTTTGACTTATCTACCCTATTCTATGTCTAACACCAAAGGGCGCTGTAGTACAAATATTTTGAAAAACCTCGAAAAACTCCTAAGCCGTGCATCCAGTTTGCATGAAAATTGGAAAATAGGGGTTTTCTGATACGGTGAGTATTTTGGACTTATCTTTTTCGTGCTATCTTAAACACCAGAGGGCGCTTTAGTACAAATCTTAGGAAATCGTGAAAAACTCCAAAACTGCTCATCCGATATGGATGAAAATTTGTAAATATCAATTTTCAAGTACGGCAAGCGTTCTGGTGCTATCGTTTTTGCTCTTTCTCGGAACTAGAAGGTGCTGTTGTACAATTTTTACTGTGTATGTTATTAATCTGTTCCTTAACAGCTGCGAAAAACTTCTAAGCTGTTTATACTTATCTTTTTTGTACTATCTTGAACACCAGAGGGCGCTGTTCTACAAAATACAGTAAGGCTTAGCAAAGCGCGAAGGGTGATAAATATCTTCTTTTCTTCTTTATGTGTATTTATATTCCACTTTCATTTTTCGCAAATAAGGACAGCTGATGCCGAATTCTGTGGTATTTGAGTACGCATCAACACATGCGCAAGTCAGATGCGTGGTAAGTTGGCGTTGTTTTGACATTTCAATTTCTATTTTCAATGCTTATTTAATTTTTGTTCAGTTTCCTCGCGAACTGCCAAAAATTCGTTTTTGCTCTGATTTTTTTCAAAAATGTGCAATCTATCGAATTCAATATAAAACTTGAAAATATATTTTTGGAAGCGATCGGCGGCACGCACACTCATATAACGATTTTCCTAACTTTTTCTCAAAATTTTCAGATGTTGAAGCTACATTTTGCTCATTCCGCCGAAGTTACCGGTTTGAAAGATACACATAAAATTGCTTCCAAAGTTTGTGGAAAGTTTTTTCAAATCGACGAATGAAATCGAAAATTATGTATATCAACTCCCGAGTTAAGCCGGGTATTCAGCTAGTTTAATATATAAGCACAACTGCCATATGTTCAACAAATTTAAATAAAAAAAAATTTCTAAAACAATGAGATCCAATGAATATTTTGCTTAACTTCAATTTTTTTCAAATAATTTAATTAGGTTATTTAATTTGGGTTATTTGGTGGCAGTGGCTCACGTATAACAGGGCATTTGGTGCACGGAATGCAACGCAAGAAGCTGAAGTATTCCATTGTTTCTGCTTGTATTGGTGGTGGTCAGGGCATCGCTTTGTTGCTGGAAGCTGTATAAGTTATTTGTATATTGAACATGTGGTTTATTTTCTACTTTCTGCTGTTTTTACATATTATTTTGTGCATTTATCAAGTCTAAGAGTAATAAATTATTAAGCTTAAAGTTCAATCATGAAACTTTTCTCCAGAGGAATCAGAAAAGGCAGTTTTCATTTTTAAGATAGCAGATTAAGGCATCCAATTTTTTTTGCTCTCATGAATATTCACGGTTGATAAAAAAACTTGCATTGACAATTTCCTAAAATGTTCTTAAACTTTATCATAAAAACTAAAACTTACTTTTCTGGTACTGAATAAAATGTATTTCGTATGAAATTTAGAGATTCAAATAATAAAGGAAGAGAAAAAGTAATTAAATGATGTCAAAAATTTAACATTATCGATATTGCCCATCACTTCGTTAAATAATTACTCTGTGACAGATGCAAATTTTTTTTCTTTTCAACTTTAAATTTGCACACAATACGAATACAGCTTTGAGTTTTAATAGATCTGTCTCCGCTTGAATTTGTGTCTTGAACTGTCTCATTCAAAATTGGCCCTGTGCTGAGTAAAGTTAAATCTGTCCCGTATAAGGCACAAAAACCTGTTACGTGTCGAGTTATATCAGACCTATCCTGTGATAGCTGTCCATTGGAGCTGTCACGGGACTAGTCATTTTAGGACAATTGACTCTGCTTTCCCCGTCGGGACATGTATTGAGTATTTCGTAATAATAGGAGAGAAGTTAAGGAAATTAGATAAAGTTTTCCATACAAATAAAGGGTTATTTTTTAAAGAATTTCGTAGCTGTCAGAGCAGTGTCAGAATTGGCACGTGTCTTTGACATTTAAGTGCAAGATACTTTGGAAAATTACAACCAGATAAGAAAAATCTATAAACATTTTTTTGAAAAAAAGGAAAGAGCTTTTTTTTTATATCACGAAACTTGTGTAATATTTTCTATAGTAGCTACATAGTAAAAATGCATAAAGTTAGACAATTTTATTAATTGAAACCTTAAGTTTAACAATGGGTCTTAAAACATATTTTGAAGTAATATTTATTATATTTTATATCTGTTTTCATTTAAATATGAAAATATATGCAGTTTATTTTTTATAAAGAATTAGTTAACTTATAAAAATAGGGAAAAAATCAATCTTTAATAGAAGGTTCCTTTGTTAGCGCTTTTAAGCGATGCATTTTAATTAGTTCCAACATCATGGTGGAACTGTCCACTTTCAATTTCTACAAAATGTAACTGCTCAAAACTGCGTCCCCGATAATAAAACCCCTTTTACCAAAATTGTATATGGTTTCCTCTGAAGATGTGCATTTTAAAATGCAAGCCTATAAGTATGCAATGTTATAAGCAACTTCTTCCAGCAATAACTAAAGGAAAAAAGTTCCCCTCAAAGTATAACATATAAAGATTGATACCCACGTTCTGAAACGTGGCTAAGCCGTTAGTAAAATTGCGATTTTAATTAAATAAACTTGTGCTAAAGAAATTCTTATGGAGTGAATTTTAAAACAGTAAACCCGACAATGTCAAATGTAAGTTATTAAAAAAGCACAGGTGCGTCGTTGGACACACGAGAGAAGCGAAGTTTAATACCCCAACGCGTACTGCGTAAGGGGTATATTGACTTTGTCATTCCGTTTGTAACGCCAAGAAGGAGGCGTGGCAGGTATAGAAAAAAAAATATATTTTTGATCATTATCACCTCCTCGGTGAATCAATGGAAAAGTCGATTTCCGTGTGTCCGTCTGTCTGTCCGTCTGTCGACACGATTACAGCCGCAATTCTAAAGCTATCGCGATGAAATTCAAAATATAAGTTTATTAAAAGGAAGATCAAGTTCGAAAATGGGCTAAATCGGATGAAAACCACGCCTACCTACCATACAAAGTGACTTTATATTAACCGTAAAATGTCTTTTAAATCCACAATAATTAAAGAAATGCCTTGAAATTTGGCAAGTAAGCTTTTCTCTTCAATCTTAATCCTGGCTATGAAATTTGGAAAAATCGGATGAAAACCACGCCTACCTCCCATACAAAGTGGCTTTATTTTAAAAGTAAAACTCTTAAAAATCTGCAAAAATTAAAAAATGTTTTAAAATTTTGCACCTAAGCTTTGATATATAATATGAACCATCTCTATATTTGGCAAAATCGGATCAAAACCACGCCTACCTCCCATACAAAGTGATGTCATCAAAATAGGAAAACTTTCGTTAATATATAAAACTGAATGTCATCGTGTATGTCGTGGCTAAAGACTTCGAATATACCCCAATATGGCAGCGGGGGGGTATTTTAGCTTCGTTACCCTGCCGAAGCTCCATCCTTGCTAGTTTTTTTTTTGTGCAGTTTCATATTTTGATAATTTATTGATTTCAGATTTGACAGTTTAATGGATTCTTTTTTTAATAAATTAGCTTTTAAATTGAAAAGTTTAAAATACTATAAAGTAAATTAAAAACACACGTTAATATCCACACCATTAAATTTCATTATTATTTTATTTATTTTATACATGCTACATTCATTGATATTTCAACGCACTTGTGGGCAATTGTTAATTTTTGCCGATACTGATGATTTCTTGTATGTAGCAAGTATAAGCAACATTTTTGATATATTTGGATAGCTGCTAAATATGTTGGATATGTAAAATATTAAAAAAGAGATGCTGGTGACATCTTGTAGCAAATAGGAACAACATTTTATTTGGAATGTATTTGTATGTAGAATAGCCAATACATAATCCTCTATTCAGAGACTATTGCGATCTACTGCAACATAGCTGTAGCAATACTTAATATTAAGCTGTGATTAACAGAGGCTTTTGTATCAGTGGATAGTATGATGAACTCTTAATCGCCGCGGTATGAGTTCGATTCCCCAGGAGGGTCAAAAATTTTTTTTAATATATTGAAATAACATTTTCTTGTTATAATAGACACAAGGAACAAAAAAACATCAATTTTTAAGAAAAAATCTGTAGAAAAAAGTGTAATTTTTTGAGATTTCACTCCAGCAAATCACAGAACAAGGCGTAAAAAGATTCGCTTCAAAAAAATAATAATAACAATACAAAAAAAAAACCAAACCTGCTTTTTGCTTAGTAGGGGACTAAAGAAATCGTTTAGTGGCTTGGGCAACCAATTTTTCATCGCCTGGTTAGCTCAATAGAAGTGCTCTAGCTTCACGATCGCAGAGTTCTGGATTCGAAACCCACTTGGAACGTTTTTTAGCAATTTAATATTTGCATTCTTTCTGATAAAGTTAGAATGAAATTTTGGGAACTTAAGGAGATAGTGGGCGGTGGGAGTGTAGTTTTTTTAAATGAACAGATATATTTCAGATTATTTAGTGAGTTTTTGTATTGTTTTTAAATACCATACAATATGCGTACTAATAAAGCCAGGATTTTAGTGGATTCATGAATTTTTCTGTGTTTTATTTGAAAACAATTTCTATACTTCTAAAAAAACCGGTAAAAGTGGTCCAAAACTGAACTTCCGGAATGCGCCACATTCAATTCTCTTTTCAATAAAACCAATTTTCAGTTTAAAGTTATGTAATCTCAGTATTTTATTTCAATTCATATTTGTAAACCTCTAAAAAACACCCCTTATTTTTTAACAAAGACTCTAGCAAATGCAAACAGATTACTTTGACACATTGTTTTATTGTGTATTCTTTTAAGAATTTACAACATTTTCTATAATTTATGTAATTCCTAAAATAATCTTAAAATCAAATTTAAATCTTACACTAGTATGTATGTGGAAATGTGTTTGAAACCATGCGTTGAAAATTAACAAAATAATTTATTGGCAGCATTTTTAAGAAACGCGCGTGGTTTTTGGCGCGAAAAGCAAATTTTTTTTTCATTTTATAAAATGTTAGAAAACTGAAAAATATCGTTTCGTGCTCTTTTATTAAATATACTATAACTGAGGGATTAAAGTTTTGCGTCATCTCCAAATTAACAAAAAATTGTGTAACACATTTATAGAGCATGGCATGTAAATTTATATTTATACTTTTGAAATTTCGTGATACATTCATAAAAGTTTCAGTGTTATGACTAAGGTTAAGTGCACAATTAATAGATATGAGCTTTTGTCAAATAGTTGCCTCAGTTCAGCTCTTTGTATTGTAAAATACGTTGTCAGCGATTTGTTTGCTATTTTTGTTTTCTTTATAGATTTAAGTATTTTAAAGCGCAAGTTTGTAATTAAATGTTAATTTAATTTTTTGGCAAATCTCTTGAGAAATGTATAAATATTGAAAATTTACTTTGTTGATGTGATGACAATTCAAGATAGCCACTCATTAGTATTTTAAACGGCTTTTATTTGAAATGTTTTTTTTTTTTATATATTGAAAATATGTGCAAAATGTGTGGGCGCGACACATTTGTAAGAACATTTTCAATATTTGTGCGCAATCAATTGATTAGACTGTTTTATGAAAAAATATTTGGGCAGCAGTTTTTTTGACAGCGAATGATAGATAGTTTTAAAATGTTAATGAAATTTACAAGGTTATTGCTCTGAGCAACAATTTTCATTCAATGACTTTTACTCTACTAAATATCATGAGCTATTTTTGAAGTGAAAACTTTTTTAGGCGCATTGAGCCTTTTTTCGAAAGGGATAAAAATTATGAATACGCGTCAGCACTGTTAGCGTCAGTAATGTTATCATCACCAATTTTAACGTCAGCAATATTAACGTCAACAACTTTATATCGTCACCACTGTTAATATCATCACTGTTAACGTTAGCACTGTTGAGGATTGCACTGTTAATGTCTGCATTTCTGATTCAGCTTCCATAGCAACGTTTTTGCGTTTTTTGTATGGGGATTCCAGAAGAATGGCAGATAGCGGTTAGGTGTGTTCAGAAGAACACAAGATAATAGAAGTAGCTCATATATTTTATCCCTCTAGGTGTAGATATGAACTATAATCGAATGTTTTTATGTTTTTTGAATGGGGATCTCCAGAAAGCTAGTAGATGGGAGAAGATCAGTTCAGAAAATGTTCAGAAGTGCAAAAAATAACAGAACATAGAAAATATTTAATCCCACTTGGAACAATTTGAACTATGAACTATAATCTTCTGACCATGAACTATAATCGACAGTTCTAGAGTTTTTTGTATAGGGACCCCAAGAAGGGTGGAAGATAGCGGGTGGGTAAGTTCAGAAGAAATGTTGCAGGGAAAAACTAATAGGACCAGCTCATAAATTGTATCCCTCTAGGGGTCAATTCGAGAGAGATATGAACTACAATCGACAGTTTTGATGTTTTTTGTATGGGACCCCCAAAAAAGGTGGCTGATAGGGGCTATATGTGTTCAGAAGAAATGTTGAAGGGTAAGAAATAATAAGGGTACCTTATTTATTTGACCCCGAAAATTTGATGATTTATTCAAAAGAAGGCTCTAAAATACTCGATAAAAGATTTGTACTTGAAAATTCAAAAATGTTCCCATAAAACTAAGTGCAGACTTCAATATTAACATTGCAGTTAATAAAAATCTACCACTTATCGAATTTTTGAATGAAGCATTATGTTAGACTATGTCCAATAATCAAAAACTCAATACTATTACAGAAACTCTAATCAAACATTTTTGTTTCTTACTTTAGTCAATGATTGAAATATGAGTGATTTTTTACTACAGTTAATTTGAAAATTAAAAAAAAGCACTGTCATTTCATAGCTTTAAGTTTTTCCAAGCTTTTAGTTTTCACTTCGGTAGACAGTCCTCCCACTGCATTTTTTTTTTTTTTTCATTCTAGAGTCAGATAGTTAGATGCTTTGATCTTTGTTCTAAAATTGTTTCTTCACAGTTTTTATATACACACAAAAATTATTGGCTAACCTTACGTAAAAACTTAATATTACAGAGCAAATTTTAAAAATCTAACCCAAAAATGCTCTAAAAGCACATTTTAACTTTGCCATCGATTGTAGAGATGCGCTTGGTATTCGAATCAATGCCGCTTATTAAGAGCATCTACACACTTAAGCATTTATTTTCCCAGAGGAAAAATTAGCTTGGTCCCCATACTACTTCCTTCGTTCTAGACAATATGCAGCGATAAAACCACTTTAACCGAAAAGAACACATTAAATACTAGAAAACTAGCATATTTTGACACTTGAGGTTATTTTATTGGTATTCTTGTGCGTAGACATTAGTTGGGAAAAGAACATGCCTCAATTTGTCTTAAGAGCAGACAAAACAAAAACAAAATACAAATATATAGATAATTAATGTGAACACAATAAATATTGACAAGATGCACATGATAATAAATAAACACATTTAAGGGTCGAATCATTTAGAACCTCTTAATGCGCATTTTGACACACATTTCCGTGTACGAACAGACACATGCAGCGCGTACGCAAGTTTTGTTCTATTTTCTCGATGTATGAAATCGATATACAAGTATTTGCTCAATAATTGAAGCCACTCACACAGTGCGTTGGTTACCACTATTTTTTTGCCTCACTGTAAATATTGCGCAACTATTTAATGTTTGCTTTAATAATTTTCATGATCGTGTCAACGAACGCCATGTTAGCCTAGCTATTAGTCGCCTATTTTGTACGCTTCAGTTTCTAATTAGTTTTTTTTTTTTTTTTTGTTATATTTTTCATATGGTTATGAATCAAAATCATTGTTATAAGATTTATTTTGTGTATCGTTGCATAAATGTATTTTTTTTTTTTTTTTTTTATTGTATATTAAAATTTTATTGAATTAAGCTGCGAAGCATGACGGCAATATTTAAATAAATCATTCGAAATGCTTTAATAAATTGCGGAAATTATACTTAAATGCTATTTTTAAAAATTTTAGAGAAAATATTTCTTCATATTATTTTTGGCGGCCATTAAACTATGTTGTATAGAACACAAACGTACGCACTTGAAATATTAAATATTTTCGAATATTAGCATGAAAGCAAATTCATTCGGCAAGGATTTTGTTCGATTCATTCAGCTGGGAATATAAAACACATTTGGTATTGAGAGTTTCGTAAGTTTCGGTTTTCGTTTTTGGTTTTTTTTTTTTGTATTATTATATTTTTGTAGAGATATGTTTGAATATTTTATGAAATAAATTAACGTGATTTAATTATTTATGCTTTAACAGATGTTTGTTTCTGTTGCTTTAAATAGCAAATTAATTTTTTTATTTTCTTTAGCAAAACATTTATTTTTAAATAATTTTAAAATTTGTGATAAACTTGAATGAAAATCTTTTGTTTGATTAGCACAAATGTACATAGAAATGCCAGCAAACATGTAAAGGATGAACAATATTTTTTAATTTCATTTATTATAATTTATGAAATTTGTTATATTTAACTTAAAGAATTATATTAGATTGTCCTTGCAATGCTTTCTTTAAATTTGATCATATTTCCTAACATCATATGTTTATATTTTAACGTAAATTAATCTTTTGATGCGCTCAATGTTTTTATCGTAATCTCTGACCTCATATACCACTCCAAACTAATTGCCCACGGCTAACTCGCGGATAACACTTTCCAGCCAAATAAATTTATGTATGTTGCTTTGAAACAAATTCTGATTTGATCAATATGTAGGATAGTGTTCCCATGGGAATATATATAAAGCCAGAAGAATCATGCTTCTATGTTAGACATAACAGCAGGGTAAAAACAGTATCTTAGAGCTAATGCATATCTCTTCCTAAGTATATGCTAGGAAATAGAGGAACAAAAAATAATAGGACCATTTCATATATTTCACCCCTCTAGGAGTTCAGCTACGGCCGATATAAACTATTTTCGACAGCTTTTGTGTTTTTGTATCGAAGGTAGCGAATAAGCAACAAAAAATAACATAAATATGCATTAAGAATAGCATTTAGCTTATTGCGGGGAAAAACCAACATACCTGCTTCTTATTCAGGTCACTGCAGCAGATTCCTGAGTATTCAAATAGTTTATTAAGTACTCAGAGAAATAACTGAAGCAACGCGTAGATCGCAAGCTCACGTCAGTGCAAAAGTGTATGAAAAGAGAACAGAGAACAAATAAACAGTTATTCTCCTGCGCTACATGACCTGTTGCTACACGACCTGTTGTTTACATTTATTCGCTTGCAGCCTTGCTTGCCGTGACTGCTACAGCAGAGAATCGGGGTATATTCAGTTGATGAATATATTCATGCAGGGCTCTATTAGAGACCACCAAAATAATTTTTCTTTATTTTTATTTTTATTATTTGCCGAGCGGCTCCCAAAAGATTTTTTTCCAAATCTTTTAGTTTTAATAAAAATAATTATTTCATTTGATATCAAACTAAACATCTAGAATTTTGAAGTCGATTGAAAAAGTGTAAGACGTGCGCATTGACCAATTTTTTTTTTTAATTTCATTAATTTTTTTTTTTTGTTATTTTTGAAAAAATACAAAAATCCAAATATGAAGGCAAATTGAGAATTGAAAAAATTGAGCGATAATGTTGAGGAACCTAGCCGCTATGAAATTTTTAGCTTAAAGTGCAATTTTTCGAATATATCGAGTTTGAGTATTTTTACGAAAAAAATTTCCAAAAATACAAATTTTTCAGGAGTAAGAGAATGTATGTAAAAATTAAGCACAAAACTTAATCCGAGTTTTTCAAATTGAGTGGAACATATTAAATTTGGGTAGTACGACTGTTCATTAATAGTAGTACAGTTAATATTGGGATAGTACGGGATACGTAATAAGGATATATGTACTAATATTCAGTGCTGTATAAGATTTCAATCATTTCACGTTTCAAGTCTTATTTAGATTCTGTTCAAATTGATTGCAATATATAATTCTTTGTCGGTACTTCTGACTTGAACAATAATTTCAGAAATTCGCAATCATTTGTCATAATTTGATTGCAGTCTCGTACTCATTTATGTGAAGATTTGATTGTATTCAAATCACTTCAAGTCAGGTGGGACTACCAATTCCTTGAGTGAAATCTTTTTTTTTTAATTCATTATTTCAATTATTGAGAAAAATGCGAAAAAAAATTACAGCCATGTATTTGACAGGCCTCGTGAAACGCAGAGTGAATATCGAAATTATTGTTATTGACAATTCCCATCCAAAAAACGAAAAAGAAATAAACCCATATGCGTCGTCGGCCACACGAAAGAAGCAAAGCTATTTTACTCCCATATTTAAGTTAAAATCTAAAAAACTGGTCATGGTGGAACAAAACGGAAAACTGATTCTGAATCAGCACAAAATTTTGTTTAAGTATACTGCGTACAAACTTACAAATTTGTGTTACTCGAATGCATTCGCAAGTCAAATCACAATTGATTGGAAATGGTGACAATGAAATCAAGTCATGATTGCACAAAATGATTAATAAATCAAAAGCATTCAAAATGATTGGTGACTTAATTTTTTTCAAATCTTTTTCACGAAATTGAATAAATACTGCAATCAAAAATATTACTCATTGATTGCGACTTCAAAGAATGCGGCTCAAAATTATTGCAATCTTCCACAGCTATGCTAATACTACTTTATGCTACTAGCTATGCTACTACTTTCCTGCACTGCTTTCGTATTTATTGATAAAAAATCCGTGGCGAGGCCGCGAACCACGGGGTCCTGCGAGTATATAGGTACCTATATAGGTACTTGAAAAACCACCTATATGGGTGGTTGGCACCCCTGAAGCACATGCTTTGTTGAGAGTCACACATATTCTTATGCTCTTTCGCTCAGTCGACAAATAACCAATGATGAAGCAGCATTGTTTTGGATGATACGTAATTGATTGGTCTCTACACCGAAATTATTTTTCGAGCACATATGGAAAATAACGCAAGAAGCAAAATATACTTTATGTTTCTAAATGCTTTTGATGGCATGCAATGTTTGTTGTTGTGCTGTATGTCGTTGAAAATAAAAATGGAACAAACTATAAAAAGGCATTTCCTATGTTTTCATAAGGAATTTGAGTATATTGTGGGCTTAAAAAGGAAAAACCATTTTGTAGAAAAAAAAATTTCTGGATAGATGGTTTCTTAGAAAATATAGACGAACACTTGAAGCAGCTAAAATTGTCAATACCGGCTCTTATAATTGTAGAATTGGCAAAACAGGGGAGAACATTTTCTGATGGTATATTCATAAAACAACTATTTATTAAAATTTTGCGAAGACTCGATCAATTATGAAGTCTATCGCCTTGTCACCCAGAACCATAGGTCGCCAAACTGAAGAAATAGGCTTATTTCTTGACTCGACTATTAAAAAAAAACTAAGCGAATGCTAATTATTTCCGATATGCTTAGACGATAGCACTGATATAAATGACCGATTTGTAGTACAAAATTCTTTCAGTGCAGGTACTCTTCTCTCACCAATACAGTCTTACTTTTAATTTTACCGAACACTCCCTGTAGGAAAATCAACTAATTTAAAAGTAGTTGAAAAAGTAGTTTTTTGTCAACCACAACTAGTTGAAATTCTGACTTTTTCCCATACAAAGAACTAACATATTTTGTATGGTGATGTTCGCTAAATAAGTCAATTGACTTTCGTGTGCATATATTTTTAACTACTTGTTAAATTAGTTAAATTTAAATTAGTTTTTAACTACTTTAAAATAACCAATTGAAAACTATTACTGATAGCCTAAAGTTAATATTTGATGAAATAAGATGGTTAAATATTTATATATAAACTTGTAATCTAATAAAAATTTGCAATTAAAACATGTCAAAATCAGAGTAGTTGCCGCCTTAATAAAATTCAAAGTAGTTTATCAATCACTTGTTTTTAAGTAGTATTTCAATTATTTTATATATAATGCAAATAAAACTATTTAGAATTGAAGTGGATGCCGCCTTAATATAATTCAAAGTAGTTCATATACTGGTTTATTTTAAATTAGTTTTTTAACTAGTTGTTTTTAAAAACAAGTTAGTTTGTTCCTATAGGGCTGCTATAAACAGAGCATTTTCTTTTGTTCGTTCGTTAGTAAAAAAAATTATGCGAATAGAAATTTTACTTTCTATTTTCTACGAACGAACAACTATTTTCTACGAACTAACAAAATATTTTTATTTTTTTCTACTAACAAATGTTCGTGCAACGCTCTCTCTATAGATATAAAAAATATAACTTGATGTAAATTTTTTTGTTTTAATTATTGTAAGATGCAGAATATTCTGTTTAAGCATTGAATCAATCAATTTTTGTATAAGTTCGTGTCCATTTCCTGCCAGAATTTTCTCAATTTAAGGTTATAACTCTGTTAAAGTAAAATATGGTTCTTTTCTAGATCATCGAAGTTATTTTCAGTAACTCTCAGACTCAATAGACTTTAAAGCACGCGAGAGTCACTGCTCACGTCACTACTACGTTATTCAAAGTTCTATTCTCTTTTAACCTAAAAAGTTATAAAAAAATTTACAATCTATATTAATATTACGCAATCTATTTTCATAAATAGGGTAGCAATTGAAAGGTCTTGCTCTGTAGATGTGCAATAAGATGCAATTTTTTCTTAAATATTGTGTTTTTTAAAAAAATAGCTAAAACAATTTTCTTTGAAAAAACCCATATTTTTTTATGATGCCTAAAAGTATGTGATAGATTTTTATTTAAATGCTATGATAACTAATAACTGAGCTAGTTAACAATTCAACAGAAACATAGAAACTAAAAGCAAAATTACCTATCACTAGATGGTAATCCCCAGACGGGATTACTTTACTACAATTTTCCGGTCGAAGAAAGCTACATTTACCAGTGGAATATAGTTTTTATTGTACCAATTTAACAATTTTACAAATTTTTCATTTCTGGGGTTCACAGGCCGGAACAATAAAAACCAAAAATTAATATTACGACTAGGTTATTGAACACAGCTGAAAAAAACATATATAATAACAAATCCTGAAAGTTACAACTTGTGATTTATATTTCCCAAAAAAAATTATTAAAGGCAGTTTATTTTTGCATTCGCTACAATAGTTTGCTGCTTAAGAAAAGTTAAAAAGGAGGCAAAATCTTGGATATTTGCAATCAAAAAACGCATGAGTGCGTGATAAAGTTAGTGTGAATTATCGTAGAAAGAGAAAAAAAATGTTTTTGGAAATTTTTTCTTAATATAGACGCAAATGGTTTTTTTATCAATATCTGTTATCTGGCTATATAAACCGCAACTACTGCATGGACATGGTAAAAATAAGTTTTCAAATAAATTAATGATTAAATGGATTAACCTTGCACAGTTTTTAAAAAATGAACGAGTCCTGAGAATCTCTGGCTATATCAGTTGGAATATTACGAATATACATATTACCAAATATTGTACATTTCAAAGAAGTTGACAGTTGACAGTTGAACTTTCTTCATGTTATATAAATAACTTAGCAAAAAGGGTTAAAAACTCAAAGATAAATGTATGATTTTACGCCCATAGACCTTTTTTTCTATTTATTCTCTCCACACGTCATTTCTATGAAATGCAATCAAACCACAGCCAGAAGTCTCAATGAAATGTTTAGCGTTGCAATGCGCTTGGAATAATTAATGGGCTCGCGTCTTTGACTTTGATGTGTCAAAAAACTATTTGCGCACATTTAAGGCTGACTGTCCAAGAGCATAGATAGAACTAAACATTATTTGTGATTTTTTGACTAGATAAGCCAAAAATGTTAATGTCTTTATTTTCATTTAGTGGCCATTAAATGTGATTGATTGATGCGCCAACAAAATCTCAGTGGAGCTATTTATTTTTATTGTGTTTGTTTTTGTTTAATTTATGTTTGATGAACTTAAGTATCAAACGTTTGACATTTGACGCCATTTTTTGTGATTCCAAAGTGTGACAGTTAAGCTGTCAACTGCTGGCTGCGTCATTCAATCTAGTGTGACATTGTTGATAGGCAATTGCTTGATATGAGACTCTACACTAAGAAAACAAAAATTCGTTGGTACAATTATTGATATGATAGCATATGAAATGGAAGTATTTTCTTATTAGCCTTTTTTTAAAAAAAGAAACATTATTAAATCAATAGGATGCACTATTTTTTTCCCCTGATCAACTCAAAAACGCAATTGTTAAAGTTACTTTTAAAATATGTAGGCTGCAAGAGAGACACTAATTATTATAGACCAATTTGTTTGCTGTCTTCGATTTTTAAAGATTTGCGAAAAGCACCGCGCTACTTCTCTAAGCGGAGTTTTGGTGGTGGGTCAGTAATGGTCTTGGAAGCATTTGCAGCGCAAGGGACGCTGGAGATCCAGCTTACGTCATCTATGATGAATAGTACCGACTACATCACTGTGTCGCACAGCAGTTTATAACAATGTCTGCGATAACATCCTGACAAAAACTGAATTTTCCAGCATGACAATGCCACAAAACACAACAGCAAATAAGTAAATGATTGGCTAGCTGGCAAAAATATTAAAACTTCGAAGTGACCAGCATGCTACCAAGATCTAAGCCCAATTAAAAACCTATGGGCAATATTGGTTCGCTACATTTATGCTGACAATCATCAATACGACACCATAGATGAGTTAAAATCTATCATCATCAATACCTGGGCGAATACAATTTGGGTCTTAAGACTTTGGAGAACTCAATTTCATCAATAGTGAAAGCTCCCATAAGCGGACACCGATGGTTACCTACCTTTTGTCTGCATATGAGAGATGCCCGCTTGTGGGAATGTCATCTGAGCAACCAAAAATTGTGTCCAAGGATATGTCCGCTTATAGGAAATGTCCATTTATTAGAGCATTCGTCTATGGGAGCTTTCACTGTATGCGATATTTAATTTATCAAAGTAATAAAAACTAAAAATGAGGCTTTATAAACTTCTAAATAGGGAACGGTAGGGTGGGTTATAAATATATACCGCTTCATTATTACATATTTAAATTACCTATAGCAGTTTGCATTAAAACTTTTTTAAATTTTTTATACACAAGTATTAAAATACAAGTGATGTTAAGAGTATTGCTCATGTAAGATTAATAGTAAAGATAGTTTTATTAGTACATTTTTATATGATTCAAACTTTATAGGATATCCTATTAATTATTAACAGTATGAACTATTAAACAGAGGAAAATATTTACACTATAGATTTAATATTTTTTTTAAATATATAAAAAAAAAAATAAATCGCATTGACTAATTTTAATTTTAATAGTAAAAACGTATTGATGCAACTTGCATACGTATATTTTTTATAGGACTATTTTCTGAGTGTATATATATGATATATATAGAGTATCTACACACTGTCAAGTAAGTAGTTTGTAGCTTGTGGTGTATATTATTTAATCAGAATAGTTTTTAAGTTAAAATTAATTTACAACTCAGTGTTAATCATGCGCCTTTAACATCGATAACAAAACGTGGAGTGTCGTAAATAGACGTTGAGTGAAAATAGCTTACGATATACTAATTCAAACTAAATTTTTAACTGAAAAAAACTTTTTAATTTTTACTTGTGCAGCTCTCTCTCTCTGTAACTAGTATCTTGTACTCATTATTATAAAATAATTTCAGTGCCTCATCTTTATAGTTGAAGCTTTTTTGCTGACCTGTTTTTTGAACTTTCCATACTACTAGTTTTTGTTGTTACATGACATAATATTTTTTCCCCCCCTATAGGTGCAACAAATACTGTTCATGATATTCATATGTTAATTATTTAAATTGTCCGAGTCATATCTGGATCATGTGCTAGTTTGAAGTCAGATATAATTGGCAAAAGATAAACAAATATTTTCAACTGTGAAAAGCGTTGTTAGTGAGACAACTACTTATTTTATTACTACAACAATAAGCAGTATTAGTATATGTTATGTCTATGTTTTATTCAATAGAACTAGTAAAAATGTCGCCTTAATTTTGAGAAAAGTCTTAAAATGTATCCCAATACACTTTGAAAATGATAAAAACTTTTTCGAAAACTGATATAAAAGTATTTTTAAAGGTTCATATTGGTAATATGCTCTACAAGATTCAAAGAAAGAATTAAAACTAGTACCAGTGATTAAAATAAATATAACGACGGCCGTTTATAGATAGCTGTCGAAAAGTTATTTCCATTCAATTTTTGTGAGATCACAGTAAGAGTTTTTCTAATCGTTTATTTAAATTTTGCTTTATTCTCTCTCTCATAAATTTAAACTTTTTTTTAACCAAAAATAAATTTTTGCGCCTTTGACTTCAGAAACAAAGGTGAATTCTTTAACGAGTGAAAAATTTGCTGTAATTATAGTCAGACACACACACACATTTTAATATCTATGTTGCTTTTTTGTTCAAGAATGAGCATAAGATTTGCCTAATTATTTGGTTATTATATGGTTTTTTTTTTATTTGCCATTCATTTAGTTGATTGATTGTCTAATCACGTTATTTTAATCACCTAAATCAAACAATCAAATTAAATAATATAGTTTCTAATTGCATTATTATTAATCTTGATTTATGTTATGGGCTGTAGTAATCTTTATTTATTCATTACTAATTTGATAATTCTTAAATCTTTTGTTTCGAAAATTCTTTAACGTTTCTTTTCTGCGTGGCTTTTTTTTTATTTTTATTTAAACATGCTGACGCTATATTTAAATTTTGGTATTCAAAAAATACGACGAGCACAAGCTTTGATTTTAAATATTAACCCTTTCTATGAAATGTGGCAAAATCGAAATAAAATCACGCCCACCTCCCATTCAAAATGACGTCATCCAAGTCATCAAAAGTGCATTTACTGACTGGAAATGTATTACATAATCCTTGATTTTTAAAATTAATTGTTTTCGAAATTTCACAAAATCGACAGAAAACTACGTCTACCTTCCATACGTTAAAACGTAAAAATCTCCTAAAATTACACGAACATAAATTTGCTTACTTGAAATTTAGTATTTAAGCTCAGATTTTTGATATGTACTCTGGCTTATTTGGCAAAATCGAATGATATCCACGCCTACCTCTCATACGAAGTTCCTACATGAAACGATAAAATTTCCAAAAATTCAACAAAAACTAATCGAATTACTTAAAATTTGGAATTATGCCTTGATTTATGCACTTTAAGTTTTTATTGGTAAAATCAAAAACTCCCCTTCCAAAAGGACTTCAATTTCGGTTCTGGCTAAAATTTCACTACCGGTTGGAGAGTTTTTATGACTCTTTTAAATAATTCATTACTTTCATGGTTAAGTGTGGCGCTTTAAACACTTTTATGTACCTCTTATTTTAATTTTTATATTCGCACTTATATTCATATTCATACTCATACTCATACTCATATTCATATTCGCGTTCATATTCATATTCCCATTCACATTCACATTCACATTCATATTCGTATTCATATTCATATTCGTATTCATATTCATATTCATATTCATATTCATATTCATATTCATATTCATATTCATATTCATATTCATATTCATATTCATATTCATATTCATATTCATATTCATATTTATATTCATATTCTTAGTCATATTCATAATCAAATTCATATTCATATTCATATTCATATTCATATTCATATTCATATTCATATTCATATTCATATTCATATTCATATTCATATTCATATTCATATTCATATTCATATTCATATTCATATTCATATTCATATTCATATTCATATTCATATTCATATTCATATTCATATTCATATTCATATTCATATTCATATTCATATTCATATTCATATTCATATTCATATTCATATTCATATTCATATTCATATTCATATTCATATTCATATTCATATTCATATTCATATTCATATTCATATTCATATTCATATTCATATTCATATTCATATTCATATTCATATTCATATTCATATTCATATTCATATTCATATTCATATTCATATTCATATTCATATTCATATTCATATTCATATTGATATTCATATTCATATTCATATTCATATTCATATTCATATTCATATTCATATTCATATTCATATTCATATTTATATTCATATTCATGTTCATGTTCATGTTCATATTCATATTCATATTCATATTCATATTCATATTCATATTCATATTCATATTCATATTCATATTCATATTCATATTCATATTCATATTGATATTCATAATCATACTCATTCATTGTTATTAATTTTGAGCTGTTTTAATCTTTTTCCATTAATTTATTTTGCGGTAAAAACAACACTTTTTGAGAGAGCTACACACTTAAGTGAAAAAATATTAGTTTATTGTAAGTCATCTTATTTTATAAATGTGGTTTCTATGCATGTTTAAAATTAAAGCCTTAGGCTTTATTTGAAATAAGCCAGATTAGGAACTATTAAAATTTTCGACTCTTCTTTACAAAAAAGTTTTCTTGTGTTAAGCTGAAACACACAGAATGAAATTTGATTCAAATTAAGTAAATAATCATGCATTCAACTCTTAGCTTTAGCTACTGAAAAGTTACACCGTTTATCCCCCTCAAAACCACTCTTCATTGTTTTATTATTATTATTTAAACTTCAAAACGGTGACAGCAAAACTGCTACCAAAATCATTTGCGTGCTCAACGACCATAGCGATTACCAAAGGAACTACTTCAAATATTAAAGAACTTGTCATAATAGTGTAAAGAGAAAAAAAAAAAACAAACATGCGGAGAGGGGTGGAAAATGTTTTCTAATTTAGGAGCAACGCATTAAAAAGGCATAAAAATAAACATGACACAATTTAAGGCAAGGGCAAAAAAGTTAGTAAGCAAAACTGTGGCTAAATCATATTAGAATGCATAAATCACTACCGAGTGTAGTCAAACTTATGCGTACAAGTGTTGATTATAGGATTGTATTGTTTGTTAATTCGTGCATTTACAGTTGCATGTTTACATGTCAGAGTCGTCAACATGCTTGACTTTTATTATCTTTAGACGTTATTCATCGTTCTTCATTTTCTGCTTTTACTCGACATGATGGTATTTAGACAATAAAAGTGTTAATAATAATATTTAGTAGTAGCTGCTGTTGCTGTGTTTGTAATATGGCGGAACAAATAAAGAGATAAATAGATATTTCATGGAGCTCAAATCATCTTTGTGTCGCCTATACAAGTATCTACTCACAATATTCATTTATAAACACTCATGTTTAAGGGGGTTGCCATTTTTCTGCTTTTAAAGTTCGCTTTTCGACGCACACTTCAGAGTAAGGTACGCGCTATAAATTTGTTGAGCAATAAAATTTCAGCTTTATGGCCCTTCATAAAATGCTGCATAAATTATGCAGTCGAGAAAGTATAAAAATAACAAAACAAATAAAAACGGAAAACATGTCTCAAAAAACACTCAAAAGTGGTTTCTCTATATTACAACATGGTAAGATCTATTTTGTTTTGGTATACAAACCGGTCGCCTATTTGGTAATGACCAGGTCACGGCCGCCATAGATAAAATGCGACTTTGTGTATCTGCCAGTGAGCAAGTCTCTCATTATATAGCTGCTGCAATTTTTTAAGCCAGCCACTTCAATTTTGTGCGTCAATAGTTCCAACCACTTGTTGATATTTGTGTGCTTGTCTTTTCATTTTCGAAATTACATACATATGTATATGGAGTGACGTAGTGGTTGTGTAAGAAGGCGGCTACTCACACCTTTATTTGATGTAAATTTTTTTTTTTTCAATAAAAATTTAGACCAATTTTTTTGTAGAATTTATAAACTTCAATTATATTTTCGTTTCTGTTAAATGAAAGCATGTACCTTGTCTGAAAGAAAAATGCATTTCAAACATTTTGGAACACTTTTTCTTTGAAAGTGTCTTCAAACATTTTTTATATACTAATCAATACAGCCTTTTGAAACAATTATATTTTTTTTTTTTTAAAATCAAGTTCATTAGCCCATTAATGTCGAGAGTTGAACAATTTTTTGTCCAAATTAACGAACTCGCATTATATATGGTATATGGTATATAATGGTATGGTATAAGACGTAGTAAAATTTTTTGTCTATAAAGCGGAAGTGGAAACCTGAACATTTATTGCATTTTGAACAAATTGACTGAAGGATTGTTCTCTCCGATGAAAGAATTGAAAATTAAAATAAATTTTACAGTGACTTTTGAATATAGTTTATTGCTGAAAAAAATTAATATACAATGAAAATTACACTTTTTACATGTGCAAAGATGAAAATAGTTTTAAAATGTAGTGGACTGATCAATTAACCTTTAATAGTGTAACTTGGTTGAAAGCGCACTTCGGCGGGGTTTGGATCAAAAAATAAATATAAAAAATGGATTTCTCGCATCAAAATACCCCAAATTCTGATGCCTTTGTTCTTTCCTGAAAAAAAAAAACATGAAAAAAATTACAATAAATATGAGCAATAAACACTTTATAGCAATATTTTTTAAATATATGCAATTCAAAAGTTTTTTTAAAGAGAAGACGATTCTAAATTCATCGCAGAGCACAATCCTTCAGCCTAGTCTTAAATGGAATTAATTTTCAGTTTTTCGCTACCACTTCATAGCTAAAACCTTATTCCATATACTTTACTACGCCTTAATATATACGTAAAATGTTATGAGCATATCTTAAAGACCTTGAATTGGTCTTTGTGGTGTAATTTTTTACCAATACTTTCAAAAAAATTTTAATTTTTTGTCCACTGAAAATTTCATTCACGTTTCTCAAGGTCAGCGTCACTATTTTTTTGCGTTTTGAAAATACTGTCGTATTGATGCATTAGTTTGTAATGCATTCTTAAAATTTCATGTTGGAGAATCAATGCTTACTGTTTTAAATGAATTTTTCAAAAACTGCCTGCATAATTTTTACATATAAAATACTTTTATTTTTAATTAAAATGAGATTTTTAGTATTTTTTGTACTTCTTACGTTATACTTCTTACTTTACGTCATTTTATAATTTTTCAGCTAGTTGTATACCTCCGACATCTTTTTCTTATGCTTAAAACTAATATCTTTATTATTTATTTTTTATTATATTTTTATTTTTTTTTTTTATTTCTTTTTTTCGTTTTTTTTCTTTGATAAAGGAAAAGCTGTTTGAGGTGTATTACTACCTAAAAAATTATAAAATACCGTAAGAAGTACAAACAATACTAAGAAACCTATTTTTAATTAAAAATAAAAATATTTTGTGTGTAAAAGTTGTGTAGGCAGTTTTTGAAAAATTTGTTTAAAATAGTAAACATTGATTTTTCAACATCAATCAACGATAACAACCCGAACACTGGTTTCGGCCGATCTCATCAGCTCTCGCCAGGCGCCTCTGCCTTGAGCGCGCCTTCTGAAATCGTATAAACAAAGTGCGGTTAGGGCTTCCTCGGCCTGGTCCATCCATCGAAGTAATGGTCTCCCTCGCCAAACGTTGACCAACGACCCTCGCCTCGAGCACCTTTTTCGCTGGAGCTTCGTCGATCATACGATAGACAAGACCCAGCCAGCGTAGTCGCTGTAGTAATACGCCGAACTACGTCAATGTATTCGTAGAGCTCATACAGCTCTTGGTTGATTTGAATACGTAGTCATCGAAGATTTTGCGAAGAACTTTTCTCTCGAACATCCCCAGAGCGGCTGCGTCAGTTTGCGAAACTACCCATGCCTCAGCGCCATAAAGAAGCACAGGTAGAACGAGCGTCTTGTAGAGTGTTAGTTTTGTCGATCGAGAGAGGGCTCTGGAACTTAGTTTCTTACTGAGCTTACCGAGCCTGAGCACCTATTAGCAATTATTGTTCTTCGCTTTATCTCCAGGCTGATTTCGTTGTTAGTATTAATGGCGGTGCCAAGGTATACAAACTCCTTGACTACTTCAAAGTTATAGCTGCCGTATGAAACGTGGGAGTCTAGACGTCGCGCTCCCTTGCTTGTAAACAGTATATACTTTGTTTTACCCTCATTTATCGTCAAACCCACTTTGGCTGATTCCTTTCCGATAGCGGTGAAAGCAGCGGTAACATTTCTCTTGGTTCTGCCGACACCTTTGTAGAAAATGTTGCCATTACGATGCACATCGGCCTTTCGTACGATCCCCTCCATGATGATGTTGAAGAGATCGCGAGACAGTGGATCGCCTTGTCTGAAACCTCTTTCGGTATTAAAGGTTTCGGAGAGGTCATTTCCTACCTTGACGGAGCTGCATGAGTTGCTCAACGCCATTCTGCGAAGTCTTACCAACTTTGCATATATATATTTTGTATACTTTGTATACCGAACTCAGACATTGTCGCGTATAGGCAATTCCTTCTCGGGCTATCGAACGCAGCTTTGTAATCGACAAATAAATGATGTGTGTCAATTTAGTTTTCGTGAGTTTTTTCCAGGATTTGTCGTAGCGTGAAAATCTGGTCTATGGTGGACTTTCCAGGTCGATATCCACACTGATAAGGTCCAATCAGTGTTTTTATAATCGGCTTTCATCTTTCACACAGTGAGAGAACCTTATATGCGATGGAAATAAGACTGATATCTCGATAGTTGGCGCAGATTGTTGGGCCTCCTTTCTAATGTATAGGGCAAAGTACGCTGAGATTCCAATCGTCGGGCATGCTTTCCGCTAGCCATATTTTGCTGATGAGCTGATGCATGCGCCTTATCAATTCATCGCAGCCGGTTTTAAACAATTCAGCTGACAGGCCGTCAGCACCCGCTGTTTTATTGTTTTTGAGTCGTTGGATAGCAACTCGAACCTTTTCATGGCTAGGTGGAGTACTTCCACTCCGTCATCGTTGATTAGTGGTGCTGAACTGCTTTCTCCATTGGCGGTATTGGTGGAATCGTCGCCAGTAAGTAGATTGGAGAAATGCTGTCTCCATAATTTCAGCGCACACTGCATATCTGTAACCTGATCTCCATTTTCATCTCTACAAGTGAATGCTCCGGGCTTGAAACCTTTGGTTAGACGCTTAACCTGTTGATATGAATTTATGTGCGTCCTTCTTGCACTTGTGTACCTTTAGTTCATCATTTGAGAATACATTACAAATGAATGCCTCAATACGATAATATTTTCAAAACGCCAAAAAAATAGTGGTGCTGACCTTGAAAAAGGTGAGTGCAATTTTTAATAACCAAAAACATAAAATTTGATGAAAGTGTTGGTAAAAAGATACACCTCAAAGAAGATCTATTCAGGGTCTTTACAATATGTCCCTAACATTTTTTTACAACATGTCAACTGACAATTTTTGATAATTTTTTTTTTATTATTTTCCAGTGTATAGCTTGTAAAAAGAAATTTTAAAAAATATGCAAAATTATTATTTTTTTAAATTACTCAATATCGACTTGAAAAAGTACAAAACTTTTAAAAATTTGTGAGATTCGAAAAGCGTCTGGTTTGGCATGGAATCACCGATATATGAGCTTTCTTGAGTAAATTGATAATTGAAGTACCTAAACAAAAAAAAAAAAAAAAAAAACGAAATGGCCATTTCAGCCCTTGAAAGTACTTTGGCCGAGCTTCTTATGATCAATTGAACACACATGTGATCGAGAACTGGACCTACACATGTTTTACGCCGACTTCGAACGGCTTATGTTCTCAAGAAGCTTTTCAAGCTTTTCAAGCTTGTTCTCAAGAAGCTTTACTCTCTGAGGTTTGCCATTGTCTGCAGAGAGGTGACGGCCGAACTGAAAAATTAATTCAATTGAAAAAACTTTCTGTGTCGGATGGAGGATTCGAACCTGGGTTCTCTGGCGTAAGAGTCACACACTCTACCCACTACGCCACGGCCGCCACAAATGAAGTACCTAAGTTCTTTAAAAAAAAAACTTTTTTGTTCAGTGTTTCTACATTCAGCTTTGGAGTTAATTTTTTGCAGCGCTACTGACAAAATAGATAAATTTTTGCATTTCTTTGCATAGACACCCGATGTATTGACAATCGAATAAATTTGTATACAAATATTTTTTTTCCTCTCATTGCTTTGTTTTTAAAACAGCAGAAAATTATTTATAATGATTTTTAAATTAATTAGGGGCGTTGTAAATCAAACTCTGAAATTTGCGAATTCGCACGCAGCTTCTTTTGCAATAAATTCTAAAATAAAGTAAAAACCCAGAGACGTTTTGATTAAAATTTTTATAAATCTAAATAAACCACCTATTTTTGTGAGATGCAAGTTTTAACCAAGCCTATTTGTTGGCAATAATCAGATATTGTCTTGTGATGAAAAAAAAAGAAACCTAATCAATTATGTATGTATGCTCAGTTACAACATAACAAATAATAGCACTATAAAAATGTATAGTTTTTAAAAATAAATAAAATGTATTGAAAAAAAAAGACTGAAACCTTTCATTAAGCGATTGAAGAATTCGTTACTAGAGTCGGTAGCAGAGCAGATAAGAAGAAAAATGAAAGCATGAAAACAAAGCTAATATAATCCATGTAGAAAGGTATCAAACTAAATTATATAACAGACAAATTTACATACAAACATATATATAACCTATTATTAGATATGTAAATATATTACAATCTTAACAGGGAAAAAAAAACAACAAACGTATCAAATTCAGATTCTCTGCTCAAGTGAAGCGCGAATTTGTTAGTCAAGGAAATAGCCAGCAAGTTTTGCTGAAATGCATTTTTATTTTTTAACTTATTCACAGAATTGTTATTTTTGTTATTGTAAACAAGACAACACAACAACATTTTCACATTGCTTAGGTCAGTTTTTGTTTTATTTTGCTGGGAATTTTATTACAGAATTTGTTGACCATAATATTTGGAGCTTCCTCTTTATGTACTTTGTCGTTATTATGTTTTTGAGGTATTCAAGAATGTTTGTTATTTTGTTGTTAGCCAAAAATTGAAGGCAAACCATTTTGGATTTTGTCGCAATTAACGAAATTTTTTAACGACAAGAAACAAATATTAAAAAAAAATACATTACTCAAAATTTAATATTTTTGTAAGAAAACGTGAATAGTTTTTCAAATTAATTAAAAGCTTAACTTAGAACATTACTTGAATTATAAACAAAATAATAAATGTAATTGTTATTTGTATAAAAAAATTTTGAGCGCTTTAAGATTGCCAAAATTATTTGAAATTTTGTAAATCTGCACAACTGGCTATTTGTTTTGCTCGCCTCATAAGGAATCATGTTGGAATTAAACAAGGTGAACGTGACGTTTACAAATTTTGGTACGCTTGTCAAATAATTTTGATAGGCAGAGGCGCACTGTAGAAAAGTAAATTGCGACAAGAGTAACGAAAGCATTTTGTGAGAAGGTGAAAAAAATTGCACCCACCTTATTTAAGTTCACCATAATAAGGAATTATGTGCTTGTAAGCATAATTTTAAGTAAAATATATGATAATTTTTAAATTTTTTTTTGTTCGAAATGGCGTCAAAAAAAACTATGCGATCTGTTTGGCTGATAATAGGTAGTCTTCTAGTTTTTTATCTTTATCTTTCATATGAACAACGATTTTTTTTCATTTACAGTGGTGGCCTTATAATTAGAAACGGCTTTTCAGCATATGTATTTGGTATTATATTTTACAAACTTAGTTCACCATATTCAAACTATGAACTTAAAATAGTAAAGACACATATCAGCATTGAGTTGAAAATAAAAAAATTGAGCATGAATAACATTTTTAAGAAAATTAACTAAACACAAAAAAATAGCAATTTCAAGTTGGTCACATAATTAGAAACAACAAAAAATATTTACATACAACTGAAAAATATCTTCGCAAAGTTAAACAAAATAGACATATCCTTTAATATTTTGTTGGATAACCCTTATTTTTGACAACATTCACCAGTCTTTTCGGTAAACTTTGTATTAAACGTTGGCATATTTGGAGCGATATGTTATCCCAGCTTTGCTGCACCAACTGAAACAATTCATAATTATTTCGTGGATTTCTGTCCTTGAGATCTCTTTTTACAATTGCCCATCAGTTCTCAATTGGGTTGAGATCAGGACTTTGAGCTGGCCAGTCCAGAACATCAATATTTTGATCCGAAAGCCAACACTTCACTAACCTTAAAGTGTGCTTTGGGTCATTGTCATGCTGGAAAATGTAATGGACGGGCATATTTTCAAAGGAATATGGTTCCATTACATTTTCCAAAATGCTTTTATATTGATGTTGATCCATTATTCCCTGAATTCGAACAATTGGACCCACACCACGCCAAGAAAAAGCACCCCAGACCATAATAGACCCGCCTCCGTGCTTCACCGTTTTCACAGTGTACCTGGGGTCTATGGCTTTGTTTGGAGGACGTCTCACATACGTTTTTCCGTCAGATTGAAACAAGTTAAACTTGGATTCATCACTCCAGAGAACTCTATTCCAGTAACGTGGATCTTTTTTAAGCATTTCCCTTGCAAACATCAACCGCTTTTTAATATTTTTTTTTGACACATGCGGTTTTTTTTTTGTACAATGCACCCACGAAGTCCCGATTCTTGTAAGCGCCTTCTTATTGTCCGTGTGGATATTTCTGCGTTTATTTGCTGTCCAATTGCAGCCTTTATTTCCCGCGAAGACAAGAATGGATTCCTCTTACTGACCCTACATTCTATCTTCTGCTGGAGTGGTCTTTCGTTCCCTAGGCTTCCTGGCTGGGTTTTCAAACTCCTTTGTCTTATTGTACAAGTGAATTGCACCAAATACCATTTTTTGGAGCACGCAAACTTTTGTGCAATTGCCGACATTGACAGCTTTTCATTCTGATAACACTGAACAATCAACTCCCTCATTTTTGGAGTACATGACTTGTTCTTGCCCATTTTAGAAGCTAGAATATATCAAAATTATTAGCATTTAATCTACTGATTTTCAAATTACACTCACTTTGTCACTAATAATAAGATAAGTTCAGAAATTAAAACAACAACTGCACGTTTCTAATTACATGGCCAGCCAAAAGCAACTACTTGTAAAATAACCTTACTTTTTTTCACTAAGCAAACTTTGAACTCCACGTGTTTTGCATCGACAACATTGTTGATTGTCTACTCGTTGAATAACGGTACTTATAATTTACAGTCTAGGTCTTAAAAGATGTTCCACATCGGTTTTATTTCCAATAAGACATCGTTTCTAATTATATGGCCACCACTGTATCTCTTTTAGAAGCTGAGAAATCGTTGTCACCGCTTTGGAGTCCAAAAAAGAAGTCCAAGCTGCGAACAAACGCAGATTCACGCTGGGGCGATAAGGGTAATCGCCCCAAAGCATATTGAATATACAGATTTTCTAAAATAGCTTCAAAACATATTCAGAATGAAGGATTTGTACATGAGTATTTATTTTAGCGTAAGCAAATAGTTCTATTGAATAAAGCAAAAATAATATATAATAATATAATTTCATAAATTTAATACGCAGAGAAAAAAGATGTTTATATATGTTTGGTTTCAAAAACAAAATATTCAGAGGGAACCACCTAATGATTAAGAACTTTCCTTCAATAGCATTATTTTTCGATATAAGAAGATATTAGTTGTGTCCAACATTAATATAATTGCCTTAGCTAAAAAAACCAACGTCTCCATCAATATGCTTGTGACAAAATAGAATTGTGTGTTTCTATCCAATAAAAATATATTTGCATCACTGTTTAACTCAAAAAGAACAGAACTCTGCAAATTTAAAACAAGCAGAACTCCTTTCTTTCATGTGTTTCGCCTAGACATGCATATATTTGTTTCTTTTGCACTTGCACGAAAAATAGCATTATAAAGCGGAAACCTTGTTGCTTTATGCGCGAACAGTTGCCGAGTCTTGGCGTCATTTTAAGTTTCAAGTAGCAGCGCCAAACGTGTTGAAAAGTTTAGCTTAAAGTGTTTAGTTTAAAGTGTTTCTGAAAATATTTGTTTAAATTAAAAGTGATTGTGTTTTCGAATTAATAAAACAAAAGAAGGCGGTTCAACAGTAAAAATAGGTGAGTTTTGAAGCAACTTACGTGTGCTTATGTGTGCTTATAAAAATTATTGTAATGTCGGATAAACATAATATGGTTACATCTCAACATAATTAAATCCGAGAAAAACTTATTTACTGTTTTCTAAACATATTTTGTTTGCTTCAAACCAACAATTACTTCTAAGCAAATATTTTGTAATCACAGTGAAAAACTTTTGGTATTTCTTTTGCTAAAATATGTTTCCACGTAAATGTAATGTAATCATCGGTAAATATATTATGTTGTTCTTAATTATCGTTTTGAAAATAATTGCTTGACTGCAATTAAATTATATTATAAATTATTATTAAATAATGTTATTTTTGACTAAATTATATTTCCAAGCAAACAAATAGTAATACACTAAAAGTGTTCTCAGTCCATTTATAATTACAATATATTTATATGAAAACATATTTTCCTTAAAACAAATTATATTGTTTTTAAATTCAAACAACAAGTGCTAAGGTACAATTAAATAATGTTAAGATGCAAATATATATATAAAGAAAAATTGCATTAATTAATCATATTATATGTGGAACCAATTATGATTACTTGTTTCCAAGAAACATGCAGAAACATATTATACTTCCTGCAAATTATGTTTGGAAAGGCCTATATTATTTTTCAGCGTGAAGTATAATGCAAAACACTTTCAAGTACAAAGAAAGCAGAAATAAACATTTCTCTCTTTTCTTCTTTAACCCGTTAATGACAACGTATGATATTATATCATACGAAGAACGTGTAGACACGTAAGAAATTCTAGCGCGGGCTAGATGAGAGATATTGCGCTAATTTTTTTTTTTTATAGTAAAGAGAAAGAATGGGTCAAAGCAAAATAAAAAGGAGCAGTGTAATTTTCCGAGGTTTACCATTAGTTTGACAGTTAAAACTTCACAGGTAAAAATCGGAGCTTTTTGTGTCGAAAATTGCTCAAGAAAAATGGACAAAAACGGAAAACGCGCACCTTTTCCAGATAACCTAAGGTGTCTTCTATGGAAGTAAAAAACCAACAGCAATTTTTCGACATTCCTGGAAATTTCACCTGTAACCTTACCCATGTCATATCTCAGGTGTGTGCTCAGGTTAAATTTTTTTTTATTTCTTCTATCAACTCTATGATACCCCAGGCACATATTACAGAACTGAGAATGGGTTAATAATACAAGATTCATTGTTTAAATGTTTCCTTTTCATTTTGACACATATCGAACGAACCGACAGAGAAATCAAAAATATTTGATTTTCATTCGTCATGTTGGAGCGACAGGCGGATTTGCTTTCAGACATGCCATGCCCATCCGACATGTTTTACCGTGCTGATATCAGAAAAAAGTTGCTGCTATTAAATCGTTGGACTCCGTCAAAAGCCTATCGATATCCCTATTCTCTACATAATAAATAACGTAAAAAGGAGAATAGATATGCAGCGCAAAAATATCTTACTTTTTCTCACGTGAAAGATGGATATATTTGAAAATGCTGTCCATATTTTGTTATGGGATATATAGCAGGTTTCAAAAGAAACCTATGTCAAAGGAACTTATCACAGAGCCATTGAATAATTAAAAATGAGTATCATATTGCATCTGTAAAAGCAACAGAGCAATTCTAAAAGGCTAATCAAAATCCTGCAATACATATTTGTAACCAAGTTACTTCCTTCAGATTGGAGAATATCAAGGAAAATCGTAGCAGATTGATAGCAATAGTAGAAACTTTTATTTTTGTTGGTTGTTAAAATATACCGCTGCGAGATTTTAATAATCTTGATAATATTGATAGTCCAATAAACGAAGAAAACTTCAGAGCTCTTTTAAAATTTCGGATTCAGAGTGGAGATATTCAATTACGTGATCGTTTAGGGAGTTCATCCGTACGTTCAACATATATCAGTAAAACAACGCAAGATGAACTCATTGATTGTTGCGAGCAAGAAATTGTTTGAACTATAATATCCTAAACTCAAAAAGCAATATTTTATGGAATTATATTTTTATGGAAACTCCAGATATCTTTTAAAAATCTCAGTTACCTCTTGCCATCAGATACATGTATGAGAACACTATTAGGGAAAATTTCATTTGATTCATCGATCTTCATAATTTTCTTTTTATTTTTTATATAAATTATGTAAAATGTTTTTAACGTATATATTTTATATACACATAAAATCACTGAAAACTGGTTAGCCAGTTTTTTGTTTAATATATTCGAAAAACTGTATTTTAAAAAATCGTAATTTTTTCGAATAAAAAAATGGTTATTCGACAAAACGATTTTTACATTTGATCAAATGTTTTGTTGCTTTTGATTTGATTTGATTTGATTAACGAAAAACAAAAAAAAAATTCAGTACATGCTCAATAATATGTTGTTTGATGCACAAACGTTTTTTTTTAATAATAGTGAATAGTATTTCGAAATATAAAATATATAAAAAAAAAAATTCAAAACAAAGTGTTTTTAGCCGATCAAATAAAAAAGACCCCTTAAGGATGGATGTTTGCGGTATTCTATCGAAAAGCTTTGCTATTTTTATTTTGATTTCAAATTATCAAATTGAGTGTTTTGTTGGCATATTTTTTCTCCTTTTTTCTAATTTGCAGGAAACACAGATCTTCTTAAAATTAAATCTTTTTAAAAGAAACACTTAAGGCAGTATTCTAGTGTAGAATTCTAAAATCTACTTTGTTTTCATATTTTCGTAGTTAAGACATTCAAGAATATGGCATTGAAAGGATTTTTGAGAATTCCAATTATTTAACATTTATAGACATTTTAGAGCTTTAACTCAAATTCTTAAACGAGTTTTTCTCGAAAGTACTTGTTTCAACACGTTTGACAAGATACCTCAAAATCGAATAAGCCGATTATCTTAAAATTTGGTGTGGTTGGACCTTGACCTTTCAACACACAAAAAGAATTTTGCATGGCATTTCAACAAGTCACTCACACACCGCCATGTTGCAAGTCATAGCTTGTGGGGAATCATGAGCCCCACTTTTGGTGGAAAAATTGTGTGGGAGGTATGTTCCCCCCACACATGCATAAAGAATTTTGCATGACATTTCAACAAGTCACTCACACACCGCCATATTGCAAGCCATATCTTGTGGAAAAATTGTGTGGGGGGTATGTTCATGGTTTTTTAATGAAAATTGGAGGCTGTGAATAAATAAACTAATATTTTTATTAAATTTTTCCGTATTTTGTTAATTTTCAACCACCATGCCACGTTATAATTTACAAATCAAGATAAAAAGATTGATTTTTTCACGTGCCCAAATTGCGTATCTGATTGATCGTGCATAACCCTTTCTTAAATTTTCTCAATTGAAATAACTTTATTTGTCATTTTCAGTTATTTAATAAATTTTTGCATTGTAATTGTTTGGTTTTGACTAAATTAAGGCGGTGGCTAACGATTCCCCATAATTTTTGGAAATCTCGAAAACATTGGCCCTTAGTAATAAAGAATGTCTATGTCGAATTTTTCTTAATCTCGACTTTAGCTTTCAATGAATGATAGGCTAAAAGTTGAGTTTAAGATAGATTCAACTTAGAATTTCTTTATTACTAAGGGCCATTGATTTTTTTGCAAGCAACCAAAACTTGAAATAAAAACAAAAACCAAAAAAAACTGTAATGCTCCAAATTTACGTAGAATACTATACCCTTTTACAATTTGCAAATTTTCTTTTGTTAAATTTCCCACTTTTCCCCTCTTAATCTTAAAATAAATCTTAACAATTTTTTAGGTACGAGTATCTACACGAAGAAAACAAAGTGTTTAGAAAAAAATTAAATAAAATAAAGCAAATACCATTTTAATGAAAATAATAACATAAATAAAATAGCTTTATGTTTAATTTTTAAAGAGATCTATGCTAGACAAACAGTTATTAGGACTTAAATGATCAAAATCATATTGAAAACTTTTTTAATATTCAAAATCAATCAACGCACAGAGGGGTGCTTTTAAAATCTAGCCGGCCAAAAGTCGGTTTTTCAAATTTATTCTTTTCAAAAAAAAACCTATAATATTACCACTTTCCGCGCCCCTCGCACAAGCCTATGAACCGATAAAACAGTTGAAACTTGATACTTCTTGTAGGAAAAAAAAATTTTATTTTGTAAGAACTTATCAATATAAACACTTGCTGTACTATCAATTTTATATAGGGACTGTTAAAAAGCATTCTATGAATTATGATTAAGCAGATATATGTGTGTTAAATATTCACTAATTTTTTATTACGTAATTTTGATAAGCACAAAATGGTCGCGTCTTTGAAAAGTTTATTTAAAAGAAAAACTGTTTATTTTTCACGAGTTAAAATACAAAAAGTTCAATTTCCCGAGGCTTCCCGGCATTGATTTTAGGCTTAACGGAAATTTCACTAAATTCGCTTTCGGAAATAGTATTTTTTGAGTGTTGCGTTTTCTTTAACCGTGGGCTCCGTTGAAATATTTAGCTATGGATTCTTAAGGAGCAGGTAAGTTTACTATAATACCTTCGATATTTTGATATTGCGCGTGTATAATTAAGAGCAAAATTTGTAAAAACAGCAATTCAAAAAAACAATTCTCAGAGGAGTAACTGTTGAGATTGGATGATTTCACTGCCGAACATTTGAAAGAAATAAAGAAAAATTCCAAATCTGAAATTAAGCGTAGTTGCACTGATACAGGCAGAAAAGTTGAAACATTTTTGATAAGAAAATGGAAATTCCTTGAAGGCACATTTTGCTTTCCAAGGGTAGTGAATCGGCAAGGTCGGCCACTAAAACCTTTTTTAATAAAAATACAAATGTAAAAATTTTTAAGAGTGTCATGCAATACAAATATACTTAACAGATTACTGTTAACTTCTGATCCTCTAATAACGGGAATGAGGCCAATACCAAAAAATATAAGCAAACAGTTTTTAAAAGAAACTCTAAGCATGCTGATTCCAGCAGAACCTTACTCCAAAGTATTGCATGGTGGTTAATTGTCAAAAGAGGCTGAAGAATGGTTTTCTGAATCGGAATGCTGCAGTTCCTCATAGGAATATAAAAATGTAATGGTTATTTTGCATAATAAAGACATTTTTATAAAAGGTTTATTAGAGTATTTGATTTTGAGCTAAGATTTCGATTTTTAATGGTAAATAAAGTAAGTTTTCAAATAAACGTTTTATTGCCAAAATAAGCATTTGAATACCTTAGGGTTCGATTAGCATTTTAAAATAATTTTGGCCACCTAGATTTTCGACTGTTGCACCTCTGTGCAACAGTAAAAGATATTTTATAACATTAATGTTGATGCTTTATTGCTTCTTAACCGAGTTTGAAGCTTATAATGAAACATAATTAAAATGTCATTTTTTAATTAGGTTGTTGTGTGGATAATAAAAATGTTTACGAATGCGAATTTTTGTTGCGGATGTGAACACGGATATCAAAAAGTGAAAAATAAGGGTGCGGAGATGCGGAGCTCCGTCAAATCCCTAATTATTAGGAACGTGGCTGAAAATTATTCGACATACAAATATCTGCAAAAAATAAGAAGAAAACTGTACAAAGTGTTCTTAATAAAATTTCTCTTTTTGCTTAGAAAACAGCTAGTAACACATAAATGATGCAATTTAAGATCTAAAAATATGAACTATATTCAAGACATTGGAAACTTTGTACTTTGTAGTAATTTGAAAGTAAATGCCAAAAATACTTTGTAACGATATATTTTTGGAAATTTTTAAAAATGACGAAAGCACTATTTATCTATTTTTCAAACAAAAGCGGCAACCGTGAAAGTGAAAACTATTACAAAAAAAAACACTAAATTCCAACTTTTTTTTAGTTACACTGCGTAGCCACGAGTAACATAAAAAAAGCGGAACAACACAAAAAACAAAAAACTACTAAATTTCGAGTTGTCTCGTCAGTGCATAAAAATAGCAAATAAATTAAAATTATAGAAGAAAAACTGAAAAAAATAATATTTTTTTTTTATTAACGAGACATTAATTTGTCTAATATGCGAACACTAAGCTGCGGTAGTCGTTAAAGAAAACTAATAACGTTTGTAGACTGAATTAATTATAGAAGTATAGAAGTATAGAAAAAAAAAAAAAAAAAAAAAAAACTTAAAATAGCTTAAACACATTATACTCAGCCGCTGTGTGAGTTGGGTGTGGAACTCATCACCTATTACTTAGTTTAAAATTCAATGGGTAAATTTTTACAAAATTGTTAATATTTGTAGCTGAATTTTTAATGACGCTGCTGCGTTGGAAACAGATGTATGCATTATTTATTTTTTTTTTTTTCTATTTGTTTGCTCCGTTTATGCATGAATAGTTTTCACAAAATCAAACAAAAAAAATAACGATCTGCTGCAGGTGCACTTTTGTTGTAATTATTGTATTTTTTTTTTTTTTTTTTTTTGTAATGCAACACATTAGATTTCATTTTTAACTGTTTTGTGTTTTTATGTAGATATTTTATTTTAATAATACTTTTTTTAAAAAACCTACTTCAAATATTTAGGCGCACTTTTTTTCTATATTATAGCACTAAAGCGTTAAACAGCGTAACGTTTATCTTAACGTTCGAATTGCAACTGAAACAGCGACAAGTTGGTGCTGCTCATATAAGAATGGAAAACTATTCAGCATTCATTTGATGAAAATCTATTGTTGGCCAACAAGAGAAGAGCGCATGTTTTGACAGAGACGTAGAGCATTAAGTAACAGAGAGTGTATGAGCGATAGAGCGGGAAATACAAACAAAATTTGTGTAAACTTCTAACCGCCACCGTGTCGCAAAGTAAGTATCGCCAATGATTGTTTTAATCTCAAAATGATTATTAAATTTGAAAAAAATTTTAAATATTTGTAGTTGGACTTTTCGGTTGTGAATTCGAAATTCACGTTAATTTGATTTGGCAGAAAATCATCGCTTTAAGCGCAGATGAATTCAAGCAGTGCTGATTAAAGAAAAGTTAAATTAATAAATAATTTATAATACCTACAATTTAACTGATAAGAAGTCAATCGAAAACAATAAAACGATGCAAGGTCCTAAGTATCTCTCAGCGGTACTAGTATTATAGTTGTTATCATATTATATTACATCAATAATGATGCACTGTCTCTTAATACATATATAAGCGAGGTTACCTAGATTAAGAGGAAAATATTATTGATTATTGATATATTATTGTTGAAGTAATATGAAACAAATTTTTAAAATACAATTAATAAATCAGCGCAACCAGTAACAGCTTGAATTTAAAACAACTGTCTGATTTTATCATGTAAAAGATCTCATGAAACATAACTAAGGCGGCTGTAAATAAATTTGTCAGCGTTTATTCACTGACGGAACCATAGAAATTAAAAGTAGAAAATGTTTAGCTTCAAAATAAAGTACTACTAATTATAAACTTCAAACCAACCTCAAAGCCAGCATCTGATGTATTGTCAATAGTTTATATTTTTAGGCTTCAACAATCAACTCGGTTGAAAATATTTTAAAAATCTTAACAAATTTTCTTAGGCAAACTTAGAAACTAATATGTAATAAAAAATGTGTTCACTTTACAGATTAAATAAATGCAGTATCTGGAATTTCATTTTTCTGGCCAAGATGCATGAATACTGCCAAGGCGCTTTCAAAGTCCCATTTGGCATCTTCTAGGCACCTGCAAGAAAAACAAAAAATTGGTATATAAAATGAACAATATACATGGTGTACTCGATTAAAGTATCAATCCGACGCCGATTGATTCCTTAAGCCAAATTTTATTTTGTTTTATTTTGAATTTTTTACTTAAAATTAAACTTTTTTTAGTTAGAGAAATTTTTGCAAATCAAACTTCAAACAAGAGACCAGAAACTTCAAACGCCTCCAAATCGGAAATATAATTTTCTATTTTCGTCTTAACTAGCGGCCTAGGCGCAGTGAGTAGACTGTGTGGCACATACGCCAGAGAACCCTGATTCGAATCTCACCTGACACAGAAAGTTTGTTCAATTAAATTAATTTCTCTGTTCGGCCGTCACCTCTCTGCAGACAATGGCAAACCTCAGAGAGTAAAAACTGCCATGAAAAGCTTTTTGAGAACATAAGCCGTTCGGAGTCGGCATAAAACATGTAGGTCCAGTTCTCGATCATTTGTATTCAAACACTTCACAACTTACACAACACAATTGATCATAAGTAGCTCTCTTAATTAGAAAAATTTTATTAAATTTAATGGTGCCGATTTTTAAATTATGGTCAATGCCTATATTAAACCATGCTGATTCAAAAATTTTAACCGATGTCGATTCTTAATATTCATGCCGATACCAACAGATACCGATGCCGGTTAACCGGTCGGACACTAAACATTAATATAAACGTCGAGTTTAATACTTCGTCAAATGCCATTCAAAATGTTGTTTTGGTTGTTTCGACAATCTTTGATAAGAGATTTTTTTTTTCCATATACAGGGTGTACCGCAATTGAGTGCAACTATTTACGGAGCTGAAAGTTTATGTTGAGCTGAGCAAAAAAACGTACGGTAAGGGGGGTCTATTTTCACATTCTTAGGAGCTACAGGGTGTATTAATATTTCACGACTTTGATTCACGTTATTGTTTCTAGCAGAAAAACGAACTTACATACAACTTTTTTTGATAGCTCATTTCAAAGGCACTGAAATCACCTTTACGGTATATCAACAAACCCCACCAACTTAACCGTTACGGAGCTGTGCTCCTGTGAACATGAATTCAATCGATTGAAACTACCATATTTCAATTTTGACTGCAAATTTCTCAGAATTTCGCGTAATAAATGAAATTTTCTTTAGCGATCAATTTTGTAATTTATTCAATTTTCTTTTCAATGACACCAAAAACAAAAAAATATCTTAAAAAATAAAAAATTCGGCTGTACTAAAAAAATTATATTTATTAGAAAACAATGATATTATCTACTGCATAATAAGTATAATTTTTTTAGTGCAGCCAATTTTTTTATTTTTAAAGATATGTTTATGTTTTTGGTGTCATTGAAAAGAAAATTGAATAAATTACAAAACTGAAACAAAAAAAAAATTCATTTATTACGCAAAGTTCTGAGAAATTTGCACTCGAAGTTGAAATTTGGTAGTTTCAACCGATTGATTTCATCTTCACGCGATCACAGCTCGGTAACGGTTAAGTTGGTGGGGTTTGTAGATATACCGTTGTAAAAGGGTTTCATTGCCTTTGAAATGAGCTATCAAAATAAGTTCTATGTGGGTTAGTTTTTCTGCTAGAAACAATAACGTGAATCAAAGTCGTGAAATATTAATTAACCCTGTAGCTCCGAAGGATGTGAAAATATTCCCCCCCCCCTCCCCCTCCCATAGGATATTTTGCTCAGCTCGACATAACCTTTTAGCTCCGTAAATAGTTGCACTCAAGTGCGGGACACCCTGTATTAAACATTATGAAAAACTAGTAAGGAATGGAGCTTCGGCAGGGTACCGAAGCAAAAATACCCCTACGCGGCTGTATTGAAGTATATTCGAAGGCTTTAGCCACGGCAGATGAAAGTTTTCCTATTTTGATGACGTCACTTTGTATGGGAGGTAGGCGTGGCTTTCATCTAACTTTGTCAAATATCAGAAAGATGGTTCATATTATATATCAAAGCCCATGGGCAAAATTTCACATTTTTTTAATTTTTGTGGATTTTTAAGAGATTCTAGTTTAAAATAAAGTCACTTTATAAGGGAAGTAGGCGTGGTTTTCATTCGATTTTGCCAAATATCATAGAAATGGTTTATATTAAATATCAAAGGTTATGTGCAAAATTTCAAGACATTTCTTTAATTCTTGTGAATTATTAAGAGATTATACGTTAAAAAAAAGCCAATTTGTATAGGAGGTAGGCGTGGTTTTCATCCGATTTTGTCGAATATCATAGTGATGGTCTGCATTAAATATCAACGCCTGTGTGAAAAATGTCAAGAACTTTCTTTAATTTGAGAAGACTTTTAAGAGATTTTACGGTTCATATAAAGCCACTTTGTATGGGAGGTAGGCGTGGTTTTAATCCGATTTTTCCAAATATCATAGTCAGGATTTATATTAAAGATCGAAGCTTGCGTGGAAATTTGAATGCATTTCTTTGATTTTTGTGGATTTTTAAGAGATTTTACTGTAAAAATAAAATCAACCTGTATGGGAGGTAGGAGTGGTTTTCATCCGATTTGGCTCATTTTTGAATTTGATCTTCATTTTTTAGAAAAGAAACTTATATTTCCAATTTCATCGTGATAGCTTTAGAAAAAACAGCAGTAATCGTGTCGACAGCCGGGCAGACGGACACACGGAAATCGACTCAGCTGGTGTTGCTGATCAAAAATATATAAACTTTTCTATACCTGGCACGCTTTAAAAACGGACTTTATAAACGGAATGACAAAGTTAATATACCCCTTACGCAGTACACATTAGGTTATAAAAATGGGTTGATTTGAGAAAAGTGGGGTGATTTGAGAGGAAACAGAACCGAATAAAATTTAAATTTAAACGACGCGAAATGTTTATTTAAACCGACTCGCAGTCACACATAGCACAAATTCAAAAACTTTTTCGTCATGATGACACATTTGAGATGTACTCCACGTTTGCACTTCATGCATTTGATCGAATTGAACTGTGTGCATTTTTTTGGCATTGGCTTTTGCTAGTCTCTTTTTGGAGAATTCCGCAAGCTCTTTTTTGCGGCCGAAGTCAGAAACGCACTTTGCATGGGCTTTCTGCCCCAATTTGATTTTTTTTCGTGGATCGCCCAGCTGAAGGAGACCAATTTTATTAATAAAATTGTTCAATGAGAAGCCTGAAGTTGATGCTACTCCAAAAATTCATATTGTTACTTCTTCATCGGCAGCAGGCGGTTTATCAAAAAACAAAATTTGCATTATTAGTCTTCATTGAATTGATTATCGGCACTAACCGAAATATTCTCACCCGAAATAGAAGCTAATTAAAATTCTTCTAAAAGAATATTTGGGTTTACTGGGTAAATCCCAGTTGCTTTGAGTCCAGCCTTTATATTTTTCGCCGTCAGCGCCAAGTCCAAACAATTGTTAATGATCTCGGGCATGTGCTGAATTTCAATTACTTTTCCAGCATGGTTCACATACCATGCATCACATTGGGTCTTATAGAAGGACTTCAATGGACCAAACACCGCGACATCTAATGGCTGCATTTTGTGACTGCAATGAGGAGGGAGAGAGGGCATCACAATTCCATTATTGACAGCCAAGTCGATAGCCTTATTCGACAAGTGGGACGTGTAGGTGTCGAGTATAAATATGGTGGAATGTTTTTTGTGGATGCACAGTATGCGATGAAATGGCACATGAACGCAACAAAATCATCTTCAGTCATCCAGCCGCTTCAATTTGCATAATCAACGGCATTCGGAGTAGCGTGACTCATGAAATACGAATGCATATTTTTTTCTAGGGAAAAGGGAAAGAACGGTAGAATATGTTGGCCGGCAGAGTTTATTGCAATTGACATGGTGACGTTGGTGCCTCTCTCTTGAGACACAAATTTTTGCACTGACTTCGAGCCAACCAGTCTCATCAATATTCCATATTCTAGTCGGAACATATGAATGCGGTGGAATGCCTGCTTTTAGTTTAGCAAAGAAATCATCAACAGCATTCTTATTGAATGATTTTAGTAGGCTTGCGCTTATTTGATAAGGCGTTCTCAATGTAAGACGGTGACGCTTGACGAATGAATCGAACCAATCAAAACCAGCAATTTTTTTATTGGCCCATGAATGTGGCACAATTCAGCAGCATAGCAAAGTAAATTCGCTTTCATCACATATTTCTTCAGCGCATCTTCTTGTTCGTCAGAGAAAGCCTAGGAAATAGCCCTTTATCAGAAGCAGATTCACAAAAAAAAAAGGAAAATAAAGCCTACCTTTCTACCACCAACCGAAACTGAATAAAAAAAAATGCAGTCAATTGCCCAAGAGTTACTAGAGGAAAAGTCGTGAAATTGTTCCTTGATGTTGTTTTGACGTTTATTTTCCGGACAGTAGAAACATTTTGCACCGATTGACCATTTTTGTTTACTAGTTTTATGATTGCAACCAAGTTCGGCACATCAATGGAAGGAACAACGGGTTTTCTTACATAATTTCATGGCATGATAACTGTGTTGTGACCCTTTATGAGATGTGAAATATCCTTTATGCATTCATGTGGTGAACAACGAATACTCAATAAAAGGAGGGAGTTACGAACATACGCTCACTAAAGAACGACGTGTTTTTATTTATGCAAACAACACATGGTGGCAGCGGTGTTTTAAATAAGCACAAAAGGAAAAATAATAATTATGGCGACCGGTGCGAATTTGGAAGGAGCATCGCAAACGATTCTCGTAGAGACTAGTGGCTACCAAGTAGCACCACCAGATAAGTTTGACTTTGGAAACCCAGCACAATGGACAAAATGGCTGTGTCGCTTCGATCGCTATCGAATTGCTACTCGATTAAACAGGCAACCTGAAGAGGAGCAAGTTAACTCATTAATTTATCTCATGGGAGAGCAGGCTGATGAAATATTTATGGCATTACCGTTGAGTGAGCAGGAAAAGGCTGATTACAAAAAAGTGGTTGCTGCTTTTGAAAAGTATTTTGTGGTGCGCATAAATGTAATATATGAAAGGGCAAAATTTAACACTAGAGTGCAATTAGAAGGCGAGATGGTTGAAGGTTTCATAACCTCACTTCACACGTTGGCCCGAAATTGTAATTATGGAGAGCTGCGGCAAGAAATGATACGCGACAGAATCGTAGTAGGCATAAGAGACAAGAGACTTTCTGACAAATTGCAATGCGAATCAGAGTTGACCTTGGAAAAGGCGATAGATACGGTACGCACACAAGAGAGCGTGCGACGGCAGCAAAATGAGCTAGCACAGGGCTGCCAAATAGATACAACTATTAACAAAGTGAGGGCGATTGAAAGAAACGTTGTAAATGAACAGTGCGAAAAATGTGGAGGTAAACATGGCGATAGGATAATATGCGCTGCAAAGGGGAAAAAATGCAACAAGTGCTATAAGTTTGGCCATTTTGCAAGAGTGTGCAAAAGCGGGCAGAGAATGAATAACATTGAAATGGAAAAAGAATGCGAAGTTGAAACGATGTATTTTGGAATGGTATCAAACAACGGAAAAAATGATCGATGGTGCGAAACAATTAAAATTAATAAGAAACTGGTAAAGGTCCTTATTGATACAGGGGCCCCAGTTGATGTTTTACCAACTGCGTTATTTTACAAGAACTGGCCGAATACAAAAACGATAAAAGCTGACAAGAGGTTAACAGGTCCATCCGGAGAAGCGTTAATGGTTAAAGGCATGTGTAAGGTGGAAATTGAACATGGAAATAATGTTTGTAAGAGCAAAATCTACATCGTGGATAACATTAAAAATCCGTTGCTTTCATTAGGTACTTGCGAAAAATTAAAGTTTATTAATAGAGTAAACAAATTAAATGAAAAGTCTACAGTGGACATTAATAAAGAATTTCCAAATCTGTATAACAGTTTGGGCTGTTTAGAGTTCGTCTATGATATTAAACTAAAGAAAGAGCAGAGACCATATGCAATTCATGCAGCTCGCAGAGTTCCAATACCGGTCATGGAAAAGTTAAGAAATAAACTAGCGGAAATGGTTAATCTTGGTGTTATAAAACGAGTTGATGTCCCGACGGAATGGTGTGCACCATTGGTGATTGTACCTAAAGCAAATGGGGAAATTCGTCCATGTGTCGATTTATCGAAGCTAAATGATTGCATTGAAAGAGAGATCCATCCAATGCCAATGGCTGATCACACATTAGCACAACTTTCTGATGCAAAATATTTTACAAAACTGGATACAAAAAATGGATTTTGGCAAATTCGATTATCGGTAAGATCGCGAAACTTAACAACTTTTATTACACCTTTTGGAAGGTATTGTTTTTTACGATTACCTTTTGGAATTTCTTCGGCGCCTGAGGTGTTTCAGAGACAGATTCAACGTATTCTAGAAGATTTAAAAGGCGTCGTTTGTCAGACCGATGATATATTGGTGTTTGGTAGAACGATACCTGAACACGATGAAAACTTGAGAAAAGTTCTAAAACGATTGTCCACAGCAAATGTTACCTTGAATAGGGACAAGTGTGAAGTCGGTATTACCTCTGTTAAGTTTTTAGGTCACTTCATAGATTCTCAAGGGATTCATCCTGATGAATCAAAAATAAAAGCGATCCAGGAATACCCAAGGCCAACCAATACTACTGAGGTTCGTAGATTTTTGGGTTTGGTTCAGTATTTAGCAAAGTTTGTTGCAAATTTGTCGACAGTTTGTCAGCCTTTAAACGACCTGTTAAAGAAAAACATTGATTACCAATGGAATGAATCGCAACAAAAATCATTTGTTGAGTTAAAGAAGTGTTTATCTACACCACCGACCTTGAAACGATATAGCCCTAATCATAAGACTTCTGTGTCAACCGATGCGTCTTCATATGGCTTAGGCGCTGTACTCCGACAAATAGACGATGACGGATTCTGGAAGCCTGTAGCATATGCTTCCAGGACACTTTCTGAAAGTGAGCAGCGCTATGCGCAGATTGAAAAAGAGGCGTTAGCCATAACGTGGGCTATAACGGAAAAGTTTCGAGATTTCCTGACGGGTATAAGATTTAATATTGAGACAGACCATAAGCCGCTGATTTCCATTTTTACCGTGAAGCACCTCGACGATTTGACGCCAAGGATACAGAAATTCCGAATGAAATTATTATGCTATGGATATACAATTGAATATACACCGGGGAAAGATTTAATAGCAGCCGATGCCCTTTCACGAGCGCCATTAGAAATCCCTAAGCAAGCAGATGATGAAGACTTAATAACGTTTGTCAACCATATCGTCGAAAACTTTCAAGCAAGTGATGATTTCTCAAATAAACTCAAAGTGGAACAACAAGATGATTCAGTTCTAAAAGAAGTAACTAAATACTGTAATACTGGCTGGCCGCATAAATCAGAGTTGTCATCAGAGGTAAAATTGTTTAGTAACGATCGATACAAAATAGCAGTAAACAATGGATTTCTTATGTATGGCGAAAGGATGATAATACCAGCAAGTATGCGCCAAGAGGTTCTAGAGCGAATTCACAATGGACACTTGGGCATAAACAAGTGCAAAGCAAGAACACGAAATTCAGTATGGTGGCCTGGATGTATGGACAGTGTAGAAAAACTGGTAAGAGAGTGTCGTATATGTATAGAAAGTTTGGTGCCGAGAAGGGAACCTATGATTATATCAGAATTTCCTGAAAGACCATGGCAAAAAGTTGGCCTAGATCTTTGTTATTTTAAAGGAAAAAACTTTTTGATCGTGTGTGACTATTACTCTCGCTATCCAGAAGTCATGGAATTAGAAAAACAAACTGCTGGCTGTGTAATTAACAAGCTTAAGTCCATATTTGCTCGTCATGGTGTGCCGGAGGAAGTACGTTCGGACAATGGTCCGCAGTTTTCACAAATTATATCATCTGAATTTCATCGATTTGCGAAAGATTGGGGTTTCAGGCATACAACGTCAAGTCCTTATTTTTCACAAAGTAACGGGTTAGCCGAATCAGCAGTAAAGATAACAAAGCATTTGTTCAAAAAGAATCTTGATCCATACATGGCACTTCTGGAGTATAGAGCTTCTCCATTATCATCGGGTTTTAGCCCCTCAGAGCTTTTAATGGGAAGAAAACTTCGTTCAAAATTGCCAATGATTAACAGCCAGCTAACACCGAAGTGTCTTCAAAGAGATGAGATCGCGAAGAATGAAGAGGAAAAGCGATTACATCAAGCTGATAACTACAACCGACGTCATGGAGTCCATAAACGACCAGATTTAGAAAATGATTCCGAGGTTTGGGTTCGAGACTTGCAACAATGGGGTCAAGTGGAATCGAAAGCTAATACACCACGATCATATTGGATCCGAACTGATGATGGACGATATAGAAGGAATGCGTTTCACCTAAATAGAGCTAGTGACAACAAGGATACTACTACAAATATCAATTTGCGTCGTACATCTGTCAGATCAACATCTTTTGGGAAAAGAGGAAATGATGAGCTGAATACCTCGGTGCCGACAGATAACACTTCAAGAACTTTTGAGGAGCCTCAATCAGCTGCAGTTCCTGACGATAGGTTAGTTGCAGCAAACGACATCGCAGCAGTTCCTTCCCAGGATACAAGGACTACCAGACTGGGCCGCACTATTACAACTCCAGCCAGATTCAATTCTTATGTATTAGATTTTGATTAAGATTTTAATATTCTTTATTTTTTGTGAATTCATTCTTGTATTTCATTATATATTAGTTATATAACTTAAAAGAAAGGGAGATGTGTTGTGACCCTTTATGAGATGTGAAATATCCTTTATGCATTCATGTGGTGAACAACGAATACTCAATAAAAGGAGGGAGTTACGAACATACGCTCACTAAAGAACGACGTGTTTTTATTTATGCAAACAACACAATAACTACTTACAAATCCTAAAAATTGAGGAGAAAACAACTTTATATTGGTTAAAATAATGGAAATACGCGTAAAAATCTTCAAAATAGCACCACAATAACATGTCGTTTCTCAAATCACCCCACTTTTTTTCTCATATCACCCCGAGACGCAATTTTTGTTGGAGTGTACGTCTTAAAAACAAATGCAGATTCATGCAGTCTTTGAGCAAATCAAAAGCGGAAAGAATAACGAACATTTCACTTATATTTATCTTTTTTTAGGATGTGGAAAAAATTAGGATTTCGAAACACAAAAACTCACTAATAAAACTTTGAAAAATCGAAATTAAAATTCTTTGTCGGAGAGAACAAAATAATTGGTGCGTGCACACAGGCCTAGTCTTATACTATGTTCACACTGAGGGCTAAATGCGCATTTAAAAAAATGCGCATTAGCAATTTAGAATGCGTGGCCGTATGCTCCTTGTAAGAGTAAAAGAGACAAATATATACATTCAATTTCGAAAATGCGCATTTAGCTCTCAATGTGAACGTAGTATTATACTACGTAGTATAATACTACGTAGTATTAATAATAATACTACGTAGTATTAATAATAATACTACGTTCACATTGAGAGCTAAATGCGCATTTTCGAAATTGAATGTATATATTTGTCTCTTTTACTCTTACAAGGAGCATACGGCCACGCATTCTAAATTGCTAATGCGCATTTAGCCCTCAGTGTGAACATAGTATTATACTACGTTCACACTGAGAGCTAAATGCGCATTTAACTAAATACGCATTAGCAATTTAGAATGCGTAGCCGGATGCTCTTTGTAAGAGTAAAAGGGACAAATGTATATATTGAATTTTGTAAATGTGCATTTAGCTCTCAGTGTGAACGTAGTATTAGTATGCCAATAACTAATCATTTCATGTTTCCATCAATTCACACTTCTCAAATCACCCCGTGTCTTAAATCACCCCACTTTGCCTGACCATTTCTCGTCAATATAAAATGCTGCGGATTTGTGGGATATGTTGACCAGGTTTCGCAAACGTGGTAATGGGCTGTGTTATGCCATCTGAACAATAGAATTTAATATATGTTGAAATTTCATGGACCCATGGTTTAACCCATTAGTGACGAGCATTCAACAAAATTTTATTTTTCAAAGTTGTGTGAGACCGATGAAGTAGATTTAATTATATTTTTATTAAAAATTTAGAGGCCGAAGGGCCCCTACATATATGTAATATTCGTTATTAATGAGTTAAGGGCACTCGTTCGAAAATATGTCTCTTTCTACAAATCACAATGACCGAATAAAGTTTTAAAAACAAATTCGTTTTATTTATTTATTGGATAAAAAAGAATAAAATAATTTCTTGCGCAATGAGAACCGCAGTTTATATTTCTAACAAACAAAATTTTTAAATTGATTTGATTAACGGAGTCATTTGGTGTCAGAGCAACGATTTCACTTTGTTAACGAACAACCTCAAAAATGTGCAAAATCAAATGTAGAGATAGAGCAACAAGTCTGTTAAAAGTTCTTAAATTTGAAACCTTAGCTCCAAACTTCAGCTTTATGGAGCTAAACTGTGTGTAGATTATGTTAAATATTGATCTTATAATTGACCCATTATTTTAGGGGTATTATAAGATAGAAATGTAAATAATGATAGCATTTATTCCAAGTTCACAATAATTGCAAACATCACTGCGAGAAATGATCCGTGATTTAAGACATTTTTTATTAATTAGTTACGACTGCAAAAAGGACTCTAAACACTGTCAAAGGACATTGAGACTGATAAATAAAACCTAAGCAATTGCTTTTGCTTAAGATAAGTGTGTATATCTGTTACTTAAAGTACAAGCAATTGTTTGAGTTTTTATTTAAAGTAAAAGCAATTGCTTCCAAGACACTATGACAAAGAGACTTGCCTGGTACACCAAATAGACTTTAACGAAGTGATTTCTTGCAGCATTATAAGCAACGCTTCTTTGTCCGCTACTGTCATATCATCCGCCTTCTTGTTATCTTCAGGTTTTGAATATTTAAAGGCATATTTTGTTTGCGTAATGGTGGGACTGAAAACATTAAATTGTTCATTGACAATTTTATAGGAAGCAGCGCATTTTAAGATACCCTGAAAATATTTAAATATTTAAATTGCTGGTTGTATAAAAGATAGTAGACAAACTAACCAGCTTGCGTTCCACTGGTGTCAGGACAAAAGTGCGCGTAAAACTCATTAATATATCGCTATCAACAATAGTAGGTGCTCTATCCATGAAGATGCCATGAACAGTGATGACAATAATTTTCTCCTGTAATGCATTGAAAAAATGTTATATTCACTGAACAAAGAAAAAGTTTTACATCATAAGCTGTTGTGTCGGTGGCAAAACTAAGCATATCAAAATCCATCTTTGGCAAGCGCATGAGCACCTGACTGATTTCATTCATGCCCGCATGTACGGTGGTAAAAGCACGTGCGAAATCAGACATTTTACATATATTGCGCGATTGCTCTACATATTTGGAAAGACGCTTTACGCCATGGGCAGACATTGCCACATAATTGCAGGTCATGGTGAATAAAGCATTGGGATGATACAAATCTGAAATATTTTTGAATGCATTGAGAATTTAAATGAATTTAACTATTTTTATACCTAATAATTCAGCACGATCCGGTGAGCTAAATGTTTGGAAATAGTGTGTTACGAATTGTTCTACAAAATCATAGCCCTTGACATCACAGAGAAAATTTTTTTGTGTGCTCAAATTTCCTTTACCAGTAATATCTACATTGTCCTGGAATTTCAAATAAAACCAAAAAAATCATTAGTTATTATTAGAAGAATTACTACTAAGTTGTACACTAAAAAAAAATATGTTCTACGATGTGTTTTTGCTCTCATATGAGGCACTAAAACTTTGTGAGCTGTTGGTTTTTTAATGTTAACAAGTCTCCGCCAGTAATTTATTTAGAAATTTAAAAGTTGTGCCGTGATATGCTCGATTTGTGCTGCGATGTATTATAGAAAGAAATTTGATTATGAAAAATATATCATATCACCGCAGAAGGATTAAAATTTATTACAAATGATTCATCATATTTGAGCAAAACTTAGTCAGCTATCGCTTAACTCACGTTTGAGAGCCGGAAATTTACGCTCCAGTTTGCGTATTTCACTAACTTTAGAATTACTGAAAAAAAAATAAGTAATTAAGCTAAGTTCACATTAAAAACGCACCACCTTTTATCAATGCGGCACATGATAGCACACATTTGGCACAACGCAGCACAAAACTTTTTTTTCCATAATTATGCTCATAATGCTTACCAGTTTCTGCAGATCTGGAAAGTGTTTTTTAACCGCATTAATATATTCACCAGCAAAGCTATATTTAGCACACAAAGGATTACCATCAAGTCTTAAGGACTTAAGACTCAGCTTGTCCAGATCTTTAATGTCATTCAAATCGAGAATCCAATTATTGCCCAAATCAATAGCTTTTAAATTGGCCATTAAGACGAGCACTTTGGGGAAGTTGGCATTCAATATTTTATTATTACTTAGACACAGTTCAACGCAATTGTTGAGATATTTGCGCGAAGCTTGCATGAGCACGCGACTGAGTATGCGAGGTGAGCTTAGGTTAATGATTATATTCTCTAGGCCTAAAATTTATACTCAGAAATACCGTAAATAAAAATAAGTAGGAAATGAGCTCACCTTCAATGGCATGAAAGCTGTCCAAATTTAGCAGCCGATCCATGGCGCTGTAGCGTCTGTTCAAAGCTTTTTCAATACAATACATCGGTTCGACTTGACCTTTTTTAAACACGCTAATATTCATGCGTAGATAGTAGTTTAAGGTTTTTTCAATTTGCACCTGTGGCAACATATCGATGTCCATTATGTCGTCTGCATCAAATTCCGGTGCCGGTGCCAGACGCGGTATTTTTATTTCCAAATTGCAAACTTCTACTAAATGCTGCAGCTGATCGAAACAGTTGCGCACCAAGAATTGATGCTCACCCATAGCGTGCTGAAATTTAGAGTTTTTAATAAAATGTTTATAGAAAGCAAAGTAGCCTGAAGCCAAACCTTATAATAACAAGGATAAATATCGGACAAGGTGGTTGAAGTGCTTGTAAAGAAGAAATCGAAAATTTCTTCTTTAGAAAACTCCTGCTCCGGATCTGGTATCTATTAAGCACGGTTAGAATTAAAAAATAAATTTAGAATAAAATAACTTTTAATGATTCTACCTACCATCACTGCATGCCAATCATAGCTGCTTTGAAATTTTTGCAGCTCCGCTTTATTAGTCCAATCGATGCGAAAACCATCACAATCCACATCAACATCATGGTTCATGGGCGTATAGTCCTTGGATAAATTTTCAACAGGAATGCCATCCTACCATATTTAGCAAGAAAATTAAACTAGTTTAATACCAGCCAATGTGCATACTTACGATTAGCTTGAAATTTTTTATAATCGGTTCTAAGCAATCCGGGTAGGTGGGTAGTTTAAGTATTGGATTGCCTGCCAGCAGCAGCTCATCAGCCTTTATACCCTTTAGCTCACGACATAAACGCGCAGCTGAGTTAATCTTTATGCAAACAAAAATCAAAATCAATAAAATCAACCTCAACAATACTCAACATTGCGATTCATTCACCTGATTTTCGCGCAGATCGAGCAGCGCAAAGTCCTCTCCATTGAATACCTTCAAAGGCGCCAATGTCGTTATATTATTTTCACTTAGTATTAAGCCGTTGACATTGCGAAAATTATTATTACGGTATATGGCCTCACATACACGTTCCAGTACACCACGGTTACCCAAATGCACAACAATATCAACTAATTGACGATTTAGACCAAATTTTGATAGATTTAAAATGCCATCTTGTCTATTGACCATATCTAGGTGTTCAAATAAACTTCCGAGTGCTTCTTCCAGTTTACTGCTAGGCGTAATTTGGCCATATTTAAATTCACCCACGTTTAGCTGCACTTGTAACGGAACAAAACTAGCTTTAGACAGCTGAATTCGCAGATTCTTGGAAAATAGTTTTTGGAAAGCAGGTATGCATTGACGCACTAGAAATTTATCCTCTTGCACGCCGTTCTGTGTATAGAATGTTGATAAAAATTTAACAAAATGCTTTCTGTATTAAGGCTTCTTACACGGTATGCTATGGGGAAAAATTCTTCGTTCTCGACTGCTTCAAAAATTGCTTCGAGAATATCACGTCTACCTTCTGGGTTGCTCACTTTGCCCCTGTGCTGCACAACCACTTGATGCCATACATAGCCCTGCTTCATGGCGTTCATATCGAAGTTCGTGCACTTGGAATATACCTGCATGTTCTTGTAATTCAACTCAATTGACATGGTGTTGGCGAAGTGTATGATTTCATCTGCATGATTTGTAATATTGCAGATTAGACACTATCTTAAATTCAAATAAATTTCCTTACCTGGCTTTCTAAATGCCGCCATTGCGTGTTATTTTGTCTATTTTAACTTATTATTAGATGTAAAACATGTAAAATTGGGACTTAATTCTGACCACCGAAATAAACGTAAACATAAGCAAATTCAATGCAATTAAAGTTCTGTTCGACTTTTAATAACAGGGCTGTAAAATAAGAGCATTTTGTACTTTTTTTTATATGAAAGTTTTTCACAAGTTGTCGTATATCAGCTTGTTATATCAGCGTGTATTCAACTTCATTTGTGAGCACCCTGTTGTATTTAACTGTTGTATGTCATTCAAAAATGCTTTAAGGATACGACTTTAAAAAAACATAGGCAACAAATTGTTGTCTGAGCTTTTCTGTCGTATTCCACTTTTGTATGGGAAAACAACAACAGGGTGTTATAAACAAATAAGCAATACGACGTTACTCTGTCGTATTTCGAGTTGTAAAATACCTAATGGTTTTTCGGCTTAGCTCTATTTTACATATGACAACGTACAAAGAGAATGAACATTCCACACAAAAAATCTTTTAATATTTGGGCTATTCACAGTTTAAGTACGCAGGCCTGTTTAATTTACGATTTGTTCTTTTTACGCCAACTTACGTAAGCGTATTTTTCTTTGTTGTTGTGTTGCATGCAAACACAAATTCTCAAACACGCGTAAATAAAATTAGCCCTTGGACGTTTTTTTTGTGTGTCGTATTTTTATGCTCTATCTACAGCATATATAACACGGTTGCAAAATCATTGAATACGGCAAACACGTGCCGAGGTGCTCACAGTTGCAAAAATAACAAATGCTATAAGTACGTTTTGTTAATTTACGTTTAAACTGTAAATAGAGCAATTGTTAATTGCGTTATGGTCTCTCAGGCCGCATTTTTCATGCAGCTTTTTGACGTTCTCTTTTCATATTTTCTTTGTTAGCAACTTCTTCATACTAACTTACTTCATATCAGAAAATATTCACTCCTAGTAGGAAAGAAAATCATAGTCGCAAGTCTAACAAAATTTTTTATTATTTTAATTCTTGACTGTTCAATAGAAGTTTCAACATCTTTTTTCTCTTATTCATTGTTTTGCTCATGGCATGCTTACCTTTACTTACTTTTCTGCTAGTTTCTGTTCAAAACCTGCTTTATGCCTGTAGTCGAAAGTGTTTCCGACTTTGGACCGTGAACATAATTGCTCGGTTACCGCGAAGTGTTCGGATAAGATAGAAGCTATCTCGACAGCTTTTTCCTTTAGTAGTGAAACAACAATACATTTATTAACGAAAAATATATTTAAATTTAAAAATAAAAATATGGCGGTTCGATAGCGTACTAGATAAAACTGAATGAGCAATCCTGCTATACTATTGCTATAGTTTTGCATACATATGAACTTCTTTTATATTTTAAAAAATATCGGTAATTCCTATATGACAGTGGAAAGTTTTAGTATTTTTAAGCTCTTAAATTGTTAGTATAGAATAGCAGCACAAATGGACACTATAATATCCCGTTGACGTAAATATCAAATATACAATTTTTAATTTTTCATCATCTATCAGCTTGAAATTTCGAAAAAAATTTATTGTAAATACCTTGCTATTGCACGTGTACGAACAATATAGAACTATCACAAATCAGACAATCTGCATTTTTACCGTTATGCCTTTCAGTTTATCTTTTGCATTTTAACTGGATGCCTTTATAAATAACATTCGCGTTGTTTTAGCTCGTTTACATTTTTTATTAATTCAAATTTGAAGTTTTTGACACAAATAATTTAAGTAAGTTAACAAAACTATAGTAAACAAAACTAGTTTTTTTTTTAACTCCAACTCATTCTGCGTATATTAACTTTGTCATTACGTTTGTAACGCCTGTAAGGCGGCGTGGCAGGTATTAAAAAGTATATATATTGTGTCGATTTCCGTGTGTCTTTCTATCTGTCCGTCTGTCTGTTCATCTAGGATAACGATTTCAGACGTAGTTTTAAAGCTATCGCGATGAATTTCAATTTATAAGCATTCTTTTAAAAAATAAAGATCAAGTTCTGAAACGAGCTGAATCGGATGAAAACCATGATACAGAGTGACTTTATTTTAACCGTAAAATCTATTAAAAATCCACAAAAACTATAGAAGGCCTTGTCTCGAATTTTGCACATAGGCTTTAATATTTAATATAGAACACCATTATGATATTTGGAAAAATCAAATAAAAACCACGTCTATTTCCCATACATATTAGAATTATTTTCAACGTAAAATCTGCAAAAATTAAAGAAATGTCTTGAAATTTTGCACATAAGCTTTGATATTTAATATAAACCATCTCTATGATATTTGGGAAAATCGGATGAAAAGCACGACCACTTAACATAAACGTGGCTTTATCTTAAACGTAAAATCTCTTAAAAATCCACAAAAATTAAGGAAATGTCTAGAAATTTTGCACAGTAGCTTTGATACATAATATGAATCACCTCTATATATGGCAAAATCAGATGAAAACCACTCGTTTAATCGTTCGATTTTTTTTTTTTTTGTATATATACTTTTTGATTTATAACCTAAAACATCCTCAGTTTTGAGCATAACAAATAAAAATTTTTTTTCTACTCCTGCCATTTTGTCAAAAATTTTGACAAAAAGCAACAAGTAAACGCCGAAAAACTCTTTACTTAACCGAAAAAATTTTTTTAAGGTCAACCAGTCTCCAGTAGCAGGATTCCCAAGCCGTGAACGATAATCGTAGTTGTTGTTATCGGTCATTGTGCATGCCATTTCATAGTAAATGGCAGTTTTCGCTGGTTAACTACAGCGACAATTGTCGTTAAGGCGTTTGGGAATCCCGCAACAGATATCTTACTCATCAAGGTCGTGGCATTGCACTTTTCTTCCTTATCGAAGAATATTTATCGACCAAAATGTCAAAGAAAAATTTTTAATAGTTATACTTTAATAATGCAAAAAATTTGGTCTAAAATAATATACAGCTTCAAAAAAAATATTAAAATGGTGTCTTTTCGTGTTCGAAAAACTCCCAAAAGCCCTTAAGGCCTTAAGGCTACTAGAACGCTGGGAATTTTGATCCATTCTAAATATATATGAAATAGAATAAAAATAAACTAAATTGAATTAAAAATAATAAAATAAATTCTATTTATATATTATGAATATGTCAAACTAAATATGCAGCTAATGCGTCTATTTCCAGAAGTCTGAATTTGTTTAATCTCATAAATTCTAATCTTAATTTCAACTTTTCTAATAAGTCCAGTTCTCATAAAAAAGTTATAATAAATCAAATGAAAAATTGATTATATCCTTTTTTATAATTGTTGTTAAAACTCATTTATTGATATTAGTCTGCAAGAATTATGTACATAGAATTAAAATAAATAAAACAAGCTTCTTAAGCTTTTTAATTGCTTACTTTCAAACAGATTTGATTTAAAAGGTTTGCCAGTTTAAAATGAATTAAGAGGGTGCCATTTCGCAAACATCTAATTGCATTCAGACCGTGAGTCAAACGAGCAATTGTAAATATCGTATATTTTCTTCATCAACAGAGATTGTGTTATGAACTTTTCAATTACGCTCTAAGAAGAGTTGGCAGCTCGACTTATTCCGTTGGCAAGCCTGGCGCTTCGTTAAACATCTGTCACTTTCAAATAAAAAAATTATCCTTGTTTGCGGTTTCGGTGTCGTTTGTTCAAGATTGGGCGGAAAGAACTGGATAAGCTGCTATTCCAAATAATACCGAATAAAAATGTACTCTCCAGTGCGACGTAATGCTAGCAGTTCAACTAATGAAATGGCTTTTCGCACGCCAATTAGCTTCAGCAAAGAGTTGAAACAAGTGCTGTACGAAAGGAACTTGCTCACGGCAAAGTCACGAAAAAAGCGTAAGTTAGGGTGAATCTTCAGTAATTTAGAACTAATCTTTTGGTTTCACATAGTTGGTTCCATGTTAGACAGCAGTGGATCTTGGGCAGGAACACCAAATGCAGAAATGGACAAGCGTCGAAATTTCCGCTTGCAGGCCATTCAGGAAATAGTCAGTTCAGAGAAAACGTACCTCAAACAGTTGGAAACGCTAATGCATTTCTTTGTGCTACCGCTAAAGGAACAGGCAGTGATAGATATCGGCAGCCATACAACACTGTTTGGACAAATTGAAATGATTTACAATTTGAATGGCGAGTTGTTGCGTGAACTGGAGTCAAACTTGGATAATGTAGCGCAAGCTTTTCTAAAGATGGCACCATTTTTTAAGCTTTACTCAGTATATGCATTCGACTATCGCAACGCGCTGCTGGTGGTGCAGCAATTGACCAGCAAGAATCCTGTATTTCGTAAATTTCTCGAACAGACTGAGAGTCGTCCGGAGGTACAACGTAAGCTGAACTCTTTGATGATTGTGCCCATACAGCGTGTGCCGCGTTACAAGTTGTTGCTTGAGCAAGTGCTGCTTTATACAAGCCCAGCAGATGCGGACTTCAAGCTACTCAGAGGTAGGTGTATAAGCGGAGGTTTGATTACAGTTGCATTAATCAGGTATTTCGTTCCAATTGCAGAGTCTGTCAAGCAAATCGAAGGCACAGTTGCGCACATCAATTCTTGTATTGAAGATCAAGAGATCACGCAGTTGTTAATTAATCTGCAGAATTCCTTGGTCAATCACACGCCCAACATAGTGAAGCCATCACGCAAAGTCATTAAAGAAGGCATCCTGCATAAGGTAGCACGCAGTGGCAATCAAATTAAACGCTATTGTGTGCTCATGTCCGATATCTTTATGTATTGCAAAATTATCAAGGAACGCGCAGCCAATACTGTTGTAGAGAATTCACTCGAATGCTGCTGCATTTTTCCATTGAAAAAGTGCAAAATTTATGAGTTGTTTCCGGGTAACTTCAAGATCACCTGTCAAACCGATGGCATTATTTTCTGCACAGCTGATTTCCAGCTGGGGCGCACCTGGGTGGCTTTTATGCGCGATGCCATCGACATACATATTCAATGTCGCCAAACACTACGCAAGGAGTCAAGTAAAAGGACTCCAATGAGGTAATCTTTACTTCCAACTGCTCATTGAAGTTCTTTAAAATATAAATATTTTTAATTTTCAGGAAAAAAGATGTCAAGAATTTCGAATTGGATTTTGTACTTAGTCCTAATAAGCGTAAATGCGTAAGTTGTTCACTGTTGCCCACATTTTTTTTTTATTGCTTCATGATAATCTTTCATATTCAAAGGATTACGATACGGTTTTTCGCAACAAGAATCGCAGTACTGATTCGGAGGATGAAGACAAGCAGACTGTCAAAACCTCTTATTGCTTTCCACGAGCAAAGAATGGCGTGTCATCGCCATATATGCCAGCAAAAAATAAGACAAACATGTCAAAGCAAAGCCGCAAACGTCAAGCGCCTGCTCCACCTACTGTCACTGCCACTGCCAATAAGCCAATATTGCGCAGTACTCAGCCACAGGACGTTAACATATCCTCAGCAAAACGCATTTCGGCCAAACTTTATAAATTCATAGTTACTGAGAATAAGAGCACGCGTGGTATACTTAAGCATACGCCATCTGTGCCAACACAGAACAATGTCAATTCTGATCATGATCCTACGTATGGCTTTGCTTCTCGCTACTCTGACTCCAAGTCCTATTTTCGTGCTCACAATGTCGACAACACCATACCGACTACCGTAACGCGTGAAGATTTTTTTTCCGAGAGCTTAGGTGATGGCAACTTTTGTGATGTACTCTTTCCGCTACGTTCCAGTGGCGGCAGCAATAAGAGTGCTTCCAGTGCTACAAATAATGTTGTGTCGTCTAATTGGTCAGTACCTGGTGGCCGGCTTGGTGTTGTAGATAAGGAGAATTTGACTTTGGAGACACCACAGCGAAAACGCGTCAAATTCGAAGATGCGGTGCAGAATTCTAGTGAAGCAGGCACAGTCGGGCCATTCAGACAACAGCAAGCTTTTGTTTTTCCTGGCGATGTAGCTGCTTCTGCAACAACAAAGACTAGTTTACGCGAAAAAATTTATGACTTTTTCGCAAATTTATTTTAAACACTCACAAAATACTAAAGTCAAAAGTGCGATGTAAAATTTTGGAGTTACATTGAACAGTTTTTCTGTTTATATTTTTTATGACTTGTTTACTTAATAGTTTAAGGCGCGTTTAGAACTTGAAAAAATAGTCTATTTTCAGACTCGTCAGTTAAAATTTGCATAATTTTAAATTTAACATGCTGTTTTTTAAGGTATAAATGTTTTTGTCTAAATGTTTTTTGTATTTGCTGAGATTTTATTTATTCGTATTTTAAAGTTAGCTATCCATGCTTGCAAGTTTTCTATAAAGTCTTTTTTTATAAACATTCTAAGCCAGATTTTCAGTAGTTCCAATACAGCCTTTAATATCATTGTCACAAATATATAAATTATTGCTTTGCATAAAAATTTCTCATCTTCAATTTTAACTTACATAACTAGTTGCAGTACAATTTTTTTTTTACTGACGCAAATGTGAAATTTTGTTCATAAATAGTTCTATGTTGTTCTCGCACAACTCATTCTCCCAACTGCCATTCACTTTGAAATGTGAACCTATGATGAGTGCTTGCGCTTGGTCATAATAGTCACAAACATTATCGGCTGTTACTCCAGAACCAATTAATAGCGGTGTCTTCAACTTGCCGGCAAGTTTTGCTAAATCGCTAGGACTTGCAGCATGCCCGGTGGATGTTCCTAATAATTTGCATGTAAATTACTTTTACAAACTGGATCACAAGGCCATATTAGGACAAACCTGTTATAACAATGCCATCAGTGAGAAAGAATTCCGCCGCCTTGGCTGTCTCCAACAAGCTTACGTCCTGTGTTATCGCATGTGAACTGTGTTTCTTTTTAAGATCCGTAAAAATTAGCACATTAGCAGCATCAATATGACGGCGATAACGCAATAGTTCACCAGCACATGCATTCGTGTAGCCTTCATCAGCCACATGGCCAAAGACAAAACCTTCGGCTCGTATGTACTGCAGATCACAAGCCTTGGCAATGGCTAGAGCTTGACAATTGCCGCAGGCTAGCACCTGAATACCGCAGGGCTTTTGCTGAGGCACTAGCTCACGCACTGCTGTTGCAATGCGTGTCATGCATGCCACTGTTTCATGTCCTAACGCTGCGTCCTGCATGTAGGGTACATCGTGCATATTTTCAATGAGCATAGAATCCTATTGGCAAACGTTCTACTTTAGTTAGTGATAAAAAACCGTTATTAAATAATTTACTAAATTATATTTTGTATAGATGTACGCCTCATGTTTGGCCATTTCAATGATTTCATTCCAGTTACCGGCATATTTAGGAGTACCTATGAGAATGCAGAGTCTAGGTATATTTTAAAGTAATTTTTTAAACTATTTTCCTTAAATGTAACCTGGTAGTGCATCAACGTGTATCATGCCGATAATATTGCATTTTTTATTTTGGAAAACTTTCAGAAACCGTTGCATTTTAAAACGATTATTTTGGAGCAATTGGTTTATCTTATAAAATAATTAAACATTGTTTACTTTTGCATTGTAACCTAACTTTGTCAGCTGTAACAAGAGTAACGTTTGAACGGTCGTCAGCTGTTGAACAAACTTTCCCACTAGGAAATTATGAAACAAATACGCAGTGCTTTTACGGCTGCATTCAGCGGAAAATTTCCTACGTAGATGTTGCACAACCTTCGGGCTTAATGGTCTGTAGCATAAAGCGCTCACACAACATTTTCCCTCAGCGGTCACCATTTTAGGGATCATGTGCAAACATTTGACACACATACAATTAAACATAAGAAGCTGAATGATTTATACTATGTTCAGACATCTATAGACTTATATAATATATATTCTTAAACAATCGTTAAAGACTTTACTCAGCCAAATTTCACCCAACTGACTTGAAATTTTACCTGTAGATTAATAAATTGATTGTCTAGAATTGATTAAAAATTAAGACAGATTCACCGTTAATGTTTTTTTTTTTTAACTTTTTGAAAATGTTTTTTAAAATTACGTAAATCCATCGTGTATGTATTTTACTACCAAAATTTATTTAGTTAATAAAAAGTTATTTGTTGTAAATTATATATTAATTTACGATTACAAAATAGTAAAAACAAACACAATTAATGAGCATACGCAATAATGTCGATTCTAAGGCGATTTTGAATTAGCAGTTAAAACAAGAAAATTTAGGTAAAGGATGCAGTCCATTCATTTGCCATATCTCACTTGCCTTACAATCACGCAAAGACCCTTGTCTTCCAACGTCTTGATATTATCTCAACATCTCCGTTTATCTAGGCGTAGTTGGCTTAAGGGACACGATTCAATTAATATAATTGACATTTTTTGTTTTATTCAGTCACATTATTTAAATTTTGAGGTAAATACTTTTGCATGAGTTAAAGTTCATTGAACATTTTTTTTTCTTAATCAGTTTAGCATTTCCATTAGCTTTAAAGATCTAAAAATAAATTAGGTAAACGATACGATAAAAGAAAATGAGAAGTATTTATGTGAATCAATCCTCTGACGATAGCGTTTCATGAGCATCTTTAAGGCGAAAACCGTTTTCAAATTTCGTGATGCATGCAGACTGATCAAGACTTGACGTTAATTTTGTGCTATTCCCTTGTAAACTTATCCTCTTTCACGTTGATATTCGCGTCTCCCATCCACAAATATAATACTTCATTTTCAATTCTTGACCAATATATCGCAGGACCTACATTTCACTTTTGTGAATTCAGTTAGTAGCATTTGAGGATAGAATTTTTGAACCATTCATCTTGAGATAGCAAAAATTCTACATTGTTTTCTACTTTTGAGGTCAACAATTTCGAGGAATGAACATGATTCAATTAGATGAAACAATTAACACGGTGGTAGTGACAGCAGGCTATATTCACACAAACAGCGATCATAGGTTGTCATTTGCTTTGTCACTTGCCTGGTTTATTGCGTTCAGAAATCGGTTTTATTTACACTTTGAGCCTTTGGTGTGCTTAAAGTACTGATCGCACAATGTTGATTTAAGCATTTGTTGGTCTGGTTGATTCACACTGGAGGAAAAATCCATGTTTGAACTGTCTAACTTATATAAATTTTTCACAATTACATGAAATATAAAGCCAACATTTGATGTTTCTGTTTATTTTGCTCATGGTTTTTGTATATGATTCAATCTATGTATGTAAGTGTTGTTTTTTAAAACAAGAGGGCAATCGTGAAATTAACGAACATTAACTTCGAAACTAAACGAATCAATTGCCACATTGGTTCTTGTATATGATACAATATATAGCCGCGTTTTTTCCAACATCCAAATGGGACTTGGATTACGATATAGAGCGGAAAAAAAGTTTTACAACTAGATGGCGTTGTGAACATTTTGTTTTGTTAGTGAGCACATAATTTAAACTTTAACAAAATAATTGCACGTATGTTATTGTTTCTTTTTTTGAAATGCTTTGCATTGCTTTTTTTACCTTTTTCGCTAAATATTTTTTAAAAATATGTCATCAAACCCGAATCGCAGCAAATATTATTCGAATCGAAGGCGAAAGTTAAAAACTTAATTCAAGACGGATAAAAGTGTGCTCTACAACTACTGCACATGCTCAGTCTGAGAAGAACAAGCTTCTAATTGAACTGCATACGATCAGATGCAGCAGCCTCAATTGATGTGAGTTTATATGTTGTCAACACCTCACATATTATTGGAAGCAAATGATATGTCCAATCGACGATTTGTTGCAGCAGATAAATATGGTGAAATATGCTCTGCAGAGGCTCTAATAACAAAAACTAGTATTGACAAGGAGTGGTTTTGACTCTATACCGAATCTTTCTAATAGGAGATTTCTGCTTAGATATATCACAAACGGAAAATGAGAAGTTATTACGTTTTATGAATTTAAATTACAACTTGAACCTTTTATCTAAAATATCTTTAACAACATTACGAAGTTCCTGTATCGACATTATATTTGTAAGATATATTGACAGTATATGTTGTCAGAAATATATTTCTTACCTTTTCTATCATAAGCCAATTTTGAATCGCTATTTTTGACAATCTATGTTCGCCAAAAGAACTGTCACTACCACCTTGTTAGTTGCATTATGATTCAATTATAGAGGTCAGAATTTTTTCCCGAAAAGAACCAGAAAAATGCAGAATTCTCGAAGAGGGCAGAAAAAGTGGAGAGTTTCTCGAGAAAATAAAACGCTATAAGTTTTACTCATGGTGGAATAATAATAAAGTGTTAGTGATTTTTTGACAGCACCACGAATTGCTTTCATTCTGTGAAAAAATTGTGAGCGGAATTATTGATAGTTGTCAAATTGTGTTATTTGCATGAGTTGCTAGGTTATGATGTGTTGTAGTTTTTATAGTTTATTGTGCACAATTAGGTGCAAATAAATATTTAATGCAATTTATTGTGCTGTGTTGTGTTGGCAAAAAGTTATTGCAGTTGTCTCCACCCATTTGGCAAGTTCGTCATTGAATGGTTTTGCCATTTTATCAAAAACGTGCGATGGAAGGTGCCACCGACATGAAGCTTTAGTCAACATGCAAATTGTCTTCCATTCACATTCAACTGATAATAGCTTGATAAACTGAAAATGTGGTTTACTTTCACAAATAACACGAACTCAACTCAATTTTCATTCCAATTGACAAGCAGCTGTCTTTGACAAGAGCGTGGAAACATAAATTGATCAATGTGAGGGAGAAGTCAAATTCACTATCACCTAATTATTATTCCACCTTGGTGTTACAAGTGTGGTGATAATACAAGTAACACGGAATGAGCAGAGCAAGGTATATTTAACAAGGCAGTGTCGTCTCGGAACGGCTGGTACCGTAGCTGTCAAACACATGCAATATTATAATTTGCAAATTTTGTTGTTTGTTTTGCTTTTATTCGTAAAATCCTGGTTTTGACAGGAGCGGTACCCACCACAAGAGAGAATTGTAACTACAAACACTACCTTGTCTCATTATACCATGGAACAGAGGGGTTCGAGTGTTAAGAAATGCATAATTCGATTAATGCTGGCAACAAGAACATCATCAGATGACAACATCACCAAATGTCAACATAATTTTTTACCATTGCTAATAGAAAATTGTTTTCTACCTGCTACTGTTTCGAATGTTTATTTAATTAAATATAATTTATGCTATTAATTAAAACACTTCACAAACTTCCAACAACGAAATACAAATGAAATCAACGATAGAAGAGCGTGTCGTAGCACGTATTAACAAGGAAATCGGCAGTGACCTTAAAAGATTGCATCGTGCTTCGTTGTTAGTGGAGTCCTACAAGCAGCGCATCGAGGAAATCAGTGAAAAGGTAATGAGTGAATAATCTTAAAATTTCTATTAAGAACATATTATTTCTTCTTTCCTAAAGTTAAATTATGAAGATGAGTTAAATTCTACCAGCCTTAAATCCGCTTTCCAAAGCCAAGAACATGCCAGCAAAAGCATAGAATTTCAAATGGTTAAGCTGGAGCAGTTTGGCAAGAAGCTTACGGCTAAAATAAAGGAATCGGCGGCAGCGCTTAAAGGTGCGCAGGCAGATTTAGATCAAATACGCAAGCTGCAGCAGTTGATGAAATATCTCAGAATCGTGCAAGATATACAGGAAATAAGGTGAATGATATTCTGAGTTGGCAATAGAGTTGTAATGAATAATTGTTTTTCTTATGCTGTCTAAAGCAATGCATTAACAACTGCCATCAATGGTAAGGATGAGTCGAAAATGGTCAACATTTACCTGACTCTGCACGAGGACCATGACCAAGAGCACAGCGTTATTGGACGCCTGTATGCAATAGAGGCACCATTTCTGAAGTCGTTTGCTGTGCGTACCGCTAGTTATTGGTATGATTTGCTTAAGGAGCGCTTCGTGAGGTATTTCTAAATCTATTTAAATTGCTTTTGTTTAAGATACACTATACGTTTATGTTCATAACAGTGAGCTAGAGGCAGCTTTGAAGAATATGCGTTGGGGTCAAAAGGAACATGATTCTCTTACGTATTCACCATCACGTGATAGCACCACCAAAGCACAGCTGCTAGCTGAGTATTTATTTTTGGTAGAATTATTGAAATAGAATACATTTTTTATGAATTTCTAATCAGCTACAATTTTTTTTTTATTAGATAAAATCGCCCGCGGAAGAAGAAGAGCCTTTTCAATCAATCACTCCAAGCATTGTTTGCCATCCTGTAAGCATTGTTACAAAAACATTATTGGCGCCCTATAGACAACGGTTTGTTGCTCAAACTTAATATACTCTGGATATATTTATGCATTTAAAATCCAATCCAATCTAGGTTCATGTATCACTTTACGGGCACTCGTCAAACTAATCGCTTGGACAAACCTGAATGGTTTTATACGCAAATTCTTAATTGGGGTAAAGAGACGCATCTGTTTGTGGGCAAAACTTTTCAAACTTCGGCAGTTAAGGCGGGCAAACTGGATTTTAATATACGCGTTAGTTGATTGGTTTAGTTGACTTTATTCATACATTATTCGCTCTTAATAATCCTTTCAAATTTACAGCTTGAATTCATGCGTGGACTGGTTCAACTGGTCATTGAAAAACTTGCCAACGATATGGATGAAATCAGTCGTGATGAGAATCTTTTTGCACATCTGCTTGACGAAACTTTAGCTTTTGAAGTGGAACTGCGTGAAACTTTTGGCTATCCAGCCAGTTTTCCTAGCGCCATTTGTGTGATCACACAACCGATTTATTTATTAAAATGGATCTCATTGGAGGAACAATGTAAATATAACTCACCTCTCTACCTTCTTACTTTAAACTTAGTTTTAATATATGTTGTTGCCTACAGTTTGTGCGGATAAAATGGATTGTATACTACAGGGTGAGAATCCTTGGTTGCTTATAGATCCGAATATTTTTGACGATGAGCTTAAAATTCCCAAATGCGCCGATCAATTTGTGCGACTTTTAGAAGCCATTAAAGATCGTTACTATTCGTTGATACAACCTGGACATCAATTGCAATTTTTGACTCTACAGCTAGAATTGATTGATAATTTTCGACGTCGATTGGTGCAGCTGCATAGCAGCGGCATGCTTGAAAGTATACCTATTTTGAATGCTATAAATTATATTACCATGGTGCTCAGGGAGTGGGGCGAGAATGTGGTATATTTTTCTTTTTATTTTCAAAGTATTTACCTTATTAATTTAATCCTTTTCTTCCAGCACTATTTACACTTGCATGCTGCTCTTGTTGGTCCCAATGCCAACGAAATAAATTCGGTTTTTGAACATGCTGTCAGTGAGTTGGAACACTGGACACAGCAGTTGATTAAAAATCTTGCAACAAAAGCTGTTAATGATATTAAAGCTAAATCGATGCCCTATCGTCATGACTGCTGGCCCACAATGCCGGAACAAACCTCAAAGGAACCTTTTATACTTTCCACCAGTGCCGGTGAAATGTTTCAAGTAAATTTTTTCCTCACAATTATTAAATTAATCTCAACTATTTACTTATCTTAAATCATACATTAGGTTATGGTGACTATTCTCCACAATTTGGAACGTGATCTTTCGGCCAATTTATTTAATCTTACGCTGCGTTTGATAGCTAATCAAATAGATAACTTCCTTTTGGACAGCATGATTATGAATACAAAATTTTCGCCTGCTGGTGCAGCACAATTCAACTACGATATGACACGAAATTTATTTGCGTTATTCGGCCAGTACAGCAGGAGACCCGATTTGCTGTTCAAAAAGTAATCATCGCTGGAATTATTTATCTACAACATTACTTATTTATTTCTTTTTAGAATGCATGATGCGAATAAGTTGCTAAATGCCGCACGTGGTACAGCTTTATTGTTGCATGAAACATTGAAAAATAACAACAATTCCATAGAGGTAAAAATGAAAACTCTCAAAGAATTGGATGTTGTTAATTTTAAGCCAACTGTTTGTGTCGAAGTTTTGGAGAGGCGCACAGATTTAAAAATGTTTTAAGTATTTTTTAAAAGCTTTACCAATAAAACAAACGCTGGACGAAATACGTGTGTTTTGACAAATAAATTTGTATGAAACATATTCCAAATTTACCATATTTATTACGAAGTCTTTTAAATTGAGTCATCTATTGATTCCTTCAATATATGGCATCTTGTGTTGTCTTGATGAATCCATAAAGTGGCTAGAAATGAGAATTAAACAGCTTAAATTTTAATACAAGCTAGATATTATAAGAGTAATGGGATCAACACAAATCTTTTACGTGCAAGCTGCACAATCTAGCTCGTCTTGTCTTGATAAATCCATTCATGCACAAATAATTTGAGTTGTACTAATTAATTTGTTGTATTAATTTTATTGCTTTTCTTTGGATTGTTGCAACAATGCTTCCAAAATTGTCTCAACTAAGTAGAATATTGCAATTCTTCTGATGGTGTACTATAAAATTCCATTTCAAACTCAGCAACAAAGTATGAAAGTGACTCAATACAAATATTATAATTTGTTGCATTACCCAATAGCAAAGAAAGAAATTGAAAACAAAAACAATCAAAAGAAATGCTTTTGATTGCTAACCCAATTAATTGTTTTTGTCGAAGCAGCTCTTTGTTCTTTCTCCAATGTGAATATATGTGAATATATATATATGTCTCATGTAAGAACAGGATAAGATAAAGTATTTATGTCAGACCTTTTTGAAAAATAAAGAGAGAAAGTTTTCAACGTTCTAATAAGTGAAAGTGTGTTTTTTGGCAGAATTGTACTTTAGAGTCCAACCTGATATTTTTTCTTATTTTTATTAGATGTATATGGGCCTCATGGCTTAATGGTGCCATAAAATGTGCCCGCTCTCGTATGGCTTACGAGATAAAAATTGTGAAAGTTTGAAAATTCAGTGAATTTTTTAAGTGTGTGGCAGCTGGAAACTGAAAAACTCGCAGCGAAATGGTCAAAATTGTTTTTTTTTTTTACGATAAGATGATTAGCCCTTGTACGGAATGTTCAAAACAACATTTAACAGGACCAACAATTTTATCACATAAAAAAAAGACCATTTTAATTTTCCATCTTCCAAACACTTAAAAAAATTGCACTGAATTTTCAAACTTTCATTTCAAGAGCGGGCAAATTTTTGCTTGGGCTCTAAAGTACAATTATTCTGTTTTTTTAAACTAAAAAGTGTTAAAAAAACCCAAAACCAAAACTTCGCAAAATCGTTCATAAATGAATTTTCAAGATGTTTGAATTGATTCATTAGTATTACCTTCAATGCTACGCCTTACAGCACTACATGGAAAGTTTAAATCGAACAGAGCACAAATCAACTTAAAAAAGTGCTGCCAACCTTTAATTTGTGGTTTATCAACGCCGATACTTTGGCAATTTTTCTAAGCTATTTTGATTGCCATATAAATTTAAAAATATCGAAGTTTCATTGTTTATTTTGGCACGACTACGATTTCCGGGGCGCAGCAATTTAAAAGTGTTTTCTAGTAAAGCACAACAAAAAAATTTTTTTGGCTGAACAAAAATCGATAGCTCAACTACTTAGTTTTCGAGCTACCGATTTTTAAAAATTTTTTCTTCAAAAAAGATCTCTTAAAAAAAAACATTTAGATATCAAACAGAGTTATATCTCTATGCCAGATCCCATTCTGTGTCAGATGGGATTTGAACTTGGGTTCTATCGCATTCAATTCACGTACCTAACCAGTATGCCACGGCTGCATTGAATTAATTTTAAAAGCAAATTTATATCATATTTGAATTTTTTTTATTAAAATAACCATTATTTTCAACTAAATTTGGGTTATTGAGATACTAAACATATATGTTATTTTAAAAGCTTAAAGTTCAACCTTTCATTTGATATATAAAAATATACATATTTATATACTAAAATTCACTAAATATTAAATTAAACTGCTTTAGACCAACCAACTATTTTATTTAATAAAATGGATGCCATGGAACAATTAAAGATGTGTGGAAAACGATTTTTTTTGTATGAAAAATCCAATATTGAAAAATTTTCAGGCAGCTCTAAAGTAGTTTAGAAGTTGTAGGCATCAAAAGTTAGGAAAATGCGCCTTAATTCTTGTGATTTTTTTCCTTTCTATAAAAGTAAGCATTATGGAGATCAAAAGAAAGGTTATGCTATTACCTGTTCAACGAGCTAATAACCATAAGAATCCATGCATTACTCAGTACGCGCTATTTTTACAATAATTTCTTATGTTTTCATTATGTAGCAGAAAGTCGAAATTTACTGAAAAAAACTAAACGTATTTGTTAAAATAAGGTTTTTATTGGGTTATCACAAGTTATTGCTCATTTCGAATAAAGAAAGCACTGCAGGATAAAAATTTATATTTAAAAATCACGCGATTTTTTCATTTTTTAGCAATATCGTAAAAGGGTGAATATCAAGCGATTTTTTGTAAAAAATCTTCATGTTTGAGTTATTTCGTAAAAGGGTGAACCATCAAGTGTGCATTATGTGTAAAATAAATATGTAAACTAAAAACCGCGAGATTTTTTATAAAAATTATAGGTATAATTGTAAAAAAGCATGAAAAAAAGCTTACAATAGAAGTAAATATTAGTTATATGTATTAAGAACAAATTATTCATTGTACAGTTTAAATTAAGTTTTAATTATTATCCTTGAAAAACTATAATGAAAATATATAAAAAAACAAAAAACAAAAAAAGTGTTATTAAGAAATAACTTAAGTATTCTCCATAGCTCTTCTTTTCATGTCTCTTTCTCCTCTGACTCTGATCACGGTAATGAATTAGCCGATGTGAATCAGGTTTTTTTGCCATATCTTATGAGTGATGTGTATGGAGTGTCGGTAGATATTTCCTGTCGAAAGTGAAGCTAAAAAAAAATATAATAGACTTTATTATGTGCTTGAGATATTTCTCTACTGAAATACACTAAATTGTCGTAAGCGGGGATATAACTAATAACTTCTTTAAGGCAGGCATAAACTAGATCATTATAAATAGTAGCTGAGTTTTTTTCCAACATCCAAGTTCGATTTGCATACAAGACATAATTCTTTATCATTACTTCTTTTCTCATTCGTATTATATAAGTATAGCCATAATTGCTGATTTCATGTTAATTATTATTAGAGTTCAGTTGCTTATTGACATTCATTTTGTTTTGTACGCATGATATTTGCGATATTGATTTTAGGCGCTGTAAATCGTAGGCCAAATTTGATTTGAATGTTGGAAAAATGCGGGTATAGTTTACCATAAAAGCAAATCTTGAAGATTTTGATAGAACAATTCTTTAGATAGACTACTCAGACAGTAAAATGATTAAATTTTATTTAAAAAAATTATTCTCATGAAAACTCTAAACCTGTGTTTACATGAAGAAAGTAGAAATGTTTATAATCAAAACTTGATCAGTGTAAGCTAACCTTAAGAGCGAGTAAGCAAAAACAGGTACCCAAACGTTATCCAACACTTTTTCAAGATTTTGACAATTCTTTAAAAGAAGTTTCATGAATTATCAAAGATTTTGCTGTGGATTTGTGAAATACTGTAATGATGTACTAAAGACTTTATAATTTCTTAACCTAGAACAATAAATTAACAACGCCAACAAGCCTACAAATGGACCCAACTGATGAAAGCAAAAGAAAACCACGTCGCACACGCGGTACACCGTCTTATTACTATCGCAATCGTTTTGCATTTGCAGCGCTAGCTACTGCAACGGCGCTTTTTTTTGCCTGGACGTAAGCAATTAATAAAAACAATTTGATTTATACTTTTGATTTAAACTTCCTTCACAGCCTCACACCAATTTATCGTACATCAAACGAAAAGGTACTCAAAGCTTTGGGTCAACGCACCGAGGAGGAGATCGACCGTCGTTATTTATTTTCGTTTAACGCACCTCGCACTGGTAGACAGATTCAGGAACAAGTAAAAGAAAATATATATGAACGGGAACGTTAGAAGCTATTAGTTCTTTTGTATCCAAGTAAACACAAAGATGAATAGAGAAACACGTAAAGCAAATTTAAAGAAACTTCAACTACCCGGAACTAGTACGACACGGTATGAATGGCTTAATAATGCTCTTTGACGAGAAATAGTACAATAATAAGAATATTTCAATTTAAATTTCAAATGTTTTGTAGTAAAATAATTGAAAAATAAAATATGTTGTAGCCGCAAGTTGTAGCATATTTTTTTAGTTTTTATGGTAATGAAAAGTGGTGGAAAGTTCCGAATTTTTTACTTGTCTTTTTGCATTAGTAGAAAACAGCTTTGATTTTTATAACTTACGTCGGAGCTTGGTATTAAAATGCTTTCTTTTTGGTTGATAATCATTGCAGAAAAACACGAGCTCAGCATCCGGTATTAACGCAATTTTTTAACAACACTCCGTCAAAACCGCAGGCACCAAATGCCACAATTTCTGAAGGACAACAAAAAGATTTTGTAGCAGCTTCCAGTTCACCTGCTGAGGAATATCAAGTTATGCCACCGGCTCTTAATGCCACACAAACATTGTGTGAAACGTCTACCTCTCCCCTGTGCAATGAAGCGGCAGATGCTACAAAACCCAAACGTGCCAAACGCACAAAACTCAATTCATTTTTATACAAAGACAAAGAAGATGTGCCAAGAATCACGAAAGACTTTGATGATTTGGAGAAAAAAGTCAAAAAGGTTCCTAAAACAAAAACTGCATCAACCACAAGGACAACAAAGAATAGCAAAACACGTTCCCAGCGTCAGCAGAGCATAAAAAGTGCATTTCTGCGCAATGAACAGATTTTCTCTGAAATAACAGCTCAACATTGCTTAGCCGATAACTTCAGTCCCGATGACATGCAGCTGGCTCTAGCTATGTCAAAGTCGGAAGCCGAGAAGAGCGGTTTATTTTCTGCGGAAAATGTGGAAGAAGTTGTGGTAGATGTGACAAAGGCGGACGGCGGCAATGCACAGGAATCGATACGCAGCAAGTTGCAGCGTTATGGATTTCGAACAGCAGCCAAAGAAGGTAATGAAGCTATAATAGAAATAAGTTTACTCCGTCTAAATTGTATTTTCTATCCATGCTAGATTACAACACAATTACGGCTGCTTTTTGTCCTGGTGGATTGGCTAATCGCCGCTACAAAGTCAAATGGGCCAATAAATTCACGGCGCTCACGCTGCGTGATGCGTCGCAACAGTTAAAAAAAGTCAACGAAAAAATTTCTGCGCTATTTAAAAAACAATGTATAACCAAGGCATTGAGTGAAGAAGAAAGTCGCCCGAAGCCTTTTTGTTTATTTAGTCCTGCACTGAAAAATTTAGTGCCCTTGGAGAAGGCAAAAGTTTTTGGTACATGCGAGCAATGCACAACAGATTCCATAACGCAGTTTTATGTTATAGAATTATTTGAAGTTTCAAAAGTCAAGCCAGGCCATTTACTTAAGGACTGGTCTAGCATACAGGGCAGAGATTTTACACCGAAAAAGTTAAGTACACAAAGACAAAGAAAGGTGCAAATCAGGGAACAAAAACTTTTGGAAGCCTATCAAAATTTAGAGGAGTTTTTCATTAAGGGAAGGGGGAACAAAGAGACTTTTGTAGAGACAAATAAGTTGCAAGAACAACTCAAACTAAATGCCACTAAAGAGGACACAACGGACCATACAACAAAGACTGAGCAGAATCTTGAAACTTGTATAATAACTACCAGTGTGAGCACAAATGATGAAAATGAATTAGATTTAATGCTGGAACTTATTGAAAATGAGCCACCAGAACTTGTTAATAAGTTGCCTCAAGTTATATCAACCGAATCCACAACTATAGCAGATGAACGAATTGTTGCAATTAGGAAATGCGTAGAAAATCCTTCACCAATTGTTGACTGCAGGTCCGTTGCAAGTCCATTAAAAGAGCCGCCAGATAAGAAGCTAAAATTACAGTTGCTTAACTCCGAAGAAGATAAAAATTATTTAAAAACATGCATCCCAAACGAACGCACGCGTGCAATATCACCAGACATATTTGCCGATTCTGAAGACGAAATGGAAATAGGCGTTGAAGCCGAGGGTGCGCCACCCGCTGATGAAGAAAAATGTATTACATTTGAAATTTATTCCAGCGATGAAAGTAAGTTGTAAAGCCTAAACTAATTAATTTAAAAAGCAATCAAAATTCAAACAAAAATTTTGAATCTTTCGTTTAGTAAAGACTTATTCTACATGTGCTGAAAAGGTGACGGTAGAGCAGATGAAGGGTAGATATAAAAAGCATACATTTTACATATTTAAATTTAATTTAATTTTCCAGCTGAAAATTTCGGCCCAGTGGTTGTAGATCTTACCGAAGACGAGGCAATCGCAACGTTTGAAGCGTTAATTAAATCTAAAGAAATCAATGAAGACTTTGATATATTTCTGAGCTCTCCACCTGAACCTGAAACTGTATTAGAAAAAGAGTTAGCAAGTAGTGAGAAAAGTTCAAGCCAATCAATCGTGTCTGTTCCTTCAACAGTTATAACTGCCTCGAGTGATGTTGCAACAAAACTTCAAACATCTCAAGGCACTTCGCGATTTTCCACACTAGACTCTGATGAAGATGAGCTGCTGCTGGAAATAAAATCTGCGAAAACAAATAGCTTTCAAGACTTTCAGGGCGACAAACAAATCTCCACAAGTTTTCATTTAGAAACTGCAATGCAAAAAGATGCCTCTCGTTACCAACTGGATGACAGCAATTGCGAATCTTTTAATGAGAGCATGTTTAAATTACTGCAGCGCAAATATCTGAGTTCTATGTCAAAATCAAAGACGAAAAGTAAACGCAAATCTGTGTCTATGACACAGCTAAACGCAGCTGACAGCAGCATAAGCAAGACAAGCAGAAAGAGGCTAAGTTTTACACAATGGGAACAGCAAATATACAAAGAAATTGAGGCCGAAGATGCAAAAAATAACGGAATTAATTCGCCTCTTAAAGTTGACACTGCAAGCATAGATTTAACACAAAGCATTGAGGATAACTGCGGCGTGTTTGATGCCGAAGAGGATGACTGTATTATTCTATCCGATGACGAGATAAACTACTCCATTTGGAAGGCTGATAAAACAATGCAACTCGACGCTGATGAAGAACCACAAATCTATACTCAAGATCTGACAAAGTCCTCAGATTCGGAGGCAGAAAATGTAATCGATAACTTTGTGATCGATGTGGGCCATACAAAAAGTACATCACCTGCTATGCAAGAGTATGAATTTTCTTTTCAAGAGTTGTTGGATGTAAACAAATCTTCAATCAAAAGACAAACATCAACGCTTGATTTTGATGCCGATAACGAGCCGCTGCAGTCACAATTTTTGGCCACACAATGTGATTCCTATGCGACACCAACAAAATCTGCAGACCTAAGCAAAGAACGCGCAGAATTCGGCATACTCGATTGCTTCTCCGAGCCACTGCTGCATTCACCTTTCTTAACTCCCACCAAACACTTGAAGTCAATGACTCAGTCATTTCCCGTCGAAAACTCATTCCTATTTTCGCCCAGCGAAAAAACAGCGCCCATGAAGCGCTATAGTAGCAAAAGCAGCTCTCAAAAATTCAACGCCTTATTTCAGCAGGTGCAACAGGATGAGCAGCCTTTAGATACTTCAACCAACACTTTGGATGCTTATGACGAATTCGATAGACTTGTTTATGGTAGCCCGAAGGTCAGAAAACCTACACCTACAGCTGCACAAAAACCAACACCTATTGGCTTGCAGCAGCTGCTAACAGCAGAGTTAAGTTTCCGTGAAGAACCGAGTGATAAACATGATTATGCAACGCCCAAAAAGTTATACGTTTCACCTGGTAAAAAATGTGCAAAAACACCGACCAAACAAGAACTTTGCATAAATGGTAGAAGTTATGATGTGCGTGTCACTACTACGCCAAAGCCAGATTTCAGCATCCAAACCGATGCTGAGCTGCTGAAACAGTTGTATAATTTTGGCATTAAACCCTTAAAGCGTAAACAAGCATTACTAATGTTGGAATACATCTACAATCAAACACATCCAATACTATTGAATGATGGTGATGCAACAGAGGATGCAATGCAGGCAAGGCAGATGGAACCAGTACAAACAACAACAGCGCAAGAAACAGCACTCAGGCCAAGTCAAAAGAGTGCTCCAGCTGTTGCTCGAGCACAGCAGTCAAAAATTGCAGCAGCTATGCATGAAAATAAATTTAATTTAAGCGATTGCTTTGGTTATTTGCTGCTACGTCATCAGCATCAACTTTGCGCAGAGCTGCTCGATGAGGAGTACATTTTTCAAACCAATATTAGCAAGAAGGTTTGTGTTAGCTTTTATTTTAATTTTTAAATTTCCTGCATACATTTAAGGTATGCGTCTCACCATTTCGAATATTTTTAATGATTGTTTTATGGCTTATATAAAAAGTTCTTGTAACTCACAGAAAAGTCGGTTAATCAAACGCCTCATATGAAAGAAGAAAATTATTGCAATCATTTTCCAAATCATTGATTGGGCCTTTAAATTTCAAATCACAATCAATGATTTAAAATATTGATTGCATTCATTCACTCCATATCAATGATTTGAAAAAATGAATGAATGCAAATGATTAATATGAATCAAATCAAATCATTGATTGGGACTTGAAATTTCAAATCACAATCAATGATTTTAAATCACAAATGATTGCATTCTTTTACAGCTCTGGCTTGGGGGAAAAAAATTGCTCGAAAAAAGTTGTTGAATACGAGTATTAGTAGAGAGTATATTAAAAGTGTTAAAAAACCTAGGTCTGTGGATAAACAAATTAACATCTTCTTTGACGTTTAAAATTGGAAAATTTACTCATGCCAAGTTTTCTTGTTCATTAATTTTTGCAATGTTTTTATTAATCATCCATTCATGCTCTTCACTATACTGTCGTCATAACAAAGAAGGTCGTATCTACTTTTTTTAAAATTCTGAGTTAAACGTCATAACAATTACTAATTGAAAAGGGAAAAAATATTAATGTATTTTTGATTCGTCGGAATAGTGGAATCCATTATGTAATCAGTAATGACATTATTTTGCAATTCTTATCAAAAATGCAGAAACCGTAGTTGCCGCTTAAATACTTTGTTAACTCTACAAATTCAAAAAATCGAATTCATTGAAAACAGTCAAAAAGACCGTATACACAAAGCTTCATATTTAAAAGGGTGATCCAATAAGAATGTATCTAAATAAAATACATAAAAATCAATGTATTGATGAAAATCTTTATTTGGAATGATAGTTCGGTTCATACAACTAAATGTTTAAAAATTTTTTCCTTCAAATGGTGCCCACGACTAACTCTAAAATGGTCCATTCAGTGGGTCCAATTTTTGACAACTCTTTCGAGCATATCGGCCAGTATTCCTTGAATAACACGAGTTATGTTGGTTTCCGAAGCGTCAATAGTTTCGGGTTTGTCGACATTAACAAGTGATTTAACATATCCTCAAAGTAAGTAATCCAATGGCGTCAAATCACATGATCCTTGTGGATCTTGTACCATTTCTTGAGATGATGTTTTCATCGAACGTTTCCCTCAATAAAGCGATTGTTTCTCCAGCTGTATGGTATGTTGAGCCATATTGTTCAGCCGTATGGAATACTGAACACAAACGTCATATGGACAAGCCATTTTACACATAACAGCTGTCAAAACAGCCCAGTTGAAAAAGGGACCTCGTATTGAATCACCCTTTAAAAGGGAGAAGTGCATACATATTGCGTTTCTGTTCAAAAAATTTAAATTTTCAAAACCGGAGCACTGATCATTTCATATATAAAATATGAATATGAATAGTAGCTAATGAATAATTTATTAATAGGCGAATTCATCTGACCATAAATGTCTCGTATTACACATAAAGCTCAAGACTAGTTAAAAACTTAAAATTCATACAAATTTTGACAAGTTAATGCAATGATGACATTGTGACATTTACGGATTTATATGAGCACTCATAATACATGTTTAAAGAAAAACGAAATCGTCTTTTCAAAAGCATTTCTTATCTCTGTGTTAGCTTTCCATAAAAGTAGAAGTTGTAGAAACAACTCCAATTTAACAAATTAGAACGCATTTATTAATCTTAATTTTTTTAAAAAAGTTACGTTCTGTATATATATATAAAATAAACTATATTAGAATAAAAAATGAAAAAACACACCTGCTCTTCCTCTCCGGGTGACCTTTTCTTTTATGGTTTTTCACAAACAAAAAATAAACGAATTAATTTTGATGACTTATTCTTTTTTGATTAGTTTTAAGTTTCACATTTTTTTAAGAATCGTAGTACAGTCATTTTGTTAAGCAGTACATTTTGTTCTCTTTTATGATTCGATGTTTTAACAGTCATAAAACAGTTTAAGTTAACAGTTTACATTTTTAAAATCTTCTTTTCAAAAAGAATTTCAAAACAATAATTTGTTTATTATTTTACAAATATAAAACTTAAGCATTAAAGTTTTTATGATCAATTATAAAACATTAATAAAGATTAGTCCTTAAGAAGTATTCTTTTTTAAGTGCTCATAAAATGTTTGCTAGAATGAGTGTTAGAATTATATTTTTTTAAAAAAAATTTCTTTCCTCAGCAAACGCAAGCGCTCTTACCGCTGCACATTGCTTGGTTTAATCTAGTGTGTTCCAGCACCGCTTTGCATGAAGCTATACTAATGTTTGAGCCTATTGATCTACAAGAAGTTTATCTCTTTTTCAAATCCATGGGTTATCGTTATGATCCAAAGGTGAGATGTTTCGTCATTATATGTTTTATATTTATCTAAAACACTTTTCTTGCAGGATTTAAAATTATTCTTCGATAGACGCTGCATAATATTTCGTTATGAACTGGGAGCGCCCTCAAAGCCATATGGAGGCAATCGTCATATACGCAAAAATAAAAAAGTAGCCTGCACGCAGAAATATATCAACTAAACACTCACAAAAAGCTGTTAATGCAGATTAAGAAGTGCTTGATGCCTTTAAATTCTTCGATATAAGTAGCATTTTGTACATATTTATGTAAGTAGCCAGGAATTTTACACTCTTTTAAGTATGACATGTTTAAAATTCAATTTATCTAATATTTTGTAATTATATTGAAAACACTTTTTTGCATCTGTTTCTGTTTGTTTGCATGTGCTATAAATGCACTACTCTAAAATAAGTTCTTTATTAAAAATAGATACACATTTAATAAACAATTTTACTCAAAATATCATCTACAATAATGCTGCTTATATTTTGTGGCTGTTTTGGCTCTTTTATTTCCAACTCCATCATATTATTAGTTAATTTGTTGTTAAGACAGTTTTCATATCTTTCAAAACGTTTGCGCTTTTGTATACGATTATATTTCTTTTCATATTCGGTTATGCCAAAATAGCAATTGTCATCTATATCCTTTAAATCGGGATAGTCGTCTGTTGGGGCAAAAAAAAAAAGGAACAATATTGAAATTGATACGTTTTGTTTTTGCTCAGCACCATAGAAATACCTTCCAAATCCAAGTCGGGCGTTACACAGAATGGACAGCACGAATTGAAAGCACGAAAGAAACTCATTGTTGTGGAAATTTAAAATATTTGTGTAGGGTTGAGTTGTAAGTTTCTTGTGTTTTGAATTTGTTTGAAATTCGTCAGGTTTGTTGAAAATATCAAAGCTTGTTGAATTTAAAATTTTTTTTTGTCTAAATTTTAATATTTGATTAACCTTTTTTGACTTTACCTTGTTCCAATGCATAATTTTTGGTTATTGTAACATTGTAAAAATAACAAAATTGCTTATCACAAAATTCTTTTAAATTTTTATTTAAAACCTACTAAATGTCAAAATATAACGAGATGCCTTTCAAACTAATTCGTTTTATAATTTGATTCATATAAATTGTTAAATATTAATTAATATTAGCATATTTTTACTATAAATATACATATTAAGTTTATATTGAGAAAAATTATAATAAATTTCTAGACGCGGAGATTTCGTGTTAAAATATTTTAGTTATACATTATTTCAAAAGGGACGTTTTCTGTGGCTGAGTGTCAAGTTTCAAAAAAATGCATATTAAACACTTTAATTGCACATTTTGTTTAATGAATAAAAAAATGAATAAATAAATGTTACTCATGACGTACATGTGATGATCGTATTAATTGACCGTCTTTGTGTTTACAATATTTTTTTTATAATAGTTGATGTGATGTGCTTGCATTTTTATCTATTTGTACTTATTTTTAGTATTGTAAAAAAATTGTTTGTTTTTTTTTTTTTAATATTATGTTTAAAGGTAGGTTAAAATTAAGGATATGATGTATGCATAACTAGACCAACACACTAACGGAAAATAACTAATCACAACGTTGAATAAAAAAAAAAATATTGCTCAATGCATTATGCATTTAAACATGTAGATTTATGTTAGATTACAAGAGCTGCTGCAATTTTTTAGCGGTTTACTTTGTCCAAGATGTATGGCAGATTCATCGTCAGCTCGCACGCCATGCGCATCGAAACGACGCTGTACAAGATTTTATCAATACTTTATATCCTAGATATTTTGAGACGCAAAAATAAACATACCTTAAGCTCTGCTGCTAGGCAGATGAACGCATCCTCAACATTCATGTTCTCTTTGGCAGAGGTTTCCATGACAAACAGTATTTCGGGTATAAACTGGCACATATGTTCTGCCTCCTCAAAGTCTACTTCGCGCTCCTCCTCCAGATCGCATTTGTTGCCTATTAATATAAGTTGCACATTGGAAGCCGTATAGCGGCGCACTTCCTCGATCCATTTTTGCAAATTCGCAAATGAGGAACGTTTTGTGATATCGTACACTTTGAGAAAAAAATTAAAAATCTGTTATTTTAATTAAATAACAATTAAGTTTAAATATTGCAAATATATGGAAAATATGAATTAGAAACTTTTTACAGCATCAATGTTAGTAGTTCCTACTGACTCATTTTTTAAGTGTTTGCTAAAAAAGAGGTTTACAGAGATAAAAGCAAAAAGCGATAAGATACTTAAATTAAAATTAGAAATCTTAATGATAAAAAATAACCTAATTACTCATGCATTTGCTTTTTAAAAGTGGGCGTACCTAAACAATAGAAACACGCACTAATTAAATAAAGCCACAAAAAGCTATACATGTATATTTACCTATTATGACACCGTTTGCCGAGCGATAGTAACTCTGTGTAATTGTGCGGAAGCGCTCCTGACCAGCTGTATCCCATATCTGCAGCTGTAATTTAGAACAAGACTTTTTTTAATTAACACCACCATGTAAACCACCTGTGCGTGGCCTTGTCTCGCAAGACACTCTAGCACGCCAATTATTTACCTTTACTTGTTTGCCCTCGACGGCAATTGTTTTCATCGAGAAATCCACACCAATTGTATTTCCATGTCTTTCTATATAGTTGCCTGTCTTGAAGCGTTCTACTATACAAGTTTTTCCAGTTCCACAGTCACCAATGAGTACAATTTTAAAAAGAAAATCAAAATTTTCTTCGTTGGGCAGTGCCATAAGCGTCTGCGGATCGCGTGTAGTCATTTTAGGAAAATTACTCTGTTTCACACACTATATTCTATACTTTTTTGTTTTCTTTTCGTTTACGCAATTATCAAGGATTAGTTTGATTGTAAAAAAGTCGTACTGGCTGTTTGTAAAATGCGTAAAAAATCCAACAATACTTTGTTATGAATTCCCATTGATGAATAAAATAGGCAACAACAAATAATTAGAAAGCAAAAAAAAAAAATTAATGTGACATTTTTAGTTGTCCAACTGACAGTACGAGTGCGTTCGCAAAGTATTGCTATGTTTAAAATCTGTTCTTATACTGGCCCTGTATAGTATATTAGTATATTCAGTATACAGTATATAGTATATTCAGTATACTGGCCCTGTAGTTCGAAAAACTCAATATATTCACACTTTTTTACAAATACACTCACACTGGATTCACTTTCACGGCACTTTCAGCGCTACTAGCAACGAAATTTCAGAGCCAGTGGATTTTGACAGCAGCGGCTAGTGTATGACAAAAAGGGGGATATCAGTGTTGTTTTTAATTACTTTTGTTGGATTCATTTCGGTTTTTCCCTCGATTTCGTACCTTCTTTCGGTTTTTCCTCGATTTCGTACAGGAAGCAACACTGATTAGTTGTTTACATTTACAAAGCAAATGTAAAAAATTTGCAAATAAAACTGAATAAAAGTGTAAAATAATATACAATTTTATATACAATAAATATACAAAAAAAAAAAAAAAAATACAATGGAAAGAAAATGAGCTCAAAAACAAATTACTAAATTAAATTGATTCAATATCAGCGAGAACCTTCGCATGCGATGAATTTTTTGAATGATCTTTCACTAGCATGTGTAGCACCTCCTGCATGAAAGCATGAAAGTTCGAAATTTTTCGCATCATTCGAACAGTACACGTATTCCTTCTCACTTTCACTGTCACTTGCCTGTGTAACCAGCCTGTAAATAAAAGTGACGTTAAATTTAATATAAGCATTTTTGACAGTTTTTCAATATATTTTGTTGTCAAATAGCTTGCACTAAATTTAGAGTTGACTTTAATTTTGTTTATGATTATGGGCCATGAGTAAGAGACCGAATATTCGGTTCCAGTTTCGGCCAGTTTCAATCTATTTGTTAGTTACGGTTTCGGTTGAAACCGAAACTCAAAATCCCATATTTTCTATGTCATATTACAAAAAGTTAATGAAAAATATTTAATAAATATTAATTTTATATATACGTGTAAATTTAAAAAAAAATTTTTTTTTTTGTTTGCTTAATATGTTCTTCACAGTTTCTAGAACACATGCATGCACATACGTGTTTTTAAAACAATACATGGCATTGCAGATTAAATAATAGTAAGTCTATCAACCGATAATTTTAAAAATATATGCAAAAATCTCGAAAAACAAAAGCTTTAAGCGATATATCGGCGAAACTAGTTTTTTTTTTAAACGTTTCGATAGATAACTCAAATTCTATTGGTTCAATTTTAATGAATCTTTTTGGATTTTGTTTGTTATTTTGTCCTTTAAGCATCCTCCCTAAATTCAAGTACCTACTATTTTTTGTTTTTTGTTTATTGACAAAAAAGCGCGCGGAAATCTATTTCTTTGTTTTAATTTTTTACTTTAACTTTTGACATAATTTTAAAAAAAACCTCCGGGGATCGTGCGTAGGAGGGAAGCCAAATTTGTGGTGTGTATTTTAAAATGTCATTTCATTTTTTTGGTTCAAATACATGGGAAAGGCGATATTCATCGAATCGATTTGGTGTCTTTTTTTAATGTAATTTTCAGCGCCCTCTATATAATAGCCTGAAAATTATTATCAAAAAAAAAAAAATTTATTTTATGAAATACTTTTTATGTACAATAAATGTATAAATTTGAAAAAATAATAACTCCTTGTATCTAACAAAATTTTTTTGAAACAAGCTGCGATTTTTTTAGTTGTTACACGTATATTATACCTTAAACTTTTTCATTCTTATATGTATGAAATTTCATGTTTTCTGCTTTTTTTTAATAAAAAAAAATGTAAACATAAATATTTAATTTACATAAATATACTCAGTTTAGACCGAATATTACAAAAAGTGTCGAATTTTGGTTTCGGCTTCGGCCAAAATTTCAGTTTCGGTCAAACACTAGTCATATTTCATGAGATATAACGGCAATGCTGTGCGACAAACACAGTGAAATGTGAATGTTGAAATCAAGATGATTTTGATGGTGCTTATCAAGAACGACCGACAAGAAAGTTGGTCGATATGATTGACAACTTTTAAACCATTGCTATCCAGATTTAAGTCCAATTTTCTTAAAAAAAAAGCCTAAATATCTCAGAAAAAATTGCTTTGATAGTCCGTGGCGCGATTTGATGGGGACAAACTAAGAGTCGATTTAATTTTTTGTAATAGTTTTTACTCCGACAATGATACAATGATAAGGTAGGGCCGCTTCGCTGAGTGCACTCACGCGTCAACGAAGAGTGGATAATGAGGAGGAAGATATATGTCAAAACGACGAGTTTCGTAGAAATTGCAAATGAAGAAAATATTTTATGTTTCCAAGTTGCAAACAGTGCGGTCGCGGGTATTAAATTTGTGCTAATTTGAGTGAAAATATTATAAAAAAAGTGTAATAAAAACTATAAAATGTGAAAGAAGTGATAAAATTGCAAAAAAAAACCTGTAACAGTAATAACCTAGAAACAACTGCGAAACGTGAACATAAAGAAATTCGCTATGAACAGCTGATTGCGACATCTATCTCGCTTTATTCTGCTTTCCACTCCATTCCTCTCCGAGTCGGCCTTACCTTATAATTCTACCATGCTCCGACTTAACTAATTTTTAAAAATTTCACAATTTTGTAAAGGATACTTTATGAATAAATCTCAATATAAAAAAGGCAAGCTCAACACTATGCACTTAATATCACTCAAACTGTTATTATTTTTTGCGATTATTACAGTTTCTTCCCAACATGCACTGTCCTGAAAAATGTTTAGCCCGAAATAATGCACAGAAAATTCATTTGGTAGTTATCAGTGACATGCTTGACTTTTAAGTATGTGCATACTTTTAGGCTGAACATTTTTCAGAACAGTATGTTGTAAAAGCACTGCAATAATGGCAAAAATAATTACAGTTTGAGCGTATTATTTATTGAGCGTTTATTATATTTGCGAATGATAGTTGAACCTTCGTTTTGGGATGCCTTGATATGGGATCACGACCGGTTAGAAGGGAACTTAAAAACAAATTTATTAAGGGGAGGTTCTCATGAAACTCAGCCAGGAAACTCAACTGTTTTCCCCCATTTTTCGATAGTTTATAAAAGCAAATGTTTCCAAAGCGGTTTAGCTAATAACGATTGCATAAAAAAACTATCGCATAAGAAAGGAACCCATATTTTTCACAAAAACTATCAGTATCTGTCAAGAGTATCTCATATCAATCTTCTTGAAATGCATGCCTGTATTCCCTACTATACTGTAGTAAAAATAGTTACCTCAGGCATCACCATATGTCGCTCACCATGCGCTGTGGCGTTGAAATAACAGAAGGCAGTTTCTAAACTGGTCTTCACGATATCGCAAGAACAACTTTATGGATTACTTGGTTTTTTTTTTTTTTTTTTTTTTTTTTTTAAAGTAGATAAAATTTATTGGACCCTATACCTAAATTGAAATAATATTGGCCGTTTTTTTATACTTTTTCAAGCATTTTAAGGACCAACAATTTAAAAAAACGGTACTTAAAATTCAGATGTCCGCCATTTTTGTAAATTTCAACTATTTGTTGATATTATAAGTATTCGCTCCATTAAATATAATATAATTTAATATATAAAAATTTAGGTTTTTTTTTACTTTTGATGACGTGATTGTGCTGTGCGATGCAGACCGTTTGGGTACCTCTTTTTTCAACGTAATGTTTGACGGCGTATTGATACTTCACATTACACTTTTATTCACCAAAACAAATCTTTTTCTACAGTTTAAGAATCAACAAAATAACTGCGAAAAAACTCAAGGTGTTCACTTACTTCGTTTTATGAAAAAAAGCAATCAGGAACATCACCGTATTTTTGAGGTCTAGATAAGAACCCGACCTTAAATATAATATTTTCGGATCAAATATCTACACATACAGAAAGTTCGAGAAAAAACAATATGTAAGATACTCGATAATGTGGTCTAAATCCATAACAAAAATTTTATTTTTAAGAAAATATGCGCATTTTTTAATAAAGAAAATTTTGATATATAAAGTTCAAAATTAAAAAAATAACAAAAAAAGTCGGTCCTCATGATATCGACTTAATACTACTAAAAATGTTAACAAAATAATAATTAAATTTATGTCTAAAAATTAGATGCCATTATGTGTGCTTCTTAAATACTTTTCGTTTGATACCAAATGTGTGTATATTTCCATGAAAAATAGTGAAATTATGATTTTGAAACTCTAAACCATCGATTGAGCACGTATAAAAAAATACGCCAACCTTAAATCCACGAAAATCATTCAAATCGGCGAGTGACGCCTGGGGACCTTTACTTGCAAGTTATAATTCCACATCAAGGTTGATTAATACAGGGTGTCCCGCAATTGAGTGCAACTATTTACGGAGCTCAAAAAAAATCGTATGGGAGGGGGGTCTATTTTCACATTCTTAGAAGCTACAGGATTAATTAATATTTCACGACTTTGATTCACGTTTTAGTTTCTAGCAGAAAAACTAACTTACATACACATACACCTTACACACACTTACATGGCACCAAAAACATAAACATTTCTTAAAAAATAAAAAAGTTGTCTGTACTAAAAATTATACTTATTAGAAAACAATGATAAATAATGTCATTACAGTAAGTTATGCAGTAGATAATATCATTGTCTTATAACTAGAATTTTTTTTTTTTTTAGTACAGTCAACTTTTTTATTTTTTAAGATATGTTTATGTTTTTGGTGTCATTCATCATTACAAAAAAAATTTATGCTAAACACTTATGCTAAGCATTATGCTAAAAAAAATTTCATTTATTATGCGAAATTCTGAGAAATTAACACTCAAAATTGTAATTTGGTAGTTTCAATCGATTGACTTCATGTTCACACGAGCACAGCTCGGTAATGGTTAAGTTGGTGGGGTTTGTTGATATACCGTTGGAAAGGAGATTTCATAAGCTATTAAAACAAGTTTTATGTAAGTTAGTTTTTCTGCTAGAAGCAATAACGTGAATCAAAGTCGTGAAATACTAATTAACCCTGTAGCTCCTAAGAATGTGAATATAGACCCCCCTCCCATGTAATTTTTTGCTCAGCTCGACATAAACTTTCAGCTCCGTAAATAATTGGACTCAATTTCAGGACACCCTGTGTAGGTTGAGTCACTTGAGAGCAGCTCGGTCCATGTATTTCTTATGGAGAGAATTTTTTGAAAATGCTTGTTTTCAAAGAACTAAGAGATTTATTCAATATCTAAAAAGCATTTCAAAACTTTCTAAAAATCCCTTTTTTGCTAAATGTCAAAATAACAAATTTCAATTGCTGTCAATACCAAAAATATGCAATGAAAGCAAATACCAGACTGTCAAACAGCATGCGACAACTACGGCGACAATAAAATGTGTCAATGGATTAAATTCAATCGTTTTGAAATCACGTACATATACGCTGATAACAATTTTTTTGGCAACAATAGGCAATAAAATTTTCACTTCAAAACTATGCACAAAATTTAAATGATGCACAGCTATAGTAGCGTAAAATTGATTTATTTTCAAATAATAAGCACGTGCTTGAAATAAAATTAAAAAATCAATTAATGTGACAAAGTCTTAAGCACCAAAATTCAATGAACAAATTATAATTAAAAGAGTTTTAAATAAATTATGCAATATATTTGAATTGCATAAGAATTCCTTATTCGAATTCGTAATAACTCTTACAGCTGTAATGCATGGGAAGTGTTTCGAATGGTCACATTTACCATTACATCTATTATAACAACAATTTATATGTTACGCACAGCTACAATTTAAGTGAAATTCTTATCAATGAAACTGTTTCGCATTTAAACTCAAGCGAGGACTCAACCGTAAATGTTGAACCGAAAAAAAAAACCACAAAACATGAATACATGCTTGCGTGAACGTGAGCGAATCAAAGCGTGGCTTAGACAAAACCACAACTTAATGTTCTGTGAGATATAGAATTTTATATATATATATAGTTGGAGTGTTTTTAGAAGGTCAAAATCGACATAATTTCAGTTTGTTAACAACAATGTTGTTGTTAGTGCCGTTTAATATTAACAGAGTAACCGTTCATTTCCTAAGTAAATTAAACTGAACAGCAGGTTTCGGATTTTGATGCCTTTAAAAACATCAAAAAATTACCTTATGCCCTAAAAACACATTAAATATTATCTAAAAAACCGATTAAAATGCTCTAAAAATTTGAACTTTTAAATATATTTTAAACTGTTTTTAATTAAAAAAGTTGCATTACGTCGTAAATTATCAGAATAAAACAATCATATATTGTAGGTTAAAACTGTCTTGTACATCAAAAAATTTCTTATCACATTAGCACTGATTAGCAGTGATGAAGATAGAATTTCGTTTATATTCAAATTTTCTTTTAGTTGCACATCTAAAAAACTGTTGTCAACTTAATATTTTAGCTTTATATACGAAACTTTTCAAACTATAATTATTGTTTAGCAATATTACAGTGCTTTTACAACATACAGTTTGTCAAGAAAGTGTTTTTACATAGTGAAATTATTGTAGGTGTGTTCCCGTACTTTTTTGCAGAAATTAGCATGTTGCAAAATTTGCAGAGAGTAAGCTAAAAATGTGCTTATTGTGTGGAAAATTGCAAAAAGTACGGGAACAGGCATGATAGAATAAGAGAAGCTAGATGCATTTCGGAGAGTCAGACTGCCGTAACTGTCAAAATGAATTTGACAGCTAATAGAAAATCAGAATGCGATGAGAAGGCTTTCATTGGAAAAATGTAAAGAAAATAGTGATTTGTATTGGTTTTGAAAATTTTGGCTATGAGAAAGAGAGCGTAGTCCGAAATGCATGTACCTTCATTTATTCTACCATGGGAACAGGTTTTCGCAACGGCGGAGTTGAACACGGGGCATGGCACTTTCATCTTAAACGAAATTATTTTATATCGTTGGCATGTATTTGCACATACATATCAATCAAATTTTGCACATACATATATTCTTTAGCATAATGAGCAGTCTACAAATTACTCTCTGTGGCAGCCAAGGGTAAAATAAAATTAAGCGTATGAGCTCTACAAAGACATTGACGTAGTTCGGCGTATAACTGTTCAGCGACTACGCTGGCTGGGTCATGTCCATCGTATGGACGACGAAGCTCCAGCAAAAAAGGTGCTCGAGGCGATAGTCGCTGGTCAACGATGACGAGGGAGACCATGCCTCCGATGGATGGACCAGGCTGAGGAAGCCCTAACCGCACTTGGTGTATCCGATTGGAGAAGGCGAGCGCAAAGCAGAGGCGCCTGGCGAGAGCTGATGATGTCGGCCGAAACCCGGATACCGGTTGTTACGGCCACCTAAGTAAGTAAGTAAGTATGACACAAATATTTTTGCAGATTATCCAAAAAATTATATAGACGGCTTAAAACTTGGCATATACTTCAATACGGCTGCTGGGGGGAAGGGGGATGGGCGTATTTTAGTTTTACCTAAAATTATTACTATTCAGATGTAAAAATATAAATACTTCACTAGAAAATTTCAATTTTAGATCCTAAAATTGAATGGTCGTTATTTGATGAAACTCTTAAAAATTTTAGAAAAAAACCGAATACATAGAATGTTTAACCAAAAAACCTCTGTATTAACTAAATGCATAACAGCTAAATTAATTTCTATTGTCCACTCTAAGTATTCATACATCAGCCCAATTTTTGGAGTATGGCTGTTGTCGTTGTTGTTATGATCGCCACTTTTTCATGTGTTCATGCTTTTTAACGTGTCTTCAAAAGCGTTGTCTTATGGCGGTTTGTTTTTTTTTTATTTCTTTTTTTTTTTTTTTTTTTTGTATGGCGTTTCCATCGTCAGCACGTTCTCTTATTGCAACAACTAGGAAACATACAACAATCAGGTAATCCACCAACAACCGGCCACTACGATGGGCCCACTTTACATTGTTGGCTAGTGCAGTTGGTGAATTAGTTGAGTTTAATCCGTATGTCGGTTCGGTTGTCAACTAACGGTTTTCGCCTCGTTCAAATAACTTAAAATAATTTGCAAGGATTTTGCTAGAATTTCATTGCGTGCGTTGAAACTTGTTTAAAAAATGCACTATAATTTAGATTGAAAAGTGAATTTCTTGTATTTGCCATAGTTTAATGGTTGATATGTGCAGTGAAATTGTTGTTTGTGTTTAGTTTTGGCTTATTGCTGTCATGATTATTTATATGCACTAAGTCCTGTCTGGCATTTATTTATGTGCATTAGCAGCATTGTTGTTTGTTTTCAACTTTTGAAGGTGTTGCTGCACTTGAACTCAATTTGTTGATTGCGCTTAGCAATAAGTTTTTATGTCACTTGGCGGCATTAAATTGGGGCGCAGTTAAGCAGGCAGCGTGTTTAAGGATATTCTGTGTTATAAGCTGCTTTTAGAAATAACTGACTCTGGGCAAGACTGCAGTTAAAGTAAGTGTTATTTTTTGTTGATTTTAAGTTTAGTTATATGTTTTGTTGTATGATATTTATAAGTAAATTGTTCTTAGGTTGAAGTAACTCTATTTTATAGTTCAATAAATTTGTAGTAGGAAAAGCGAATAAGTAAATTTCACGGTCATCTTCAAATTTAATGACCTGATTTACTAAATTACTGTTTCAACTAAGCATGTAAATCTAAAGACTTAAGAAACGAACTTGCATTTGAACTTTTGCTGACACAGTGTACTGTGATGCGAACTAATTTCTATTCTAAATACATACTCGTATATTTATATATAAGAAAAACATTTATTTTCAAAATTGCAAATTTAACAAGCGGAACGTATAAGCAACAAACTAAGTTTGACCATAGCAGTGCTTAGAAACAGTGCGTTTATAATTGTAGCTTGCCTCAGTAGTTGATGTTGAAGTTCTTAGCTTGAAAGTGCGCATAAAATATGAAAAATTTAGGGAGGAAAAAATTTTGAACTGGACAAAATAAAGCCTTATATTGATTGACGCCTGGATTAAAAAAAATTAAATGATTAAATGTGCCAAATGATGTTATTATTTTGTTACCTATTCCTACACACAAATTCAATAAATTAATTTTTTTAAGCAGTCTTTGTTCTTTCACGATATCTCTCGACATTTCTCTACAGAATAAAAAAAAAAAAACAAAAATAAAAATATAACATAACGAGTACCCGCTGGTAAATTTGTCGATAATAATGTCGATATTGTAATACTAACTTGTATTGCGGTATGTGACAAAAACTGTTTTGCATTGTTATCGATAGCTTCTTTTTGCATCGTTTGCATCGATAGCTTCTTCTCATTGTTAAAGCAGCAATTTAACTTTTTCATCTTTGTAGCAACATCGTGATTTCTAACATTAACTTAGCAATGGAGTGTAGATATTTGTGAAAATTATTAGGTTTGAACTTGAAAAAAAATTTAATATAAAAAAAAAAATAAACGCTTTCAAACATTTTTAGAAGTAAATATAATTAATGATTCAGGCTGTGTGCTATTCGGAAACTTTTCACTCGTGGTAGAAAAGAAGTTACTGAGTTGAATACAATTTCTGTGTGTTGAAATAAAATTGTCATTTTTGTTGTGCCAAAAGAACAATGAAATTTTGACAACTAGAAATTTTGGCGTTTTAGATTTCGTTAGTGTATTAGCGCGAGAGTTTCATTTATTTTGCAAAATTGTTAATATAACTGAAAATTAACAGAATTTTATGCAAAAATTTTTCACTTCTGATTGCTTTGCTGTCGGGAGCAAAAAGTTTTGAGCTTCTTTATGACTTTTTTTAAAGGAAGGGGGAAGAGTAAATACTG